>JANHMN010000007.1:77727364-77740095 GCA_030674055.1 Rhabdomys pumilio | reverse complement strand
AGGAGAGGAGAGGAGAGGAGAGGAGAGGAGAGGAGAGGAGAGGAGAGCAGAGTGACCAAGGAAGAGAGAGGAAAGGGGATCTCAGAAACAAGTCCTCCTTTTCCCCAGACACTGCTGCTCTGAAGTAAGTGCAGCCTGGGCAAGCTGGCTTGGAAGAAGCATCTGTGTTCCTTGGGACAGGAATCCAGTGTACTCAGGAGTCGCCAGGAGCTGAAGAACAAACACAGTTGCTGGTGCCACCAGCTGTGGTTCCAGCCAGCATCAGAGTACATGCCAACAGGCTCAGCCCTCCACCCACTGTGGCCAGACTGTTTTGATACATTCACTTTGCTGGCCACATTAAACCCCTAAGACCTAACATTTGAGGGAACCAAACAATACAAAATCCTGGAACACTAACCACACAACCCTGGAATGTCCAATGGAAAGTGTCCAAGGTTCATAAACAGACTTGGGATCTTGTATTGGAAGAAAGGCCCCAGAACTTAGTGTGTCGTGTCAGTCAAGGAGTCCCATGAGGGAGAGGCTGGCTTGAGGACATCAAGAAGAGTCAAGAGGAAGCCCTCAAGTGACAGGAACGCTAGCTAGAAGCCACAGCTGCCTCTAGACCCAAAGACTGGTTCCTGAGTGCCTACTGATTCCTAAACCTGCCTCCTCAAACCACGTATCTTGGTCTCAGTCCAGGAAGCTGAGAAAGGACAGGTAGCTCAAGAAGCAAGTCAGCAGCAGGGCAAGTGAAGCAGCTGAGACTGACAGCCACTGGAAGAACAACCCAACACTGGAAAGAGAGGTCACAGAGCGACTTCAGAGCCAGGGACAGGGTTAGAGCTACTAGATACTCCATACACAGTCACCAGTGGACATTCACAGAAATGTGCTACTCCCCAACGAATCTGTGGATGATAATACTGATTTTTTTTAACATGATATTTTTTTTCACTTCTTGGGTCACCTTGATAACAAATACTTTGGTCCTTCTCCTTCCTACAGATGTAAGCCATGGTCTGGTGAGGAGACAAGTGTTCATGGGTGACTTCACCAAGAAGAATGGAGTCAGTTTGCAAAGGCAAATGGTAACTGGCTTGCTGGGCAAGCTCTGGGTTTGCTTTCTTTCTAGAGCAGCCTGTGGCTTTGCTTCCTGTTAGTGACCAAAGGATGCCTCTTTACATCCAACTTTACATGTGTGTGTGTGTTTCCCGCTTTAATTTTTATTGGACAAGGAGGTGGGACTGGGGTGATGCAAGACAGGTTTTTTTTTTTGTTTGTTTTTGTTTTTTTGTATAATAGTCCTGGCTGTCCTGGAACTCACTTTGTAGACCAGGCTAGCCTCAAACTCACAGAGATCCTCCTGCCTCTGCCTCCTCACTATTAGGACTAAAGGTGTGTGCCACCATGCCAGGCTTTCACCTTATTTTCTGAGACAGAATCTAGAGCTCACTGCTTCAGTGAGACTAGCTAGCCAGCAAGTTCCAAAGATCTCCCTGGCTCTACCTCCCCAGCCAGTACTGGAATTACAGACATGAACTGACATGCTTTCTCTTTCTTTTCTCTTTTTATTTGAGTGCTTGAGATCTGAACCCAGATCCTTAGGCTTGTACAGCTAGCACTTTACCTACTGAGCATCTCCCCAGATCCAAGCATGGAAATTATGCTGATGAATTCTGGCAAAGCTACCAGTCATTTACTCTGCCTATAGTTTTGGTTTCCTGAACACGAGCACATCTCACAAACTGTGAATACCTCTGAAGAGATGCCTATGACATAAAGGGTTTTCATGAAAGCAATCTGTACTTATTGAGAGTTTAATAACATGCATAGTGATATTTAAAAAGCCAAGTGCAGCCAGTCATGTTCATAACACCATCATTCACAATCAAAAGTTGGAAGCAACCTGTGTTGGTCGATGGATGAATGAACACTCCAGTGTTATCCATGTAGATAACAGAATACTATCAGTCTTAAAGCGAAGGCAGTTGTGCTAAGTAAAATAAGCCCATTACAAAAGCACAAGTATTTTGGGAGTCCACTCTTATTTGGTGCCCAGGATTGTCAAATTTTTAGACATATAGATGGTAGTGGGGTTGATTCCTGGAAATGAGATTTGGGAAAATGGAAAGCTAGTATATTATGGGTTCAGCTTCAGAGAGTTTTGCTAATTTTGGAAGTTTTGGGACAACACACTCACAGCTGTGCCTGCACAATGCCTACCTACATGGCACCATGCCTGCCTGCATTCCAACATGCTCCTGCCTTGATGATAGTGGACTGAACCTCTGAACCTGTAAGCCAGCCCCAATTAAATGTCCTTATGAAAGCTGACTTGGTCATGGTGTCTGTTCACAGGAGTAAAACTCTAAGACAACCCTCATGCCTAGAATGCTCTTCCTGAGTCATCTGACGGCCAAGCCCTCTTCATTTCAGAAGGACCTGTTCAGGCTTCGATATGTGACAAACTTGTTCATGCTGGTGCCCTTTATCACAATCCCCACAGAGCTGCTCCACCAACTCAGTTATTAGGCTAATGCAAGCCTCTATTCACCACCCAATGTAGGCTGTTTGCTTAGTGATTTCTAACAAAGGTCACACCTTCCTTGAGAGCAAGAAACATGATTTACATATATTTTTATGCAAGAACACAGCACCAGGCCCCAGCAGGGTGATACACAAAGGTCAAACAAGAGAACAGACACAATGAACAGTAGTTATTCACATAAGAAAAGAGGGCACCCGTATACAAAGGTTAAGTAAGCTCTCTGGAAGTTAACAGATGCTAAACCATGCAATGAGGACTTTTGTGAGCACCACAAGGCCGGGAGACATTTAGATGGTCCTTCTCATAGCCATCTCCGATGATCACTCACACCCTGCCCACCACTGTCTTTAACTGGTCCAGAAGGATCACCTCCCTTTGCCTGTGACATCAAGTGTGCTCATATGACTAGATCTGTAAGCAAACCTCTCACTTACAGGTGAGAGGTGAACAACATGCTCCCTGCTGTGACGTCAGCTTTGCCTCAATCCCATGGTAGAGACCCAGCTGGTCATGGACTAAAATTGCTAAGACTCTGAGCCAAAATAACCCATTCCTCTTATAAGATGTTTCTTCCAGAGACTTCTAGCATAGTAATGAGAAATTCATATACCTAAGACCCCCCCCCCAAGAAAAACAAAACCAAAAACCAAACAAACAAAAAAACAAAACAAAACAAATAACAAAAAACCCGCTGCCTTGGAAGAAATCAATGTATATGGGTCATATCTATACTTCTTTTTTAACATATCTATCACTGTAACAGCTAGAACACAAATTCTTAAAGAAGGACCATTGTGGCTTTCCATCATCCATTTTCTATAAGGAAGGCTACTAAAATCATAACTAATATGTTGAAAGTAAATCCTGCTAGATGATAGGCATCTGGTACCTGTGTATGATCTCATGTGTGCGTGCACACACATAGTCTCAAACCTTTGTTATGTCATAAGACTTCATTTGAAAAGTTTTTAGAGGAGGAAACCTATGTTTGAAACATTTCGATTCACAAATGTTGACCAAGGTTTTCCTCACACAGATAAAGAAAGCTGGTATCCAAGGCCGATAAAAGACTTCTTTCCAGGTCCCTCTGCAGAAAACCAAAGCCTGGAACTCACATCTCTTGATTCTTAGCTTTGTGATTTTTATGGAGCCTGACATCTGTCTTTTTCACTGGCTCTATATCATTCCTCAAGGAAATAAAATTATTCATTAACATCTCCATTCATTCAGTGTATGGTTAATGAGCTCTTTGGTGTATATGAAACCCTATCTTAAAACAGGAAGCAAAAAGAGAAAGAAGACTTCACTGGAAATTATGGGGCCAGTGACATTTCTAGGCTCCTAGGTGGGAAGCTGTACAGTCCTCCCCACTAGTTCTTCCTACCCCAGTAACACAGCCTGACCTCATTTCTTTTGCTGCTTTTCTACCGTCTTCAATACTCAGGAACACATGCCAATAACCTGGGGAAAGTACAGAATACTAACAAGGTCAGAAAAACACAGTAAAAGGACCTTCTGAACATAGATAGCTTCCAGGCAGGAAGCAGTCAAGTTCGTAGCTGTCCGAAAGACTGAGAAGGTAAAGGAGAAGTTTGTCCAAACACAGATGTTTTATGGGTAGGAGTCATTTTCACAGCATCAAGAGACCAGAATGATGGAAGAGGACAAATTAAGCAGGCCTTCCGAGGAAAGGCAGTGGCAGCCTGGAGCATAGGCAATTTTGGGCTGTGTACTCAAGGGAGCTCCAGAGTGGCAGCTGCTCCCTGTAGAGAAGAGACAAGACATGCCCCAGAATACAGCCATTGCTTTTTTTTCCCTGGCTAGGAGCATGTTGTCAGGTCATGGAGAACCGAACAGTTATCCCAAGTGATTGAGGGCCTGATGGACTGATCTATGAAGCAAGATATGTACCAGTCTAAAAATATCCCATTGCTTCAGGGCTGCCTTTCCTTCTAGCAACTCCCACCACCCATTAGAAACAAGGACAGACATCCCTCCCTCTGAAGGGGTTGGCCCTGTGATCCTCTGCAGATACCCTAAAACCACAAAGGCTGAAGTTCCTTAAATAAAACAGTGTAACTCGTGCACATAACCTTTGCACGTCCTCTTGTATACTTTAAATCATCTTTGGGTGACTTATAATCCATTATGCAAATGTAAATGCTACGAAACCGTTGCAGTACTCCTTTGTTTAGGGACTAGTGAGGAAAACAGAAAAATCGTGCACGTGTTCAGGGCAGATGTTCAGGTTTTCCCCCATGGTTGTATGGCTCAGCAGTAGGGAGAGGCCACTGCATTAGTGTCCCGTTCTTCAAGTAAAATCGGAGGTGGAGAAGGAGGACAATCTGAAAGCATAATGTTGTTAACAACTCTAACCAATTCCTTCTATCATTCTCCTCTGATATTTAGGCCAGGCTTTCTTTCCTTTAACTGGTTAATATGATGTATCACACACTAGGAAGACGAGACATCAAACTCATCTTTCAGACGGTGGGGGGTGGTACAACACCGCTCACAGGGAAGACTCAGGGCTACAGACTCACATAGCAGGAAGAATAAATGTTTCCCAGAAGTTAGTGGAGTCACAATTTAAGATTTTCTTCCTCAGAAAAAAAGTGGTTACGAGACAAATGATGGATCCTTCTGTCTCTCAAGTTTGATTTCCCTCCCTTTCTCTATAAAAGGCATGTTTTACGATCCCTGGGATCGCTCAACCTCCACCGCATACATCCCACACTTACCTTCTGAAGTTAAATGGAAAAACTTGCATGAAGTTCTAAGACAAAGCCACACCGAAGTCTAATGTGAATCTCATAACAAGCATTTGTATTGCTTCGAGCAACCTTGACAAGTCCTCAGACCTCTCTGGCTATCATTTTCTCTTTTACAAGGTGAGTGAATTGGTTTAGATTGCATCTGAGAAACATCCTGGAAAAATACAAACTTCAGAACCCTGGTAAGAAGTACCAGGACGGGCACATGGAGGAACAAAGGCAAATGTACAGAGACAGAGACACGAAGGCATTTGGTGACATCGGGTGGACCTCAGAGCAAGAAACAAAGATGCAGGAGGAAAAGGATGTGAATGGGGAGGAAATGTGAAATGTGACTCTATCCTGAAAGTAGGAGGGACCATCATGCTTAAGAGCGTTTGGAGAGTGAAAAAATAAGAGAGGCAGATGTTGAGCATGATCTTGGCACCAGCACTGAGGACTGAAAGAATGACACTGGGAAGAAGAAATTCAGGAAAGAGCATATGCATATGCATCAAACATTAAGCTATAGGCCGAGAAGCAAGATGAGAAAAACAGTCTCTAAATCCCATGGCTGGAAAAAGTAGCAATGCCTTCAATGAAGACAGCACAGAAATGCACAAAGGATGTACTATGAAACTTGCACCAAAGAACCAGAAAAAAAGAGTTGGGGGGCTGGTGGCGGTGTGGAATTGACAGAGGCCAGACAGTCCCTGAGACTTCTATTAAAGCCTCAAGTCCTTGAAACATCGACTCCCACCTACAACTGAAGGTAAGAAAGAGGTAAGAGAATAGACTGTGCTCACCTCTCAGGATCTTGAGAGATCCAGACATGAGGCTGATACAAAAACTACAGCAGAAAGAATGGAGTCCTCGGTGAACACGCAGGGTGGAGAGGCAGAGAGGATGCAGGAAGGATTCTAAGGAGATGCTGGGGAAATTACATGGAGGACAATAATAAAATCAGAACTGGGAAGAATGTTAGAAGTCATAAGAGTTGTCAGTCATTCTGCCTCTACAGCAACAATGGAATCTCTGAAAAGCAGTTTCTCCCATTACAACTGATATGTGCCTCACCACCAAGCATCCACTTATGCTATTCTTTAAAGTCATGTTTCACAACTCTTAAGGTCCTTATGAGTAAGCTCTGCAGGACTGAAGGTATCCAAGGACCCTTAATTTCTAACAAAGTTTCAATGACACTGATACTCTAAGAACTGGCTTTGAGTACCAAGACTCTAGAGCTGATACATCAATATTTCAAGTGATATAAACATTCAGCACAAGCTATTTCTCAGAAACAGCCAAAAGTCAAACTCTAACACACAAATGATAAAACTCATAGAGCTCTGATACATACACGGTAAAGATGTAAGAATTCACATCACAAGTTTTCAGAGTAGAGGCTTCATCCAAAGCACAAGACTGATCTACTGTCAGCAGGCAGCAATACTTCCTTGGGGTCAAAGGGACAAATGTCCTCAAGGTATGCTAAGCACTGGAACCACGTGGGAAACATAAAATGCTCTCCTCCAGATTCACTCCCAAACATTTTGATTGAGATCGTCTACACAACATAGCTGGGGTGCTGAGGGAGATATGTACCTTCCAGGGTAAATTCAATAAGTAGCTAAGTCTGAGGATCATGAGCAGTGAAAGTTACAGTGGACCACAGAAACCAGGAAGAGGTCATCTAATCACTCCGTAGTCTCGTCTCACCTCATCTTCACAGCTGATGCAATGCACCGCATATAACGTCCATTCCATCTTTCCCTTCACATACAATGCTCCAAGCTTAGATCAGAGTTTATATGCTCCAAATTCCTAGGACAACCCATGCATGGTCCTGGGTAAAAACATGTCTGGATGTTTGAGGAGAAAAAAAATCAGTATCCTTTGTTTTCTATGTAGAGAAGATTAGTGTACATGTTCCTATAGGAATGTGCACATCAGTATTTTGTGTGTGTGAGTGTGTGTATGTGTGTGTGTGCGCGCGCGCACACATGCATGCACGGAGGCCTGTGTGCATGAGTACACTGAATAGAACTACTAGCCTGGCTGGCCAATGAGCTGCAGGGATCCACCTAATTTGCATACTCTGTTGTTTTCAGCTATTCATGTGGGTGCTGGGTGCCTGGGATCCAAACTGACATCTTCATTCTTATATGGCAGATACAAGTGAACTACTATCTCCTTCGCTCTAAGACTCAATTTTAACCACAGCAAAGTGTCTATTCCTACTCATGCCTGGTACCAGCCACAGCTATAAGAATCAGCAATTTTTTTTTCTAGTGAAATTGTTACTTTATGCATTGAGGGCCATGTTTTCTCTGCTGTGACTATGTAAGTCTGCCACAGAAACATGTAAGTAACAACAGGCAATCACAGGTAAATGAATGTGGCCATGTATTAATAAAACTTTATTTATAAAAAAGGACAGTGTGTCAGATTTTACCCATGATTCATCGTTCATCTATCTGTGATCCCAGCATTCAGTAAGCTGAGGCAGGAAGATCACAAGTTTGAGGTCAGACTGGGCAATATAATACGACTCTGTCTCAAATTTTTAAAACATTTCTCACATAATAAAATGAAAACCATGTAGTTCACGGATGACATAGAATAACTACAGAAAATTATAAGCGAATTGGTTCACATGTAAACATTTTAACAAAAGTGGATAGAACTGTTGATTTATAAATATCAGAAATCACAATATATCTCAAAGGCATTGTGCTGCTTAGGAGAAGCCAGTCTCAACAGATCACTTTCTACATGATTCTGGCTGTCTGACATTCTCTCAAGGACAAAACAAATGAAAAGGGGTCAGCATGGGGCTGGAGTGGAAACTGAACATTAAGAACAAGCAGTGCTCTCAGAGGACCAGGGTTTGGCTCCTAGCACCCACATGGTGGCTTACAGCCATCCAAAGTATAGTTCCAGGGGATCCAGTGACCTCTTCTGACCTCCATGGGCTTTGGACACACACATGCTGCACATAAATGTTTGCAGGCAAGATACTCTGAGACATAAAATATATATATTTAAATTTGAGATGAAGACTTCCAAAAACAGAAGAAAACAAACGCCAGCAGTTGCTATAAGGATTAGGGGAAGGAGAAAGATATGACTACCTAGTGACAGTACCAGGGACACTTGAAGGACGATGGGATGTTCTGTAGTCTGACAGTGGAGGTGGCTATATGACTCAAAGATTAAAATGTCTAAAACCACAGCCACAAAAATCAGTTTCAATTTCAAAAACAAAATAAAAATTAGGCTGGGCCACACATTAGGATAGGGAGTCCCTTCCAACCTCTTCCTATTCTTCAGGATAGTCCCAGACTGCCAATCTTAGCATGAACTGAAGAGCACCCTACCCTCCATAGCAGAAATGACAGTGATAACTCTGGACTTGCTGTCTCCAAGGTCAAGGTACAGGTCTGTAGAGTCTCCCTATAGAGAACGTCATAGTGCCTGAAAAGGACAGGGGCAGGCCTCTGGAGACTGGGCTCTGTCTAGTACATCTGCAGTCAGTCCAGGTAGGGACAGGATCCCTGGGGAGGGGCCATAGCCTATTGAGGGTCATCAGAATACTCTGCTAACACGCTATAATTATTCATCCACTGTGGGAAACCATTGAGCCATTATGGAGATACACTATTATTTCACGGAGTTGCAGTCAGGTCTGGACGTGTCTCTGTAGGCCCTGAGGCTCTGTATAAAGAACTCTAGCATCTCTATGTGTATAAGTAATTGCCCAGTCTATTTTTTTTTTCTTGGGCAGATACCTCACTCACCTCAGCTCTGTTCCATAGCAACACTGGACAGACCGGTTGGTTTCTGAACACCTCTGCCTCTTCACTGAGCGTGTATCAAACAAATGCTTACAGAGGTATGGCTCAGACAAAAGGGCACGCTAAATAATAGATGTGTGTCTTGGCAGACTGTGGAAGGAAGGTTCCTCAGGGTTGAAGCTGATGAAGTCATCGGGTGATCATAGGTGAGAAAGGAAGGGCACAATCTGGTGTGTCCAGTCCTTTGTCACACCGTCTCTCCCATTAGCTGCCTCTGTATGTTTCTCCTACCTCGAACACCAGGTATCTGTGCTTTATTCCACGGAGCTCAGAAGACGTGGGGTCTTGAGCTTAAGAGTGCACCATACTTCAGCCAGTGTTCTAGAACACACAACGAAGAATGGCCTTCCTGTTCTCCACACACAAGACAAGGGGAAAGCTGCTTTTCAGGGCATAGGGTTTTGTGTTCCTTCCAGTTCCTATGCTTGTGGCCTAGTTTCAAGGAGGTGGAAACTTTAGAATATAACTGGATTTAGACTAAGTGTGAGGAGAGAGGGCTCCTAAAGATGGGACTGGTGTTCTCATAAGCACTTGATTGAGAAGCTTGGCTTGGTGTTGTGTTTGTGATCCTATCCAGTCACTTGGGAGGCAGAGGCAGGAGGATTGAAAGTCTGAGGCCAACAGCCTTGGTGTCAGTGAAGAGGTGGGGAAAGGGAAGGAGAGGGAGGAGGAGTACTAGGCTGAGAAAAATCCATGAGCGGAAACTCTGCAAGATGGTGTGGTCACTAGAAAAAGGGCCCACACCAGAATCAACTATGCTGGCTGCCAGTAGACTTCCTGCCTCCAGGCTATGAAAAATAAATGCTTGCTATTTGAGCAACTGTACCTATGGTGCTCTGTTATCGAGCCCAAGCTGATTGAAACAGAATTGGAGGAGGAAATCATGAAAGTTATCAGTATGAGGGGCAAGAGAGATGGTAGCTCATGATAACTGATGCAGAACTGAGCTCAAGCCCTGGGGACCAGCACAAATGGGGCTGAACTGGTCTCTCCTATTCGAAGACCACTATTCTTCCTCATTCTGCCACAACAACACCATAATAACCCTCACATAACTCAGCCATTGAACCCAGTGATCTTTAATAATTTCCAGGACACTCTCATTCTATTATCCTACGTAACAGGGTCTCGTGCTTACCAACTTGGCCCTTAGCTTCTCCACGAGCTATTCTAGCCACACATAACTGGATCTCTGTGTGAAAACGTAGCCACCCTCTTTTCACTGCACTTTTCGGGATGTTCCACAAATCATGCTGAGTGTCAGAAGGGGCACCCCCTCATCTTAATCTTTCTAAAATGCTACATTTTAGGACCTGACCGAAGATACGCCGAATCACCCACTGCTGAAACAAGAGGATCAAAGCTGATTCTGAACAGTACCACCAGGTCCAAACCGGTTCTCTCTCACCAAGCTGCTCTCTACAAACGTGTCTCTTCTATGCTGTGTCCTCCGTGTGATAAGGGACCATGGGGTGGAGACCCCAGCACCCGTACTAGCTCCCCATGCTGCTCTTCAGCCAAAGCTTCTGTCCTAGCATTTATATGTAGGCATCTCATTTAATATTTTGTTGAACAAATCCTTTCACTTAAAAAAAAAAAAAAAAAAAAAAAGGACAAAAGAATCACTTGCAAAGGTTCCAGTGCGCTACTGTATTCTGTCTTGAGCACACTCAGCTTTTCCATGTATATACTTGGACTTAGCAATTACTACCCCAAATTCCTACGCAGTCCCCAATCCATCTAAAATATCCTATAGTTCTATTTCAAATAAGACCTCCTGTGACTATCACAGCCTGAAGGAATAGGCTAGCTTTAAAATAATCACACACACACACACACACACACACACACACACGCACGCACGCACGCACGCACGCACACACACACACACACACACACTTCCTGATCTTAAGAAGGCTCTCTTTCCTCTGTGCAGCCAGCATATAAACTCTTCCGAAAGTAGACATACGAATTCTTTGAAGGTAGACATTATGTAAGGTCAGCCTCTTGTCTTCCTCAGTGCCTATACATAGAATTTTCAGCCAAGTACAAGGACTTCCTCTGCCGACATAGGTGGCTGGCTGGGGCTGCCGAGTTAAGAATGTGAAGAAGCAAAGAGACAAAGCAGAGAAGCATTACAGAGCCCAGCTGCTCCCAGTGCGGCAGGAAAGGCACACAAGAACTATAAACCTAGGCTTGTTAGCACTATCCATACCTAAAGAAAGGAAGACCCCAGGCAGGAGGGTTTGTAGGTGGCCCCTTGGCTAGCTGATATCTAATTTGATGAGAGATAGTCTTCCCGATGCAACCCTGGTGTTTCCTTCTGCTTATTTTCAACCTATCTGGCTACTCTAAAAGAACAGAACATGAAATCTCAGCGCTCATGGATCTATGTATTTGTTCAGTGGTGGTTGCTTAGTGACCCCCAGACTCCAAGGCCAACCGCCATGTTTTTTCTATCTACAGACCACAGATTTAGACTCTGTAGCCTGCTTCTCTTTCCCTAAGAGCTTAATGGCTTTTAGGTAATGGGGCTACTGAGAGGAACTCAGGTAAATGGCTCTCTTTCCTACTTTTTCAGAAGAAAATTGAAAGAGGAAAAAGAGCTCTTTGAAAATTACCTCTAATGCAGCAATCAGTGTACCCTGAGCCCATATCAAAGATCATCTATGACTAAAGTTCCATAATATGCCATTTAATGACTTATCATTGTGGAATAATTATGACCAAAAGAAAACAATTTTCCTCCAGGCTAAAAGGAGCTCAGTTTCACCTACTCCCCGCCCCCCAGACCCCAGCTTTTAAAAAAAAGTATAATTAGGAAGAGATGCTCAGTTGCAACCAATGGCATTTAGATCACAGCTTAAAAATAAGCAGCAATTTTCTTTTTAAACTTCAGTGTATTTGTCCATTTCTTAAAGTGTTGAAAATCACTTCTCAGAAGGCCCCTCATTTGACATCTCCTTATCTAGTAACCGATTCCCCAGTTTCTACAGAGAATAACAGCAAATCCAATTTAAACACAGGGATCTTATGTCTGATAATGAACAGTGCAGTTGGACCTGAAAGGGACAATGACCTTGAGAAACTGCCTACAAGGTGGCTCACATTTTTCAAACTCAATGAGCTTAACAGGCATGGCACCCCCAAACCCACCCTGCTTCTCTGGATATACTGGGGTCTCTTCTAAGCCAGAAAAGGGGTGGTGTGGTCAGCTAACAAAGAGTGTTCTAGCACACCAGCATGGAAAAGAAACCCGTCTCCTCATGCCTTCCGCCTGAAGGCATCTAGAGTACTCAATGTGGCCTTTTCATTTTGAAACAAAAATCTGTTAACAGGAAAACTTTTCCTATGTTCCTTCTTTGGATAACCCTCAGCCCAGACCCTACACACACCTACCCTCAGTCCCATCCCTACACACACACCTACCTTTAGCCCCACCCCTACACACACCTACCCTCAGCCCCACCCCTACACATACCTACCCTCAGCCCCATCCTCCCACACACACATACCTACCCTCAGCCCCATCCTCCCACACACACACACCTACCCTCAGCCCTACCCCCTACACACACCTACCCTCAG
>JANHMN010000007.1:77699679-77727354 GCA_030674055.1 Rhabdomys pumilio | reverse complement strand
CACACCTACCCTCAGCCCTACCCCCTACACACACCTACCCTCAGCCCCGACCCCTACACAGACTCTTTTTCCCTTGTTCTGCTTTGAAATTCAAGCACTCAGGTCCTGGGCTTCTCGGATGGACTGGAATGGCTCCTGGTTCGTATTTCTAGTCTACTCTTTAGGCTGATGTTTTTCTTTTACTACTGATTTACTTTTTGGTTTGGCTCCCGTGGTTTCCACTTCTGAGCAGTCTCCGATTCATTTCTGGGGTCCTTTTCTTGTTTTAGGATGCAGCATCTTCTTAATACTAATTTTGTCTTCTTAATACTATGTATGTGTGTGTGTGTGTCTGTGTGTCTCTGTATTTCCTTAAATAAGTTATTTCATGGAGTCAGATGGCAGATCCAGATTTACAAAGGACAGTAAAAGGCGAGTGGAAACACTATGGGGGCGATACTTACTGTATAGATTTCACTGATACCGAGCTTTGCTGTAAAGTAACCATAAGACAAACTAGGCTTTTGTTTGTTGAAACTCTCATGGATAAGGATCTGGATGTCTTTCCTCTGGGACTATTCAGTTACTTCAGGCGTGGGGCAAGGGGACTTTCACTGTCAATATTCTAGAAACACAAGAGAGGTTGAGGATTCACCAGGTTCATCTGAACACTCTTCACTCGGGCACCTAGGCCCTGCCTCCTACAATAAGAGGTACCTCTATGCCCTGAGCCTTCTTGGGTACCGAAGCTATCTCCTACACTAATGGATGCCTCTGTGCCATGAGCCTTCCCAGGCACCTCGGCTCTATTTCCTCCCTTACCGGGAACCGCCATGCTGTGAGTTTTCCCAGGCCTCCCAGTGTTCATTCCCTTTGTTACAATCAACACCTTGCCCTTAGACCTTGGTTGGACTGAAGAGGTTGCCTCTGTCCCAGTGAGGTCATCAGTGCCATCTGCCCCTGTGCTCTGTCTTTCAAACAATCACGGAAATCTCTTAATTAATCATTTCTCCTCCCATCTTCTTTGTCCTACTAGGTATTTCAATGGCGTTTCAGAGACAGAGAAGATAATACCCAAAGCCAGCCCAGCAGTCAGGTTACCTGACATTCCCTAACACTGGTGAGGCCCTCCAGGAAAACGCTTGTTAAAATTTAAAACAAGACAAGACAAAACAAAACAAACAAACAAAAATACGCTTTGCTAAAATTCTTGCAAAGGCACCCTCTTTTCACCTCAGTCTTTAAAGGGGCTGGTAGCAATACAGGGACAGCAGTCTGATGCTACTGCTGACGTCCCATAAACCAAAATGCTTAGGTGGGTAGGTGGAGATGGGCAGAAACAGGTGGATTTGAAAACTGGTCCAAAGTACTGAGGTACCTGTGCTGGATTGGATATGCACGGGGAACAAGAATGTGGAACTGAGAGGTAGGTCTTGGGGTTTGCACAACTGCATTTGAATGGAACAGATCAGGCAACAGATGAGGGAAACTGGAACAGAACCAGGGTCGGGGGAAGATACAGATGAAGAGCTTGATTTTGGGTCAGGCCTGGTATTGCTTGTTTGTGATAGCGACTCCTGAGAGACTGATCTTAATTCCAAGGCCAGTCAGGGCTACATAGTGAGACACTATCTCAAAAAAACAAAACAGTTTGATTTTGGCACAACAATTTTGAGATGCCTTTGAGAAATCTAAGAGACGTTACACAGGAAGTTGGTATATAATTAGAGCTTGGAGTCAGAAGAAAGAGCTAAGCCAAAAATACAACTTTTGGAAGTCTGTAGAAAGTTGCAAATTATCTGAAATTGGGCAAAGTGATTTTTAAAAGGAGAAAAAAATGACACAAATAATGTATAGTTACCAACAGGCTGATATGAGTCTCTACAAAACAACAGGAAAATGGTATTTTGTAGACATGCATAGTTGATTACCCATGCTACGATTTGAATATGCTACGATTTGAATATATCTCCTAAAAATTCACGTGTCAGCAACTTGATCCCCAGTACAACCATGGGGGTGGAGCCTAATAGGGTGTGTTTAGATTACAGTAGCAGTCAATGAGTTAATGCCATTTTAAAGGGGCTGCTGCTTCTTTTGCGCCTCTACTGTGTGAAGAAACAGCAAGAAGCCCTTCATCAGATGCCAGAACCTTGATCTTAGACTTCCTGGACTCCAGGAATGTGAGAGATAAATTTCTCTTCTTCACCAGTTACCTAGTATACAGCACTCTGTTTCAACAGCACAATACAATCAAAAGAAACCAGGAATTTCATACAGTTCCAACGAATGGGAGCGGTGGCCAAAGGAGGTAAAATCAAGTCGTGTGATGGGCAAGGAAAGTTCAAAAGAATTAAAGAGACAGCCCAAATCCATGCTAGCAGTCTGATCCCGAGAATCCAAGAGAGACACGTGAAAAATATCCTGTGGGTCTGAAGAGAGTGGAGCAGGGCCATCTACTTCACAGAGATTTAATGCAGCAAAGAGGTGCTTAGTTTAAATTAACCAAACGTCCATTTAAGATGAAAGTGGCAAGAACAGAATCTGAACACATGGGCAAAGCTTGAAAAACAAACAAGCTTAGTGGTGGTGGATTCATTTAATGGGCTCAGTAAATGGTCTAAATAGTTAAATATGATTTTTATGTTGCATTTAAGGTTACTGGTACCTCTTTGTACTTTGTACTTTACTGGTACCCAGTAAATATACTGATGGATAATAGCTGTTAAGTAGGAACAAAAGCATTTGAAACCATTTTACATCATTTGTAATTAAAACGAGCTATACATTCCTAGAGATTCAGATGGCCTATTTTCCCCTCCATAAAAATTTAAGTTAATGTAAATATGATTCTGTGGTTCCCTTTCTCTCATTTTACAAATTAGCAAAACTCTCTCTTCAGAATGTTATTGCACAATTACCATGATAAAGTTCTCTCCTCAAAAAAAAAAAAAAAGAAAAAAGAGAAAGAAAGAAAGAAAGAAAGAAAGAAAGAGAAGGAGAAGAAGAAGAAGAAGAAGAAGAAGGAGGAGGAGGAGGAGGAGGAGGAGGAGGAGGAGGAGGAGGAGGAAGGAAGGAAGGAAGGAAGGAAGGAAGGAAGGAAGGAAGGAAGGAAGGAAGGAAAATGTCCATTAAAAAGGGATACTGGTCTATGACACAATGCACTACCAAATGGTTTACCAGCAGAGCTATGAGGAGAACTCGAGGGCCTCCAGCACCCGAGCATCTGACAATGGGGCTGATTTCAGGATTGCTCCTTCTTCTAGATAAAATGGAGAATACACTGGACAAAAGTTTAATCCTACTTTATATTTTTTCATGCTTCTCTTACCCATTACATTTCAATTTGAAGGACAAAAAGCAAAGAAGACCTTAGCAATGTAAGTGTCACAGTCCCCGAAGGAGAGGAATCTGTACTTCTTGCTTTGCTGAGATGCCCTTTCCCATCTAGAACTTTATCAGACAAGGAAACCTCTCTTGCCTCCATGACCACTGTGACCACATGAATACACACACACACACACACACACACACACACACACACACACTCATCCTGTCAGACACGCCTCCATAAAACAGTCAGCCACCTTGTGAATTACTTCTAGTCTTCATTCATAATTCAGCTTTAGCCCCCAATATTCTGTATTGCAATGGTCAGCTTACTGTCGTTCCCCAGCCCAATCTTGCAACTTGACTATTTCCATCATAAAACAAGATCTGGGGACATAATGTTTACTTTTTTTCCCATTTGGGATACCTACCATATAATTGATATGTTTTTGTTGAATGAGTGGTATATTTCTAACAAATTTAATCATATGATCTACCACAGAAAGTCAGAAGAAGAGCCACGTGTCTTATTGCTACTGTAAAACAGCAGCACAAAGTCACGGTGTAAAACAATGCAAATGTTTTCTCCTTTAGTTCTGAAGGTCGGAGTGTAAAATGGTCTGTATGGGGCGATCTTCCTTCTGGGATCTCCTAGGGAGAATACACTCATTTTCATGACTGTGTTCAGCTTCTAGAAGAGGCCTGTATTCTTTGGCACCCAAGTCCTTCCTTCGCCATGAAAGACAGAAGCACAGTTTCTAGATCTATATCTGTGGTGACAGTGCCTTCTATCTCTCTGACCCCATCATTATAACAATCTTTCTGATTATCTCGGACCCACCTGGATAACCAAAGCTAATCTTATCCCAAGATTCTTAATCCCATCATTCAAGGTCATGTACGCAGGGTAACAAATATCAGGGCATATTGGGTTTAAGGAAAATATGGCAGATAACAAAATACTTCAATCACATGAGTATTAATTTTGAAAGACAGGACTGTTGCAAAAGAAGACATTTTATTATCTGGAAATTGTTCCTACATAGAAAGCCTCATTCTCTGAAACCAGTCAAATATGATATTCACTCTGTGGATCAAGGGTTTATTCCCATCAACTATTCTTGATCTCGTGTAATTAAATAGATGTTATTTCTCAAAGTGTCACCTCAGGAATGCTATAAACTCTAATGAAATAATTGTTGATTACAACTTGGAGGAAACCCTTCAGAAGGTATTTTTAAAACTAAAATATAAACAACTGATAGCAGTCTCATTGCTTCGAACTCACACCTAACACCCAAGAATAGGGGGATATAGTTCTAAAAGAGAGGTGTCAAAAGAGAGATCGCAACCACTGCACTTTCTACGAACAGCAGCACACTCCGCAGAAAGTGACAGGTGCTGTTTGCTATGACTCTGCCTCTGATCAAACGGTCTCCATTTATATATCATTCATCTGATTTCATTCACACAGAGAGAAATACACATCAGGTGAGTTAAACTAGATGATATCTACTTGTAGGAATACCTACAGAATATCTGTTTTACAAAGATCTCATCTGTATTGATGGTGACGCCACTTGCCAGGTATTTCCGAATACCATATCAAACAAGCATTAAAAGTGTCCCCCCACTCCTCCCATGAATGCCAGGGACATGACTTCAAGGGTTTCAGGTTCCCACCCTGTAGGTCTGGGAACCCATATGACCTACTGTGATGTGGGATGCATATCTCAATCACACACACACACACACACACACACACACACACACACACACACAAGGCTTCACAAATACACACTATACATAAACTGCCCAGAATCATTATACAATCTTACTGGTACATATCTCAAGTTTCTGACAGCAGACCCCCGTTTACAACTTCATAAGTAAAGCTGGGCTCTATCGCTAACCTTGATATATGGCACTCTTGGCGGTCACTAAAGCCCCATTCATAGCCATGACATCATTGTATCCATAGAAACAACATCACTGCATTTTCAAAGGAGGAGAAACTAAAAGGGATTCTCAGAGAAGACAAAACCCAAACAATTGAACTGGAATAAGTAAGCCATTAGCTTACATGCTCTTTTGAGGATCTCCTAATTTCTTAGGAGAAAAAAACAGTAGATTTTTAAAACAATATGAAGAACTAGAAATTGTAACTACCAAATTTCTATAACAAAACATACCTTGAATAAGCCAGATTTATATTAAAAATTCATTCTTCTTAAAAATAAGATTTATAATTCTCCAATCCTCATGAGTGCTTGAATAGTTTTTAAAACATTAAATGTTTCCAGTACCCTTTGACTATATATATGCTGTGAATTTAGGTTAATTGAAAGTATATTTTAATAAATTTTTGGCAGCTCAACTAATAACTAATCTCATATATAATTAAATCCTATAATAACAGGTAAAAACAAATGGACATCACAACTATTGAATGATAGAACTATGCCAAGTTCCATACACAGGTTGGCTAAGTTAAACAATCATGTAAACATTGAACAAACATTTTCTAAAATAATCACAATGATGGACAGATCCATGGCAAAAGGACTGAGACAGCAGCTACGTCCCAAGACTGTCTATTCAGACATACAAGTGTCTGTCCGTATTGTTAGAAATAGACTGCTGAGCTTAGTGCAGGAACCCAGCTCATCCTTTCAAGTGTTTATAATTAACAGTCTGATTTACAACTCCAGAAGCATCTTAGGAATGCCTTTCTAAACGTGGGATAGTCTTGCAACGGGGTAGAAACATTGCTCAAACCAGTCACCCAAAAGCAATTCAACTCAGAAAAGACAAGACTGCAACTGGGTTGTGGCCACAGGGAAAATGCCAGTGAAGATGATGAAAATCACAACCAGACACCTATCAACCTACCAGAGACCTCCTTTCCTTGTCTACATCAGCAATGGTGAGGCTAAACCTTCCCACAATAGAGGTTACAAAGGTTATTCTATATATAAAATAATATAGGTTACAGAAAAAGGGTTCTGTATCATGTAGGACTGTCAAGTGAATATATAAAATTAACCAGCTCAGATCTATCAGATACAGGAAGATATCATCCCATACCCCATGAATTGGGATCTGCTAATCTCATTAAGCCTACATAAGTAATCCAGTATTTAATGATACAAATGATAACTGGAAAGACCCCATTGGTTAACAATTTCCTCCAAGGTTAAAACCTCCTGCAGAAAGCTCCTTATGCAAAAAAGGTAAAGAACTCAAAATAGTTTAAAGAAGTTCCTGAAACTTGACCAGATTCATGAGACCCTGCTCTGCCAGAGTAAACAATAAAAGCTGAGAGTCCCTCTCAGAAGATGTGAAGATGAGCTACAAAAACTCTCAGAGGAAAAAGAGCTACAAGAAGGCTGAGACCAGACCCGCTGCTGGGAAAAAGCAGGAACCAGCCGAGCTGCCTGGAAGAGATTTAGACCAACTGAGGCACCTGGACAGGGTAGTCTCCAGCCTGTCGAGCTGCCTGTAGGCTATGCATTGTGCTCCCCGTTCCCAGCTTTGCAAGCTGTCAACTATGCTGAGGGTGGTGCTTTGGTGATGCAGCTGTCTGAGTCATTTCTGATACTATAAGTATCTCCTCACCAATATTTCTATAAGTAAGCCAAATAAAACTTTGTTTTACCAAACTGGACTTTGGTGATATCTGTACATCAGTCTCAGGATCCCTATCTGGGCTAAGTAGATGTGTGTGTCTCATCTACCCAGGAAAGGTTTTGTCATACAAGAGACCCATTTACTTCAGTAGTAGACTGCTTTGTGAGCACACTTATATCCCCTAAATATGCACATTTTTATGTATTTATATTATTTATGTAATAATTTATATTACATAAATTATTTATACTATATTGATATGTAATTATATATTATGTAAAACATTATATATAAAATACATACTATATATTGTATATTAAACATGTGGTATATTTAATATACAATATACAATATATTATACATTTTATATTATATATCAAATATGTGTTTTATATATTATTCTATATATTACATTATATATCATATACTATACACTATACATTATATATTTAATTATATATCATGTAAATAATTATTTATATTATATAGATATTATTATTACTGATTCTAAAATGTCCATTTAGACAGCATGGATGAACATGATGCTCAGAACATCATTCAGTCCCACAACAGGTCAGACAGGAACGGTCCTATGACTGATGTGCACATCATGGACTTGACCCTGAAGAGACACAAATACCTGGAGCTGGAAGCTGTGTTAGGGGAGATTAATACACACAGGACCAGAGGATATTACCATGTCATCATAGTAAACAGAAAAGATACAGGGAGAGAACAGAGAGTAGTGATGGATTCCATAGAAGACAAAGATAGGGAAGAAGAGTGGTTTGGAAATATGACCCCAGTCATATTTCTAGCATGAAACTTATGCTATAAAACAAAAATACATAGAATTATGAAGGCATGGGTCCTGTTCCCACAAAGCTCAGAGAGATTTCACTGGGATAAATACTGCATGATGACACAGAATGCCGAGCTGTTTGTGATGTCACAGGGTGATGAGCTGTTTGTCAGAAACAAGAAGAATTTGAAGGCTGGAGAAGACTGGGAAGTGAAAGTTGAAAGCTCTGGCTAGCCACCCAATATTAAAGAAATGCACGTAGCATTATTCTAGAGGAAACCACAGGGGTGGGGGGGTGGCTTGCTCAAAATTTAGCCATGGAACAGTCCGTAGATAATTTGAGAAAACAAACAGGGTAATAAATCTGTCATGCTCCATTAAGCAAGCTTGTATTTCCTGATAACGGCAGGAAATACTCTCAGAAATTTGGATTAAAAAAAAGAAATGGCTAAGGTAACAAAGAAAATCTGAAAAGATGAAGTTTAAACTGTCCACCAACCTCAGGCTACATTCATCATGAGCCACAGTGAAAGGACAGCCATCCAGGCTTCAGGATGCTCCCTGTACTGCAGATGCCACCACCCCTGCAGGAGCTACAGTCCTTATGTATGTGTGCCAGACTTGAGCCTGGCTTTCTATCTCCTCCTGAGCTACTTGTAGCAGCACATAGCAGCACACACAGATATCAGGGAAACCCAGTCTTCCAGTGTCCCCCCAACATGCCAACTCCTTGGCCTTAGGCAATACTCCTCCCTAAAATAGCCTTCTAGTCAGGTGTGAAAGAGGCAAACACATGTAATGTTCTTCACATTTGACAGGCTGAGGCAGGAGGATGCTAAATCAAGGCCAGAGAGTTCTAGGCTAGCCTGGGCCATACAGAGAGACACTGTGTCTAATTAATGAATTATAATTTAATCTATAACCAATTAATAATCAATTTTCAACTACAAGATTATATTCTACTTATCATGAATTTAAGGGTGACTGGCTGTGTATTATGTTAAAAATTTTAATTATCCTTAGGCTTATCCATATTTCTATACTTCTATTTCCCCTCTGTTAGCCCTTTTACCTGTAATCAATTTATTCTTAGGAAAGAATAAATAACTGATTTATTCTTAGGAAAAAGCTGAACAAAAGCTAGCTCCATCCTGAAATAATTTGTAGAAAGTAGAAAAGTCTATTAGCACCTAGGCAACAGAGCTATGAAGATCACAATTATAAGATCAGCCTAGGCTACCTGGAGAGGTTGGCTCCAAGATGAAGGGGCAGAGGGTAGAGATTGTCCCAAATGTGGTGGAAGCTTTAGAAGTATAGAGTGACTGAAAGATTTCAGTTTGCCTAGAAGTGATTTCTTAAGGAGGCACACATTCTCAAGCAACTCTGGATGGCTGGTTCAAGGTGACAGAGTCAGGAGTCAATGAGATGGCTCAATGAATAAAGGAGCTTGCCGCTGATGGTCTGAGTTCAATCTCTCAGACTTTCGTGATAGAAGGGAGTGATAGGCTCCTATACGTTGTCTTATAATTTCTACATGTGTACTATGGTGTGTGTGTCACACACACACACACACACACACACACAGTCACTAAATGTAAACAGTGTTTTTCTAAAGAATATAAGGAAAAAACAAAACAAACCCAAAAACTCTATGTCCTTGACATTTCAAGTTTCAGACTAAATTCTTAAGACTTTGAATTCATGACTTTGGTCCAACCACTCCATTCTTTTTAAAAATATACTTTAATTTTATTTTTTATTTTATGTGTGTGCCTGAGTGTATTAATGTACACCATACGTGTGCAGGAGCCTACAGAAATTAGAAGAGGTATCGGATTAAATCTCCTAGAACTGGAATTACAGGCTATTGTCACATGGGGAGCAAGGAATCAAATCATCTCTCTTGTCCCAACTGCTCCATTTTTAAGGGGCAGGAGACCCGGCTACTCCATCAAGCCATACATTTGAGTGAGCATGTGCACATCTGTGGGTGTATTTATAAGACGGAGAGCAACATCGTGCATCTCAAAGAGGAAGAAGGCAAATAAATTAGAAGGAAGAGCAGATGTATCCATGGAAAGCGAGTCATGCTGGGGCTCAAGGACTGTTCATTTACAGGGAAAACAGTTCATTAAATCGGGTCCATGACCAGTGTAGTTTTGGCCAACACCTGGAACTCATGAGCAGCTAGAATGCTTACAACGACCTTGGTAGGGGAGTTAAATCCATTAGAAGATTAAATTCAACTCAGAAGCCAAAGTACAGAAAACAGGGGTAGTCAAGCTTAGTAGGTAAACCAGATGGCAGAAGAGCAGAGTCGTATGTCTTCATGGGCTGGACCAGGTAGATGATGTTCTGTCTGTCTTGTCACTGCTCCTCTGATGTACCCAACTGCCGCTTATCTTATTCCTTCTATAACATCTGGACCTGCTTGCTCACAGGGAAAATAATCACAGGCATCGTTGTTTGGTTTCCCAACAGCCCCACTGCAGCTTGTCGTATGCATGCAGGGAGCTTACAATGCCACAGAAATCATTTTTCCAAAGAATTCACTTGACCCTGCTTGTTCCGGTCCGCTGAATGCAGTGCTCATCTTGGCTGGCTACGATGCCGGCCCTCTTGAACACCTTACACACAGAAATGGAAAATTGGAAGAAAGAAAATTAGAGAGAAACATAGACTGGACACAGAGCAGTTCCTTACTTGCCCCCACAGGGGAATTCTCCATCAGCAAACAACCCACATCCGAATCATGTTCCCGCCCTCCTCCTCCTCAGCCCTACAGGTCTCTGGGCATAAAACAATTGAGAGAAGCCATTAGTGCGGTGGTTCTCAACCTGTGAGTCACAACCTCTTTGGGAGTTGAATGACCATTTCACAGGGGTTGCATATCAGTTATCCTCCATATAAGGTATTTATATTACAATCCATGAGAGGAGCAAATTCACAGTTATAAAGTAGCAACAAAAATAATTTTATAGCTGTGTGTGTGTGTCCACAGCATGAGGAACTGCATGCATTAAAGAGTTGCAGCATCAGGCAGGTTGAGAACCACTGCATTAGAGAAAAGAAAACTGCCCAGGGAAGCTGCCTGCTTGGGCAGGCCCACATGGGACAGGAGAATGGAGAAATCTACAGTCGATGGCTTACTGTGAAACAGCCATTGTCATCAAGTCCTCAGAAGGATCAGAGGGACAGTTCAGTCAATAAAGTACCTAGCTATGAATGTATGAGGAACGGGGTTCAATCCCAAACAGAACCCCCATGTAAAATATGGGGATGGTGGTATGCATCTGTAACCCTCCCACTGGAGAGGCAGAGATAGAGGATTCCTGGAGCTACTGGACCAGACAACCTCACTGAATCAGTCAGCCTCAGGTTCAAGTGAGGGATCCTGCCTTAAAAAATAAAGCCAAGGGAGAGTTAAGGGAAGGACTGAAGGAGCTGAAGGGGATGGCAACCCTATAGGAAGACCGACAGTACCAACAGACCTGGACCCCTGGGAGCTCCCAGAGACTAAGCCACCAACCAAAGAGCATACACAGGCTGGTCCATGGTCCCTGGCACATATGTAGCAGAGGACTGCCTTGTCTGGCCTCAGTGGGAGAGGATACACCTAATCCTGTAGAGACTTGATGCCCAGGGATGGGAGGGGGGAGGTGTTGGGAAGAGGGAGCATACCCTCTCAAGGGAAAAGTAAGGGTGGATGGGGTGAAGAAGGGCAACATTTTGAATGTAAATAAATAAAACATTTTTTTTTAAATAAAAAGGCAGATGGCTCTCCTCAGAAGCAGCACTGGAAGCTGACTCTGGCCTCTACATACATACACATACATGTACTACATACACACACAAGAAAGGGAAGGAGAAGTGGGGGAGGAAAAGGAAGCAAAGAAAAGGGAGAAGAAATAGGCAACTCCCAGAACTGGTGTGGTGGGACATGCTTGTGACCTCAGCACTATGGAGGCCACAGGATTCCAAGTTCTAGGTCAGCCCTGACTATATAGAAAGATTCTGCCTCAACTGAAAAGGCAAATGAACGAAATGCAGAGGGTGACCTCTCCAGTCTATAAGGCCTGTGTCCCAGTTTCATGTCTATTGGTATAATAAAATACTCTGACCAAAAAGCAACTTGGAGGAGAGAAGTTTGTTTTTAGCTTACAACTTCAGGTCACAGTCTGATATTGAGAAATGTCAAGGCAGGAAACTGAACTATTCCACACAGCTTTACCTCTGACCAAGGAACTCACTCCACAGCTGAGGATACCGGGAACCACAGAGGATACTGCTTGCTGATTGGTTCAGTTAGCTTTCTTATGGCGTTCAGAACCATCTGCCTATGCATGGTGCTGCTCACAGTGGACTGGGCCCTCCTGCACTGGTTCAGAACCAAGACAATCCCCCCCTAGACATGCCCACAGGCTGATCTGATCTTGGCAGCTCCTCAGTTAAGACTTTCTTCACAGATGACTCCAGGATGTGTCAAACTGACTTTCAAAGCTAACCAGGATGTCCAGAATCCATCTCAAAATAAGATGTTCCTCACGGCTATCTCTGAGGCCTTGGACTTTTGATCTGCTTAACAAACACCAATTAACCATCCTGATCCCATAGCCCCAAAGGAGCTGGGTGCAGTCTACATTACTCTTTCTAGACCATTTGACAGCATTGTAGAACACTCACCCTGAAATGGACCATCAAAAGGCATTGTAGAACACCCACCCTATAAAGGTCCAGCTCAGGCATCTACCACCTGTGAGAGCCCTGGGAAGCCAGTATTGCCCACTAAGCCTCAGCCTCTTTATCAGCAAAAGTCCACCTATACCACAAAGTGTATCAGTAAAATGTCATATTCTTCCCAATTTATAGTGATCTGTACTTACAGAGAAACTGGTAATGTTCAAAGAACTATAGCATATTATAAAATAGTACAGTTTGTAACCAAGAGACTCAGTCCTGGAATCCTTTCCTTACATTTGCCCACTAATCCAGTTCTCGTAATACCAAAGACTCCTACATGCACATAAGGTCTCATATTTCTCGTCATGCCCAGCAGGGTGGCAGTACAGCCCAGTGGCTGGCTCCTCCTCTTCAGCCCAAGTTTTCCAAGCTCTGTATCTCCCTCCAACAGCCCCATTGCTTGCCATAGTCTTGCCCGTACTCCTCTCTAATTGCCTTTTGGCAGCCCAATTCCTGCCCAGGAGCCTCCCGTGAAGATAGGGTAAGTGGTAATATTCACATTTCTTTACCTGGAATGTACAACCAGCAACATTATACCAAGCTATCTGTGGGAAATTCCAGGGCTCAGGCCGGCTGTTACAAAACAAACTAGCATCCAATTTAAGGAGGACACTTACAAGAACCTACTTTGGCCAAATTTTCGACACATACACACACACACCAGAGGATTTAGCAAAGCATTAAGAAGGTAATCTCCTTGTTCACTGTCCATATGAGAAGAACAAACTATTTCAGTTGCCCAGATACAGAATCCAGTATTCTTTTCTTTTTCTTCTTCACCTATTTTACAGCCTCCATAGCAGCTGACAATGTCTTCAAGATGGGAATCATTGTTTCTTTGATACAGGATATGACTTGATTGTTTTCAGACAGACTCAAGCCATCCGTTCTGTGAGCATCAGCATGAGATCGCAGATAGGTCTTTGACTCAAACAGTCCCAGGGTCACATCCCATGGCTGTCAATAGTTTGGGTAAACTAGGCAGAAATCTTCAAGTTCTGAGTCTTTGTTTCATATATAAAAGGTCTTGCTGACTACTCCTTGTCCTTTACTTTAAGGAAGGTACTTATTCCGTGGGGACATTATAATTACAAATACCAGGGTCCCTTTTCCTGGAGAGCAAATCTAGGTTAAATCTTCATACCCATCTGCAGAATCTAATTATCATTCTCTTTCCTTATCTCTATCTTCATTTAGCATAGAACCAGGCCCAGATTCCCTCTCACTACTAAATCCCAAGTTCCAAGGGACCATGGTTTCAAATTAAACTGTGTTGAACAGTTAAGCACATGAACTCATGCATGAGAAAATGATCTGCATAAGGTAAGACACAGTGGTGATGCTGATGGTTCTTGTTTGGTGTGGGTAGTGAGGCGTAATCCTCTTAGCTGCTGGAAACCATTCTGTTTCCATTGAAGGAACAAACTGCTCCATTGGAAGGACTCTATAAGGAAAAGGACTCTGACAAGCTGCCCCACAGTGCCCAATTTCAGGATTCTCTTCATGACCATGCCAAAATGTCTGGCTCATCTGTGTTCAGATGGAATGTTCTTTATTCTTATCCATAGATGCTCACTGTGGGAGGCTGGGTTGAGTCACATGAGCATCCAAAAGAGTGAGATGTCTGTTGGCTAAATCGGCAGGGACTCTGGTCCTGGACCAGAGAAAGTGCATTCTGACCATAAGCAAATTCAAGAAAAACACTCCGGGTTGCTCCATCCCCCACTTCTGGTTGAATCTACTCTATATCTAAAATGCCACGCACATCAGGAGCCAGAGGAAATGGTAGTGGCCAAAGCCCGGGAAAGCTTGCTCCCCCATGCTGATCCATTCAAGGAAACAAAGCCCTTCCAAGTTGCACTGAGCTGGTCTGGAGATGAAGGCCTTTATGCAGGTTTCCAAGGAGATGAGTCAGATGTTGTTACCATAGAAACTATTGCTACCATTTATTGTCCATCACCCCCTGACAGTAAGGGAAAGGAGGGCACTGTGTTTTGATGGAGAAGAAAACAAGAAGAGTTGGATTTAAGACAGGATAAAAGAAACATACTGAGATAGGACCCCAAAGACTTCAATGTCGTCAGTAACAAAATGTCTAATGTCCAAAGCAAATGAATTAGACATGAGTGTTGATGGTTTGTTGTTATTTGTGTTGGTGGAGTTGGGGTGAATAAAATGGCACATGACAATGACCTCCATCCATCTGTTAGCCCTGTCAACAAGACCCTCTAGCAAAAGCACTAGGGCATGAGACTCAGAAGCACAGCCCACACCATAACCCATATCAAGTCAGAGTTTTGGGGAAACTGAGGTGAGATGTCTTGCATAATCCCTTCCCTATTAAAATCTGTTTCCAGTAAAAGAGGAGCACTTTGAGAAATCCCTATGATTTTTGCTACTACTTAACGATACTATTGCTAAAGTACTTGCTTTTAAAATCTTTTAAAAATTTCAGTGTGTGTGTGCGTGTGCGCGTGCGCACGCCATGTGTCTGTCTGTCTGCCTCTCTGTCTGTCTGTGTCTCTATGTGTGTGTGATTGTTATCACGTGTGAGTATGGGAAAATAGGGTTCCCATTTGAAAAATATGTGAAACCAATACGTGGCACCCAACCAATTACTATATTAAAATTGTGAAGAAGAATATGCATTGTTTGTTCACAGCCTTCTTATACGTTCTCCTAGGTCATCAATACTACAATACTATATTGGTGACATGTGTAGGTAACAAGTCTACATATGAGATTATTTGTAGATGCCAACTCTACACATTACATCATGTGTAAGTACTTTGGGATAATGAGATGGGAAGTGAAAACTTTGGGTGAGGAAAGAAAATGCATCTGACAGGCCTGTCAGAAAATGAAGAGACTGTGAAAGCTCTGGAGCGTGGGGACAGAACAGAAACTCTATCCATGTGTGAAATAAAGCCCTTCCCGGGCTGGAGAGCTGACTCAGTGGGCAAAGATGCATGATGTGCAAAAATGCAGACCTGAGTTAGAACCACCAGTTCCAATATAAGAAGCCACACTGTCACACGTGCCTGTAACCCTAACTTTAAGGGGCAGAGAGACAGTTGGATCTCAAGAGCCTGATAGTCAGACAACCTATCTAAAATAGCAAGCTTCTGGTTCGGTGAAAGACCTTGTCTCAAGACAATGAGAAGAAAAGCAATAGAGGAACATACCTAATATCAGGCTCTGGCTTTTACATGATCATATAGGGCTTCTCACACCCACATACTCAGTGCACACAGCATGAACACAACCAACACAACCCACATATGCATGCACACATACATACACACATATACTTCTTTCAGATTTTTCTCCTCTTTTATGACGATAGCTTCAACCTTGAAATTCATCTTATGGCACCTGCACTCACAGAGCTGTCAGGAGGGACCTGTGGCACTCCAGGTCTGCTCCAGGAAGGGTTCTCAATGCTGGGACTCTCCAGGGCTAGACAAAGCAAGCATTCAGGTGCCACTGAATGGGGTAGAGAAAAGAAAACACAGTATGGTGCCTCTGGTTCCTTATTTCTGTTATTCTTTCAAGTAACACTGCTGGGCATTGTTGGGATCCTCTCAGATGAGAAGGGTCTGTCTCAAGAGATCAGATTGAAGGGATAGTGGAAGAAAGAGGTGGGAGAGCCAGTACCTTTCCAAACATAGCCTTGGTGACATTGACTATTTCCAGATGCCAGGAAGACAGGAACCAGGACAATTCAAAACATGGGGAATTCTAGCCCTAGCTTGCATTTCCTTTTGATAACCATCAGGTAGACATCAGGACCCCACCCATACAATTACAGGGAGTGGCTGAAGGACAGTAACAGAAGGAGCTAAAGTCAAAAGGAATAAAGTCCTTGCTACCAGGGAGCTGATACTCATTTTCTAATTCAGCTTTAAGTGGAGGTCCCACAAGAGGACTTCTAGAGATTGACAAACCTCTCAGTTCCATAATTTTGCCTAGCCTTACAATGAGTGCCACTCCTTTCAACAGCTTCTGTGTTCCATGAAGGTAAATCTCCCTCTCCAGTAAGGACAAACTGGCCATGCCCCTTCCTGCCCAGATGTCCCCTAACACAGCACAGAAAGGGAGGGCTAGGATGGTACTGCCACACAGACTGGGCTTCTCACAAGAGTTGGGAAAGCTAAGTTCAAGAGATCCAGTAAGTGATTTTGTCCAGTCACAGAGGCAAGCAGCTTGAGAGTCCAGGTCAGATCTAATTGCCATGAATATTCAGGTGTGGGTCTCGACATAAATATGACCTAGTATTTTTTGAGTTAATA
Organism: Rhabdomys pumilio; assembly: GCA_030674055.1. Lineage (NCBI taxonomy): Eukaryota > Metazoa > Chordata > Mammalia > Rodentia > Muridae > Rhabdomys > Rhabdomys pumilio. The sequence goes on along the minus strand of JANHMN010000007.1, from coordinate 77,710,581 downwards.
CCTAGCAGTGGAAAGGTCGGATCATATGAAAGGTGTATGTTTAACATTTTAAGGAACTGCCAAGTGGCTGTGTGGGTTTGGCATTTCCGTGAGTGAGTATGTGAGCACTGCAGTTCTGGTATCTGCACTGACCCTCACTGCAGCATGAGTATACTTACAGCATATACCACTGTAATCAACATACACCCGCATACTGATCTCACCTCTCCTTAACTACATCACAAACGCTGGGGCAGGAGGAGTGATAATTCTCCTAGTATTTCTAGACAAAAGCATTGAAAAGACTTCTGAAGACAAGACTGAATCATGTCCTGTATCTCCATATACTAGGAGCTAAAAGGTAGATTATAAAAGGACTCTGATCTTCACGTATCACAAAATGCCTGGTCATATCACAGATGGGACACGGTCACCCCATTCTCCCCTGCAATATTGCTTTGTCTTTTTAGAAGGAATTCTAGCCACAAGATCATCTGGCCTGCTGCCTTCAGGAGAGATCAATAATGACCAATGGCACCTTTACTTCCCTAATGTTTATTTTAATACTGGTATAAATAAAAGGAGCAAGTGGTTGGAATTTCATGTATTCTTTTATAACTTTTGTTTTTAGATCATTATCCATCATCAGTAAATAGCCCAACAAGAAAACTGAGAGAAAAGGGCTGCCAATTCTACTGCCAGAGAAAGTATTTATTAATGGCATTCTGACATACCCCCAAATCAAGCTGGTATTTTGGCCCAAACAGATGTTCCCAGTCTGACCCATTTCTGTACCGAATCTGACTAGTTGGTGGGATTTCAAGGTACTGTCAAAAGGCAGTTGCTCGCTTCCATCCTTGTCCGATATTGTTAATGGTGCCATGAACATCCACATATGAGTCTCTGCACAGAAATATGCTTTCATGTCTCTCAGGTAATGGCTGGCTCTTACGGTAAGTGAATGTTTAACACTTAAGAGACTATTAAATTGTCTATCAAAGTAGACATCCCACCATGCATTTCTACCAGCAGGTCATGAAAGCCCGACCTCCACAATGCTCTCATCTGCATCCAATATGATTGGGTTTCTAATCTTTAGCTATCTTACTGTTACATGCAGTACCTCATTAATTTTCATTTTTCTTATGATTAACAATGCTGGGCACCATTGCAAATGTTTACTGGTCATCTGTGTATTTTCTCTGGTGAAGCACCTTTCCAAACCACTCATCTGCCTTAAAAGATTATTTTCTTTGTGCAGGTGTGTATGTGCAGTGTGTGTGCAGTTTATGTTCATGTGGATGAGGAAAAAATACACTCGTGTGTGTGTGTGTGTGTGTGTGTGTGTGTGTGTACTGTATGGAGGCCAGAGGTCAACCTTGAGTGTTGGCCCTCAAGGACCATTTGATTCATTTTTTTTGAGACACCATCTGTCTCTGGGAGCTGGTGCTCATCAATTAGGCTCCGCTGGATGGTCTGTTATCCCCCAGAGATTCTCTTGTCTTCATCTCCTCCTCACTGGGATTACAAGAACGTGCCACCACAGTCAACTTTTCACCCTGGTGTTGGGGAGCAAGCTCAAGTCTTCCTGCTTGCACAGTAGGCACTTTATCAACTGAACCATCTCACCAATCCTTTGTCTACTTTCTAAATCATTTTCTTATTGTTTTCTAAGAATCTTATGTGTTTTAGAGACACGTCCTTAAGACAAATGTCTACAGCAATTGCCTACCTTATATTAAAACCTAAGCATCCTACCAGTCTCTTCTCCTCCCTCATCCCACCTATCAAATCCTACCCTATCAAAGCAGAACAGAGATACAATCTAAGTTCCATATGAAGCAAAGCAATAGGCAGGGATAGTCTTCTCCTATGCCACGTGACCTGGCAATGAAGAGAACCCAATTCTTCCCCTGTAAATCACAGGATGCTGGCTTAAGTCATCTGTAAATTCTCTTCTAGTAGCAAAGATGCACGGTCCCATGATTGTTTATTCAAAAATACACGAAGTTCTTAGAGCAGTCACGAGAGTCTCTAAGTTGCACGCTTAAGGGGTTTCATAAAACGTTCAACAGGATAGCTCTGAAAATGTTTGCAAAGTAGCTGACTCCAAGTCTGGTCCAGCAGCCTGAGAATCCCACAAATCATGCTTTTCTCTGTCCTCCATTCTATATCTAAAATATAATCTCGGGAGCACATTTGACTGTCACAGCTGAGCAGGTGCAAACCCTTCCAGGCCTCACAGAGTGGTTTCCAACTTGAAAGTGAGAGCATGCCAGTGACGTGGTGTCTGGGAAAAGCCACGTAGAGTTCTCAGCGGAAGAATGCTACCTCATGGCAGGATGCTGGGACAGTCCTCAGTCAAAGGACAGGCTTCATTATAGACCAGTCAATGTGAGCCTTGAATCTTAATCAAATTTCTGCCATTCATGCCCTCTTCGACAATCCCTGTAACAGCTGCTTCACAGGTTTAATGAGGTGAAAAAAATGGCCACTTAGGTTCCCTGCAATGAGGAGCAGCCAGCTAATATGGGCAAGTAAGATTATTCATTTAAAAAAGAACTAAAAATTAGAAACGCCTACGGAAAAATAGTCCCCAGGGATGCCTTGCCTCTCAGAAGGGATCTTGCCTTCCTTGCTTCCCCAGGATGGCTACTTCTGTGGAAGCCTCATGACTTCTACCTGAGTTGGCAGAGCAGGAGGAGAAGGCCAGTTCTTGGTGAAGAGTGACAAGATTTTGCTCTTTGAGGCACACAGGTCTGAAAGGAGACTACACTGTTTTCTTGACTCTTCCCAACAAGATGAGGCCACTGCACTTGCCACTCACTGGCTTCTATCTTCCCTGTTTCTCTTCTGTGCAGGAAAAGGAAGGCTCCAATATGTACGTTTCTGAGAAATCAAGGCAATGTTGAGATACGGGCTTCAGAAGTAAATGCTGTTGTCTCTGGGCAGTGTTCTTACCGCGAGCGTCCATTCCCACCCCTCACCTCCCAGCTTGCTTGCTTCCCAGAGCAGACGGCTTCTCTCTTCCAACAATGGACCGTTCACTCTTTTTACCTTCGCCCTTTGCTTGGTACAGATACTTGCACAGGACCCTCCTCAAACAAAACCAAGGCAGACTTCTGCATAAGTTTAACCATTGAGATGTCAAGACCAAATTGAGGGCAAAAATTCACTACCAGCTTTCATGTGGGATGCAGTGGGCTCCATGAGAGAGCTGTAAACTTTCTGTTTAATCCCGTTTCTGCTTTGTCCTATGTGCACGTGGGTGGATATATAATAGTACACAGGGTTTTGGAGGTGGTGAGCTTAGAACAGCTGCAAAAATCAATTCTTCTCCTTCAGAGAATTCTTCTTTCCCTTCTCCTTTTCTGCTTTTCCCTGCCTCCTCCTTCCCAAAGACCAATTAAAAGAAAAGTGTGTGTGTGTGTGTGGGGGGGGGGGGTGCTCAGAGCTCAAGCACTTCTCTCAAAATTTAAGTCATTTCTCTACTGAGTCCCATAAGTTGTGAGATGGTGTGTGTGTAAGTGTGTGTGTGTGTGTGTGTGTGTGTGTGTGTACACATACCCGTGCATGTGTTACTGACAGCTATGCAAACTAGGCAAAGCAAGTGCTCCACCACGGAGTTCTATTCTTTTGACTTCATTTTTGGAGACAGCAGCTTTTTGACTATAATTGCTACACAGTTCACGGCATCTAGAATCTAAGCTCCATTTTACTTTGCTCACACTTGTGGCCTGGAAGTGCGGGAGAGGCTTGGCTGGGCAGTTCACACTTGGGGTTGTCACACAGTCACAGTATGCTGCTGGCTGGGGCTGTGTCCTTTGAAGACTACACTCAGCTGGGTGTCCAGGATGGCTCACTCAGGAGCGAGTGAGCTAGCTGATGATGCTGGCTGTCAACAGAAAACCCAGCTGGAGCTGCCGCCAGCATGCCGGCACATGGCCTCCCCAGCATGACTGGATCTGGCCAATAAGTTTCTTAGCAGCCAGTATCCCTCAGAGTGAGCAGCAGCCGCCTGGCCTGAGCTTGCCTCAGAAACCACCTATTCAGTTGTGTTTTGTTGGCTGTAAGCAAGTCACTAAAGTCAGCCCAGAGCAGTCAGAGACTTCACCTTGGATGAGATGAGTGTCAAAAAACTTACACATTAAAAAAAAAAATTCCCACTGGCTTATTTTCAATGATTGGAAAGTCCTTATCCACTTGAGATTAGGAAATTTGTTCATTACCATACGTATCTCTGAAGTTTAGCAGAGCTTCGTATATACTAGACATCCAACAGATAGATTTTATGGTTTTGGGTTTTGCTTGATTTGGTTTTTCCCCATTTGTTTGTTTGTTTGTTGAGATAGGCTCTCGTGTAGTCTGTGGAAAACTGCTGAAAAAGGTTGAAGACTACCATTAAACTAAATAATTTAACTAATTAAACTTAGTGATCAAACAGTCTTCTGGGGTTCAGTGCATAACGGAGGATTCCCTTCGTGATCAGAGTTTCCTCCTTCTCTGACCTTGGCTGAGGTATTCTAAGCCGCCACACTTGCCTTTAGTAAGGAATATCATATAACCTCAACTAGTTTACAGGGTCAATTTCCTTTTTCCTGATTAAAACCTGTTCAGTCAGCACCTGAGATTCCCGAAATGCTTCCCCTTGCTATTGTGGCATTTCAGGTACCCTAAGCCCCGAGCCAATGACTTTTGCCCATGTTGAATGTCCCTACCCTCAGTCCCCCAAAACTTTACAAGCCTTCAATCACCCTAAGTAAAGTTGATCTACCTACTGACAAGAGGTCCCAGTGTGGTCATTCATGTACTCACTCACAGGGTTTCTGAACCCCCTGTTGGACACCTCTGCTCTCTCTGCCCTTGTGGATTGAATCAGCCGATGATCCACTAGGGTGGAGAGACTCACAGTAGTCCAGGCTGGTCTCAAGATCACTATGTAGCCAAAGGTGACTTTGAACTCCAAAGACTCCTACCTCCTTAGTGTTCCTAGGCACTGCTTACAGGCTTAAAAGATGGGAATCCCAGGCTGCTCAAGGTAGGCACTGTGTCGCAACATATATGCACACATCTACTGACTACATGTTGATTCAGGAAGGGGACCTGACCTTACACTTGAATCAGTGTGGCCCTGCATTTGGGAAATGGGGAGAAGAGGTAGCTTACTAAGTAAGGAGTGACAGTAAAGTAGTCAGAAGATTCACCTATACAGCTAATGGCTTAGTGTGTCTACGTGTGTGTGTGTGTGTGTGTGTGTGTGTGTGTACACACATAGTGGACATGGTAGCAAGATGCAACCCTGTCTGGAGAGGTACCAGAACGTGGCTTGAATCTCTGGCTTTCTATAACTTGGTGATTCACCTTGACTCTACATACATGTCATCAGGTGTCAGCTAGCAAGACAGAGGCCTTCTTAATTCCTGGACTTATTTTGAGAATAAAACCAGACAGATACAAATGATTGTAATGTGAAAGCAAATAACTCTCCAAGTTATTATTATTCTCATTGAGCTGCAGAATTCCTCCAGATGTTGCCCTTCCTCTGGGTCTGCTTTTTCTACTGAGATCCTTACCTGTTGCTCTCACCCTTCACAATGGCCTCCGCTACCCATTTCTCTTAGCTAGGGATGTATGACTCCATCAGGGACATTCCCAGGTCATCTGGAGTTAACGAGCACATGATGGATTTTCTTGGTTGTTAGACTCAACACAGCCCTTGGCATACTGCACATGTGCTGAAGACTTGCTTCCTTGAATATAACCTGTGTAAGTGTATGTGAACATACATACATGTTACCCTTACTGTTTTCAGAGAATCATATCTTCAGAAAAACAAACAAATTCCTTTGGTGAACAGTGACCAAAGGGCAGGGATTATTACATCCAAATTTTCATTATGCTCAAAATAGAGCCCTAAAGCATTGGCTGGCACATTCCACTGAACTCTAAGAATCTATGACATGTTAAAAGCTAATCTAAACCAGTAGCTGGGGAAAAAAAGAAACTTGTACTAAGATAGTGTGATCTGTCAACCACATGGTTACTTCATAGACACTTCCTGAGATGAGTCTCCACAGGTCACACTACAAGCACCAGCCACATGAAAGGGCCACTCACGCCTGATTTGGCTTTAGTGATTTTCTTCTAGTATAAGACTTTTTAATCAATACAATCATGTCCAACAAAAGCTGGCACATGAATCAAAACAGTTGTTAAAGCCAGGAGCTGTTGATGGTAATATGTGCGTACCTTAAACATTACTAGAAAGCACATGAACATACATTTATTCACTGCATGTTGATTTAGCTTGGGGGTCTTCCCTGTGGGTGGAGGTCCATGGAATAGCTTTCCACAATATTCCTTGCACAAGTGGCAAACTGGCTCTGCCTCTGAGCTGCGCATCCTTTCAAGTGAACCAAGAGCTAAGGGCATTCGCTAGTAAGTAATCCAAGTACAGAGCCGGTCCGTGGCTTTTCGTTGCCTTCCCACTTTTATGGCTATTTTCCTCATTCCTAATTCCTGAACTCACTGGCAGCCTCTTTTGCAGCAACTCGTTTTTACCAATTGTGTTCCAAACATTCAACTGGGTTTTGTAAATGCAGCAGACATAAGAGAGGACACATGAGGCTTCTAGAAGAGAGCCTAGTGCACAGAGAGAGACCTGTGAAGGTTAGCTACTATGCTCCCCCACATGACATTCACATATAATAATTATTTAATCACAATAGCAAACTTAGCTGATACAAACAGGGTTAGAACTTCCACTTGGCTCTTCGTATGCACTAAGCCCAAACAGGAGACAGGAAGTCTTCTGTGGAACAAAATAAACAACAGCACCAGCATGTGACATTATTAAACATTATGTGGGTCCACACAAGGAGTGGAGACAAAGTTAAATAGAGGTCACTTTAGAAGAAAGTCCTCTCTAGCTCTCTTAGACCTTCAGATATCTTGCCCTACCCCTACCTCCATTCCCACTCTCTACCATAGGCTCTGTTCCCACCAGGGTGGATGAATAAGGCACCACAGACTGTGGCCTGCCCAAAGGCACTAGGGAAAGGTTAACTAAGTCACTCAGGAGTGAAATCTATCCTACATTCCTTTCCTTATCAAACATCCTGGCATGGGCCTACCTCCCCCAAAAGGAGGCGACAGCCGTCCCTAGTTCCCATAGCTCCTCCTTCCTCTTCTCTCTGTGCTGTCACTCAAACCCACAATCTAGACCAGTGGTTCTCAACCTGTGGATGTCGACCCCTTGGGGTGGTCAAATGACCCTTTCACGGAGGTGCGTAAGACCATCAGAAACCACAGATATTTACATTAGTTTTATAACAGTAGCAAAATTACACTTATGAAATAGCAAAATAATTTTGTGGTTGAGGAGGGGTCATCACAACATGACGAACTGTATTAAAGACTCATAATATTAGGAAGGTTGAGAACCAGTGCTCTAAACACAACCTAGCTAAGCAAAGCAATTAGACTGATATACTGTAGTACAAGGTAGGTAACACCTTCATTGAAAACAACAGTCATTAAAGACAGTAGCCTACATAGGGAAACGTGATCTTCTATCGTGCCTGGCTCACTCTGCTTATGGCTCCACTGCCAAGCTACTCTACCCTCAGCCTAGCTACATGCCCCAGAGTGCGCTCTGATCCTCTCATTTCATCCCCAGAGACAGGGAGGCAAGGAGACTGCAAATGACTCACATCTCCTTTCTGTTCTCTGTGAAGGGCTTGTATTTCTAATAGAGACCAAAAATAACAGCAACCAAATAGTCTTTGTTTATAGAGTGCACTTAAATTAAGATCTTCAAAATTGTGAAGCAGTATCTCCTTTGTCAAGTCTTCCTTTTGAGGGAGGAAGCATTGAAATGGATGGTCTGTGTCCACTCAAGATTCCTTTTAGTTATAAGAGACTCGCAGATACTTTCATTCTTTAGACCTCATTTCCAGGCTTATCAGCCAACTGACAATCTTCCATGTTCACTTCAGGCACTGGCAGTAAAGTTAATCCAGAATCACCAGAGTGTTAAGATCTAGATGGAACAGCGCTATGAATGGTATTAGTTCTTTCTGAGCCTCCAAAGCACATGCGTTAGAGGCTTGGTCCCCAGCATGGCTTTGGTAGGATGCAATGGAACCTTTAAGAGGTGAAGCCCAATGGGAGATCATTGAGTCACTGGGGCCCCTGTAAGGCTATTGAGTGACCCCTTTGATAGTTAGTCCTTGAAAGGGGTTATCACAAAGCCTGGACCAGTCTCCATCCAGTTGCTCTGGCTTCCTGATTGGCAGTGTGGTCGCTTGCTACATTCCATACAGGCTCTTGCCACTGTTGTCTGCCATGATATGGTACAGCAGAGAGAGGCTCCACCAGAACCACCCTGGAACCTCCAGAACGATGAGCTAAACAAATCCTATTTTACAAAGTTAGCCTGGCAAGACTAATACTAACACTATCAGCACTCTCAACAAACCAGTCCCTGAGCTTAAAAGGGGACTCAACATACCTCAATGCATAAGTCTCTATGTGAAACAGGAAAGCAGTGGCAGGAAGCGGCTGGCCAGTCGCCTGAGAAGGAGTCACTGAGGAGCAGGACTGGAGACCAAGCGTGAACCTTCTAACCTCTAACCCCAGAAGTTGCACTACCTTTCCAAACTCCAATTTTACAGCCAAACAGTTTAATGAGAGTGCTGCATTGGAAGGCAAGGCCACAAGCCGTCACACGCCCCCAGCACAATCCCCAGCCTTAAACTCTAATGAGAATCTACCCAGTTAAAATCCCACCATCAATCTAACCTGAGGGATGCTGGCTTTCAGCCTGAAGCTCTTGAAGACACTTGCCTCAGGAGTTCCTGTGACACGGAGAGATGTCAGAGTCCTCTAAGGTAAAGCTGAGCTGGCTTTGGCAGGGAGTGGGGAGCAAATATGTTTACACCACCACTCTTACCAGACTCCAAGATGACCTTCTGTGAGGGCTGGAATTGTCCAGGACTGATGGAAGAGCTACCATCAAGATGAAATCATCTTGACTCTCGAGAAAGTTGCAATACACCTAGATGAAGTTCTTCTGACCGTGAAGGGTGAACAACTCGGGTGCACCGGATAGGAGGCTTTTCTGTGGGAACAGACTGGTGTAGGGATAATCTCTTACGTATTGTGTGGATGTATTGCCCGTCAATTAAAAAGCTATGGCCAATAAGCTGAGGCAGGATTAGAAGGTGGGACCTCTGACAGGGAGAGATGAACTCTGGGATATAGTCAGGCAAGGGAAAGGATACCCCACACATACTCAGGTGTTGTCAAATGCAGGAAACCTAGGAGAGGTAACTAGACATATGGCAGACACAGAATAGTATAGCCAGGTTAATATAAGTTAAGTTACAAGCTAGTTGGAAAACAAGCCAAAGCTTATGGCCTAGACATTTTTTAATAAATAATAAGCCTCTAAGTTATTATTCAGGAATTGGGACACGGGTTGAAAAACTTGAAGTTACAGACTAGTCTTGAGTTCTGGGTCCCATTTTATATAGATTTCACTTTTGAACAAAGGAAACAAGCAGAAGAGAGAAACAACATCCCTCCACCCTCAATGGCTGGGAAACTTTTTTTTCTAGAAAACAAAAAAGTAAATATGGCAGCCTACAATCCCAGCAATTGAAAAGTTGAGGCAAAAAGATTACAATTCAAGGCCAACCTAGGCCAGAGAGAAAGTGAAAGACCCTCTAAGGTAGGGAGCTGGGAAATGACCCAGCAACCAGGTAATTTGAGTTCCATCCCTGGGACTCACATAAAGATGGAAGGTGTCCTCCGACTTCCTATGCTCTCCCCAAGACACTAGACTACACATACACACATAGATAGATAGATAGATAGATAGATAGATAGATAGATAGATAGACAGACAGACAGATAGAGATCATTTAAAGAGAGGGGCAATTCTATAAAGGAAAACAAGCTTAGAAAACAGACAATGAAAAGATGAGACAGACTACAGGGTAACTAGCTCTCCCTCCCCAGAGACTACCAAGGGAACATACAGATATTTGCCATTGTACTGGACACACAGGAATTAAAATCTTTCTACCTGTGACTCTCTGGATATCCTTGAGTACCTTCTCTAGCTGTGCCCTTTGACTTTAAAAACCAGGGTGGTGAGTTGTGAGAGATATGATAGCTAACATTCCCCTTAGCATTAAATAAATGATACGGTTTCTACAGGGCACCTTTTTGAGACAAGCATTTACACAGAGTCAACATTACACCCTCAAACTGGCAACCAAGAAAAATGCCCACACAGGGCCCAGAACATAGCAGGTATTCAGGACTATTGGTTGGCATTAGAAATCTGGGGATTACACACAGGGAGATAATAGAATTGGATTGGCCTCCTATAAAGTTTCAACATACAAAGAAACCCAATAAAGGGGAAATCAGCAACGAAAGCAAAGGCTTTCCTTGGCAGTGGCTGATTAATAAGCACCTGTGGAGTAGATGGATAAGAATCTAAACAAACAACTTGTATTTAACATTCAAAACATGACTCTGCTCTGAGACAGAAGTGACATGGAATCTGGCTCTGCTCCTCACCAACTCTCACAGAGCATCTGTGGCCTTAGTTTCTCATCTAAGGGATGGGGCATGACGACTCTAAGTCCCTGCCAGCTCTCAAGTTCTGTATTTCTCTGATTCACTCAACAAACAGGACAGGTATATCATCGTATCTGACCATAAACATAGATTTCTAAGTGTTTGCAGGCGCTGTGCACATGAATATGCTCACTTCATGAGTGGGTGAGGCAGGCAAGTGCTCCCTGCATACGAAGCCCCTGTGGACCAAAAGATGGAATGTCAGGAATTGCTCATCATTACCGTGTGTGTGTGTGTGTGTGTGTGTGTGTGTGTGTGTGTGTGTGTGTG
>JANHMN010000007.1:77676565-77686675 GCA_030674055.1 Rhabdomys pumilio | reverse complement strand
ACACACACACACACACACACACACACACACACACACACACACACACACTGGCACAGTCTCTAATTCCACTATTTCACATCTCAGGACAAGGTTATAAAAATACAAAGAATACAATGACAGACAAGAATATTCATTATGATGTTTTTATAATGGTAAAAAATTTTAATACAAATATTTAGTGGCAGAATGGTTAGATGTATTGTAGGGTTGTGGATCCCACAGCCGCTCAGCTGCAGGACATGGCCGCCACTTGGGGAGGCAGAATATGGAAAGTTTGACTGTGTTTACCCCACTCCACCATCAGGGCGGATGTGGGTGGTAGCAAAGCACTGGCACACCACTCAGAGGGTGGGGAAGCCCAATCTGAGAACAGTCAGAGCCTACAAAAAAGCCAGGGCCGTGGGGTTCTGAGACCCTTGGACACCCAGGTGCCACTGGGAATCACAGAAGAGCTGAGAACAGAATCTATGGGCCTGGGGGCTGCATCTAGGCCAAGCCCAGGCCTTGGGGGAGGGAGAGCTGAGAAAGAGGAGCTCTGACTGGTCCCACGGGGAGAGTCCTTGACTTGATGGCAGCCGCAAGCTTGTGGTGGTCAAGGCTGAGAGTGCAGAGCCTTCTACAGAAGATTAGACAGTGGCTCTGTAGGCAAAGGTCTCCATGTCTTCCCAAGGCGGATTCCGATGAAAAGAGACAGTCTGTGGTTCTAAATCATCTATTACCACAGTGGAAAGTGGATGTGTAAAACCATATTCCACTTCTCAGGGTGGGCCTGAGATTAAATACCTTCTGCAGGGAGGAATGTCTGGGAAGGGAAGCTTTTTGGCAAGGCCCTCTGGGCCTAAGTACCTCATTAGCATGGAAAGCTCTGTCTTGAGCCTATGGGACCACAAGTCATGCCTCTTTTCCTACTGTCTTGAGAAGTTAGGGATGCCTCATCTACATGTGGAGGGGCTTGGGACATTGCCCTTACATGATTGATGGTCACAAATCTATGAGGGCTGCAGCTAATGACAGGACCCTGATGCCCAAGAGCAGGCTAAGCTCCTACTTTCCCTTCAGGGTCTCTGGGGCTTCAAAGCCTTGCTCAACGAAGGACCAGGCCACCTCTCATGCTCCACTGCCCCACAATGTATTGCCACTTTATACAACACACTATGATGCCATTAAGAAAGGATGGAGTGTCTGTATTTATCAGCACAGGAGGTTATCTATGATTTATAACTAAACAAAGAGAAATAAAGCTAGAAAATATGTATACACCGTGATTATACTGCGATTCTATTATGTTTAAATAAAATTAGTAGCTGACATTCATTACATCTTTATGTTTCAAACACTATGTTAAAAATATCAACATGAGTTTGAAGTGTAATAATTTCTAATGATGTAAGTTATTTAATGTTCCAATTGAAAATTTGGGAAAGGGAGGCTTGGAGAGGCTTAGCAATTTGTCACTAGGTAGAGAAACTAATGACCTGTGAACCCAGGCTTGGAGGGGGTTGGGGGAGAGAGGACGAAGCAAAAATACAGACAAATAGACAGACAGACAGACAGACAGACAAGGAGGGAAGGAGGGAAGGAGAGGGAGAGGAAAGAAGGGAAGGGGAGAGAGAGAGAGAGAGAGAGAGAGAGAGAGAGAGAGAGAACGAACGAACCAGCAAGTTTTCATTGTAAATTCCTGAATAGGTTAACACCATGCAATTAACTTAACCACCACCTCCAAAATATAAGAATAGTGTTTAAAGGGGTTTCTTATGTTGTGTTCAGAACAGAGCCCTGATCATTTGTTTAACCTATTCTGGATAATAAGGCCTATTACTAATGTGTACATTCAAATAAAGAATCACACCAGCATGTCCTCTCATTAACCCAAACAGTCTAAAAACACATGTTAATGAAAACCAATACACATGTGTAAAATAACATGGCATTCTTTGGATGGGGTCCACGGGGAAGGAGCAAATTTGCTTAAAGGAAGCCAAGTGTAGAAATTTACAGCTAGATGGATTAGGGCAACCCCAGACGACCGGGGAGGGGCCATCTGAAGGACAGAGAACCATGGGCTCCACACCTGCTCTGGATACAAGGCTGCCTGGTCACCTCTACTCCACACTACACTGCTGATTTCAGAGGCAGCCCCTTTCCCATGCATGGCACCTAGCAGCTGCCTCAGATTTTCGCCTATGGAATGGAAGGAGGAGACTCTGCTGAAGGAAGAGTCCCACAGCACCCCTCACTCACATCCACAGGACGAGTTCTTCACTTCATGTGTCAATATTTACTCTTCCCCAGGGGCACAAGTAGATTAAAGCTGCTTCCTGAATGTGAGGTTACAGGCAACAACTTTCCAAGCTATCAATCTTTCCCACCAGCAACAGAGCCATCAGTCCAAGTCAGGAAGATCACAGACTAAGGCTTAACACAAGGTAAGTCCTGGGAGGTCCTGGGGCTGAGGATGGGAGGCTAGGGATGTGGAGGGCTCTTCTCTCTCAGCACACACTGCTTCCCACAGAGTGACATGCTGCTATGCAAATTAACACTGCCCAGCAGTGTGTGAAGAAATAATTACTGCACCCCCCCAGCTTCCTGATAATACCTGAAGTAGTACCCCTTTAAAAAGAAAAGGGTACCTGAGAGATGGCTCAGAGGGCAAGGGTGATTGCTGACAAGGCTGATGACCTGAGGTCATCTCCAGGACCTACTTATATGATATAAGGAGAAACACTTCCTGCAAGCTATCTGTCCTCTGACCTCCCTCCATATATAGGCCATAGTACATGGTCTGTCTGTCTCTCTGTCTCTGTCTCTGTCTCTGTCTCTGTCTCTGTCTCCTTCTCTCTCTCCCTCTTTCTCTCTCCCTTTCTCTCTCTGTCTCTCAGATAGATAGATAGATAGATAGATAGATAGATAGATAGATAGATAGATAGATAGATAGGTGGATGGATCAGTCAGTCACATAAATAGGGATGTGGGGTGATTTGAATAGGTTTGGCCTCCATAGATTCATGGCTTTGAATGCTTAGCCATAGAGAGTGGCACTATTAGAAGGTGTGGCCTTATTGAAGGAGAGGTGGCCTTGTTGTAGGAAGTTATAGACAGGCTTTGAGGTCTCCTAGTGCTCAGGCTCCGCCTAGTGTGAAAGAGAGCTTCCTCCTGGCTGCCTGATGAAGATAGGCTCCTCCTGGCTGCTTATGGATCAAGATGCAGAACTCTCAGCTATGTCCCCAGCACCACATCTGCCTGCAGGCTGACATGCTTCCTGCGATGATGATAATGGACTGAACCTCTAAACTGTAAGCCAGCCCCGATTAAACGTTTCCCTTTGTGAGAGTTGCCTTGGTCATGGTGTCTCTTCACAGTAATGAAACCCTAAGACAAGAGGGGTGTCAGGGAAGGAATGGGGAGAAAGGCTAATGGCTGAAGGAAAAGCAAGTGGCCTAGATCTGTGGCTCCTAGGTAGGGTAGTAAGTAAAGGATGGCTACAGAAGGACCCACCTTCTAGGACCAATGAGATGAAAGGCAGACAGATCAGGTCAGCAGTCCATCCAGGACCTAAAACATCATTAGAGGCTTCAGTCTGATTCCTCACATCCTTGGAGGCAAACTGCTAGTAACACCCAATTTTGCTAAATACCTACAAAGTAAAGAAGAGTACCAGCCACTGTCCAGACAGAACTCCTGATCTCTTCATGTCAGGAAACAGCGACCCAGTGAAGTACATGAGGTATTCTCATCCCCACTTTACATGAAGTGAGGCTAAAAGCTGAGGAGTTGTTTAAGGAGGGGCAGCTGATAAATGACAGATTTAGGAATCCAGCTGTCACTTAGCACCCTCACTGCCACCCACTCCCTGATGATTTCCCACTCCTGCCAGCCACACCTGATGCTTCCCCTGGGCATGGTGGTGAATGTCCTATGACAGCTCAAAACCTATAATGCTGTTCTAATCTCAAACATCAACAAATATTCAAGCCAGGCATGGATGGAAAAAGAGACATTCCAAAGTAGCTGAAGAAGCAAAGTGGAAGGCATAGCATCCCCAGCCACACCTATCTTCTGGCACCAGCCCTAGGTGTCAGTGGATGCGGCTGGAGGAGACAGTCTTCCCTGGATGGTCCTGCCTACCTCTTCCACTCCCTTCAAGATTGGGTTCCCAGAAGAGCAACAGGCCAGTTAGTCTGAGAAACTGACCTTAGGCTGGTTCTACTGCTGGCAAGCAGAAAACATGTGATCAGCTCTCCAAGACCAAGCAGTCTGTAATAAATGAATAAGATCTATAAATGCTAACTGCCAGGCCCGGCCCTGGAGGACAGTAGGAGCCAGAGCAGTTGTAGAATAGCAGTTGTAGCTATCAACATTCAAAATCCTTACTGTGGTTGCTGAAGGCAAAACCAAAGGGGCGTGCTCAAAGCACTGCCACCACAGTGGGTACTCATTAGCTGAAGACCTCAAGCATAACGGACGGATCAAGAATTAGTGAGGTCAAGAGACTTTGCCTCACCCCAGAGCAAGGTCTTAAGTTACAGGTCATTCCAACTGGTGAAGTCCTGACAGCAGCTCAAACACAATCTTCTCTAGAAGCTCATCTTGATGATAATGATGATGATAATGATGATGGTGGTGGTGGTGGTGATCTTTAATCTTTTTTTTTTTTTTTTTACAGTTCAGTAGTTATCCCCCTCCTGGTTCACCCTCCAACAGTTCCTCATCCCACTCCTCCCCCTCTATCTCTAAGAGGATGTCCCCACCCACTTTCACCTCACCACGCCTCCCCACTCCCTGGGGTCTCAAGTTTCTTGAGGGTTAGGCACGTCTTCTCTCACTGAGTCCAGACCCAGCAGTCCTCTGCTGTATATGTGTTGGGGACCTCGTACCAGCCGGTGTATGCTGCCTGGTTGGTGGCTCGTTGTCTGAGAGATCTCAGGAGTCCAGGTTAGTTGAGACTGCTGGTCTTCCAAGCTCATCTTTTAAGTCAGTCCAAAGATAAACTATTCTGATGGTCTCAGAGGCTCTAGAACTGCCAAGCACAGAGTGGACCACAATCAAACCCCACTCAGCCGCTCTGACAGGTTGAAGTTAATCTGTCTCATAAAGATTCAGTTTCTTCTGCTTTGATTTGAATAGAGATACCCTTCCCCACCTGTGTGTTTGAAAACACAGTGATGCTGTCTCTGAAGGTTGTAGACCCACTCAGAGACACAGTCTTGTTGGAGGAAATGGGTCACTGAGATTTCACAGGCGTGTCCCATCTCCTATTTGTCCTCTGCTTCCTCATTACCAACCCAATGTGAGTAGCTGTGCCATGCTTCTCCACCATGACAGACTATAGCTCTTCCTAAGCTATGAGAAAAATAAACCCACTTATCCCTTGGGTTGCTTTTGTCTGTTATCAAGATACAGTGATGAGAAATGTAAAACTCCAGTCTCTAATAAGGATAACACAGCTCTTCTCATGGCTGGCTATAAACACACACATGACAAATCCCCAGGAACTTGAAACACAGCAGTAACTATCATTATTCCTTCTAACCTATCAGTTTGAAGGAAGCTGATAGCATTCAGCAAACAGGGCATCAGAGCAGCCAAAGGCTCCATACAGCAAGCAACATTGACAAAGCCAGAGAGGAACACGTGGAAGGAGGCAAGGATGCAGGGAAAGGTGGCAGGTGATCAGTTATAACCACGGGGTGAAAGCAATGGGCTGTGCCCTCCACTCTGGCATCACTGACCCAGTACCAAAGGCTCATGTTGCCTCGTCAGCACAGAGGGTGACCAGGGTACTCGTGCCCATGAGGCCACGGCAGTGATTGACCCAGAAGGTGATAGCACAGGTATCATGGAAAACAGTACCATTTGACATAACAGCTCCAACTGGAGTTAGAGAAGTCTGAGTCTTGCTAAGTTTACCTCAGAGTTTCAGCTTCTTTGGCTAAGGGAGATAAAACACAGACATGATATATCAAGTTATGCCAACACATAGATAGCACCCAATAGACACCAACTCCCTTCCTTTCTGAGTGAGTCACTTGGGACTTTTCTGTAAACAGCTGACAAAGGTTATAGACAAAGGAACTTTAGAGACGATAACAGCAATAATACTTACAGATGTGCTAAGCACTATTACCCCACCTTGACCATTTGACAGAAGAAGAATCCCTGAGAAGAGCAATCAGGGAACTCACCCAGGAGGAAGTAATGATGGCAGAGCCGAGATAAGAACTGAGGCTGTGGGGGTTCGGCAGCCAACGTTCTAAGTCTCGTTCTAACACGTACACGTATTTGTAATAGAATCACTTTTCTCTTATATGTCATGGCTCTCCTAGACTAATAACAGGCTTTGGGTGTTGCCTGCAAACACGTGTATGCGATTATATTCCCATTTGACAAACAAATAAGCTAAAGCACAAGTGGCTAAGGAACCCAGCTCCAGTATCTAACAGGACTGAGTGGCAGAGATAAGACCACAATCAAAGTACAAGTCACTGAGATTACAGCTGTAAGATATCAGATCCACGCTACGGGGAAAGAGTTCAACGATCACTGAGGCACAGATGAAAACAACTACAGTCAAACTTGACAGCAAATATCTGCAATCGCTAGCTACTCAGGAGGCTGAGGCAGGAAGATCATGAGTTCAAGGCTAGCCCAGGCAATGTAAAGTCACTGTCTCAGAGAGAGGGCGGGGGAGTGGGAAGAGGAAGAGGAATATCAAGAAATCAATTTTATCAATCCTTTCCTATCGCCAGCACCTATCCCTCTATAGCTCTGACCTGGAGAATTTGCCTTGCACAGACCCTGAGACAAGTTCCAGCCCTATCCTAGTCTGTCTTGCTAGTTTAAGTTTTTCTCTTGGTAGGTAGGCTAGTGGAAGAATCCAGCAGAGGTTTAAAAAAAAGAGGGGGTAAAGGAGGGTAGGAATGGGCGACTGGTAGCTCAGGATAGTGAGCCACGATGAGCAAGCAAACAACCTCGGAAGGCATCTGGGGAATGAGCACAGGGCAGAGGCAAAGGAATATAAACAAATGTCACTGGTCCAAGAGTGATGACCGGAGACAGGAATTCAGAGAAAGAAACAGAGGTACACATGGGGGCTCTGCATCGGCTCTCCTTACCGTACCACACACCAGCAAACACACAAGAAGCTGGACACCAACACCTCCCTCACACACACCGGGACGGCCTAAAAACTGCACAGTATAGTTACAGAATGAATACTTACATTAAAAAATCTGGCAGAAATGCAACCAAAATAAAGATAGTGAGTTGCCATTTTCTCTCTCCTCTGTTCTCCAAATGTTCTTAAAGAAGATTATAGTACCCTGTTTGAGCCTAGAATGCATACAGTGGAAGAATCAGGATGATCAGAGCGTAAGAATGCAGGAGGCCATTCTGTCAGGAGCCATCCAGATGCCAGACGGGAAGACCTGTTGAAGAATCTGTTCTTCTAGGACAAAAGAATGGGACGCTCAAGCTTGGGCCAAACACAGGGCAGTTCCAAGCATGGCATATCCCCTGCCACTCAGACTGCCATCTGGTTGGCATCCTGGTTCTCACATTTACATTGCAGGGAAAGGCCAAAGAGAAGTCTGAGAACCACAGACAACAAGGGCTCTGGGCTCAAGCAATGAATCCAGCCCAGTGCAGCAGGTTAAGGGTGACATCATTTCAATGGAGGTCAACAGGGTCACTAGTGCCAGCAAGGTAGTGTCAAACAGGGCAGTACCAGAACCAGAGCAGGGCACTAGCCCCAACTCTGGAAAATGTCAGAGACAGCAAGCTCAGGATCTCAGGGAGATACATCCTGGGACTTGTCGATTCTTTGGCTAAGAGTTCATGCATGCATCATAGCTAAAGGCATCCTAAACATCACTTGGTCTTGAGAATACACAAAGTATCTACCAGGGACACTCATGGATTCTTGGGGAACGTCTTAAAGAAAACACAAGATACTATAGTAGACAGGGGCAAAACCAGAATAATATTTTATTATTCTTACTATTCCATCTGCTTCACCCTAGAGAGAGGGGGAAAGTGACAAGCCAAAATAATGTTAAGAATTCATTAATTACAATGGCATATTGGTAACTCAAGGCAAGCAACTAAGACATGCTGGAGAAATATACAAATCTAAACAGGGTCAGAAACCCCGCGAGCTGTCAGCCATTCCTTATGGAGGAAAATAAATAATTATTTAGGTATAAAAATTAAGCAAAATGATAGCTCTGTAAGATATTTCATAGGCACAAATGAGAACAGTAAATATCTAATATGAGGTAAGGGGACATGCAAGGATTCACGTAGCAAAGAATCTCACAACATGAGCAAGACCAGTGGGTTGGCAGAAGACGGAGATTGTTCAGCCATCTGAATGGTGGGCAGATAAGAGGAACACTGAGAGCTATTTTGAAAAGAAGACAAATTATCAAGTCAAATCAAAACCCAGAAGCAAAGCAGCTCTTCCACACTCTTGTTTACACAACGTTTTATTCTGGCCTCTGGTACAGCAATGATTGCTATTCTGTCCTTACCTTTCTCCTTTACGTCCAATAGACTGTGAGCTTGGAGCTGCATACACATGTCCCCAGCGTCTAGCACAGAGCTTAGCAAAGGATGCATGTTATATTGGCAATGAATGAATGAATGACCTAACAAATGTGTACATTAAAAGGACCGAACTCAAGGCCTTTCTCTGAACACTATGGGCAACAGAAACTAAACCCATTATGTACACCAAAAAAAATCCACAACCACAACAACCTCCCTCCCTCAAAAGTTAACAAAGGGACAACATGTTTACTTGACATTGAATTGGTTTCAATTTTATATGTCCTTTTGATGATTTCATGTGCACATGCCATGTTTTCACCATATCCTCCAGACATCTTAGGTCCCGGAGGGCAGGGACTACAAACATCTGCTTCTCCATTCCCCATTAAAGTGCCTGGCACAGCACTAGATCTATGGACTTACACAGATATTCATTAAATAAACTTGAACAAAGAATATGAGAGGAGACAAGGAAAGTTACTTCTAGCAGGCAAGGCTCTTTCATTTCAGTTTACAGGAGAAATGAGCTAGCTATTTATCAGGCTCCATTGAGACAGGCATTCCTCTACACAAAGGCAGCCTTTGAGAACTACACGAGTGGCAGAGCCTTCTCCAGAGATCCATGCTTGGTATTTCCAAGGGAGAGCTAGGGGTCAATAGTAAAATCCGCTGGCACGGGCACATGCCAGGGAGGTTGGCACAGCACCTGCCCAAGCTGGGAGAGACTCCAGGCATCCTGACCAAAGTCAAGAAAGCTCATAATTCATCCAGTGGAGAACTTAAAAACTATCCAGTTCACTGCATAGCACAGCAGACTGGACAATCAGATGTCAACTGGGGGGCTGGCATAGCCTCTTTCAGTACAGCAGACAGTCCGGGTGAAGGTGGAAGGCTCTGCTTCCGGCTCTGGCAACTCCAGGTGAGTAATCTGTCAGCAAATATGCCTGCACAGGGTCAGTGGGAAACTCCTGTGAGGCGAAAATTCCGTGAGCTGGCAGTGCCCAGTATATCCACCACTGAACAAAAAGAGTAAAACAAAGGAGCTGATTATTAAAGAAGGAAAGGTTATGCACAGGAAATGAAGATGATTATTATGGCCGATGCTAGAGATGAGTGTTGCCAATCTACTTAAATACTATTTAAATATGGATGGAACTAATGAAAGGGCCGTGATTACAAGTTCACTTCCTAAGGAAACAGGCCTGGGTTCCAGGCTCTCCAGGACTCCCTAACGGTGACAGATTCCTGGAGACTAGGGTGAGCAGCCTGCCCTGTCCTGATGTCCAGGGATACCAACTACCCACTTTGCCAGACACAATGCCCTATATATACTGTGCCATATTACAGAATAGTCAGAAATGGTTACACCGGGCAAGAGCCTGTAGTTTGTGGCTATAAGCTCAAAGCAGTCATAAACAAGCTTTTGAAGGAGTCTCTAGACTCCCAGTAACTGGTATTGCCTGCAAACTGTATTCTCTCTCTCTCTCTCTCTCTCTCTCTCTCTCTCTCTCTCTCTGTGTGTGTGTGTGTGTGTGTGTGTGTGTGTGTGTGTGTGTGTGTGTG
>JANHMN010000007.1:77663615-77675840 GCA_030674055.1 Rhabdomys pumilio | reverse complement strand
TGTGTGTGTGTGTGTGTGTGTGTGTGTGTGTGTGTGTGTGTGTGTGTATTCCTAAATATAACATGCTGAGTCTATATAATGTTATCTGTATGTATGTTTTCAGGTCTGACCATTTGGCACTGGACAACCAATTGGTGTGCTCTTCCCTGGGGAAGACCATCTTTCCTGCTCCCAGCTTTTCTTAGTTGCCTATAGTTCTTTGTGTAGGGTTGGGCCCTTGTGCACTTTTCTGGTCCATCCTGACATGTCCTTTGGTGTCATCCTGGTTCAGCTGGCATTTGGGCAGACATGTTGGTGAGACTTTATGGGTGTGTAGCTTCTGGTGTTTCTAGGAGACACAATCTCACAGCAAACTCCCCAATCACCTGGCTCTTACAATCTTTCCTCTCCCCTTCTTCAATAATCCCTTAGCCTTAGATACAGGAGTGTTTTGTATCCATTGGGACTAAGGTCTATAACTTTCATTTTGATTAGCTGTGGTTTTCAGTAGTGGTTTCTGTTGCAAGGGGAATTTTTCTTGATAAGGCTGAAGACAACACTTATCTAGGGTATATGGAAAAGTGTTTATAAATTATTGCAAAGGATTATGATAGTTTAGTAAAGTAGAAGTCGTAGATTCTGCTCTAATAACCGTGCATTCACTAGCACTGTGTAGTTCAGCTAGGTTATCAGTACCAGGCATGACTTCCTTCTTGCTGAGCAGGTCTTAATGGACTAAACTACTTGCAGGTGGGGCAAGCTGACTTTGTTCACTTTTACATCCTAGCATCCCCCTGCCTGTCTAAGAGAGAGCCAGCTAAGCTAGCATTCGAACACTCATCTCTCTCTTCTGACGAGGGCTTAAAGGAACCAGCTGTTGCAAGTTCCTGCCTCTGGGATTTCTCCCACCACGATGGGCTGTATAATCTGGAACTGAGAGGCAAATGAACCCTTTCTCTCTAAAGTTGCTTTTGTCATGATGTTTTATAACTTCAGGAAGTTTGGAACTAAGGCAAATACCATGGCAGCAAAGGCTGGAGGGTGAGCTGACTGGCCTCTCACTGTCCCTTCAAAAACAAAGCAGAACAAGGAAGGGTGACTTGACAATCCACACAAAACATCTCCTTCCATAAATGTGCCCAGAAATTTACCACTATGCTATCAACCAGAAATGAGGAGCTAGGCTACATACTCTTTGGATCTCATTCCAGCTATTTCATCTTTTAGAGTTTTGGTTTTTCTTTCTAGAAAATCATCTTTAAGGAGAGGAAGGCCAAAAAGACTAACTTAAAAACAGGAACCACCCCTGAGGGTTGAAAATGACCCAGAAGCGGACAGCCTTAATTTAGCTTGCCCCCTTCCTGTATGTCCACGGCATAATACGTACAAACCCACACCCTTATCAGTTTTCCTTAACCAGGAAATGGTCTGCTATTTTTTGAGAATAGAATTACATGGAAAGGAAAGAAAGAAGCTCCCCATATAGTAAGGAAAATGCCAAGGAAAGAGAACCAGGATGCTAAGTTTGTTTGTTTGTTTGTTTGTTTCCCCAAAAAGTTGGCTAGTGCTTTCTAACAAAACACCAAATAATATGGACTAAATTATCCATGCTCCTGAATCTGTCTATTGAAGCATTTACCCTTAATGCCATTCTAAATTGTTAGGAGACAATGATTAAACACGGTAAGAGAGGTCTTAATCCAATAAGGTTGCAGACTTGTCAGAATAGGAAGAGAAGGCTAGCCAGATAGCTCAGGGGGTAAAGTGTTTACCACATAAGCCTGAGTTAGACCATGAGAAACCATGTGAAAGTGAAAGGAAAGCCAGGTATGGTGGCACAGGCGTTTAGTCCTGGCACTCTGGAGAAAGAAGGGCACGTCTCTGAGAGGTCGACACCAGCATGGCTAGAAAAAAATAAATTTTTCTTGCCATAAGGCAAGTTCCTGAACAGTCAGAGAAACTCTGTCTTGAAAAACAAACACAGAGTGAAAGGAGAGAGCTCACTGCACTATACTGTCCTATGACTTCTATACACCTGCCATGACAGGCATGCCCCCCCACAAAATAATAAATAATCTTTTTTAATTTTAAGGAATAAGACAAGATATCTATCTCTCCCCTCACCCTCATCTCCCCATATGTATGTGCCTAGGAAAGACCAGCAAGACACAGTAAAAAGCCAGTAGCTTCGAGAAAGTACATTTCTACTATTCAAGACATTGGTCTATGGCAGACCAAGCAAAGACAAGAGAACCAACTAGTCTCCAATGGAAAGAGACACACGCTCATTTCCAAAGCGAGACAGGCATGCCTTGGCTTCCACACATCCACATGAAAATATGTGCTTAGTGAAGATAAAGCAGGGAACAGTGAGACACCATGGGAGTCAAACAGGAGAGACAGCCAAGGAAAAGTTTAAAAAGTTCTTCCCAACTTTCCAGGCTCGAGGACAGCTTGCACACTGGCATCTTGGCAGGTTGGGACCCAGCTAAGTAAGTGACAGTTCCGACGCTGTGCAGCCATAGTTGTCTGCAACAAGGAAGATGAAATAAAGGCAGAGGGTAGAGAAAGGAGAGCCAGTGTCACACAGCCATCTGGACATGTCACCTTCGTCCTAGATCTGAATTATACCTATTCCACATTCAGGGAGGCATTATTCTGAGAGCGTGGGCACCACACTCCTGAGAAGCCATTGTTGTAGCCTGGCAGATGGCAATTACCTAGAGGTAATTAGAAGTAGCAAAACCATGTCCAGTCAATTACAGAGTGGAACAGGTAATCTATGTCTTATAGAAACACGGACATGAAAACCAAGGACATCCCAGAAAAGGGATGGCTTCTCACAGCTGAGAGCTGAGACAATCATGAGCCCCCAAAGAAGGAATGTTCACAGAAAACAGATCAATTCTGAATCTCAGTCCCAGCCACCTCCATGGACAGCTGACTTAGAGCTACAAGGGGACACAGTAGATAGCGGGGAAAACAAGTTTTACCTTGCTGCTCAGGGACTCAGTCAGCTCATAGTGAATGAGGCGGGTGGAGCTGTGGGTTGAGCAGGGGGCAGTCATTGGGCAAATGCAGTTATCAGGCCAGAGTTATTAACTCAGTATACCCTGGAGACCCTACAATCAGGCAACTCCCCACTCCAATTACCTTTTATAAACAGTCTTACAGGTAAAACAGAGTTCCTCAACTCTTAGGCCCCGACTAGTGTACATTCTAGTGTAGTAAAGTGAGGGTCACCATACTGAAGTCATGGTTGCTCTCCCTCAGAACCTGAACATTAACAGCTATCCCTATAAAGGATTCATCTCCTGATAGGACGATCCCTCCATCTCCCTAGAATTAACATATAAAATTAAACATATAAAATGTTTATAAAAATTTTATAAGCATGTAAAATCAAAATTATGCACACACATACATATATATATATACATATACATACATACACAATTAGTTTATAATATTTAAAAATCCCAAGGACAAGAAAGGGCTTAAAGTCAGTTAATCTCATCACTTCATCACACAGGAGTCTTCTTGGACCTCTACGACAGCATCCCTAGTGACAGAAAGTGTCTGACAGTTCTGATGGCTAGAAAATTGTCTTCACATCTAGCTAGAAGCTGGCTTCTTTTCTCCGGGTTCTACTCTCAGGGCACAGAAACACCCAGGGCCCTTCACTCTATGACAGTCTGTCTAGGAATGGAATATGATGAACCCCTACAGTGTGTGGTGGGACCTTGGTCAAACTCTGCTATCAATGTTCTCTTCTGGGAATATAAAAGAAACAGTCTTTAGAACGAATCTGCAGTTCATTGAACTCCACAGAGATCACTGAGTTTATATGTCTTTACTTCATAGCTGAAACCCAGTCTCAAAGAGAAAACTCGGCTTAGCCCAAGTCCTCATGGACTTTCCCTGGTTGTAAAATACAGTATGTGGGGCTGGGAATGCGGCTCAGCTGGCTCTGCACGCCAGCATTCAGGAAGTGGGGTTAGGAACCCAGAAGATCATTCTCACCCCTTGCGTACACAAGTGAGTTCAAGGCCAGCTTGCTCTGCTGCCCACCCCAAGTAAGATGCGATATGATCCAAAGTTAAACTGTACTTTAGGATCTGAGAAATGTGTGACAAGTGACAGCCCGTATTAATTAACAGAATTAATCAAGAAGGAGGGCCATGTCTGCTCTTGGAGTATAAGAAACAGTTGACTAGGAAATCTGCGAGGTGAACAGGTTGAGCTACATGGCATCATAGCATCCCAGGCCTTACCAGGACAACTCACAAAACACACAATCCTCTGGTCCTCCCACACCATGGCCAGCTGGCAGGAGTCAAGGCTGACCAGCATCAGTACATGGCTTCCTCCCACCTCTGCCTATGCCTGCAGCAGGAGAGGAACTTAATAGGACATGATATAAAATAAAGACTCCCATTTATCCCATGCCAGATTGTTGCTTAACAGTTTTTCTGTAGTATTTCATTCAGTCCTTGACCACAACACTGTACGATACCTGGAATATAAATTAATTAATTATTAGCCAATCAGCCAATAGAGAACCAGCCTAAACAGATGAACCTGGGGTCTTGCCAGTTCCGACTGTTCTCTAGATGTCCTGTTCTGCTCTTCTGTATATCCAGTACCCAGCTGTCCTCAGTGGATGTGTCCAGTAATAGATGTGAACATATTTCAAAGGCCACTGAGGCACTAGTACTATGCCTTACCCAGAATTTCCCAGGGTTTCCATTAGCCAGAAGCTAGTACACAAAAGAAACCAGGGCAAGGGCAGCATCCTAGGGCATCCTTGGGGATGAAGTCCAAACCCTGGCATGTGTTAACCCAGCAGAGCACATGCAACTTCTTTTCACTTGCACATTTAACATACTCTCTAATTATGTGATAAAAATCCCACTGGCAACTGCTTTTCCCAAAGCAGTACATTACCACCATCCAAATATTTCTCAGTCTCTAAATAATAGGGTAGTTTTCCAAGGCATGTATTGGCAGCAGCTGCAATAGCACAAATGGGTGCTGGTTAATTCCTTCTATCAATACAGCTCCCCTGCTATTTACAGGAAAAACCGATGCTCTAACTTCACTAGATCCAAGCATCCATGCTATAAAACCCATCATCTTATCTCTATTCTATAGCTAAAGAAGACCTGAGGCTTGGGCCTGAAGAAATGGCACAGAAATTAAAAGCATATCCTACTCTCGCAAAGGACCTGATTCAGTTGCCAACACCAACATCAGATGGCTTATGACAACCTCCGACTCCAGCTTCAGGGGATGCTACACTCTGAGGGCACCTGCACTCACGTGCACATAAACACATGCACACATACACATAATTAAAAATAAAATTAGAATCTTTTAAAAAGATTTTTAAAGTGTATATGTACATGTATGAGCCTGTCAGAACTTATGTATGTGTGCTATGTACATGCCTGGTGCAGGACAGAGCCCCGGGAACTGGAGTCACAGGTGTGTGGGGATCTCTATATGCATGCTGGGAACAGAACTCAGGTCCTCTGCAAGAGCACTAAGCACTCTTAACTACTGAACCATCTCGCCAGCACCCAAAATCTTTTGTTTGTTTTTTAATGCTTTAGTTGTTTTAGTTTAAATCTGTGGTTTATGTTATTGCTGTGATGCCGCCTTCTTTGTTTCTCAGTGTTGGATATATGGAGGAGGAAACACAATGTTGTATCAGCATGCTCTTCCTAGTGATTCAAAATCTTTAGCCAATCTGAGCTCTTCCATCTGCCTTTCTGAAAACTTTTAGTCTAATTCACATATAGTGTTTGAGATATTTAGCAGCAAACATCAGACATAATAGGGGAAGTCTGTCTGTTCCTAGTCGTCCTAATGTTCTAGTTATGTAATATGATAAATCATTCCCATTTCTATACCACAATCATCAATAAAGGTACATGATACTCGCTGACAATACCAACTCAATAAACAATAATGGGCTTTAAACTTATTCATATACAGCATTAGGGAAAATTAAAATAAAGAAGATGTATTCCCAACATGATAAATTTTCTAAAATTTTCTTACTTTGCATATGAAAATCAGTAATTGATTTTAATAGATAAAACCTATTGTTTTTTTATTCAATATACATTTGTTCATAGTTATATAAATAGACCTAACTAAATTAATATAAAATTGAAGCCAGGTGAAGTAGCACATACCATTGATCCCAGCACTCCAGAGTCAGAACGAAGGAAACCCCTTTAACTTAACCAGTCTCTGGTCCCCATGCACTTGATAGTTATAGTCCACCAATGCAAAGATCAGAGGGTAGTACTGGGCAAAGAGGGCCATGCTTGTTTCCAGTGCTCTGTCCTACAAGCCAGGGACACAGTAAGCCACACTCCTATTAACTAAACATACAAGCCCCTATAACCAAGGCAATGTTAATTCCCAAACACTCCTGAAACAGAGTGCAAAGTCATCTAGCACCTGGGAAAATGGTGTGATGTGTATCCAGCCTCAGGCACACCTGACGCACAGTAATCAATAAATGTTTGCTCAATTAATGGATGAATAATCACCAGGAACCAACATCCTGTCTGAGACTCAATAATCTTTTCATATCCTAATTCATTACAAGGCGTTACACCAGGACCAGTTTATTAGCAATGTGACTTTGAGCCACAGATCTGTGGTCAATCAGGCATTACGAGGCAATTCCTGAGTCATCTGTTATTCAGGGAGCCTGGCAGGACAGCATATGTTTGTGATTCTAGCACTGGAGGCTGAGGCAGGAAAAGTGGTGAGAATTCAAGGCCAGCCTAGGCTACACAGTAAGTTCCAGGCCAGCCTGGGCTATAGTATAAAACCTGTCTGAAAAAAATAATAAAATAAAATTGTTTGGGGGTTGGAGAGATGGCTCAGTGGTTAAGAGCACTGTCTGTTCTTCCAGAGGTCCTGAGTTCAATCCCCAGCAACCACATGGTAGTTCACAACCATCTGTGATGAGATCTGATGACCTCTTCTGGTGTGGCTAAAGATGTCAATGGTGCATTCATATAAATAAATAAATTAAGAAAAAAAAAAAAAGAAAGAGTGGAATCGCACTAAAATAAAATTGTTTGGTTTTGTAAATAGCAACAACAAAAACCGCACCAAAACTGAGCCCTGTTTTTTGGTTTTTGGGTTTTTTTTTTTTAAATCTGATTGAAAAAAATCTGGGATTAATGTGCACGGCTTTTTCTCAAAGCCCCTCACTCCTATCCTATAAACAAATCATCATGCATTCATGTCTCGCACAAGCGCACAGCCACATGTGCACGTACAGTCTGCAGATAATTGCAGCACCGCCAACCAGACTCAGATTCGGAATGGTTTCTAAGAAATCCGAAAGCCTGAGCTCATCATACTTACTCCTCCCACTTTCGATAACCATTCAAACAGATGAGAGCAGCTGGGAGGACCACAAGGCTAGGCCTCCAAGCGCACAGAATGTGCCCAAGGCAGAAAGGCACAGAGTGATACCCAAGGGGTAGGAGGGTACTACATAGCTTCACCCTACCTCCCTCTGTGAACTCTGTTCAGAGCAGCTACACCACCCTGACATCTACTGGCCAGTTGACCTGTGTTCCAAGCCAGTCACCACATGCCCACATGGCAACCACAAATCCCCAGTCTCTGCAAGAATGACTAGCTACACACAGATGAGAAGTGGAAGACACCATATGCACACAGGAACCTGAGAGAGGACTTAAAGCTTCGGGTAGTGGGGCTGAGGGAAAGCGGGTGACAGACAGGAAAGCCTGGGGCAGGTGAGCTCATAGTGTCAAGAGGGAATCAGTAGAGAAGGAAGGGGAAGAACAAGCCAGGTCACTCTCATGTGGCCTTTAAGGATGTGAGGGGAAGTCTGCAGCCTAACAACAATGGCTGGTCACTGCAGAGGTCGGGGTGCAGACATGTTAGAAAGAGCTTGGATAATCTGTGGAGGATGTGGGAGAGATCTAAGATAGGTGTTATCTTGCCACTCGGAAAGAAAAGTACAGCCAGAAGGACTGGGGGTTTAAGGTTAACCTTGGCTACATTGCTAAGTCTGAGGCCTGAGGCTAGGCTGAAGTACATAAGATCCTGTGCCAATAAAAATCCGAATAAAAATAAAAGGAAGACCAAGCTCAAGGATCTGAATGTCATTCAGAAGATGTGCATGGAGGAGAGAGAAAACCAACTCCTACAAGATGCCCTCTGACCTCCACACAAGTGCTGTGGCACATACATGGTGGTGTACACACACACACACACACAGAGAGAGAGAGAGAGAGAGAGAGAGAGAGAGAGAGAGAGAGAGAGAGAGAGAGGCCAAATGAAATGTAATTCAAAATGCTCTATTCATTCTTCATTCATTCATTCATTCATTCATTCATTGCTGTGTATAGGTATATTGTTTACATGTATGTCTATGTAGCATTTGCATACCTGGTGCTGACAGAGGCCAGCAGAGGGTGTTGGATACCCTGGAATTGAAGTTACAGATGGTGATGGGCCATGATGTAGGTGCTGGGAATCAAACTCAAGTTCTCTTAATAACTGGGCCATTTCACTGGCCTAATTTAAAGATTTTCATGAAAAACAAGAGAGGGAGGGAGGGAATGGCGGGGGAGGGGGGTAGCTGGGTCTAACCCAAGCCCCAGGCACTTGTGGTGACAAATGATACAAAGAAACCTCTGCTTTTGTGGCATGCTTCTGCTTTTGCCTTTTGAGACCAGGTTTCATTATGTAGCCTAGGCTAGCCTCAAACACACTGTACTCCTGCCTCAGCTTCCTGAGTGTTGGGATCATAGGTATTCATCCTACTTGGGCTGTGGCACACATTTCCTGGGCCTTGCTATCTTCACATGTTCCAACAATTCTGTGTTTCCTAACCAAGGGAAGAGACCCACTCTTCTGGGGTCCGGTTGAACGACTGCTTCACTTTTCAGAAGCAAGATGCTGCTGGGCAAGCAACACTTCAAACCTCATGTCACAAACATGACTGTTTGTCACTCAGCCTCCTAAGACTTGCAGATGTGGCATCAGCCCTCTTAAATAACGGGGAAATATTGGGAAAAGACACCAAAGACAGGAGCTGAAGACATAGTGAGTGAGCCTGAATGAAATATCAGTGAGTCAACATAAAAAAAAACCCAAAACAACAAACAAACAAAGCAAACCCAGGACCACACTGTGACCTTCCTGGGCAGCCCTGACACTCTTCTCTCTCTTGCTGTTCTTGTCATAGTGCTGACATCTCACCTTTAAAAACTGCTACAAGGAGACACTTCTACTGGGCATGGTGGTACACACTTGTAATCCCAGCAGTTGGAAATTGGAAAGAGGGAGGTCTGGAGTTCGAGATCACCTTCATTTTTGTTTACTTAGCAAGTTCAAGGCTAGTGTAGGGTCCATGAGTCCTTGTCTCAGAGAAGAAAAACTTGAGGAAGGGAGGGAGGGAGGGAGGGAGGGAGGGAGGGAGGGAGGGAGGGAAGAAGGTTAGAACATTTTGAAGGATACACTCCAGAAAGAAAACTGTTCCTCTCAATGCTTTGGTCAATGCAATTAAGACATGGAACTGCGGGAGGGACCTGGATTAGAATCCACACCTCTAACTTCTGCTCCAGGGCTCAATGAAGTCCCTCATTTGGTTGGAGAAGTGAACAGGCTAGCAAGCAAGCTTGAGATTAAATGGCCCAGTGAACACTCTAAGGTCCAGCAATTCACCTCTTCTACCTCATAAAACATTTCATAGGAAAAACAATTTTGTTCATGGCAACAAACAAATTATTAGAGCTGAAGCAAGCATTTCCTCAGGTAGATTCAGACTGTGACTCAGACTGCCTGATAATTCAAGTTCAACTACATCTACCCTGCACAAGGCCACCGTGAACACTTTATACCAACAAGCCCTTCCTATGGTGTAAGGGAAGAACAGAATTCTGTAAACATTATTTGAGCCCCTGTATCCAACTACATGAGATGCTGAACTAGCTTTATATCTGCTAATAAAGGCAATTACTCCTTAATTTTTTAATTAATTCCTATTTTCTTTGTTTACTACTTGAAATACGATCTCACAGTGTAGCTCAGACTAGCAAGAAACCTGTGATCCTACTGCTTCATATTCCCAAATACTGTGCTTACAAAGTGTTGGGATTACAGGTGGGTGAAATTCCTTTTTTATTCAAATCTGCTAAGGTAAAATCTTCTGATTATTTGGAAAAAGCATTTGTTTAAAGATTTGTTTAGCTGGGCAGTGGTGGCGCATGCCTTTAATCCCAACACTTGGGAGGCAGAGGCAGGTGGATTTCTGAGTTTGAGGCCAACCTGGTCTACAGAGTGAGTTTCAGGACGGCCAGGGCTATACAGAGAAACCCTGTCTCAAAAACAAACAAACAAACAAAAAAAGATTTGTTAATTTTACTTTACATGTATGAGTGTTTTGCCTGCATGTATGTTTCGTGTGCAATTTGTGTGACTGGTGACTGCAGAGGCCACAGAAGAAGGTGTTAGATCCCCTGAGTGCAGAGGCCACAGAAGAAGGTGTTAGATCCCCTGAGTGCAGAGGCCACAGAAGAAGGTATTAGATCCCCTGAGTGCTAGGAATCGAACCAAGATCCTCTGGAAGAGCATCTGGTGCTCTTAATACTTGAGCCATCTCTCCAGCCTCTGACAAATAAAAAATAAAAATTGGTATTTTTTGTGACACCACATAACAATGTACATTGAGATGTTTAAATTGTTCTATATTTTGACCTGTCAACAAACTTAATCTGTTGTTGACATTTCTGGACATTAGATTCTAGGAATTTAACTCCAGGAAATAATCTGCAAAAATTTATGTATGACCATGACAAACTAGGGCATAAACTTAATGGCCCTCATTGGAAGAAATGATTAAATAAAACCACTCCACAGCTCTAGGATAAAATACTAATGAATTTTTTAATGAAATCATTAAATGTATGTTTTACACAAATTATTAAATTTAATGTTAAACATTTTGCCTTGGCTCCTGAGTAAAAGGATTCAAAGTATCTATATCCTGACTTTAACTTTGCAAAGAAAATCAAAATACACATAATACAGAAAACATTGTATCAAATGTAAGTATTAGCTGCTTCTATATGGGATATTACAGGTGTTCTGTTTTTTCATTATTATTTTTTACTCATCAAATACTTTTCCATGAGCATATAATACTTTAATTATCCTGAAAAAAATCAACGTACTCCTCAAAATGAAAGAGGCACTTCTCTTCATGTTAAACACACTGCCTCCTCCCTAGCCATCCTCCTTAAAGCCTCTCACTCCACTGGAAGCATCACTGATCCATTTCAGACACAGATGTACCAATCAATGGCCTTAACCTGACATTAAAACTCTCCCCTACCTCTCCCATACCTACAGACCAGAGTGGGCTCTTCAGTCCCTCTCTGAACATGTTCTAATATGTAGTTACCCTCTAACATATTCTAATCTACTCATCGACTTCATGCAAGCCTGAGCTACATAATGAGGCCTCTTCACAATACTCCAAGCATATAAAATAAAGTGCATCCAGAAAGTGGAAATTTCACCTCTCTTGGTCTAGATATGCATCTTGATTAATATGGCCTAAATTTCCATTTTTTCTTCTCAGGAGCAGAGAGCTAATCAGGACCTGAGACTTAGGCAAAGATAGTTCCCTTCTTTTCCCCGACTCTCCACAAGTCATCCTTCCCCACTGGAGGCAGCATCACTGTGACCCATTTGCTATAGCACTTTTGCAATCTCAGGGCATCAGAAGCCCCAAGTTTCAAGGCTCTATGGGGATGGTCCTCTCTGCTCTCCAGTGCCAGAGGTCCAGAGACTCACAGCACACAGAAGCCCTTGGGACAGATTTCCTTAACTGGCTTTCCTGGACCTGGTAGGAATGGGAGGCATGTGGCCCCAGAGCCACAGACTGCACCTCTGCTCTCTCTGAAGAGTCCTGTAGGAAATGAGGTTCTAAGATGTAGTAGGGCAATGCTGTGTCTTCAGCAGATCCTAAATGAGGCTCAGGAGACAGTATGCCACATTCTGGGCCTTGTAAAATGAATAGAAGAAAGGCTATGAGGGTGAATGCCACGGCACATATGCACAAGCAAATGTGTGGCCATGTGCGCGCGCGCGCGCACACACACACACACACACACACATACGAGAGAGAGAGAGAGAGAGAGAGAGAGAGAGAGAGAGAGAGAGAGAGAGAGA
>JANHMN010000007.1:77637803-77657551 GCA_030674055.1 Rhabdomys pumilio | reverse complement strand
GCAGAGCCTGTGAGACAGGCAGCCTTAGCAGCTGTGTCACACTCCAGTAAGCTGGCAGCTTTGCCTTGGCTCTCAGGGCAAACTCTTGCCAATAGCTCAGATAGAAAAGTAACCTTTTAATCATAAAGAAAAAGGAAGGAAGGAAGAAAGGAAAGAAGAGAGGGAGGGAGGGAGGGAGGGAGGGAGGGAGGAAAGAAGAGAAGGAGGGAGGAAGGGAGGGAGGGAGGGAGGAAGGAAGGGAGGGAGGGAGGGAGGGAGGAAAAGAAACATTTGTCTGTCTGCCTATCTGCCTGTCTAGACTCAGAGAACAAAACAACAGGTGAAGAAAGAACAACCCCAGGCTATGGGACAAAGGTCTCCTTCTAAGACACACCCCTTTTCTCCATTTCCTCTTCTGAAAGCAGGTGAGATTCCTTGGAAGAATTATTAGAAAGGAACAGACAACCCAAACAGATACAGATGAAAGCCATGGGCATCCACAGTCTCGGCCGCTAGTCAGGAAGACAGACAACATTTATGAAATGAGAAAAAGGAACTACTATGTGGCAGCACAGATCTTCTCCAACACTCTGTCCTCTCTCCACTCTGACTTGACTGCCATCTAGTTCCTTTCCAGCCACAGTCCAGTCCTCTTTGATCTCTTTTACATCCATTTCAATAGCCCCTTGTTCCACGGCTATGAGAGCCGGGGCACATGCACCAGAGCACAGCATCTTATTTCCCATCACCTCTTTGGCCTAGAAGAGTTCTCAAATCCATCCTAAGCCCATGCACAATAGACAACTTGCTGTGAAAATTAATCTGAAGTGGGAGATCTAAGGTAGATGGTCCTGCACCTAGGAATGGAGACAGAATCATCAGGGTTTCAAGGCTAGCCTCTGCTACCTGTTTATGAGGAAATAAATATCAATTTATTTGATATTTACTATCAATAAATACTACGATTAAAATACTGAGTGTTCTCCAAAGGTCCAGTTGAACTCTCAACGTAGCAATGTCATCAGCTGTGACTAGCTGATTCATCACATGCTGACACTTCCTTGATGTTCGTAAGTGGTAGATTAGAAGGTAGAGAAACCAGACCAGCTAACTTCAGAAGCTCTTCTGTGGACTACATAAAGACTCTGCTTGCTGGGCTCCAGGACAAGTACAGCAGAACTTCTGCTGAGCATGAAGCTTAAAAATCAAACGCAGAAGATGCAAAACCACCAAGGAGAAGAAAAAGCCTTAAAATCACCTCCACAGCAAGGCTATACCCTGCCATTGGCCCATGGCAGTGGGTCATTGGGCCACAGCTGCCTTTTCAACACAGTCTGTCCCTCTGGGATCGGCTGCTGGCTTAGGGGATTTTGGCTGTTCAGCTGTTCTTTGTTTAACTCTAAGACCTTACCCATGCAACAGAATCATCTTAATAGTAGCAACCAGTTCAGGCATAAAGGTGCTTGCCCTAAAGTCTGACAGTTAAGCCTTGCGATCCACATAGTGGAAGGAAAGAATGGACTCCAATAGGTTGTCCTCTCACCTCCACACATGCACCATAGCATGTGTCACACACACAATGGATAGTTTTTAAGAGAGTTTTAACTTTTATACTGGCATTTCACAAATCCCAAACCCCCTATGAACTTGGAAGGCTAAAACAGGATCACAAGTGTGGGGCTAGCCTGAGCTACACAGCCTGAGCATTACATTTTTGCCTCAAAAACAAGAACAAAATCAAAAGTGTGGAAAGAGTCCCAAGTTGATGGCTCATATGATGTAACATCAGAAGCACTTGAAGGACTTATCACAATACATCTTGTTAAGCCCAACCTCCAGGATCCTGTGTAGGGCCCAAGACTCTACATATATAGCAAACTCCCAGATGAGTCTGACAATGATAGTAAATTTACACCACACTTACAATCACTGTGTGTGTAAATTTACACCACACTTTACAATCACTGTGTGTGTGTCTCTGTGTATGTGTATGTCACTGTCCATGTGTATATGTCTGTCTATGTGTGTGTATATGTGTGTGCGCCTACGCCTCACACATGGAAAGCACACAGTCTACCTACTATTAAGCTATATTCTCAGATCAAACACACAGCCACTGTTCAGACACCTCTAACAATTCCCTTCCAGAGGTCTATCACCCTCTTCCTGTCTATGAGAATCGGTAACACAAAATCTATTAGCCGAGCCAAAACCACAAGCCAGAATCTTCACAGATGCTGCAGCTTACATATCTAATTCTAGATGAACGGAATAACGCCAAGGCTAAATGAACAGTGCCATGGCGGTGACAATAATTATTATTATCACCATTATTAAAATTAATTGGCCAATAAATCTTGATCAGAAGGATGAAAAGCAGATGCCAAACCCGAAGAGGTCAATTTTGGGATCAGTCTGAGCCCAGCTCTCTCCTGCCCTGATGCCTCTTTACAGGGCAAACAGAGCAGGGGGTGTAGCCAGCTATCTGGAAGAAGGCAGCAAGAATTTCTGGAATCCCTTATCTTCTCTGCCAGACCAAACACAGATTTCTCAGGCAACTCAGTCAGTAAATCAAGGAATATAAACCAACAGTCCCGGGAGGATACAGGGCTCTCCCACTTCACCTCCTAGCCTGCTGCCTTTCCTCTCAACTCTACAGTGATAGAGACAGAACAGGAAGGAAAGAAGCTAAGCAGTTCCCTTCACAAATCTCTGTGATGTTCAGATGCTTTCAAGCAACAAAAATTCCTCCCTATTTTGAAAAGAATGTTCAGAGAAAAGCCAGGAAGACACAGTACCAAGGAAAAGAGCTGGTGAAGCAGAGGACGAATGTAGGAGCCTCAGAGTAGGACTGTCTTTGTCTGATGATGATGGTGATGGTGACGGTGACGGTGACGGTGACGATGACAGTGATGGTGGCGGTGGCGGTGACGGTGATGAGTGTGTGTGTATGCACACATGTATACATGTGTGTGCATAGGAGGGTGTACGTGTGTAGGGGAAGAAGTCAACTTTACCTGTTATTGCTCAAATGTTATTCTTTACAAGTTATCCAGGATTTGGCCAGACTGGCTAGCAAGGGATCCCCAAAGAACCTGTTTCCACTTCCCCAGACCTGGAATCATAACTAAGTTCCACCAAGCCAAGTTTACTGACCTGAGTTCAATAC
The DNA here is from genome assembly GCA_030674055.1 of Rhabdomys pumilio. Lineage (NCBI taxonomy): Eukaryota > Metazoa > Chordata > Mammalia > Rodentia > Muridae > Rhabdomys > Rhabdomys pumilio. Next base: position 77,654,403 of record JANHMN010000007.1, on the reverse strand, counting down.
CCAGGAGCCACATGGCAGAAGGAAAGAACCACTCCCACAAGATGCCCCCTGACCTCCCTGCTTGCTGTGGCACATGTGTGTGTGTGCACACATATTCAAATAAATACATGTTTTAAGATGTCTCTGTTTTAATCAATTAGGACACCAAAGCCAGGCACAGCAGTGCATGCCTTTAACTCCAGTATCTAGGAGGCAGAAGCAAAAGGATCACGAGTACAAGGACATTTTGACGACATAGTGTCTGAGGCTAGCCTAGGCTACATAAAACCCAGTCTCAGAAAATAAAGGAAAAGAAAACAAAGAAAGGAAAGAAGAAGAAAGAAAAGAATTAGCAGATAGCTAACAAAAATGCTAATTCCTCTAAAATCAATCATTAGTAGATAAGAATTTTAAAGGCTTTGCGTGTTTCTGATGAAGCCAGCTTAGATAAGCATGTCATTTTGGTTTTTATAAGGCTGGTCTCAAGTGATAATTACCGGGTAGTTATTAATAGCCAAAATGCTCAGCATGAAAAAAGACCATCCTTTAGCTGCTGCGTTGGTTTGGAGCTTTTGTTTGTCAGCAGTGCTAGTCAGACTCCGGGTACGTGGGTGTTCATTCTGCTATTCATCCACATCCCAACCCCAGAAAACCATTCTCAGACCTTCTAACCGGAGGATGAAAGTATCCTGACGCATATATGATATAAATGCAAATTCTGTATGTTTTTTAAAAATGCTAATCTTATTATCGACCAAAAATAACTTGAAAAACTGGAAGGTTTTCGAAAACCTTAGTCCAACATGATGGTTTAAACTCCTAACCTCAGCATATAGGAAACTAAGGCTAACCTGGGCTACATAGTGACGTCTAGGATAGCCTGAGCTACTGAGTGAAACGTGTCTTTAAAAAAACAGAAAAGAAAGAAAAACAAAAACAAGGATACCTCAGAGGAAAAGAGAAGCAGAAATGTTGGACATACTGGGCCTCCACCACTCATGGAGCCTATGCACAAATTTCCTCTGTTCACTTTTCCCAAAAGATTCAACAGCCAGCCAGAATGCTCTTAGGCTGTACGGCATGGTCATGAGTCCATAAACATGACTGTTGGCCCTGTACTCTTAAAAAAATTCAGTAAAGCCAATGGTCTGGGTCTTATATGGGACATTGGCAACAGAGCATTAGTCAAGCATTATAGAAATGGCCTATAACCAGCCAGCGTGTGAGCCTGTCTGCAGCCATGGAAGGCCAGGGAAGAATGGTCACATTCAGCAAAGGCTGTGGAGGAGCCCACTGAGCTGGCTCTCAGCAGGCCACAGATACTTTACAAAGTGATTGCAGAAGGGTTATTTGCTGATGCAAAATAGTCCCTTCTAGAGGACAATTTGAGTATGTCACCTGAACAGAGGCTGTTTCTACAGGTGTCCTAAATGTGAGTGGAAATTGATGCCAATTTTTAAGAGGTCCACCCCTTTCCATACCCAGTAGATGGGGCATCACTGCATGGTTAAATGGGTTGTGACTTTGATCATTGCTGATTGATTCCCTTTGTGGGGAAAAGGCATCCTCACAGAGAGAAGGATGGCAAGCCAGGACAATGACAAGAGATGTCTCCTACTAATGTGGCTCTCAGAACTCCCCAAAGTGCCTTAAGTCTTACATGATTGAGAATGTACTGCTGCACCAGGCAAAGGCCTGTCTGACTCCAGACATGGCGTCTCAAACACTGGGCTATCGGCAAACAGTAATGCAAGGGGCTAAGTGGTCAGAGCTCTGGATGTGACTACAACCACAGGGTCACTCTGACTCAGATTCCACCACAGTAAGTGTCTGCCTCAATGCTCCCCCACCACATCAGTGATTATCACCATTCCCAACCACAATCATGTGTCTGTACCCCTGCATGTTGGACAGGGAAAACAGCACTCATACACTCAGAGGACTTAAGAGGGGGCATTGATAATGTGTGTATCAAAAGGCCTAGAATTTTGCAACCCCTTGAATACAATTCCATTTAGAAATTTATTCTAAAGAAATAATTTGTCATGTGATCAGCAATAAACCAGAATAAATATGGCCTATGATAAACTAGAAACCAGCTAAAGGGCAAACGATGGGACCTGGCTAAGTAAATTATATCAACTTAATAAAAAGAAAGGGGCTGGTAAGATGGCCCAGCAGGTAAAGAGGTTTCAGTACAGGTCTGGTGATTTGAGTATAATCCTTAGAACCCACATAAAGGTTGAAAAGAAAGAGCCAATTTTGCCTACACACACATGTCATGACACACATATGTACATATGTACATGTATGAGCACATACATGTACAAAGCTAGACATATTAATATATTTTTTAAATATTTTAATAAAATAAACTATATGTAGCTATTTAGAATGTTATTAAATGATACTAAAAAATAGCTATTTAAATACATAAATTATTTTATAAATATTAATTGAATGACAATTATAAAACATTCTTCATGGAAACATCTCATTTTTACTAAAAAATAATACTCCATGTTTGCAAAATCTATTTTCTTTTTTACTTTTGAGACAGAGTCTTATGTAACACAGGCTAGCCTCCAACTCTGCTATGTATCTTAGTTAACCTTGAACCCCTGACCTTCACAAGTGCTAGGATACTTAGGATACTGAAATCATATGAAATCATAGGCATGTACCACCATTTTTGTTTGCAAAATTTTTAAGCTGAAAGTATCTGTCTCTTGCTATAACAGAAATGCCATAGACTTGTGGTTTAAACAACAAACACATCTGAAATTTTTTTTTTTTTTTTTTTTTTTTTTTTTTTTTTTTTTTTTTTTTTTTGGTTTTTCTAGACAGGGTTTCTCTGTGTAGCCCTGGCTGTCCTGGAACTCACTTGGTAGACCAGGCTGGCCTCGAACTCAGAAATCTGCCTGCCTCTGCCTCCCAAGTGCTGGGATTAAAGGCGTGCGCCACCACCGCCCGGCTCATCTGAAATTCTGAAGGCTAGAAAAACCAAAATCAAGATGCTGGCAGGTTCGATGTCTGTTGGGGGCCTGTGTCTTAGTTCAGTAAGGGGTTTATTGCTGTGAAGAGACACCATGACTACTGCAACTCTTATAAAGGAAACATTTCATTGGAGCTAGCTTACAGTTCAGAGGTTTAGTCCATTATCATCATGGCAGGAAGCATGGCAGTGTGCAGGCAGACATGGTGCTGGAGAAGGAGCTGAGAGCTCGACATCCTGATCAGAAGGCAGGAAGAGACTGTGAGCCACTAAGCCAGGCTTGAGCTTCTGAGACTTCAAAGCCTGCCCCAGTGACACACTTCCTCCAACAAGGACATACTCCCTATGGGCTTATGGGGTCCATTTTATTCAACCCATCACAGCCTGATTCCTAGTTTCCAGAAAACCATCTTCAAACTTATCTTCAAATAGCCAAAGAGTTAACTGATATCTTCTAATTCTTTTAAGACTACCAAGCCCCTCCTAAGAGCCCTACCCTGGGATACTACCTAGACCTAAGTACTACCTCCTGATACCATTACATGAGAAACTGAGGTTTCAACACATGAATTTGTGAGAAGGGGACACAAACATGCAGTCCATAGCCAGAAAATGCAAAATGCATAGTGACTATTTTAGGGAAATCTTCTTTTCTTCTTTCCCCACCTCCCTCACTTAAAAATAAATAAATAAGTAACCCATTTATTAAAAATGTGATTCAGGCTTTGCATCAAAGTAAATAGAAATTGCTGTTTAAAAATAATTAAATGTACCATGGAATATCTCATAGGCTTTAAAAACCCATGCGTGGGAGACTGTCACAACAATTCAGAAGCAAGGGCTCCAGTACTAAGATTTCTGCCCAGCAACAGGCATTAGAACAGAGTGCCAGCCACAGTGTGGCTTTTGCTGCATGCTTCCTCTGAGCTTAAACAAATGATGCTGGATACAGACCTGCTTTGATAGGAAATTACCAGTGTTCTCTTAACACACACACACACACACACACACACACACACACACACACACAGACACACACACGTGTCAACAAAAAGGTAAGAAAAGCAACTAGGAAAGAAGAGGAAGATTCGCTGCCCTGGCTCCCAGGCTGAGCTTATCAGATTTACTCCCTTGCTAGGACCTGGCTCTGGTGAGGCCTGGATGTACTACAGATCAAAGTGTCCTCAGAGCGGGTGGGAGGTGTCAGCCAATGGGTCAGAATTAGATTCTGGTTCTGGGAGGAGACGCACGTCTACGTTCTTCCTAGAGTGTGTGTACGTATGGTTTTCTCTCCATCACTAAGCCCATGGCACTCCTTATTATATTTGCTTTTATACTGTGTGCGCATGTGCAAAACGCTCCTTTAGAACACGCATTATAATCTAGACATTCTAGCATCTCTGAAAGTGGCTGGGATTGCTCACTCCTGTACGAGCCAATGCAATCTGTCCCTCTGCACATGAGAGTTAACATGAGAACCCAGTGTAAAGACACAGCTCCGACTCGGCCATCTCCTTATTTACCTGCCTTTTACCCACTGGCTGTTTAGAGGACCCTGATCAAGATCCTAGAGTTTTCACGGGACTAGAGTACTGACCAAAGACAAAAGTTCTCTGTTATCACAATGAGTTCTGGGAAGCAGAGCAGCATTAGTTTGGCATAGAAGAAACATGAGCTGCCAGCTAATGCCACTAAACAGAGATGCGGATGGCTGTGACTATACCTTCTCCCTCCCAAAGATGTCCCCATGCTGATTCCCAGGCCGGTGAACATGGACTCTAAGACTGTAAAGGGAACTTGACAGGTTGAGATAAACACCTGGAGATAGGTTATTCGGGATCATCTAGTGAATTCTGTAATAGCAAAAACACTTAAGCATGGAAAAGGAAGCAGAAGAGGAGCAGAGGAAACCTGTTTGTAGAAGGATGAGGCAAAAGCCCAAGATCTGAAGATGCAGAAACCAGGAACGTTACTAATCCCTTAAAGCTGAAAAATCCAAAGCCAAAGATTCTCTAGAAGTTGTAGAAAGAAACAGTTTTGTTGAGGCCTTGATTTTGGTCTGTAGGGAAACCATTAGGCCTCTGACATTCGTAACCTTACAATATGCTTGTTAAATTGCTACACTTGTGGCTGTTTGTTACAACAGCAATAGAAAACAGCAAAGTTTTCTTTTGTTTCTTTTGTTTTGCATTAAAACCAGGTTTTCCTTTGTAGCCCAGGAAGTCTTTGACTCTGAATCATCCTCCTGTGGCCTCCAGAGTCCTGGGATCTCAGGCGTGTACTGCCACACCAAACTGAACAATTACTCTCCTGTTTACGCAACAGCTAGAACCTGGCCCCCACTGTGGCACAACGAACAAGACTTCTTAATCCAACGCTCTCAGTCATTCAGTCTTGGGAGCTACTGGAAAGCAGGACTGTCAGCTCCGCACCGACATCCTCTGGGAACCTTCTCATGCTGGACATGGTATTGATGGATCAAAAATAAATGACTGTTGGAACACCATGGGATGTGGAATCAGGTAAAGCAGAGCTTAAATCTCGACTCCCCCTCTCACCAAGCAGCAAGCCACACACCTAAGTCTACTTTTTCACCTATAACAAGATAAAAACACCAACTTGACAGTATCGTGACTAATCAACCATAAAGGTACATATGACAGCCCCCTGCCTGCACAGTGCCTGCCAGGGAGTAGTCACTATAAATGGTAACTGTCATAATAATGGCAATTACTTCTCTCTCTCTCTCTCTCTCTCTCTCTCTCTCTCTCTCTCTCTCTCTCTCTCTCTCTCCCCTCTATCTCTCTCCCTCTCTTGGCTCTCATACCCCCAGTCCTTAGTTTTCTCCCCCTAACCACCTCACTCCACTGCCTTGAGAACTAAAAGCAACAATATTTGAGGAAGACCAGCAAAAACCACAAGCTCAACACAAACGCAAAGTAGGAGAGCTTTCGTTTCTATTCATGAACATTCCAGACTTTTTCGGGGAGAGCTGGTCTTCTCGGTTCAGAGGCAAAAAAGAACCTTCAAAGCTGTGTACTCGTAGCTCATCTCGGCCTACTGTGGGATGGATCACCATCCTCACTGTCTACCATGAGGAGCACATGTGGTAGGTGTTGTCGCTCACAGAGGCCATGGAGGAAACAGCCATTCTGGGCTCCCCCTTCAAGTTCATCCTCTGATCCCAGACAATGGGGAAGTAGCCAGACCAGCAGAGTTCAGGCCAACACTGCTTACCTACTCAGAGGTCACTGATAACCATTACCCTGAAGTAGCAGGCACCAGAGATGCCCCTAAACACGGGGACCACCCCACAGTAAATAATGTAAAATCTAAAAGGGCTAACAGAGCCGATTAATATCTTCAAATGAGAGAATTATGCAAATAAGCTATTTTAAATGGAAATCATCATTTAAGATATGGGACACATAGATTAGATTGAATTGTGCCTAAATTTGTAGACTGGGCTGAGTTAATTAGCTATTGATTTACTGTCGTTCTTCCTGACACACATGATAACATGGCATCCTTTATTTCACCTCTGACTATGACAACACTCCTACACAGAGGATAATCCTCACAAAAATTGTGTAAGGACCTTCTCAAAGGTGGGTCTTAATATGCAAAGATATTCAAATCCTCCTCTTTTGAAGCCGGCTTCTTGTCAGCATGTTGAATGTTTTTCTCACCAGTGATGTGTGGGGCTCACCCTGCCCTGTCCTCATTTATCTGTAGGCAGGTTGGAGCAGTCCCCAGTAATCCTTTTATTGACTACCTATAATCCCATGCCTTCCACAAGATTTGCAATTTGACTTTGAAATATATTTGATGGACTTTGCACTGTATTGCAAATATAAGCGCTCGGCCCTGTTAACTGAAGAAAGCAGCTGACAGAAGAATGCACAGGAATAGAAGCTGCTGGGGAGGTGGGGGGTTACAGAATAGGGACCCCTTTAGTTTCCCATTGTTCAGTAATAAATGACCACAAACTTCAGAACTTAAAACAACACACCTTTATTACCTGTCAGTTTCCCTGGGTCAACCCTCCTGTGATGGTTTGTATATGCTTGACTCAGGGAGTGGCACTATTAGGAGGTGTGGTCTTCTTGGAGGAGGTGTGTCACTGTGGGCATGCATGGGCTTTAATACCCTCATCCTAGCTGCCTAGAAGTCAGTCTTTCACTAGCAGCCTTCAGATGAAGATGTAGAACTCTCAGCTCTGCCTGCACCATGCCTGCCTAGATGCCGCCATGTTCCTGCCTTGATAATAATGGACTGAACCTCTGAACCTGTAAGCTAGCTTTAAATGTTGTCCTTATAAGAGTTGCCTTGGTCATGGTGTCTGTTCACAGCAGTAAAACCCTAAGACACCTCCCAACACTGCTTTTCCAGGTCCTTTATGGAGGATCTAATGAGGCATCCACTGCAGTGTTCCATTGAAGAGACTGACATCTTCTTTTAAGTTCATGTGGTTGTTGGCAGAACTCAGTTCCTTGCAGCTACAAAACCAGGGGGGAACTGAGAATTCCTTACTGACTCCTATTTTCAATGCTTGGTCCCCAAGGCTGGGGCAATTTGAAGAAGCTATAGAACCTTAAGGAGACAGAAGTAGGGACTTCATCTCTCCGCTTCCTAGTCTGCCAATATGCTCCCCCCCACCACAAGCTCCGCCATGCTTTCTGACTTTCTATGCTATAATGGACCTAGAGCCTCCCAACCATCAGTCAAAATACATCCTTTCTCCTGTAAGTTGAGTCTAGCATTTTGTCACAGCAACATAAAGGTAGTATGGTAATTAAAGCCCTCACTTCCTTGCTAGAAGTCTGCAGAGGACAGCTTCTAGAGGCCCCTGCAGTTCCTCCCACACATCCCTCTTCCCTCTTACAACATGGCTCTTTAGGTCTACACAGCCTGCAGGGAGCAGCTCTCACTCCTGTCGGCTAAAATGGAGTTTTACACCCTACAACTGAGAACCTGATACTCCTCTTCCACTGGCTCCTTCTACAAGCGATTGTCTTAGAACATGACTGTGCAGTTGGTACCACAGCTGCTTTCCAAAACACATCATAAGTCAGGAATCTAGATTCTGAAGACCTTCCTGGCCTGGTCCTTACCTCTCACATCTTCTCCATCCCCCCTCTGGGGCTCTAGTTTGAGCCCTGTTGGCCTTTCCTTCCTCATCTGTCCTCAACACTGTCCGAGAGCACGCAACTCTCAACACTTCTCTGGCAGAAGAAATATCTCAGTAGCTCACTACCATCTGCAGGATAAACTCAACGTTCAACAGATGAGATTTGTGACCTTATTGTCTAAAAAGTCAAATGCCAAGTGCATCCTTGCCCAGTCTTCTTGTGCTCTCTTCTGTAGGCCCAGTAGGTACCGTCTGTCTAGACTCTTCTTTGTCATCTATTTTTAGCTGGAGGTTCATGAACTCTGTGAGACCCGCCTTGACCTCCCCTGGAGGCTCTGTGACAAACCCCCACTGAACTTCCTGTGTGACTATCTAGCACCTTACGCCCTCTGCCCTACTTGACAGTTAGTAGTTTCCAGGACTTTTATTCCTCCAGACTGGAAATATCTGAAGGGAAAAGCTAGTAATTTTTCTCCTTCCTGCATTTTCAGTAGTTCTAAGGAATAAATAGTAGCAATGGCTACTGAATTTATCACGTTTCTCGCCTAGCATGATGATTAAGACACAGATTGTGCGAGCCACACAGCCTGCCTGTGTTAGGAGACAAGCTCGATCCCCAATAGCTGTGTTCTGTGGCTTAGACAGAATTTGGGTTCCCCTCAAAGTTCTACAGGTTGAAATTTAATTTCCACTGTTCAGAATTAAGAGATGAAACTTCATCAGGTAATGGGAGGTGAGTCTGAGGCAGGGTTTGTAGGAGGTCACCGGGATTGGATGAGGTCATGAGGGTGGAGTCCCCATGCCTGAGTACACAGATACATTCATTCACATATCTATTGCCTGTATGATGCCCTGCCCCACCTCAGGACTCCTGCCACAGAAAGCCATATGTTGCCATTTCAACTCTGAGCTCCAAAACTTCTCTTCTTTATCATTTCTTTGGTATATAAGACTCTGTTATAAGCAACAACAACAAAAAAAAAAAAAGACTAAGACACTGTGACTCAGGTCAAGTTACACACTTTCTTTGTGCCTTGGTTTCATCACCTCTAAAATGTAGGAATAGTTTAAACACTGCATAAAACTAAACACATCAACCCCTAAGACCGTAAGCTTGAGTATTTATACAAATGAAATTAAAATTTATGCCGGCACAATAACCCTCATATAGATGTTTGCAGTAGCTTTACTCGAAATTGCCAGACCTTGGAAGCAGCCAGCGCATGCTTCGGCCGATGAATGGATAAATAAACGGTGGTATATCAAACAATGGAGCAGTAATCACAGCTCAAGAGATGTGAGTTACACTGCCAGGAAGAATGATGGAAGGCCCTTACACACACCTCAGTGTGAAAGAAGCCAGTCTGCAAGACTGTTTTCTGTATGATTCCAGCCACAGGACTTCCTGGGAAAGATGGAGATTGTAGAGGCAGTGAAAAGATCAGTAGTTGCTGGGGGCGGGGAAGGAAAGTGAAGAAAAAGCAGGCAGAACACAGGGATTTTTGAGTCAGTGAAAGTCCTCTGCTCAGAAATCTGACCCTGAACATTCACCGTCATCTATTTGTCCAATGCCACGGGGAAGGCAGCAGCAAGTGTGAGCCTGACGTGACATACGGACTTTGGGTGATAACGGTGGGTCACGGAAGGGTCATTGATTATAATCACGGTATAGCCTGAGCACAGCATGGCAGTAGCAGGGCAGACAGGACATGGGAGCGACACAGGGAATTCCTCTGTATTTTCCATGTAATGTGGTTAAAATTGTTCTTAAAGACTGTCTTATTCATTTTTATCAAGCAGAAAACATTTCCACCTTTATAACAGTTAAAAAAGTGAATAAATAAAAAAGGTCCGGTCCGTGAACAGGCCGAAATAAGTAAATAAAAGAGTAGGCTAACTCTGGATGTCAACATCTGACAGGTGGGGCAGCAACCTGCTGGGAATGGAAATGGGAGAAAGCAAGCCAGTGGCAAAGATGAACTGTGTTGAATCAGGTCCATGCTCAGGGCCTTCATGCCAACTGCTCAAATAGCAGCCTCCCTCCCAACCTACCTGGAAGATCTGCCATCACAGCCTGTCCCAGAGACCTGAAAGGGCCATGTGTGAGCCAGCTCCTCTCCGGAGTCACACAAGGTGAGTCACTCTTGACACAACCACCCCAGGCCTACTGGCCTTAAGACTCCACCAATGATGCAGAGAAAAAGCAACTTCTGGGACTCAACTGTTCAACAACAGAAGGGTCCTTAGCTCCAGATCACAGAATTTGCCTTCTCCCCCATATCAATTCCTGGATTTAAAAATGAAAGTTCTCTAGGCCAGCAAAATGGCTCTCTTGGTACAGGTGCTGGCTGCTAAAACTGCCGTCCTGGGTTTGATGCCATGTATACACATAGTGAACTCAAAAACTGTCTCCTACGACTGATTTCCACGCACACACTATCACACACCTGTGCCCACAGACATGCACACACAAATAGACTATTTTAAAAGTATCGTTGAAAGTTCTCTGACATGACAGCATTTGCCACTTAGAGATGGAGGAGAAAAGCACATATCAATAGATCAGTATATAGGCAGGTCAAGAGCAGAAATGGCAATTTTCATGGTGTGCTGGTCATGCCCTGGTCGAATTAGGGGAAAGAAGATGTTAAAAGGATATTCAAATGAGAAAGATTCCTATAGGCATTTATCCAACTGAATTGAAAGCTTGTATCCACATAAAAACCTGCCCGTGATTATTTGTATCAGCTGCTTTCATAATCACCAAATTCTGGAAGTAACCAAAGGCCTTTGGGGAGGTGACAGCATAAACTGCTATACGTCTACAATATTACATGGTAACCAAGACAATGGGCTCTCAAAAGACAGAGACGAATCTTGGCTACATATTGCTAAATAAAAGAAGCCGCTCTGAAAAAGCCTCCCCCACAACCCCCACAGTTCCAATTAAATGACATTCTGGAAAGACAGAACGGTGCTGATAGTGAGCAAACCCGCATTCCAGGGACCTGTAAAGCTAAAGAGATGAAGCACAGAGGCTACCAGAGCAGGAAAATTTACAACAGCCAGCACTGCTGCCCCGTGGACAAATCCCCAGCAAGACACAACCTCTCGAACTTCTTCACCAGAAGGGGACTTGCTGAGTTTTGGCCTCTGTGTCTCCCCACTCCAGCCCTTTTGATAAAAGCCATCACATTTGGAGTATCTAGAGTAACCTACTAAGTGTGTCAGGAGCCTACTAAGTATACAGTCACAATCACTTCCTGTGTCCCCACCAGCACCAGCAGGCTGATCATCCTGATACTTCAGACACACAGTACCTTACTCTAAAGGCTTGGCTAAACCCAGCTTCCCCCCAGGATTAGCTCTGCTCTCTTAGCAGCCTGGCCTCTTCCGGTCCAGGGTTTCTCGGGTCTCCCATCATCTGTTCCTACCCATCACACTCAAGTTCCTTCTCTCCCTGTTTCTTGCTTCTATTCCTGCTCATCTTCATGTCTTGTCATCAGTACAACTCTTCTTTATGAGCGTGTGCAGAACAAGTCCCTATGATGCAGGACATTACATAGCACCAAGATGGAGAGACAGAGGTCAAAGACCACATAGACCTGGAGGAAGCTCCAGCTCCGCCACTTTAACGCACATGCACACGCACACACACACAGTGGCCTTCAGCAAGGTATTCATTCTTGGTTCTAGTTACCTTATCAAACAGCACTGGTCAGAGTGCTTCTCTCCCTCTGAAGCTTTCATACAGACTTATACCATTGCTTCTCAACCTTCAGAACACCGAGACCCTTTAATACAGTTCCTCATGCTGTAGTGACCCCTAACCATAAAATTACTTTCATTGCTATTTCCTAACTGTATTTTTGCTACTGTTATGGCTCATAATGTAAATATCTGATATGCAGGATATCAGATATGTAACCCCTGTGGAAGGGTCATTTGACCACTCAGAGGGGTCATGACTCACAGGTTGAGAACCACTGATTTCAAAGGCAAACGCCCATAGAGTGCCGAGAATAGGACACTCAGGGGACTCTTAATTGCTGTTTCCTGAGCCCTGTGCCACCAAGGGACACACATGAATTCAGGATCACCACTGTTAGACAGCTCCACATAAGAATAAACAATGATCAGGGCTGGGAATGTAGCTCTCTGGATAGGATGCTTGTCTATGGTGCATGAAGCCATGGGCTCGATCTCCAGTACCATATGAACCAGGCACAGTGACATGTACCTGTAATGCCAATGATCTGAGGAAAAAAAATTCAAGGTCATCCTGGTCTATAGAGCAAGTCTAGAGACAGCCTAGGCTAAGACTGCATCTTTAAAATTAAAATCATAATCAAATCAGACTGACATATATGCAGAGATGCATGGAAAGGGTAGCCATCTTTCAGGTAGCTATAGCATGAAGTTGAGAGACTTGAGAGCAAAGATTTTTCAGTGTGAGATGGTCTTTGAAGAAAACAGACCAGTGGGCAGAGGAGAGAGACCGGTAGGGAGGGGTGGAGGGAGGAAGGGAGGGAGGGAAGAAGGGAAGAAGGGAGGGAGGGAGGGAGAATGAATATATATATGTGTGTATATATATATACACACACATATATATATTCATTCCAGAGAAAAGTAAAATCACAAAGTGAGAAGAAGGTCAAAGCAAACAGGTCACTATGGAGGCTTAGTAAGAACTCCTTCTGGCTAGAGAACTGGATACCCCTATGGCCATAATGCAAGGTGGCTTTGGGCAGGCACAACAGCACTAGACCAGGGAGACTTCTTGTTGCAGAGACCCCAAGGACTCCACAGTTCACTCATAAGAAACAGGAGCCCCTGAAGAATTTTGAGATGAGGCATGATAGGCCTAAGGCTTTAGTGAGTGACCAAAGGCGGGGTTGTATGTGGATAAGATGAGCTCCCGGCTTTCCACTGCATGACTGCTCCCTCTGGGGACATGTACATTCCCAGACACACGGGTCCTTCTGCACACTGTGAAAAGTTCCTCTTTCTAAAAGTGGGAAGTAGAATCTTTAAGGAGCCATTAAGGTGCCCAGCCGTTCAACTAAGGGCAGAGAATCTGGGATAGATTTCTTAAGTGAAAACCATAAATCAGTATGATCTGTTGCGATAAACAATCCAGCTACCGACTCCCCATCAGCCTCTCAGCAGGAATCAGTTGTTTAGTTTAGAAGCAGCCAAACTCTTACTTAAATTAAGTGTCGTCCCTGCTAAATGAAGACCAGATGTGTGAGCCAACAAAGACATCTAATCAAGTTTGAAGAAGGGATTGCCGTAAATGAGAAAAACGGAGGGAGGCTGGGATGCAGCTGAGCTGGGCAGGTGACTGAGGGGAACAGTCAAACCAGGGCTCCAGACCAGAGGTCACTTGGCAACGGAGGGCTGATGCTGTCCTAAAGCCCAGACATGGGTTCACTCAGGGTTTCTCCCTAGGCAGTGAGAATCCCAACACTCAGACCATGAAGCTCCTTGGGCTTTTATCTTCACTTCTAAGACCGATGAGAGCACTGCTCCAGCCAAGTTCCCCAATCAGACCAAAAAACATGTGCTACAATCTTCACACTAGCCAGAGCTAACCCTATCCAGAGAAGGCCTGAACCAAGTCAGAGTTCTCTTTAATTCCTCTCTGCCTCAGCCCCGAAACAGTGGATCTCAACCCTCCCGATGCTGTGATCTTTTAATACAGTTCCTCATGTTGTGGTGACCCTCCCAACCATATAAAATAATTTCCATTGCTATTTCATAACTGTAATTTTGCTATTGTTGTGAATCGTAATATAAATATCTATGTTTTCTGGTGGTCTTAGAGGCTCCTGTGATAGAGTCATTTGCTGCCACCAACACCTCCCCAAGTAGGTGGCGACCCACAGGTTGAGAACTGCTGCCCTAAAGTCTCCCGCTCACAGCATGTGGTACATTATCCCACCACAGGAAAAAGATGGGGTTTAGAGGCTCAGAGTCTCTTCAGTGTATCAGCTTCCCCAGGGACTCATCTTCTTCTTCCTTTGTTTCCTCTTTGGGACAGGCTTTTAGGGTGTGGCACACATTTGTCTTAAACTCATGATCCTCCTGCCTTCACTCCTGAGTGCTGGAATAACAGGCATGACCACCACACCTAGCACAGCTTTTGTTGAGGGAGGAATACGTATGTGTACCACATCCGTGTATATACATTTGAGGGTCCATGTTCACAAGTGTGCATACATTTGGAGGTGAGACGTGGTCATCTGTTTTTTTCATGCTCCACCTTTGGGTTTCTTGTTGTTATTGTTGTTTGTTTGTTTGTTTTGTCTTGTCTTGTTTTAGACAGGGCCTTCTATTTCTTTTTAATGTGAAAATCTTTATTGGATATTTTATTTACATTTCAGATGCCATTCCCTTTCTTCATTTCCCCTCCCTAGAAAAATCCCTATCCCACCCCCACTTCTCCTTTTTCTTTTATGCTATTTTTTTAATGTTAATCAAAGGCTTTATAAGTTTGGTAATGCTCAATATCAATCAGAAGTGTAACCCAATACCCAACCTAGATATATCAACTATCTTTGACTAGCGGGGACACGCAAACCACCTCCATGTACCCCACCTCTTGTCACCTAGCTCCTCCTCTCCTCCTCTTCCTCTCCTTACTCCTTATCTTCCTCTCCTTATTCCTCCCATCTTAGCTCCTCCTACATATCACTGTTCCTGTTAAAATAAAACTTTTCTCTTAGATTACAATTAGAGCATAACTATACAAATTTGTGTCAGTATGGTACAAGATAGACCTAATACCCAGTCCATCATTTTGTTGACTAAACAGAACCTCTGTCATCCCTCCTAACTAAAAGACTTAATTCTGAACCTGGCATTTTTTTCTTGGCTTTAGAATGAGTGTCAGCTGAAAACCATCCTCTCAAACCTTTTCTCTCAAAGTAAATAGCCGGGATTGGCTATGAGACTATAAGTCTTCAACCCCATCAGAAATCCAGAATGACTGAGTTAACTGAAATTATCCGAAGCATCAAGCATAGCTTCTAAAACTTAGCCAAATTATAGAGACCACTGAGCACCTGGACAGTCCCTATGCTACAGAATGTTGGAGCATCTGATCTTCAGCCTTCTGGCCCAGGATCATCTGACAGACCAAGTGATGCAGAATTATTAAGGGCTGATTACTCTGTCTTGGCAGATATAATCAGTTGACTATTCCACAAATGTGTCCTTTTCTGGACAGTGATTAGACAGGGCCTTCTATAGCCCAGGCTAACCATGAACTCACTATGTAGCCAAGAATATCTTGGAACACCTGATCTTCCTGCTTCTACTTGCCAATTGCTAGGATTACAGGCATGTGACATAATGCCTACCTTATACAGTAGTGGGAATCAAACCTGGAGCCCCATGCCGGAGAGGTAAGCACTGTACCAGGTGAGCTATGCCCCTCAGCCTTCCACCACGTTTTTTTAGATGGGGGTCATTTCACTGAATCTGAATCTTGTTTATTTTACTAGACTGGCCAGAAAGCTTAGACGCCCCCTGTCTATCATCACCCCAGCCCTCAGTGCTAGGGTGACAGATGCATGTCAACCATATGGATGCTACAGATCCGAACCCAGGTCCTCATGCTTACACATGATTGCACAGCAGTCACTCACTAAGCCATAGGCCCAGCCCTTCAGTTTGGTTTTTCAATGGAGAAAGAAAGTGAAAGGGTAGAAAGAGTATGTGCTCAGGACCCAGACCCCTCCCAGCCCCTGAGCCCCAGCAAGCATTCCAGCACATACATTCCTAACCTAACTCTGTTCATCAGCTGTCCTCACAGTGATAGCAGCTAATGTCACAAAGTGTGGCTATGGCCCAAATGGAACAGGTTAGTGTGGAAGTTCATACCTGAGCAGGCCAGCTCAACCAGCAGTTCAGAGAAGTGTAGACAGCTGGACATAATTTTAGCCAGATAGACCAAAAGCAGGCTGGTGTTGACTCTATGCAGGGCCAGGCCTAAGGAGAGGTCACAACCACACTTGGCAAACAACACGCACTGCCTGAGTCGCAGAGGCTCCCAATGGGGTGATGCAGCAGCTATTTCTATCTGCCTTGGAGAGGCAGCACAACAGTCAGGAAGCCAAGTTCTAGATCCCAGATCCAGGGCAGTTAGCAACAGAGCAACACTGAGCAAGTTGCTGAACCATCTCTTCTGAAGCAGCTCTCTAAGCTCAGTGAGTTAACTGTAGGAAAAATGCACAGAGTAGCCCCCTCGATTACAACACTGGGTGTCAAAAATATGTGCAGGACTGGGGTTTTAGGCAGACTCTTGAACTCTGATATGGTTCAGCATGTCACCTGAAAGAAAGAAAGCCATGCCAGGAGTCACACATGGCTTGTGCCTGTAATTCCATTATACAAGAGGATGGGGCAAGAGGACTCTGAAGTACTGGGCTAGCCTATTCTACAATAGATAGATAGATAGATAGATAGATAGATAGATAGATAGATAGATA
>JANHMN010000007.1:77613520-77637793 GCA_030674055.1 Rhabdomys pumilio | reverse complement strand
ATAGATAGATAGATAGATAGATAGATAGATAGATAGATAGATAGATAGATAGATGGATGATAGATGATTGATAGATGGTAGATAGATAGATACATACATACATGGATGGATGATAGACACATAGACATATAGATAATAGATTGATAGATGATTGATACACACACATATATACTACATACATACATACATACATACATACTACATACATATATACATATATAAACAGACAGATACTTCTTTAAAAGAAACCCATCCCTACTCCTGCTGCTTTCTGATTGTTGTGAAATGGCTTTCAGGCTCCTATCTCTAAAATTCTGAGTTTATATTAAAACCACATTTAAAAATATTTGCAACTTATATATACCCTGCATTAGTCAATTGCCTTCGCTCCTAGCTTCTCCTAGGCCAGAATAAACAAAGACCACTTGGCTCCACAAGGGACAGGACAAGGCTGTGAGGACAAGGTGACAACTGACAAGGATACATGCCAGGAGTCTGTATCTGAGCTACTGGAAAGTCTCCTCTTTCTGGGAGAGGCTGAGGCATTGAGGGGTGTATGCAATGGAAGGCAGGCAGGGGAGGACAGAAGGTTGAGGCACTGTGTGGGGGGGGGGGGGCAGCCTGCTTTTGTCAAGGAATGGAAAATGAGGCACACTGGACTTTCCTCGGCTCCCAGCCATCCTGCAGTAACCTACTCAGGACATGCGTCTTGAATAAGCCAGGACCCAAACCATTGACTCCCTGGCCCACTGCCAGTCCTCCCCGTGCTCCAGGCCCTGAGGCTCAGCAAGGCAGCTAAGAGGGCCAGACAGGGGGCCAAGCTCCCTCAATGACTGTTTGCAGGAGGCCAGAGGCAGGTGTGGGCTCACCTATTGAATTAGCCCTGGGCAAACGAGAGGAAGGGTAATGAAGCAGGTGCCCTGTCTTCTCATCAGGAGGGCTAGCGGGTAAGGAGGCAGGGCATGTTGCTAATAGAACACTAACATCACATTAGCAAGGCTACTGCCACTAGAGACAACAGGGTTGAGAGAGATGTGGAGAAGCCATTTGTCACTCCCACAGCCAACCATCGAGTGGTTAAAAGGCCTTTCCAGGGAAGCAGACCTCATGCAGCCCAGAGATCGTGAGGAACAGCAGTTACTCACCATTGTTGACACTGACTGAATACCCAGGGGCTGGGTGCTACACAGTGAACACTGAGTCAGCAGGTCTCTGCTCTGCAGGCTTTCAATCTAGACCTGATGGTGCAACAGAGGCAAGCAGGGAAAAACCACCAGACAGGGAATGGTCTCCCAGTCAGGGTCCTGAACAAAGAGTTTGTGCTGCCAACTCCTGTTCACTCTGTCCAGCCACAGCCCCCTGTGAGGTCTCTCAGTGAATTCTTACAAACAGAAACTATTTCCGAGATAGCTGGGGAAAGCCACAGGTCTCTATAAAGTGTCGTGGTAACACAAAAGAAAGAAAAGCTACTTTGTAGGTGTCAAGAGAAACTTATAGAAAAAAAATGGGCACCGGAACTGGGCTCTTGGAGAAGAAGCAGAAGCTGAACTGAGTCCTAAGAAGACAGGCTTCAGCCACCCAGAGAAGGGAGTGCCTGCCAGGCGGAAGGAAGGATGGAGAGCTGATATGAAGATGCTCCTGACCTTTGCTGGGGCCTGCGTTACCTGCAGAAGCCTCTAGAAGCCTCTACACCTTGCTGGGAGTCCAATCTAGAGACGGTGAAGCATCACAAAGAGCTGTAAACAGGGCAGTGCCAGTAGGACTGCCTTTAGGGGAACAAGCTAGTCAGCAGGGGAAAGGATGAGAGGAAGCTAGCCTAAGGTACAGGGACACAGGGACCTCAGCAAAGCATACGATACTGCTGAGCTACACCCCAACCGCTGCAGCCATATATGCAATGAATGACAGGGCTCCCTCCACTTAGAGAGATCTAGAGGGATCTGCATATTTGAGAAATATTTGTTTAGAAGGCAATTTGGCATGGGTGGCTCGAGAGAAACCTAGAGAAAGGAGTCTAAGGTGATCACCTTCCCTGAGGGTTGAAGCTTACACTCTTGCTGGGTAACGTGACTTCCACTGGTGTAAACTGGTATCCGTGAAAATCCAAGGAAAAGCAAAAGGGAAAGAAGAGAAATTTGTGCAAAAATGATGTATCCAGGTTTCTGACACACCAAATTCAAGGTGGCTTTGGAACACAAAGCAGGGTAGTGGTGCCATACAGGATACAGTAATTTCGAACTCTAAAAAGAAGTTTATAAAAATCAAATAATGGCCTTACTTACATCTAGTTCTATGCACTGCCTGGCAGTGTTCCCAGATGAAAGACAGACACGATCAGGAACACAGATGATACTGTCTGGCTAGACACTTGGAAAATGGGGACAATCAGCCTGCTCTTGTAGGATCTCTGAGCCAGACTCCAGCCTCCGTTCCCAATCACAGCAGTGCCAAGTTCAGCCTCTGCAGAGAATCCCAGGCTCCCCACTCACCAGCTCTGGGCTAGAGCAAGCTGTTTACCCTTTCTCTGCCTTGGCCTACCCATCCATAAAGTGGGGTGATCTCACCTATAATGGAGGGTGGTGGTTACACTCACATCCACACAGAGTGGTAGTGGTTAATACTCTTGAAGTGCTCTCTGCCTGTGGCCCAATACAGCACCATGGCACAGTGCAATCTAGACTTCGGTCTGCTTAGGCTACACAAGGACAGGAACATGGAGCAGTGATGTTGCTCCTATGACCCTTCTCTGTAAAAGAAAAAAAAAAAAACAAAAAAAAAACCTCAGTAATACCCATTCCTTACAGGGTTGTTGGAAGCTAGGATCAAATCACAGTAGATATGAAAACCCGCCTAAGCAACTGTGAAGACAATGGAAGCCACAAAGGGGGAACCTCTCCACACAGGTCAAAGAAGCAGGCCTCTTGGAAGCTATCTTCACTGTGGTACCAAAGCTGTCTCATCAGGCAGTACTGCATCTTTATCCTATATGATGTATATGATCCCAGGAGCACTCTGGCCATACATCAAAACCTGTGTCATATGCTAAGTACAGAAAGTCCCAGGAGACCAGTCTGAGCTGTCAGAGTCTGGCTCACAGAAGTCACAGGAGAAAATATTTTTCAGCTCTACACAGGTGTGAACTGATAATGCATGCCATGACACAGATGGCCCTGAAAACATCCTGGCCAGTGGAATAAATAGGAACGGGTGACAAATAGGGTATAAGATTTCACTGGTGTGAGGTAGAATAGATAGATTCAAGAGACAGGAGACAGGACAGAGATCCGGGGCTGGGCTGACGTTACTGATGAATGAGCACAGTTATGACAGAGATGATAAGGCTTCAGATACTGATCGAGGTGAGGGGCCCAAAGTGTTGTGCTACATTTAAACCACCGAGTCATACATTACAAGTGGTTAAAATGAAAGGTCCATTCACATATGAATATGTCTTTAGACCCAAAGAAGTCACTCAAGTGAGGATGTCCAGTGTCACCTCTTGCCAATGCCAGAAAGATGAGCAAAGGGTCCCCAAAGGCTGCAACAAACTGGCACTCAGCATTTCCTTTTCTTACAGCGAACAAACTTTGTTTAACGGGTACCCAAAATCCAGGCTCACTGGTGAACAGCAACATCATCCGATAGCCAGCGGAGGCAAGAGGATCATTATAAGAAACTGGACTGAGCAGGATATACTCTGATTTTGGAACCTCAAAGACATCACTGCTTACTCTTTTACGCACGGCTGTAATAGAGCCAGGCCCCTAAGTAGAAGCAACTGTATGCTTTGCTTTAACAACTCTGGAAGCTAATGAAGCATCTCTGCCCTGGTTGTTTGTTTTTGTTTTTGTTTTTTTGGGGGGGTTGTTTTTGTTTTTGTTTTTGTTTTGTTTTGTTTTGTTTTGTTTTTATCATTCTTGAACAGAGCGCAGTGGCTCACGTTGTTAATCCCAGCACTCAGGAGGCAACAGCAGGCAGATCTCTGGGAGCTTAAGGCCAGCTAGTTCTAGATAAGTTCCAGGACAGTCGGAACTAAGTAGTGAGACCCAATCTCAAAAGGAAGGGGGCGGGGGAATCATTCCGGAATCCCTCCTCTTTGGAACAGAACCGAATTAAGTAAATTTAACTTCTGGTTCGAATTTAAGGAAAGATAGATGTGTTTACTCATGTGTAGTCCAGGTACCAAGGAGCCTCTTAGTGACCCAAATTCTCTGGAGATGCAACCTGCAGGAAAAATTCCTACAAATTACCTACCATTCCTCCTCAGGTTAATACTATTCCAATAGTTAATACTATTTCCTCCAGGCTGCTTTCTGAACCTAGAAAGCCCATACCTGCTTTGGGGTTTGTACTTACTGTTCCTTCTGTGAGAAACACTCTTCCTGCAGAGAACCATATGGCTCACTCCCTCTGCTTACTCACATATTTAAAGACTCATTTCAACACAACCAAGAAGTCTTCCCCAGCAATCTGTAGAAAAACAGTACTCAGGCCACCTCTGGCTCTCCCTAGTCTCATGTCCTAATTTAGCAGTCTGCAGAGAATTTATTCGTGACTGCATTTCTAGTCTCTCCTAAGCTTCAACCGAGCAGGGACTTTGTTTTTCAGACTCTGTGTTTCCAGAACCTAAAATAATGTTGGCTCAGAAGTTAATACTTTCTCCCCCAGTGAGTGAGGGGGAAAAAAAATATCAAGGTTGGCTCTCCATGCACCAATCTTCCTGTTGATGAGAATGCTTGCCTCAGCCCAACTGGGAATTCTGATTTGTGTCCTTTGCTTAAAAGGAAGACAGCTGTAAACTCCCATCAAATGCTGCTGAAAACACATTGTTTTCTTAAGTTTAAACAAAACCAAGTTCCCTTTCGAAGAAAACCAAAACGGCAAACATCCAGCATTTGACAGGCTCATGTCTTGTATATCAGAAGTACAGTGTGGAATATTAGCAAATAATAAAAAGAACTGAAGTGTTGGTGCGTAAAAGCACAGGTCAACTGTGCAAACACTAAAAGAAGCCAGACACGCAGGTCCACAGATTTTATGAGACCATCAACAGTAAATGTCCAAGACAGGCAGACTCATTCGGGGAGGAGGTGAGCTGCTGGAGGATACCTGTGGCTGGGAGCCTCAGGGAGACTGGGAGATGAGAGGTTAGAAGCATAGAGTTGACTAGAAGTACATGGTCCTGTGGTAGAGCACTGGGTTAACATGCTGGAGGTCCTGAGCTTGATCCCAGATGCTGCAAAAAACTTTAAAAATCCAACAGAGGTTCAGAGTTTCCTTTGGAGAGAAAGTAAGTTCTATAATGTCAGCTGCATAATGATGTATATGAATAATATACCAAATCCCATTGCTAAAATTGTATAGTGTATGATGTATAAATTATATAGTATATGAGGTATATCTCAATAAAGTCATTACCCAAAAAAAGTATTGGCAAATTATAATATCATTTAAATATGTAAAACATACATCTAGATATAAACTGCTTATGCATACAGGCCTTATATAGATTCATAATTTAAACACAAGTTATATTATGTAACCAATAAATTCAAACAAGTCAGAGAAGACTTCACACTGAAGTCACATCTCTGTGAATACACAGTGGATATGTTAACCAAGCTCTCGGGTGTCCAGACCAAGCAGACTCAGCAGTGATACTCAGAATATCTACCACCAGGACCACACAGTCAGTACTGGGGTACACTGTGTGAAGGTGTCTCTGTGTTGTCAATGGTTGACAGCTAAGTACTAGCTGGGTCTTAGTATTGCCATTCCTGTGGCCCATCACCGGCCTCATATTTTGTAAACAGCACAGATATCAACAAGTCAGGAAAGATACTAAAAGCAACAAAGCCAAACACTTTTTGCAAGCAACCCAAATGGAGATGCCAGGGGCATGGCTCCTGCCAGTCCTCCATGCAGACTACAAACCAGGCAGGTGCTAGCTCCACTCCTGGGTTACTTTCTTCTGTCTAGACTCTACAGAAGTCTTAAGTCCTAGCTGCTACCTGTGCAAAGGACGCACAGACCAATTTGCCTTATGAGAATTCCCTCCATACACGTGAAGAGCCACCCTGGTCTCCTGTAGAACGAAAACAATGAAAAGGCATAGACTGCCCCTCTGGAGACACAGCAGGCACACTTAGTAGTGAAGGGCAAACGTTAGTGAGCTGTGCAAGGGTGTCCAATAAGCTTATTTTACTTTGTTCACATTAAGATCGAATGAAAACACAATTTTTGAAAAGTCTTACAGAGAACTCTCAAACACCTAACTAAATGAAGACAACCCTATATTTCAAGGGAACTAACTCTGAGAAACACTAATCTACAAACTGGATTTAAAAGATAATCAACAGGTCTCAGAGCAAATAAATTCATATCTTTAATAAAACCTATCACTGCTCTCAGTGGAGGGTAATTAGAAAGGAAACTTTTGGGTGTTTTGTTGGAGTGGTGTTGGTATTTTTATGAGGTTTTGCTTTGCGTGCGTGTGCGTGTGCGTGTGTGTGTGTGTTTTGTTTGTGGAGACACAGAATCACTAAGTAGACCTGGCTAGCCTGCAACTCACTCAGTAGAGCAAGCCAACCCCAAATTTAGTGATCCCCCTGTCTTTGCCTTCTAAACACTGGAATTGCAGATCTGCAAATGACAGGGCACTTTGCTGTTGTTTTGTTTTTACGGTGTGGGGCCTATATCATCGTGCATAATAGGGAAGTCTACCACTGAGCTGTAGCTGAAGCCTGCAACTCTCATTTGGGGTACACAGGCCACATGTCAGGCACATCTGTTTGTATTGTGTATACATTCACATATTATCTGGTTAAATCTATCTACAGGAAAATATATCATATAAATTTTATTCATGATCAAACATTGACTGGCAGGTTGAAAACTTTGTCCAAAGTCCCCTGATCCCACGCAGAAGAAACACAGTCTGAATTTTGTTCTTCCTCATCTTGTTCTCAAAACTTTCCATAAGGGGTGAGACCTTCCCAATCCCTGCTAGAACCTGATGCTCTAATCCACTGGGACGGGCACAATAATTCCCCTTAAGCTTTTAAAGGTGCTACATTACGACATGATAGAATGACTTTGCACTTTAGAAGAGAGGATAAACCTCGATGGGGAAATAATCTGGGATTCTTGGGAGAAAACAGAGAAGGGAGAGCTGATCACAAAGGTCCCTGTCAGTGAGGCTACAGAGTGTGACGCCATGTAGTGATGGGAAGCCGAGGTCACAGTGGCAGTACTGCAGGCTCTGAAGACAGACAGAAGGCACATGCCGAAATTGTGGGCAACTTTTGGGCGTATCCAACCTTGTGACATGTGACACAATGTTGTGATGTGAAAAGTTCGCATTTGAATACCACTCAATTAGATTAACAACAATAAAGAAAAAATATCATTTTTATATTGTGCGCCTATAATTGCATGCTGGGTCACCTTCATAGACATGCTCATATCTATGCATGCTTGCTTCATAGAATGTGCTCGGTGGCCCTCGGGTTGGACCCACTTGTAAGGATGCTGAAGGAGCAAAGAACAGACTCTTCTCTAGGGCTTCCAGCAGAAAAGCAGAAAGCAGTCCTACCAATACCCTGGCAGCTCCCCACCTCAGGCTTTTGACCCCCAGAACTACAAGATGAGAAGTCGGAGTTATTTTAAGCCATTATATTGTGACTGGTTAGTGCATCCTGTGAAGCGACATGGCCAAGCTAACAGAGCAGAGGCGGTACTTGCAGACTCTGACAAAAGGAGGAGAACATAATAACAAAGGAGTCCACTGTTGACCGAGGCAAGCTACTCAGGGAGAAGGGCCCACGGTGATAAGAGGCCACAGTAGAAGTCCTCTGCCATGGGGAAAAGGGGCATGCAGACAGCGCCCATGGCTCCAGTCACCAGCTCCACAAAGCCACCAGCCCATGATGAGCTACCAAGAATGCATCCAACATAAGCCCACCTAAGAAAGCACCCAGGGCCTTTTAGGTTTTTCCATCCTTTGGTTTTCCTTGAAAAAAGTTCTGGGGAAAGCTTGCAAAGATGGTAGCTGCCAGAAGAAGAGGTGGACATGCCCAGTTCCTGGTTACCGATTCACTGACTACATACTCTTCCTGTGTGGCCACACTAGAGAAATCAAGGCACGCTAAGTAGGAAGCTTTGATTCCATTCTTCATCAAGTTGGAAGCCATTTGCAGCGTGAACCAGAATGTGCCCCACCACTAGTCAAAGAAGTCAATGGGAAGCCAGGGTCACATGCTGGACACTAGAAATACAGTCATTCTTATGTCACTTACGGGGATGTGTGGCAGAAGCATGAGAGGACAAGATGAGCCACGCAAGATGGCTTCCCCAAAGAAGGAACGTGTTCACTAAAGTGACTAACTGTTAAAAACAGCTAGATATGGCAGCTGGCTAGTAAAAAGAGCTAGAAGTCTCTGGGTATTTATCTGCATGTATGAAATGCTCTGAAACCCAGAGGAAAGGTATAAAAAAAAATGATAGCAATGAATATAAATAGCCCTTTATGGTTTATAAAGCATTTTTTCATGCACCATCCCAGATCCGACAATAGCACCAGAGAGACAGGATGAGAAGTAGCATGCTGTCTTTTATAAATGAGGAAGCGGGGATTAACAGCCGTCAGCTGCTTTGCCAAGGTCACACATTAAGGGGAAGACTCAAGCCCAACTCCCATTACTCCTTGTTGAGAGCCCTCTTGACTGTACTGAATGCCCTTCCCAAGGAGGCTACAGTGAAGTGGCAGGGACTGGTGTTGATATCTGGGAACAAAAGACAAAGGACACAGGGTAGTTGGGCATCACGTCAGACACTGGAGATTCAAAGACGCTCATGACAGGATGTGGTCCCTTCCTCCAGGACCAGACCTCTCAGAGCTGTGACAGCCACATCTTAGAAGCCATCCAACTGTGACACCTGTTATCACTGGCTTATTTCTCTGCACTCCCACAAAGCCTTTCCGGTCTCCCACAAATTGGGTTTAATCTCCCAGTTGCACCCAGGCTTTCATAGCTTCTTTTCCCTTTATTAATAATGTACAGAGTACATATTGTTGGTGGGATGCAAAATGAAACCATTATGAAAAGGGTGTTGGAGGTTCCTCAAAGAACACGGCTACTGCCAGGCACAGTGGCATGCCTATGGTCCCAGCTACTCAGGAGGCTGAGGCAAGAGGATCATTTATGCCCACAAGTTCAAGGCCAGTCTAGATACCATAATGAGATGCCAGCTCAAAGATGTAACCTACCATTATGATCCAGAAATCCCTTTTCTGAGTATACAGACAAAAAAAAAAAAAAAAAAACAAAGAAAGTTCTGAAAGAGATATTTGCACACTCATGTACTCACAGAACTAGTCACAATAGCTAACAGAAACAAATGCCTCTCAGTAGATGAAAACAAAGAAAATGTGTTCTGTCCATACAAAGTAATACAAGGATACCTCAGAAAGGAAGGAAATCCCAACACTATTCAACCCAGATAGATTGTGAGAACATTATGTCAACACAAGGGGACAAATATCACATGGTTCCATTCTTGTGACATTTTAACGTAGTCAGAATCATAGAAACAGAAGAATAAGAACATGGCCACCTAGGACTGAAGGGAGAAGGGAGCATATTTAGTTGATACAGAGTTTCAGTTTTACAAGAAGGAAAAAAAATAGACTAGAGATCCTAGATGCAACTGTAAGGATACATTCAACCGCGGAACTGTCTGCCTTTAAAAAGGAAAACCTAACACTATGCACTTTCACTGTCCACTTCTTAGAAGCATATTAAAAGGAGAAAAATAAAAGACAGCCATTATAAGTTCAAAAAGAATATGGAGAAGGTGGGAAACCAAATGAAGAGGAAGAACGGGCAGAGGAAGCATGCTAGTCAGCGATGGAGTCCACACCGGGGCACTGGGCTGGAGATGAGCAAGAATGCATCCTCCGACTACAGCCCCAAGTCCAAGAGGATTGAGGACGGTGCTGGGCAGAGCCCTTCACTCCCTGCATGCATCCTTTGGGAAACATAAGAATCTTTACTGCCACATCACAACACAGCTCTCCAGAGAGGACCAGGGGATGAGATCTACAGAGTTTAGCAATGATGGGCATGGTGATTCACACCTATACCACAGCTCGAGGCAAGGAGATCTCAAATTCAAGGTCAGACTAGGCTACATAGTGAAACTCTATCTCAGGAAGGAAGGAAGGAAGGAAGGAAGGAAGGAAGGGAGGGAGGGAGGGAGGGAGGGAGGAAGAGAGGAAGGGAGGGAGGGAGGGAGGAAGAGAGGAAGGGAGGGAGGGAGGAAAGAAGGAAGAAAGGAAGGAAGGAAAGAAGGCCTTGGTAAGGCACTCACATCTCACCTGTAAGCCTCTATGGTCCTTATCAATATCTGTTCTTAGGACTATCTACTTCTCTGGCCAAGCCCTGGGGTCTCAGGCTTCTAAACCCAGCAGAGCACCCAGCAACCAAAGTCTGCAGTGTCCTATCCAGTATTAGCTTGGCACCGTTCAACATAAAAGGACAGTGTCAGCTATAGTCCTTTATACAGAAATCCCATGCCCTAGTTCTTGACAGCTGTAATTACAGCCCAAACAGCTTTTGAAAGGCAAAGAGAAAGAAGAAAATAGCTGCCTGGACCTAGCAGTGAATTGTGGGGCGTGGGGGGAAGACACACAATCAGAACACTTGCTACTAATGGCAGCCAGTCCACACAAGCCACTGGACAGCCAGCCCAAACAACTTTCTGACCAATTAATTTCTCCCTCTAATGTAATGAGCTGCTCATTAAGCACTGGAAGCAGCTCCCACAGAGGGGGCTGCAGGATGAGGCTGAGGCTGGCACAGCCCGCAGGTAATGAGGGAAGAGGAGCCTGCCACATTCCAGGCCCAGATTCCTGCAGATCCCAAGATCAACTAGAGCCATACCGTGTCTAGCCCGCCCCGGCTTCCAGGTAATGTTTTCCCATGCCTCTGCCCATTTTATGTTGTGTTTCTACCACAGGCCTTCTTTCTGGGAAAGTGCCATGTCCCAGTCCTTTGGTTCCACCCAATTAAGGTCAAGACTCACAATCAGCAGGGGACCAGGGGCCACAAAGTAGCCTGAGTATGAACCCCCAGGCTGCCTGTGAACAGTAACCTGACCTGAAGTACTTAGCCTGCCTTGGGTTCCAGGTCTCATCCTTAAAATGTACTAACAATATCCTCACCTCATCTAAAGTAGCTATAAATAATAATAAAACATATTCAATATCAAAACATCTAAAAAAGCATCCAGCACAGAAGCAACTATTACTGTTGGCAAAAATAATGCTTTCAAGATGATGGTAATGTCGGCAATAGCCCTTCTCTGCCCCATCAGTCAAACACAAATAACAGAGAACTTCGGTGGACACCCAAGCGAGGGTGGCTCCAGGCCCAGTTGTCCTATCACAGCAGGGAGCACCACACAGGGCCTTTGCTTCCTCTATCCATGTAGGAGGGTAAAGGAGAGAGTAAAGAGACCCGGAAGTACTGCGGCCCAACCAGCAGCCAAAAGGGGAGTAAAATGTACGGCTTTTCCATGAGACCAAGAGGAAGTGACAGAATGGATTCAGGCCACGTGTGCACTTCTCAGTATTTCTTTGAGCTTCAGGTTAATCTAGAAAACGACACGGCATGATCCTCTGATGCTGTGAGTATTCAGCAGAATTACTCTCACGAAAGTACTTCAAATTTCCTTATTACCAAGTACTGTTATATATAATAACAGTCTCAGTAAAGTCAACTTGGTAAAGACGAGCCACGTGGAGAGCCAACAGCACACGTGTTTACACTCTCTCCAACGCTGATGTCACTGAATTGAGGCTTCTGTTGATAGGGTACAGAACCAGCTCAAAGGAACAAATGGAGTTCCAGCACCTGTTTATGTTTTCCGTTTAGGTAAACAAAGACAAAAGCCAGGCTGCACCCAGAGGTGACCAAGCCAGCCGCCTTCACCCCAACTCACTCCACAACACAATAAGAAACAATACACCCGAGCAATCCTAAGCACACCTCCAAATGCACAGCTCCGGTGCAGAGCTCAGGACCCAGTTCCTTCACAATCCCTGCTCCTCGGACCGCTCGGACCGGAGTCAGAAGACAGTGGGCTGCCATACATACCAACACATACCAAATTCTTCCAGGTGTCCGAGGAAAGGGAGGAAGGGGAACGTGTACACAGAGCTTATACATCCTGGAGCTTCAAGCGGCTGACCACGAAGTTTTGTTAGAATCTCATAACCAGTCTTACAATATCAAGTAAATCTTCTATCCTGTACCATAATAAATTACCTTTATAAAATGTTTTTGATCGATTACTAGTTGCCTACTAAACTTTTGCTCTACGGTTACCATTCTCCTTTACTAGCCAACCACGGAGCACGAGGCTCAGCTGGAAGCGCTGCAGGACACAAAAGAGGGAGGATGCTGCAGCTCGGTCACCACATCCGTTTCAACCTTTGGTCCTAGTTCACAGTGGTTTCCCCAAAGATACAAGAATATGGGCTCTGGGGCCTGGAAGGGGAAAGCCATCCATTCTGGCTCTCAGCTCTGGCTGAAAGGGCTTGCAGCAAAGAAACTTGAGTTCCAGATTCGCACATAGCCCCATCTCTGACCACTCACCCGGATTCTGCGCATGGCAGCCACGATCTCAACCCTGCTGTTGGGTCTGGGCACATCCAGGCTTCCCACGTACTGCAGAAAAGAAGCAAAGAGAGAATGAGAGGAGGGGGAGGGGCAATGTCCCTAATCACAGAATATCAGGGGTGCAAAGACTCTGAGGCCACACGGTTTCTCTCCCCATTTTACAGAGGAGGAAATTAATATCCCAAGGGCTATAGTCTCCTTTTGAAATCATTTCTAGCTTTTAATAATAAATAAGCAGCTTAACAAGAAATGACTGTTTCCATTTTCATCTTGTTCCAAATGTAGCCCAGCCCTGTGTTTGGGTAAGCAGGCGTCTGAATCTGAAAGGCTCCCCGTAGAAATTCCAGCCCCTGTCTATATGGCATGGGAAGAGCGGTTTTCTCTTCTCTCCTTTCAATTTTTTCATCTGTAAGATCAAATAAATTACACACACACACAGAGAGAGAGAGAGAGAGAGAGAGAGAGAGAGAGAGAGAGAGAGAGAGACTCTTACATAAAAGTGCTTGCTAAAAATAATTGCACTGAGAGAAAAAATGAACACTTTTGGAGTCACTGTCTGGGATTGTTTTGTTTTGTTTCCTCTGTTTTGGATTTGTCTGTAATTTTACAAGTCCCCACTCTTAAATCCAGGCTGGCCTGGAACTCACTCTGTAGCTCAGGCTGGTAATTGAATTCATGGCATGCCTCCTGCCTCAGACTCCCAGGTGCTGTGACTGGAGCCTAAGGCACCACATCTGGCTACTCTTTTTTAATTACTGGAATTTTATTGAGTTATCCTTAGACATATTGTAGACTCCCAATGTTTTGTTAAGTTCCTGACTGGAGAAAGCATAGACTAATAATTTTCTATATTAAAAAAGAAGTACTCAGTTGGATTTTTTATTGCTTTTTGAGACAGATTCACCATCTAATTGAGGCTGACCTCAAAATCACCTGTTCTCCTGTCTCAGCCTCCTGAGTGTTGGGGATTACAGGCGGGCACCACCACACCTTCCCTGATTATACTTTGAAGTTGTCCACGAAGCCAGATTGCATTAAGGTTAATGTTTAACATGTATTTCCTTGCTAAAGACTATTCAAATAATGCAAAAATAAGCAAGCAAAAGAATTAAGTCCTCACTCTCAACTGGTTAGTACCAATCTCTGTCTTTGCTTACCAATGGGCATAAATTCAGGCAATTAGTTCCAAGTGGGGAAAGGCTGCATTATTCATGACTTTAAACACAACCCAGGTATCTAAGCCCATGCATGCAGTGGTCAGACTAAACACTGAGGCCTCCCTTCCTGACAGACCCTTCATACCGGATATCTTCACTTCCCTCAATCACCTCACCTCCATGTCCAAGAGTTAGCCAAGGAGTTAGCTCTGGAGAGCTGGATACGAACCTAAGCAAAGACTGACCTAATAGAAATAGGAACCGTCATGTTTGAAAGATAGTCCCTGTGGTTACGAGAAAAGAAAGGTTTTCCCGAAATTTGGAGCTAAGGACTGGTTCCAGTCAGAAGAGTTTCACAAATGACACTGGGAACAAGCGGGTTTCCCCTAGTATTGATCAACAGCTTGTGTTGACACACTGAAGGATGAAGTTCCCAGCCTCACACGAGTTGGCTGGTAAACCACCGGTACACTGTAGTCTGGCCCCTGGGAGAGCCCACCCAAGTACCTGGGCTTATTGACCAAGGACCTTGAACCTTGCTGAGGCAACAAAGGCCCTAGGTTTCTCTATGCTTAGCAGTTCTCCCCAGTGAACTCTGCTGGAGCATCAAGGCCAGCAACAGGTCAGTGACCTGTGCAGCCGGAGATGGCATGGCGCCATTCATGGTTGCCCAACTTCAAAGGCCCTTCACCCAGTGGGAATTTCCAGGATCCCTTTCCTATGTGTTCCATGCTGATCTTCCCTGAACCCGGTGCACTCAGAAACACAAACCTTCTGGGGCTCAGTTCCTGCTGCAATCATGTGAAGGCCAGGGCCTCAGGACTGAACAAGGTCATTCTCTGTTGAGGAGCCAGAGCGGGAAGAGGAGGTACACATGAGAGGAATCACTGCTGGCCCAGAATAGAAGCCGCTAACCAGAGCCGCCACTAAAGCACCCAAAGGGGACCAGTTCTCTGGCTGTACTGCAGCCCATCTCTCCATCCTGGGTAAGGATGCAGTTAGAATGATAATACTAGAACAATGAGGAAATGGGGGAAGAGGCCAACAGTCTACATATAAGAGGGCCCCTATACCCAGCCCATCTTCACCGTCCAAGGGCCTGCCTCCCTCTACCAGCCCCCACCCAAGCTGGTATATGCTCCCAGCACACACCTATATGCACTGGCTATATGCACATGTGTGTGCTGACATACCTCAAACACACCCCCCACGCACAGTGCACACCCACTGACGCGTCACACTCACACCACACAAATACGCTCTCCCTTCTTCCCCCACTCCCTTCCCTGTAAAGAAAAATTACAAATAAGTCTGAAAACAAGTCTGCAGAAGCTAGCCCAGCAACATCCAGTTGCACCTTAGGCTCAACTGGAGAGAGTAGAAGGATTTCCGCAAAGGAGGACTCAGGTCTACATCTCCCAGACAAAAGCTCAACATCCAAGCTAACATGAATCAAAATGAGAGCCCAGATGCCCGGGAAGCCGAGAGGCAAGAAAGCCAGCTCCTCGGACCAAAGCAGAGGGTGTGCTCGCTGAAACCCCAGGCAAGTGGGCAAGCAATCATCTCTGTACCTGACCTAACCACTACCACTAAGGCTTCTACTCGAGCAAGCCGTGAAACGGTTTACTGTCCCACTTGCTGGACAGTCAGCTCATCCTGCTGATCGCTCATTTCCGGTGGTCAAGTTCACTTCATTTTTATAACAACCTGAACTAAACCGGGAGCCTCCCAGTCTAGGCAAGAAAGGTAGTTCCCAGGCTGAACGTAGTCCCCCAGCTAAGCTGCAGAGGTGGTGGCTGCTCTCACTTCCTACTGCAGTCAGGTAAGGCCAGTTCCCTTTCTCCAGTCAAAGGCTGAAAGGTGGGGGTGGGGTTATCAACCAGAAACATCTTTCCCTTTATCTACATCCTCTGCAGGATCCTGGGTTCCAAGAAATCCTAGGACAACAAAAGGCTTGTTCAATACCTAGAAATTAAAAGAATAATTTTCAAAATGGCAACTTGTTTTCTTTCCTTCAACTCCGTATCACATCCCTCCCCTTATCTACCTCATCTCCCTCATCTCTCTCATCCCCCTCATCCCTCTGTTTGGTCCTCCTCATCTCCTTCATCCCCTTTATCTTTCTTATCCTTCTCATCCCCTCTATCTTCTTCATCTGCCTCATCCCTCTCATCATTCCCCCTCATCCCCCTCATCCCCCTCACCCTCCTCACCCTGGTGTCAGCCCCCAATCATTCAATCCTGGAACTCAGGCTTCATCCTTGAAGGCCTTCTCCCAAATAATTACAACTTATTTATTCTCTCACTTTGGGGACAGAAATGGCTCAACAGTTAAAAGCAATGGCTGCTTTTTCAGAGGACCAAGGTTTGATTTCCAGCACCCACGTGATGGCTCATAACCATCCATAATTCTAGTTCCAAAGGATCTGATGCCCTCTTCTGGCTTCTGTGGGTACTAGGTGGGCACATGGTACACAGATGCACATATAAGTAGGATACTCATACATAGGAAATTAATGGTTTTTTTTAATCTTGAAGAACTTTCCTGCTTGCTTCCATCTGCTCTGAAGATGACAAACATAAGCTTCCACACGGCTGTATGTGGTCCAGCTTCACCTTACAGCAGCAGACTCTCCAATCACTCAGAGTTCCTCACATATACCTTACCTCCTCTGTGTATGCTCCTCTCTGCACACAAAGCACTCCTATCTCTCTCTCTGCCTATTTCTACTGGATCTCTGCTTCTCCACTGCTGACTTCTAAGGAAGGTGAGCTTTTACCCCCAAAGGCTCCATAACCCCTGCAACTCTCTTATGTAGCATCCACACATGACTAAATATATGTTATGTATCCATGAGGTGACCATACCTACCACAGATCAAGGCATAAAGAAGATGTTCAAAACTCAATTGACTGACTATAGTCTCACAAGAATGAATGCATACTAGCCCCAGGTGCTTATGGGAGAATCTCTGCTTGGGGAAGACACAAGAGGAACGGCTTTGCCCTAGAGTCTGCCTGCAATTCCAACACTGACTTCACTAAAGTTCTGCTTCTTGGGGTCACCCATCCCCCTCCATCCTATTGTGACTTTATAATATACATGACTGTCATCCAGGTGCTTGAGAGAGACCAAAGCCAGGTACCCCTAAGTACTGCATGCAATTCCCAGCTAACCAAAGCACGGCGGTATATTTAACCTACTGCTGGTGGGTGTTTAATCGCTCAGCCTTCTATAGATCTATAGCGTTTCTGTGCCCTCCTTCCAGGAATCCCTGCAGTGCAATATCACACAGGACACAGAGCAGAGGGAGGACTCAAAGAAAGGAGTTTAAAAATACCACAGCTTACAACTTTTTCATCAGTATCTAAAATGAAAGAAAAAAATCCATAGACTCCCAAAGAAAAAGAAAAGAATTTTAAAAAAAGAAAAGTCAGGTGTGTTAACTAACGTTTGTCATCTCGGCATCTAGGAAGCTGGAGTGGGAGAATTCCCAGAAGTGTGAGGCCAGCCTAGTCCGCAGACATGAGGTTCTATCTCAAAGACATTGAAAAGGAAAAGGGAAAATCTTAAGGAAGGTGTGAACTGTATGAGTAATCATGATACCAAAGACAGACAGACAGACAGACATTTTATTTGTGGCTTCACGTTTCAGACAAGCAGGAATTAACTGCATATAAGATTACCAAAGAACCTCAAAGCCTTTCCTTGTAAATTTCCGAACTTTATCCTGGGTACTACATGACTCTCTCATGAAGTACTGATGTTACTTCCACTGTACTTTCTGGAAATTAAGTCCTGGAGACTGTAACGATCTGAACTCATGTCTCCCGGTGTGTGACTGACAAGGCAAACAGCAGAAAGACATAACAGCTTGGCACAGCCACCCACATAACACTTGCCACCTACACACCCTGTGATGTCTGCCACTACCCTCCTCTGGGAGGTCCCTCTGTTTACAAAGCTCATGTCAGGTGTCTCCAGAGACAAGGTAGAAATCCAGTCAAAGAAGAAAACTGCATACAATTCCGCTTCTGATACCACTGGACAAGCAGGCATCAGACCAAGCCTCCCAGAGGCAACAACAGAAACTCTCACTCAACAAGTATATATAAATAAATAAACAAATAAATAACCATATAGAATGTACAGCATAGAGAAAAAAGTATAGCATAATCTAAAGCTGTTGTTAACAGGCACCCACACTAGTGAACCATATGTTAATACTTTTGTTAAAAGAGGGGTTATGGGAAGTCTCTGATCTAGTCCATGTTTCTGCCAATAAATTTTTTACCGTGTAAACCTAGCATGGAATTTTAAAAAATAAAGACTATTAATTAGAACAGTGATAATTTGAATGTTTAGAATAATCTGAAGCAGTCTGAGACTGGCAGGTCTCCAGCTCTGGAGAAGACGTGTGCTCGGGGACACATGGGTTCTGGTCTGAGAACACCATTCAGGAAGGATGCTGAGCTGGCTGGATAGTTGCCCTCCGGGGAAATGGAGTTAGGATTAATGAGCAACCAGGTCAACTCTTTTGAGGAACTAGAAAACCACATTCAGAAAGACAGCAGAATCTTCCAGCGCACATCTGTTAAAAACCCGACTGATTGGCCAGCACAAGTATGGCCACCCCACCAGGAAGGCACAGCCACATTACAGGCCAAACATAAAGGTTCCCAGTGCTGCTGGATTTCCTTCTCTCTTCTCTCAGAAACTGTTCAATTGAGTCTCTACCCCAGCATGTGCTATGAGGTGCCTTAACAACCCCCTCCCTTTACAGAGAACAGAGCTCTAAGGGAGCTGACCAGTGACAGAGAAGGTACCAGATCTCTCCCCCAGCCTCCAGCTTCCGGTGCAGGTCCCACCACACTGTGTTCTCCCAATTCTTTCCCCGAGGACCTCAAACCAGGTCTGCTTTGTATCCTGTGTACTGCCTACCTCCTCACACCTCTCTGGTCTCTGGCCACACTCTGTTCCCTCTCCAACACACACAGGAGCCATGTGACAACCTGCATGTAGCTAGAACTCACCAGCCAGAACATACCCATCTCAGTAAGTGATCTATTCCCCATCCTGCTACCATACAGATGAGGAGAATCAAGGGAGTCACACCAAGGTTACTGACAAAGGAAAGTGTCACAGACTCAGTAGGGTCATCCTGCCAGAGCTAATGAATGCTCAACACTCTGACCCCAGCTAAAGCTACTCCATTTGTTATCCTGTTCACATCCTTCCTCACAGTTCGAATGGTCTGCAAGCAGAGTTCTATCTAGATCATACGGTTACTTTCCTCCACAATAGTGTGAGCCCCTACGGGCCTTTGCTCTTATTCTGTACCCCAGCTCTTTGAACAGGGCCTGGAAAAGGAAGACTCAACATCTCCTGTCAGGGCATAGTAACACATTTGTTAGTCCCAACACTTAGGAGGCCGAGACAGGAATATTATCATGACTTCCCTGTGGCCAGCTTAAGCTAGATTGAGACTCTTGCCCCACCCACTGCTGAACAGCCAAAATAAATAAATAAAATAAAAATAAAACCCAATAACAACAAGAAAAGTTCCACTGGATTAGTGTAGGGGAAGTGGAGCCCATAGGAGTCTAGAGACCCACCAAGGACACACTCCTGCTGGCCAGTGGCTCTGTTCCAGGGGGAAAGACCTTCCTGCTCTGCAGGACTGTTCTGCACGCAGCTGAGTGTCCTGCTGTGCTGGATTACCAATGTGACCTGGGCTACAGTTCTCGCCTCATTTAGCATGGAACAAAAGCAGCATGAACCACAGTGGCCAGAGCAGCCCAGATTCCAGAGCACAAGCAGTGAATGACCTTCTAGTAACTGCTGGGGGAGGGGAGGGAAGAGAAAAACAGTGCTGCATTCAGTGTCCCACTCCCACTTCTAAGGCCTTAGGGTTAGTCCCTGGGTACCGAGGTGCAGGGGACCTGGGGAGAGATAGGACATATGCCATAGACCTTTCTTTTAGCTACAGTGAAGGCAAGGCCTCAGTTCCCAACCCTCCCTTGCACACAGGTATATGTACACACACGTACACATGCACACATGCATGCATGCATGCACACACACATACACATATGCACACTAGGAAAACTTCAAATAAGATGTACACCACGTATTTATTCATTTCTACTCAGAGAAGATTGAAGCACTTATCTTTCTGCTACCCTCACCCCAAAAGCAAGTATTTTAAGGCTGTCTGATGTGACAGTCACTACCGATCAATTGTAGTACAGTGGGACCAACAAATACACCAGAAATCATAGCAGATTCTTTCTCAACCTCCAACATGCAAGGTCTGGGTGAAAAAAAAAAAAGCTGTGTTAGCTTGTCTTTAGGATATTGCTATGCAATTCTCTAAAAGGGACAGAGGCAGGACAGAACCATCAAGGAACTGTCTTTCTTAGTCACCATTAGCAAACGCTTAGCTATGGTGGGCTGACTGTTGTTTATGAGGACTTGGCAGGTAAAAGCTGTAAGACAAAAATTGCTTTGAATTTTCAGCCCTTGAGTGGAAGCTTCAGTGTGGGAATTAACATCCCTGGATCTTGTCACAAAGGCAGATATGGTGCAAAGGCTAGGGCAGCATCCTGGGCAAATGGCACCTTCCATCTGCCCAGAGAGCCACCTGCCCACCTAGGACTCTAACTTGGTCAGCAGTGAAGAGAACAAAGTTCAAGGTATGGGGAGGAGAAACACTGATGAAAGCCGCACAAAAATTAGACCGTCTGTGAAACAACCAGTCAGCCAGGAACGCAGACCTGAACCAGCAATGCTATGACAGTGACAGGAAGCCGGGTCAACAGCTTAAGTAGCCTGGAACAACACTTGATCCAACCCTTCATTTTCACACAGGGGGAAATTGTGACTCAGAGAAAGAATAGAAACATGGCTTGTGAGAGGCAGAATCAGAAAATAGTATGGGTCTCCTCCCCAACTCCGTATCCCAACAGGAAATAAAATCAGGAAATCAGGAAGAGCATGGCCCAGTGACCCATTAAGGCCTGATTCACTGCATTAAATGCAAAGTAAGCTGGATGAGGACGTGTGCACGCAGACATTCAAATACTATCGAGGTCAAACCCAGTGAAAAACTGTCGAAAGCTGAGGTAGACAAAGGGTCCTCGTCTGGCTCCATCTAAACTCTTTGGGGTGGAGCTAAGAGACTCAGCAACAAAGATGGAGCCCTGCCACTGAAGGAGGGGAGAGATAATCCCTCTATTACAGTGGAACTGCAGGAAGCAATGAAGAGGCCCCCAAGGACAGCACTGAGAAGGCGCTCTTCCTCTACAAGTAAGAATCAAGACATTTGGCTTTGGGCGATACCAACACTGTTGTCAAGGTCTCAAGTTTCTAAGCCTCTGTTTTACCCATGGGTATACTCCCTGCATGTCAGACCTGATCCAGGAACAGATTAGACAGTAACTGCTAGAGAATGCTAACTTGGTGCGCATGCACTCGCTCATGTGTGCCCTCTCCCTCCCTCCCTCTCCCCTTCCCTCCCTCTCCTTCCCTCCCTCTCTTTTGCTCCCTCCCTTTGTGTGTGACAACAGAGACAGAGAGAATTAATAAATAAAAATTAACTAATAGAATCGAAGTTGCATCATTTATACATAGTAAAAAGATATTAATTTTTAATTAATTGAGAAGGGGGTTCCTACATGTTTTGATCATATTTACCCCCATAATTCTTTCTAAATCTACCCCTCCCCTTCCCTATCCACCCAACTTTGTATCATATGTTGGTAGGGGGTGGGTGTTTTTTTCCTTCAAGACAAATTTGTGTTGCCCAAAATATTCTTGGATGTATGGTCTTCCACTGGTGCGTGGCCAACTTAGCAGGACCCATACTCTTAGAGCACACAGACCACTCTCTTCCCAGGAGCTAACAGCTGCCAATCGCTCCACGGCTTGAGATGGAATTGTATGTCCAAATTTCTTCTCTATCCTGATATCAGGTCTGGCTTGGAGAGACTGGTGTTATAATACTATGTTCTTGCTCTGTTCCCAGATGAGACCACCATGAGGAATCACAATTTGTGGCCTTCTAACAACCCCCCTTTAATTTAACATAGACTAAGAGCATAGAGCAAAGTGATCCAAAATGCCAGAAGTGAGCTGAGGGGCGAAGCCAGCAAACCAGACCTCAGAGACTCACAGAGCATCAACAGGGAACCAGGTGAAAGATAACATCACCAGTGGCCAGGCCTCACAGACAACTGACAAATGCCCTGACTCACCAGACCTCCTCCTCAGAGAATGACCAAGTGTGACACTGCTCGCAGGATGGGTTCAGCTGCAGGCAAGCACCTTGCTTCCTTCCTGAGCTGTTAAAGGCAAAGCTTTCCTGAGGTTGAGGATGTGGGGTTCACAGTATGTCACTGAGTCACTGTCATCAGCCTTGGTGCTAAGTGAACCCCTACATGTGAATAACATCCCCAGATGACCAGCAGGTAATACCACTCAAACATCAAAACTTTCTCTGTTTTCACCTCTCTTGATAAGAATTCCCCCGAAGGTCCATTATGCACTGCCCTAAGTTAAGAATTCAGTGAGCTTCCTTGGAATCAGAGAAACCACTCATTACACCCTTCCAAGTATAAACTAGGCAATGAGGACCTTGTGAGAAGCGGCCTGCACTGCTGTTATACCTGGTTGAGTCTCTGAAGCTGACTTTCAAGATTTTTGTGGTACTTCCTTCCCACCCTCCCCGCATCAGAATGACATGTCTATCTTTAGCAATACTGTCCCAAATCCTCAAGAAGGTACCACCTAGACTAAGCCAGCAACATATAAAGAGGATTATTTACAATTATCAAGAGGTATTCATGCCAAGAAGAAAAGGTTTGTTCAACATACAAAACTCAATAAATGTAAGATACCATCTTCATGGAAGAAAGGGCAAAGGATCATGTGCTACTCTCAGAGCACAAAGAAAATGAATTTG
Organism: Rhabdomys pumilio; assembly: GCA_030674055.1. Taxonomy (NCBI): domain Eukaryota; kingdom Metazoa; phylum Chordata; class Mammalia; order Rodentia; family Muridae; genus Rhabdomys; species Rhabdomys pumilio. Next base: position 77,614,990 of record JANHMN010000007.1, on the reverse strand, counting down.
ATAAAATCCAATATCCTTTCATGATTAAAAAAAAACTCAATAAACTGTAAATAGAAAGAAATTCTTCAACCTAATTAAGAGCATTTATGAAAACCCCATGCCATATCTAAGGTGAAAGATTAAACATCTTTCCATTAAGAAAAAAAAAAAAAGAAAGGGGAAGGAGAAGAGTGCCAGGTGTGGTGGTGCACACCTGTAACCCAGGCACTCTGAAGCACTGGCAGTGGTGGGTCATGGGTTGGGGCCAGCCTGGGCTACAAGGTGATTATGGAATAAGACAAGGATGTCCACACTCATCACTTCTATTGAATACAGGACTGGAGACGTAACTCAGGTAAATACAGAAAGAAAAGAAATGAAAAGCACTCAGACAGGAAAATAAAAAGCAAGCATTCTGTGCTCACAGGTAACAATCTCCTATGCAGAAAGCCTAAGAATCTACCAAAAGTAAAGCATGAACCTAGTGAGGGGATTCAGAATGAAACGCAGGATACAGTTACATCCGCTACACTAACTCTATCAAAGACTCATGGGCTGAAAACTACCAAGTATAAGAGAGAATATAATTGCAGAAGACATAAAGCAATAGGAAGACATCCCACACACATGAGTTAGACTTAAACCATGGAGACAAGATCCTTTCCAGGTGGGCCGGTTGTCCCTATTAAAATCTCACTAGTATTTCCAGCAAAATTAACCAGCCAATCCTCAAATTCATGTGGAAAAGTAAAGAACCTAGAACAGAAAAAACAATCATGAAAAAGGACCTCGGGGGAACTCAAACCTGATTTGACTGTGGTAATCAACACAGTACTGCATTTGTGCAGAGCCTGACATGTAGACCAATAGAATAAAAGAGTCCATGACCATTCCTCATGGTCATGGCGAGCGAGGTATACATATGTTTGTCTCCTCACCATGCAATCCAGGCTGGCCTTAAACTCCTGACCCTCCTTGTGTTGACAGTTTTATGTCAACTTAATACACATGCTAGCGTCATTGGAGAGGAAGAAGTCTCAGCTGAGAAAATGTCTCCATAAACCTGTAAGGCATTTTCTTAGTGACTGATGTGAGAGGACCCAGCCAATTGTAGATAGGGCCACCCCTACGATGGTAGTGCTGAGTTCTATAAGAGAACAGGCTGAGCAGCCCATGGTCAGCAAACCACTAAGCTCCTCCATGGCCTCGGGATCAGCTCCTGCCCCCAGGTATCTGCCCTGCTTGAGTTCCTGTCCTGACTTCCTTCAATGAGGAGCAGTGATGTGGAAGTGCAAGCCACTTTTCCTCCTCAAGTTGCTTTTGGCCATGATGTTTCACTGCAGCAATAGTAACCCTAGCTAGCACACGTCTGTCTTTTAGATCCTGCAGTTACCGGCTTATGCCATTGCATCCAGATCACCTTTTAACAGGAGAGCCAAGACAAGTCATTTGTGAAAGAAAGGTCTTCCACATTCACAGGCAAGAGAATGA
>JANHMN010000007.1:77583798-77613510 GCA_030674055.1 Rhabdomys pumilio | reverse complement strand
AGAGACAGAGACAGAGACAGAGACAGAGACAGAGAAAGAGAGATATTAGGGTATCCTTGAAGCCAGAAGAGAATGTCAGATTCTCTGGAACTATTTTTAACTAATTTGTAACTAGAGTTACAAATGATTGTGAGCCCAACATAGGTGTGGAGAAACAGATACAATTCCTACTCCATTACTTAACTGAGCCATCTCTCCAACCTCAAGACCAAAGTTTTTACAAATCACAATCTCTTGGGGGATACATATCTAAAATACAATCTTTATAACATGACAATTAAAAACATTAGTAACTCCAAAAAAAGTAAGCATGAAAAATAAGGGGTACAGACAAAGACTTCTCCAAGGAGACACACAGACAGTGAGGTCAGGCAATCAGTCATTTGGGAAACACAAACCAAAACCAAGAGACCAGGATCCATGTGCATGCCTGTAATCCCAGCTACTCATGAAGCCACGACAATACCACAAGCTCAAAGGCAGCCTGAGGTCCATAGTGAGTAAAAAGCCAGTATCAGCTACATAACAAGACCTGTCTCAAAGCAGCACCAGCACTGTGATGTTTCACAGATGTAGTCTCCATCTCTCTCACTCCCCTCTCCCTGCTTCCCTCCTCCCTCTCCTCTCCTCTTCTCCCCCTCCCCCTTTTCACTCTTCTCTCCCTCCCTCTCCCACCTCTGTGCCCTCCTCCCTCTTCCTTACTCTCTTCTATCATCTCCTCCTCCCTTCTTACTCTTCTCTGACCCCCTCCTTCTCTCATACCTCCACTGTAGGACACATAATATGGTCCTTCTTTACTTCATTAACATTTCTGTCTCTCCCCTTAATGTCTGTACTTAAGTCTATATTAAAACCTCTTCTTAAGACACTCCAAATTTTTAAAAGAGAAAATCAGAATCCAGATGGCTGTGGAACTGGAATCCTCATCCGTAGTTCTGAAAAGCAGTGCAGTCACTTTGGGAACCTGAAGCTCGGCTGTTAATGTATGAACCAGCATTTCAACTCATAAATATCCAAATATCATCTAAGTTTATAAAGACATACAGTCACATAAAAACCTGTACACAAAGATCATACAGATCATACCGCCTTTATTCAAAACAACCAACCCACAGAGACAACTGGAACAGCTATCAAATTAAAAAGGCAGGGGTGGGGGAGGGTGTAAAAGGACCAAGGTCCACATGCTCACTGATAGGCACTGGAAAAACCAGGACTGTTAGCACACGGGCTTGTCTCTTCAGCGGAAGGGCCGTGTATAACTGTTTTCCACTCAGAAGGTTGGGAGTGAATGACGTTTATAGCCTGATGACCTGTGTTACCTGTGGGGCCAGGCCACACTCAAATCCTCGAGACTCTTCCTCCCTGGACCCTCACCGTGAGCGTTGCTTCTTAGTCAACAGAACCCATCCTTAGGAGAGACATCCCATGGACTTTATACCCTGGTGACCTCTATACTCTCACAGCCAGAGACCACACCAGATCCTAGATCCTTAAGTTATAGGCCCCATCTTCACAGTAGAGGTCACATGGACTTTGCAGAAGAGCCTCCATGTCACCATGCCTTAAGCTTTATTGTTCACACAGGATAGAGATCCTTGTTACCAGAGTTTTTTTTGTTTTTTTTTTTTTTGCTAAAACAATACTGTACTTAAATGTGTCTAAAATAAATTGCCCAGTGTCAGGCTCTAGAAGTTTGAACCAGTCCAGCTGAGTTGAGCTAAAGCAGATTTCCTCTCTTGCCTCTCCTGGTTCATTTCCCTGCCGACCATAGCATTTGCAGGGACCCCCACCACATAAGACTATATGGTAGTGATGGCTGTATAATTGTGTGATACCACTAAAACCATGGGACTGTTTATACTTAAAAAGATAAATATAGCATGTGAGTTATATCTCTATAGAGCTGCACATATACACACGTGTACACAAGCAAGCATGCATGTACATACACACTCACATAGATGAATGTGCGCGCACACACACATTATCCTCCCTACTTGGCTTTCTGTGAACTAATAAATACAACCACAACCAAACTGGTTCTTGCATGAGCTTCTGAAGAGTACTTTTTCAAGCAAAGGCTGTGAGCCTCCATCCACTCTGACCACTGTCTCTTCTGTGGCTTTCTGTGGTGCAGGTTGTCATCTGGATGTTTGAGTTCACTAGATAAATAATTCATGAGAAACTAAGCTATAACTACACTGAATTTTAGCTCTTTCAGAAGATATATTTTCCTCTCTCAAAGATTATGAGTGTGTGTGTGTGTGTGTGTGTGTGTGTGTGTGTGTGTGTGTGTGTGTGTGTGTCACTATAAAAGTATAGCAATCCTATTTCATATGCCTGTTCCCTGAGGCAGTAAATGGGCCAGAAACTCACAAATGAGATTATTTCTACACCACACTGAAGGTTCCAGAACAAACTCTCCAGCCACTGTGCCTTTTCTGGGACTGCCTTAGGTGACCCCAAGTGGCTCCATTTCTAGGTCTTCTTCTTACCAGCACCAATATTCAAGGCAAGAATGTGTTTTTAAAGACACATTGGGAGAGAATTAAAAACATATTACACATTTTCCAACTTATAAATCTTAAATATCTAAAGGCAATGGCTGATATGGGGGCTGTTTCATACTGTGGAAAGAATTAAAAGGAAAAAGTAGAATTTCAGGGCTGGAAGAGACCTTAAACAAACATGTTGCCAAGCATTGTGGCACACACATGTACTCCCAACACTTGGGAGGTAAAAATAGGAATGTCATAAATTCAAAGCCAGCATGGGTTACACAAATGAGACCTTGTCTCAAAAAAAAAAAAAAGTAAAGGCTGACATAAAGCAAGAAGACTGCTGCAAGTCTTGGGCTAGCCTGTGCTACACAGTTACACAGTGAGTTCCAGATAGACTACCCTGAGCTACATTGTGGGATCCTATCTACAAAATTGTTCATATGCAAGCTAGACGGGCTCTCTGTGGACTCAATCTTTTCTCTCAACCTTTTAACACTGTCTCTTCACTGTGGCGCCCACAGGCGCTTTCCTGTGCAGAGAGCAGCCCTTCTCATCTGTAAAACACACTGTTATCAAGGCTTCACACTTCTCAAAGGCTACCTGCCCTACCAAACAAGACCACTGCCATCACTGTGGCAGGCTGAGGCACAGGAGGGCAACAATGCTTGACAGTGAGAGACTGAGGGAACAATGCAAATGGAGGAAGAAGGCAGGAGAGAAGGAGTAAGGAGGGGATTGTTGTGCTGCTTTCATCTTTGTGGCTTTGATAAAACTTTCTGACAGAAACTGAACGGAGTGTTTACTGCTAGAGCTGATGATGGGAAATGAGGCCTCCTAAAGTCTCATCCAGGAGCCAACTTATTCAGAGCATCAGACAATTAATACTCTACAGACTAAGAAATCACATGAGTAGAGTCTACAAACAAGGACAAGCTGCATGAGGCAGAAACATGTCTTTCCATGGAGGCACATGAACTACAGCTGAAGTTAACTCACTCCTATTTGCTGTCCCTGGGAGGAGCACGAAATTACATTCCAATAGCAATTCTGTGTTCTGAAAAAGCTGAGGTCACAAGACTGACACCTTGTTTCCTTTGGCATTTCCTCCCGAGCACTGAGAACTCTTCACACACAGCTCCATGTTCCAAATGGGGAGAATGGGTTGAGTTGGTTTAGGACTATAAGTTGCATTTCACCATTTGAGGAAGGCAAGGCAGAAACTCAAGCAGTTAGTGACATCACATCCATAGTTAAGGGAGAGGAGAGAATAAGAGAATAAATGCAGCCTTGCTGCCTGCTTAATACTCAGCTACCCATATAGTCCAGAGCCTGACCACGAAACAGGACCGCCCACAATGGGCTGGGTCTCCCTGTAACCATTAACAAGTGAGACAATCCCCACTGACATGCCCACAGGCCAACCCCATCTAGACAATTCCTCATGAAGACTCTTTTCTCAGGTGATATTACATTATATTAAGTTGACATTTAAAACTAATCAGCACAGGGCTAAAGAAGATACCCTGGATACAGACACAACCCTGACTCCACCCGACGCCACCCAAGCTCCAAGCGGGCAAGAATTAATGTTCCCTAGGCTCAGCCTGTTTCCTGTTATGTTTATTTATTCATTTTGTTTTATTTTATTTGGGAAACATGGTTTCACTCTAGAGCTTAGGCTGGCATAGAGTCCCTCTATCTTTCCAAATTCCCCCTTCTACCTCAACCTCCTAAATCCTGGGATTACAGTCACCAACACCACACCCAGTTGGTTGACTTCATAGAAACCAAGTATCCTCAGAGGCTATTCACTGGTCATCAGGACTTTTGGCACTGAGCAGCAAGTCAGCAGAGAGGGTGCTTAGAGACAGAGGTGCCTGAAATCAAAACCCAGAAGCCATCATCTGTTCTCACTGAATGACTCCTGCACAGAGAATTACATGGGCTGAAATTAAAACCTTCCAGGGAGTTAGTGAGGGAAGGCAGGAAAGGCCTGGGCTTTGGAATTGTATCTGGGCTGAAGTCTGAGCCTAATGCCTTCTGTAAGATGTGATGACCACCATTCTGCCCAGAGAGCCACAGTCAAACCGTGGCAAGTGTGTGACAGTGCTTGGCTCCCTGTCTGGATTAGCTTTTCCTGTTCTAGTTGGTCCCACTTAGCAGAATCCTGAGTTAACATCTTTTTAATTCTTCAATTAAATGTCTCCCCCACCTACACACCCAACAGACTTCAAGGGCAACTCTAGGGTGTCCCTGTGCACCCACTATACTGTACGTATTTGGTCCAAAGCCTGGCCCATCCTCCAAATGAAAGGAAGCAGTGGCTTTTCCGGTTTTGAAGCAAGAACATTTAAGATGCTATCTCATTCTTTTATCTGCCTTCAGGCAGCCCCACACCTCCCACGCTGTAAAGACTCCCTCCATTACCCAACTTCCTACTGTGACCCACCCAGGAGTCCTCATAGCAGACGACTTAATCATTCCAATTAGCATAATCATCATTGCAAGGATTTTTCCGATGAGGCAATCCAAGTAACCTGCCTATAGGAAGGAGGAAGGCCATTCCTCCTTGCAGAAGACGGGAAGGAAAGGGTTAAGAAAAAGATAATGAACTCTAATCAAAAGGCAATGGACCGCCAGCAAGGGTAAGGGCACAGTGTACTGTGGGGGCAGATGTCCCTGGCAGGAAAGGAAGATATGTCACAAGGTAGGTCCTAGCTCATGCCTCAGCCCTACCTCTTGCTTTGTTCCAGTAAGGCCCAGTGCTGATGTCTAAAGAGCAATCAAGATGACCCAGAGATGCTGCCTCAGTCAGTGCTCTATATACCACACTAGACAATATCAGAGGAGAGGGCCAGTACTTCCAGTCAGGTCCAAAGGAAACTCCATTTCTCCAAATTCCAAAAGACAGAAGGGACAAATAGCTATCTGTGGTGCCTCTTAACATACCGAAGTGTATGCTGGCCTCCAGGCTCCCTCAAGGACCAGTCACACATTTCAGAGTCCATCCTAGCCCTCCTCACCCCCTCCCCTGCCCTCCAGCCTCCAGCTCATAGGCTTCCCTCCCTCCAGCTACTCAGTTTCCTTACCATCCAGTATTTTCCCTAAACACCATCCCCCTCTCTGCTCCTGTTTCTTTTATGGCCATGAAGCAGATACATGGCCATTTTATACCCTTCCATGGCTATCTAGTTCAATTCCTTTCAGCTGCTCTGTGAGCAGGAGACCGCTGGTCCCTCAGTTTCTCATCTATGGAATGGAATGCTAGGCTGCAGTTTTGAGGCTGCAGAGAAAGGCAGGGGAATTTAGGGAACACTGGAAGTGAAAGTAGAACTTTTGTCCTAAGGATCTGGCTGAGAGGTAAGAATTTTTGGCAAAGTAAAGGGCATGCATGGTGGTGCATGACTTTAATCCCAGCATTCAAGAGGCAGAGGTAGGCTGGTGGTTCTCTGTGAGTTTCAGGTCAGTCTGGTGTACATAGTAAGTTCCAGGCCAGCCAGGCTAAACCAGTTAGAACCCATCTCTCACCTCTCACCTCTCCCCCTCCCTCTCCCTCTCCCCCCCCCCCCCCCCCCCCCCCCCCCCCCCCCCCCCCCCCCCCTCCCTCTCCCCCTTCCCCTCCCCCTCTGTGTCTATGTGTGTAACTTTGACAGGACTGCACAAAATGTCATATTAGATACAGAGTCTCCAACCACCACCCCTTTCCTTTTGAAAGATATTTCAAGAAGGAATGTTAAAGCACTTAAGCCACTATGTGCATAACCTTTAATTCTAACCTCGCTGGCATTTCTTTCTCATCTTTAAAGCTCTACTTTTCTACGTAAATAGCACAAACAAGATTGTGAGCCACATTTACAGTCAAAACATGAATCCTGACTTCTTTGTGACCTACATGCAGCAAGGATTCCTCTTACTTTTTCACCTGGTTTTCTTTTTAATCAACAAACTTACCTGTAAATCTTTCTTATCTGAAATCTGTACAAAGCACATTATAAACCTTTTTTGTAATCCCATCTACTACAAAAGAATTTTTGTTTAATAAAAGTGTCCTGGCTAGCTTTATGTCAACTTGATATAAGCTAGAATCATCAGAGAGAGGAAGGAGCCACCATTGAGAAAATGGCTCCAAAAGATTGGGCTATAGGCAAGCCTGTACGGCATCTTCTTAATAGTGATTAAGGGAGGAGGGCTCAGGCCACTGTGAGTGATGCTATCCCTAGGCTGGTAGTCCTGGGTTCTATTAAAAAAAATCAGACTGAGCAAGCCAGTACAGCATCCTTCCATTGCCTTTCCAATAGCCCAGGCCTTTAGGATTCTACCCTATTTTGAGTTTCTGTGTGACCTCCTTCAGTGATGAACAGTGATGTAGAAGCATAAGCCAAATAAAGCCCTTCCTCTCCAACTTGCTTTTGATCATAATGTTTTACCACAGCAATAGCAATGCTAAGACCATCGATACCCAAAAGAGTTCTACTTAATCTTTTAAATCTTTTGGACACCCAAATTTCAAAGCCACCACAATCCAAAATGGGGGCTAAAAAGGTAATTCAGAACCCATGTATGTCCAGTAGCCACGACTGCCTGCCTGATTGCCTGCAATTCCAGCACTTGGTATATGGAAAGAGAGGATTCCCCTAGGGCTAGCTGGCAAGCTGGCTTAACCAAATTACCAAGTTTAGTGTTCAGAATGAGAGACCCTGCCTCAAAATTTAAGTGACCAAGTAAGACATCTGAGGTCAGCCACTAGTCCACACACATACACACACACACACACACACACACACACACACACACACACACACACATTCGGGGCCTTAAAAATGTGTGTGTGTAAGAGTGTGTGTGTGTGTGTGTGTGTGTGTGTGTGTGTGTGTCTGCACCCAATCTCACAAAACCCAGAGGAAGAGGGCCTCTCAGGAGCTCTAACCCAGGCAGTATCTTAGGTAAGGAGACAGCAACACCCGCCCCAAACAGGGAGTAACTGGGACCCACTGAGACCAAAGAATTCACTCCTGGCCCAGGACACTGGTTCCTTCCGGTCTGCACCCAAGCACTGAGCAGATCTTGGGCCTCAGCTCTAACCCCAGTAGTAACACCCACTCTACACAGTTCTGATACAACCAAAATAATAGGAAAGACAAGTTCCAATCAGAGACAGGGCACGTAGCACTAAGGAGATCCAGATGGCGAAAGGCAAGTGCAAGAACATAAGCATCAACAACCCAGGGTACTTGTCATCATCAGAATCTAGTTCTCCCATACTAGAAAGTCCTGAATTCCCCATATCACCAGGAAAGCAAGATTCAGATTTAAAATCGCTTCTAATGATGATGATAGAGGACTTTAAGAAGGACATAAATAACACTCTCAAAGAATTTGAGGAAAACACAGGTAAACAGGTAGAAGCCGTTAAAGAGGAAACACAAAAAAACCCTTAAATAATTACAAGAGAACGCGAAGAAACAGGTGAAGGAATTGAACAAAACCATCCAAGACATAAAAATGGAAGTAGAAACAATAAAGAAATCACAAAGGGAGACTACCCTAGAGATAGGAAACCTAGGAAAAAAATCAGGAGTCATAGACGCAAACGTCACCAACAGAATACAAGAGATAGAAGAGAGAATCTCAGGTGCAGAAGATACCATAGAAAATATTGACACAACTGTCAAAAAATGCAAAATGCAAAAAGTTCTTAACACAAAACATCCAGAAAATCCAGGACACAATGAGAAGATTAAACCTAAGAATAATAGGTATAGAAGAGAGTGAAAATTCCCAACTTAAAGGGCCAATAAATATCTTCAACAAAATTATAGAAGAAAACTTCCCTAACCTAAAGAAGGAGATGCCCGTAAACATAAAAGAAGCCTACAGAATGCCAAATAGACTAGACCAGAAAAGAAATACCTCCCATCACATAATAATCAAAACACCAAGTGCACAAAACAAAGAAAGAATATTAAATGCAGTAAGGGAAAAAGGCCAAGTAATATATAAAGGCAGATCTATCAGAATTACACCAGACTTCTCAACAGATACTATAAAAGTGAGAAGATCTGGACAGATGTCATACAAATCCTAAGAGAACATAAATGCCAACCCAAGCTACTATACCCAGCAAAACTCTCAATTACCATAGATGGAGAAACCAAGATATTCCATGACAAAACCAAATTTACACAATATCTTTCCACAAATCCAGCACTACAAAGGATAATAGCAGGAAAACTCCATTACAAGGAGGGAAATTATAAAGAATTTTATAGAAAGAATAAGAACTAGAAAGAATAAGAAAGTAATCCTCTTCCAATAAATCCAAAAGAAGATAGCCACACAAACAATGCCACTGCTAATAACAAAAATAACAGGAAGCAACAATCTTCTTTCCTTAATATCTCTTAACATCAATGGACTCAATCCCCCAATAAAAAGACATAGACTAAAGTACTGGATATGTGAACAGGATCTAGCATTTTGCTGCATAAAGGAAACCCACCTCAGTGACAAAGACAGACACTACCTTAGAGTAAAAGGCTAGAAAACAATTTTTCAAGCAAATGGGACTAAGAAACAAGGTGGAGTAGGCATTCTAAAACCTCCAGCTTGAGAACACAAAGGGAGGAACACATGGCTCCACCTGTGTAGGTAGTTGAGGGTAGCCTTACGTGGCATCAGTGGAAGTGGAAGGCCTTGGTACCTGAAAGTCTGGATTTCCTAGTGGTGGGGAATTTGAGAGCAGGGAGGCAGGAATGGGAGGATGGTGGGAGCACACCCTCATAAAAATAGGAGGAATGGGGATGGGATAAGGGATTTTGCAGGGAATGGGAGAGGAGATAACATTAAAAGGTAAATAAATAAAATATCCAATTTAAAAAAAAACAGATAATGGGTCTGGCAACTGTAGTTGAGCAGTCTAAATTTTTTCAACAATTTATTACAGGGATTTTGTATAATCCTCAAGGACAAGGTATTGTGGAAGAGGCCCATGGAACTTTTAAAAGATTGGTGAGACATACTGTTGCTGCTACAAAGAACGATGCTGACCTGTGAGCTTGCTGAGTGCCCTGACAAGGGTAACTGGGGAGCTGTATTGGACAAATGTTCCTGACCCACCTTTGCTTGACAATATCCCAGATGGGACAAGCTGCCTTACCTCAAGTTTTTAGACCTTGTGGGATACAGAATCAAAAAGAGAAATTATGTCTCTTGTATTCTTTTTAAAGGTGCCCAACGATTAGGACTCAATCATGTACTGGTCAATCCAATATGGGAAATAACAGTCTACTTTTGGAAGACTGAATCTGGACTTTGTCAGAGACATATTTGGAAGCTAGCTATGATGTTAGGATAGCAAGAGATAATGTTGGGACAGGATCTGGATTTCAAACAAGAGTTACTACATGTTTTAAGGCTCTTTTAATTGTCAAACTAAAATTGGTTTTGTCTCTTCTACAGCATTTATTGTAAGTTGCATTGACTGTACAATTTCCAATTGTGTTAGTGTGTTGAAACCTGGCATGTCTGTTACGGGGGTCTATCAACCAGCTTTCATCTCACTGCCCTGAGTATTAGAAAACCTTGATTCTCTGAAAAAAGCTTGAAAGTTCTGGAAGAAGTAAGTTAGGCTTTAATCAGAAACAAGAGGGTAGCAGGCTTGATTATTGCTGGTATAACAGCTTTAATTCCTTTAATTGCTAGCACCACTGCTTCTGCAATAGCATTGACACAAGGAATTAAGACAACTATTTTTGTTAACCATCTAACAAAAAAATGTTACTAATGTATTGAGTATACAAAAGGATTTATGTAGGTTTCTGGAACAACAAATGATGCTCTATAACCCATTCAAATTATCTGAAGGGGGTTCAGAGTTCAAGAGTTAGGAGCCATCCCAATTGTCGTGACAAATATTATTGAAGTAGTATTACTTTTGAAATTTACAATAATTGTCATTATAATTAGAAAAAAGTTTAAAGACACCTGTAGGATATTTGTCACAATCCTAACACCTCTCTGGGGATGTTAACTTTGCATACTGAGATTATGAATTTAAAGAATGCTGCTCTGTTGACCTTTGATGCTGCAGATTAATGCTGATAACATTATCCATGACCTGAGCTCAGTATTTCCATTTTGGACAAACCTCAGGAATGGCATATATAGCTTGATCAGGCTAGCCCTTCTTGTCCTGGGAATACTTTTATTCCTGCCCATTGTGTTAATGCTTATCTTTAACAACATCAACATGTTGGCAGCCAAAGTATATGGCTTAAAACTAAAAATGGACCCCCAGACAGAGTTATTAAATTAACAGGCTAGCAAGCCAAGGACACGTAAATTTCTGCACAGAGAGAGCCTTACTAACCTAAGATGGGAGTGCATTGCCTTTGATAATGCATATTTGATGATAGGTAAGGAAAGCATTCTTGTCAGAATGACCTAAGACAGACTCAGTCTTGTTAACAAAATAAAAAAGGGGGAGAAGTGGAGAGCCTTTGGGGCTGCTTGACAAGAAGCTGACTTGGGCCAAGGACAAGGAGAGGGGCTGCTTGGCAGGAATATGACATTGGCCAAGAAAAAGGAAGTAGGCTTCAAGTAGGAATCTGACATGAGACTAGAACAAAGACGTAATTTCAGGTAGGAATCTAAATTGTAGGCTACAACAAAGACGTAATTTCAGACAGGAATCTAAATTTTAGGCTAGAACAAGGAAGTAGGCTTCAGACATGAAAATAACCTTGGGCTAGGATAGGGAAGTAGGCTCAGATACTTTGGTCATCTTGATAAGCCTTTAGAAACAGCAATCACGAGAGTGTTCACGTAACTGGGTTTAATGCTTTGCTTTTTCTTTGACTGTTTGTGTTTATTGTATTGCTTGTTCCTCGACTATTTGCATCTTTTTTATTGCTAGACCCTAAACATAGAATTGACCTTAATACATGCATGTAATCAAAATGGTATAAAAGCATAAAGGAAGAGGGGGTATAGGATAAGGGGTTCTAGAGAAGGAAAATGAGGAAAGGGGATGCCATCTGTATTGTAAATAAATAATATATCAAATAAAATAAATAAATAAAGTGTGTGTGTGTGTATGTGTGTGTATATATATAGATATAGATATAGATATAGATAGATAGATAGATAGATAGATAGATAGATAGATAGATAACTGTAATTCTCTCCTTTTGAGAAGCAGGTATATACCTCCAATCTAATTGTTATGTACTTCTATTCTTTCTTTTGTGGATGTGTCTTAATACCCATGCTCAAATGTATAATGTGAGTTATCTTTTCTTGTATTAAACAATGTACTATTCTTTACCTAATAAACCCCAAATTTGCTCTCCCTGATTCAAACTGAAATTCTTTCTGTAGTATCAATTTAAACCCCAGCCTCAACTGATTAGAGGTCTCAGAAGTTAAACCCTTACGCTATTACAGCCTGCACACGAAGCTGTATCCCCTACTGTTCCCAGCAGCGTTTGTATCTAAAATGTCCCCTGAAGCCTCAAGTGTTGGAGGCTCAGTTGCCAGATGACAGACTTTTGGGAAGTCACTGGGCCATGAGGGTTCTGGTTTTGTTGATGAATTATTTTGATGGAATGATTGGAAAGTGCAGAGACTTAGGTCCTGCCAAGATGAAAGAAATGGGTCACTGCGGCCACATCTTTGAAGGGCATCTCTTGTCCCCCTGTTCCTCACTGCTTCCTGGCTGCCAGGAAGTAAAGAGCTGTCCTGTGCCATGCCCTGCTATCATGACACACTGACACACCACAGGCCCAGAAACAAGCCACAAACCCAAGTGATTACGAACTGAAACAGTAAGCCAAAAATAACTCTTTTCTCCCATATCTTTCTTAGTTCTTCTTCAAGGCAAAAGAAGGCTAATGCAGGAGTTAAACGAGACCGTGCTGGAGAAGTATGCAGTGCTACCTGGGACTCTATCTTATGAGAAAGTTACCGAGCACTTTAAGTCTGTTAAAGAAAAGGAAACACAGAGGCAGAGGTCAGGGTGTGGAAACAGTGGGAGAATCTAGCATGAGCGAAGGAGAAGGAGCCCATCTGGCAGAAGAGGCTACAGACAACAATCTTCTTTGAGACATAGAGAAATGCTTATGGAAACCTAAGTAAGACTGTGCCAGGCCTGGCTTAAAGACAGCCTCCAAGCGCTGCTTGCTTCCCACTCCAAAACACCAAGAAGCAACAGCAAGGGTCCAGACTTGTATGGTGGGTTCAAAAGGAAAAGACAGTTTCAAGGAGAAACTGATTTTAAGAAGATTTTTGGGGGGGAGGGTGGGAGTTCAAGATAGGGTTTCTCTGTATTGCCCATTCTATTTCAGAACTCACTTTGTAGACCAGGCTGGCCTCAAACACACAGATATTTACCTACCTCTGCCTTCTGAGTGCTGGGATTAAAGGCATGCACCACCACTGCCCAGTTTAACATGAATGTTTATGAGGGGATATGAAAGACTCATGTTCCTTACAACAATACCAAATACCATCTCCATTAGACAGTCTTGTTTGTCTACTCCAGCAGAAGCCACATCCTATTCTCTCCCTTTCACAAGAAGTCTCCTCAACAGTCACTTTGCACAGCCCATACAAGCAAAACTTCAGAAGCAAGCCTCTGAGGAAACACCCACTTCTCCTTACACAGAATGGAGAGCTTGCTGCCATGAAGCCACTTCCAGTCACAGAATACCTGTCAGTCACTCACAGACATGGCTTGTCCCCAGGATGGGTGACAAGAAAAAACTCACCCTCAGAGACAAGCAAGAAGCAAACCATAAGCTTAGGTTGGTGCCTGGCCCAGCACCACACAAAAACATGGTGCCTTGGTGGTAAGAACCTGTGATGTTCTATCGCCTCACCCCTGGAGTTACAGGAAGTTCAGAGAGCAATACCAACAAGGAATGGATGAGGCCAAAACTCAAGCCAGGCACAGGCAGCGACTACTGGGTCAGGGCAAATGTTACAACATTTCCAAGCAGGGCTCTGGGTCATGGGAGGCCTCAACTACATGCTTGCTTCTCCTGAGCTGGGAAGTTCCTTGGGGCACGAACGGTTAGGTGCAGGGCTGCAACAGGAAGCAGCTTTAGGGACAGTGAGATAGGACAATCAGTCCAGTCTTCCAGGTCATGTCCTAGTTTTAGCCCTGAAATCCCCACATGGCAGGTATCTCCAATCCTAGATAATACTGGAAACAAAGTGTCCTCTCCTCTCGACCCTGAAGGGTTCCCATAACAGAGGAGTGAACACCCCAACCTACCAGATAGTGCAGGTACTGCTATGTACACTACTTCCCTGTACTCCTCATGAAAATAAAGAGAAATTCCAAGAGAGAAAGAACTGCCTTTTAGGATGACCTGAAATAGCTCTGTTTTAAATGTTTGTCCCCCCAGGATTTACGTGTCAGAAACTTAACCTTCAAAGGTACAGGTTGGTGGTAGTTGGAGGTAGCTCTGGGGAGTGACTGGTTGAGGGGGGCTGGGCCCCTTGGATAGATTTACCTATTCTCGGATTAATGGATGTGTTCCTGCAGAAGTTGCTTTGTTTTAAAAGCTCTTCTGATTCGCTTGCTCCTTCTCATCATGTGATACCCACTTCCTCCCACAACACTGCAGGAAGGTCCTCACAGATAGATGCCCTTGGTCTTCTCAGCCTCCAGAACCAAGAGCATCTAGCCTTGGATATTTTCTTATAATGACAGACAGTAGACTGCATTGACCCCAGCCACGCCTGGCCAGGATTACAGGGATTTAGTCACATGAGCTTCTTCATCCCCTGCCAGGGTTTGATCTGGTATGGGCAGCGAATAAAGAAAATAAGGGCTCTAGAACCATAATTATTAACAACCATATTAATATAAATTATTATATTTTTATACAAATTCTGAGAACTTTACCCACCCCACTTCTATAGTCTTATCCTCTTGGGTCACTGTGCCCACATTTACAAAACCTAACCAAAGGAAAACCACATATCCCATCAACACCCTGCCCTGTGGCACAATAGAAAGACAAACTAAATATAATCTCCCTAGACCTACAGCAAGAACCACACAGTTACTTTCCTCCTCTAAACCCAACCCACGGAAACCGTGATAATAAATGGATGAGAGCAGCTTTCAACTGATAAAGTTTTTATTAATTTTTACTACATTTACTTATTGATGGGAAGGTGCACATGGCCACAACACAAGTGTAGAGGACAAGTTGTAAGAGTCAAGTTCTCTCCATCCATTCATCAGGTGGGTCCCAGGGATCAAACTCAGGTCATCAGGATTGGTGGCACACAGTTTACCTGTTAAGCCATCTTGTTGTCACTCAACTGATGATGAGTTTTCAGGTACGTGGCTACTAATGAGTAGTTTCTATTTGTTATATCAACTACAGTTACTTAGCAAGTCAACATAATACATATCTAAGAAGAAAGCAAAGGAGCTGCCTAATACAGTCTTTTCCTTGGATTTACATGTAACATTGACTATAAAGAATGGATAATGGCTCTCCAAAGACCATCCCAGCACCCCCCCTTACACATTTAGTCTCTCTCACAGATCAACAGGTACTTATTTATATACCCCAAACCAAGGAGAACTGTTGCTTCTTGCTTTCAGTTAAGGAGGCTGTTCTGTCTGTGGCTTCACAAACAAATATGTAAGACAGAGACATACATAAGCAACCATAACATTATACACCTACAACACAGCAATGCCCAACTGCATGTGCAGCTGTACACAAGTGTGGACTCAGAGAGACTTAAGTAACCACAGCAGAAGGAGGCAGGAGTTTGTCATTCTCTGGATAGCAGAATGCAAAGCAAGCAAATGAATGCTGGGGTGCATGGACTTAGAGATGCATGGGATAAAAAGTGAGGATGGGAGAAAGCAGAGCTCTATGGCTTACTTCTATGGGTCCCGGAGTTCCTAGACCAGCTCCGCATTAAAGCAAAGAACATAGTAGCAAAATCACACTGTGTTGATCTTGCACAGCACGCCTATAAGCCATGGTGATGGGTGTTAATTCAGACCAGTTGATAGACAGAGGCATAGGCTAATCCAATACCCTGAAGGAGGATGGCCAATCAATAGTGTTGGAGAGGTACAGAAGACAAAGTACAAAGAAACAGCTCTGGTGGTAGCACGAGTGGTTCAGAATTCAGATGTGTTCATCGGTGTGGCTAGGAGAAGGATGCTAACCAAGGGGAAGTGAATGGATAGAAAATACAGGGAGCCAGTCTTGCTGCAGAAGGTTGTGGGAACTGTGAATCACACTTTGCCTGCTAATTTTCCCAGGTGTATGTGAGGGGGGAGGGGGTAATACCAATCATGAACATAGAAAGCCCAAGATCACAGGCTCCAAATCTCAATTCCCACCTTCGTTACTAAACTCAAACTCTGAGGGGTCTGGAGTTAGCTAGCATGGAGGCTCAAGGTCCAGAAGCAGGTTGAGCAGAATCTCAGAGTCCAGGAGCAAGTCCTGATGCTAGTTACCCATCCCTCAGGAGCAGACCTGAATCTGGTGGACTCCAGCCTAGCTCTAGTTGGCCTGATAAGCCACATCTCTTAGCACAGCAGGACATGGATGGAAAGGCAGTCTTCATCCCAGAAGGGCTAAAAAGGACTTCCCAATAACCAGAAGTGATAAACGATAGGAAATTTATATACTTCTGCAGTTGAGAAAGGGGCTTCATACATGTGCACATGCGCACGCACGCACGCACGCACGCACGCACACAAACACACAAACACACATGGGAAAACAGTGGGAAATGAGCGAGCAAGCCAGGGATCAGGCCACGGAACAGAATCTCAAGCTCAAGTTGTCCATTCTCATTTCTGAACCCTGGAGCTAGTTCTCTGCTCTTCTACACAATGTCGTAATCAATGAGGTTTTAGCTCTAAGAGGAAAGGGTGATGCCCTGCATCTTGTTTCTACCCAGGTATGATGGGTCTACGAAGGACAATGAGGCATGAGTAAGGGGCGGGGAGATCGTAAGCCCAGGTTCATATGAGACAATGCTGGGCTGGACATGTTGGTTCATGTTTCTAAGCCTAGTACTCAGGAGGCTGAGGCAGAAGGATCCTAAGTTTGAGGCAAGCCTGAACTACAGAGGAAACTGCCCCCCTCAAAAAAAGAGTCTATTTATATCATTTCCTACGCATATTTAGGAACGCTGCATAGATCAAAGAATATGCAGCCCATGA
This sequence comes from Rhabdomys pumilio, assembly GCA_030674055.1. Taxonomy (NCBI): domain Eukaryota; kingdom Metazoa; phylum Chordata; class Mammalia; order Rodentia; family Muridae; genus Rhabdomys; species Rhabdomys pumilio. The sequence goes on along the minus strand of JANHMN010000007.1, from coordinate 77,596,791 downwards.
ACTTCTTTTACTATGACGTCTGCAGTGCTCTCAAAAGTAGGTCTGCCTGTTTCCCCATCAATCTTGAAACCAGTACCCATCCCCAAGTTTCCAAAAGTCAGAAATGCCCATGACATCCTCATGCTCTAAGGCAGAGCCCCAGATGGTCACAGTAATTGCATTACAAAGAAAACCTGGAGCAGCCATCCCCTACACAGACTCTGCTGTACCCGTAGGAGACGGGAAGGCTTCTGATTCTCAGGGTCCAAAGAAAATATCAGTTTTGTACCCAGAGCAGGTGTCCTCACATCAAAACGACATCTCCAAATCCAGGACATTTGTACCAACTGTTCCTGTCCTCCAGTCCTGGAAATCTTCCAGAATGAGCAATAAATACATCCTCTCAGGATTCCAAGAGCCTGGTCTCCTTGCAATATACTAAAGTTGAAAATCTTTGCAGTCTCAAAACACACCGTGTCCTTGAGGATCTGGCAGCTTGGCGTGACCCGGCTCTCCTTGGAGCCAGCAAGAATTGCTACAACGCAGGAAAAGAAGACACTAGTCTTTTAAGTGCTAACAGCACACAAGAGACGGACACGGGCTTCAAAAGTAACAGCACACAGGGGTCACAGCTGTGATAAGGTGATATCTACAAAGTCCAGCACAAGTTCAGATGGGCAAGCATCTAATTCCCTTGGGCACTGCCCAGGTGCTCCATGAGATGGTCTCTGGACGTGAAGGATGAGCTAGCTCCTGGGTAGAAACAGAGGAAGGGGCCCATTTTAGGCAGGTGAGCAGTGCACACAGAATCAATAGCTAGGCCAGCACTATTCCCTGATGTGTTTAGATGTTACCAGCCTTTGGCCCACCAGTGAAATGAGGCAGAATGCACAGACAGGGCTAGGCAGGAGATGCAACAGACTTTTGTGGGAGTTGGGGATTAACAACCTAATTCAGGTCGTCAGGCTTACCCACTGAGCCATCTCTCCAGCCCTGAGCAATGCACTTGGGTCAGATCTGGCTGCTTAGTGGATGGTGGATCAGAGTGACACCATCGGGAGGTGAGGAGGCTCTAAACCAGAACACGAGAGTCAGGAACAGGAGGAGGGGATGTCTAGAAAGTCAGAGAATCCAACAAGGTAGCCACTAGGTAGGGAGAAAAACCCAAGTTCCAGGATTCCTTTACCCTTACAGCAAAGGCATACCAGCCATTTTCTCAGCTCTCCTCTCCTCCTGCATCTTCCCTCTCTGGTCTTGCTTTGAGGTAAGTCATCGGTTATCAGTTGTCCCTGGGTTCACTCTGACTCACATGTCAGATCTGTCAAATTTACCACAAATACTAGCTTGATGACTGTGTCACCCAAGTTTCACGCTGTGGTTGGATTCTGGTGTCCTTTTGAACTGAAGTTCATTATCTTTCCTTTTTTAGGAAAAAAAAATTTTTTTGTGAAAATGTATCCTCTCCTCCCTTCCTTCTCCACTTAGCTCATGCCACATCAAGGTCACAGGGCAAAAAAGAGATACGATTCTTTCTCCTTCATGCCAAGCATATCCTTGGCACCCAATGAACACTGATCACTTCTACCAGCCACAAAAATAATAACAATCTATAAATACCTTGGCTTCCTGGAGTTGAGAGGAATTAACCACACTACAACTAAGGAAAGGCTCGAAAAAACATTTAGTTAGCAACTTCCCCATGCAGACAACAAGATTAAGGCAATAAATACCAGCTCCAACATGTTTCTTCGGTGGCATTTTATAAAATAGTCCATAAAATACTAAAGACCGCCCAATGCCACAGCAAAACGCTAACAATGTATGAGTCACCCATAAACTAAAATTGAACAAGTTAACTCATCATGTAAAAGAGAGAAGAAGCATCAACAATTCTTACTAATGCCAGAGAAGATTTTTCCCCCTAAAGTCTAGTTCATATAAAATCTTTTTACTTCAGGCCAACAAGATGCCTCAGAGGACAAAGGTAATTGTCATGAAACTTTGGTGGCCTGATTTTATTCTCCACAGCCCAGAGACATAACTATATCCCTATAGACTGTCTTCTGATCTCCTGATCTCCACGTGTATGCTGTGTTGGGCAGGTAAGCAAGCATGTGCGTGAGCATGAAACAAATGTAATAAAAATTTTTAAATTATATTTTACAACAGTGGTTCTCAACCTTTGGGTCATGACTCTTTTGGAAAACCTCTATCTCCAAAATTTTTTTACATTATGATCCATAACAGTAGTAAAATTACAGTTATGAAGTGACAACAAAAATAGTTTTATGGTTGGGGAGGTCACCACAACATGAAGAACTGTATTAAAGGGTCACAGCATTAGGAAGGTTGAGAACCACTGTTTTAGAACAAGAGGAAACATCGGTGTAGTGTGACCTTATATACTTCTAGAGAAAACTACAGTCTCTGAATTCAGGCACAATGATAACCAAAAAAAAAAATCTACCAGATTTGGTTCTGATCAAGAATAAATAAAATAATAAAACACACCTAGAAAAAACTTTGGCCCATGGCTGCTTCAGAATGAACTCAAAAGGACATTAAGCCATAGATCAGATACCAAAGTCAACAGGTGTCAGATGGTTTGAACAGGTTTGGCCCCCATAGATGTGGTTCAATGTTTGACCTATGAGGAGTGGCACTATTAGGAGGCCGTGGCTTTGCTGGAGTAGGAATGGCCTTGTTGGAAGAGATGTGTGACTGTGGGGTGGGCCTTGAAGGCTCCTAATTCTCAAGCTCCTCCCAATGTGGAAGAGAGCCTCCTCCTCATCCTGGCTACCTTCAGAGAAAGATGTAGAACTCTCAGCTCCTCCAACACCAAGTCTGCCTGCACGATGCCATGCTTCCCACCATGATAATAATGGACAAAACCTCTGAAACTGTAAGTCAGCCTGAATTAAATGTTGTCCTTGTAAGAGTTGCTTTGGTCATGGTGACTTTTCACAGCAGTAAAACCCTCGCTAAGAAAGACAGCAGGTGATATTACACTGCATCAAGTACCATCATATTAGACTGCGTTGACACTTAAGTTCAATGACAATCAAAAACTAGCACAAAGGAGGGAAAAAACGTATCTCAAAGAGAAGGACCAGAGAAAACAAGGAACTAAGGATTCAAGGAAGGCAGGGGGTCCCAACAAGAATGAAACACCAGTTCTGGAAACAGATCCTCTGCCATAATGGCCCCAGAGCCCTAGTAACCAAGGAACACTAAAGAGGTTTAGAGGCCACCCTCAGCGTCACATAGCTTCAGGCCTCATGGAGATGTAGGCTGAGATGTTCTGGTCTGGATTTCTGCTATGACATCAGAAGATCATTTTCAAACCGTGACAGATCTTCAGAATAAGGTTACCATCACTTTCCATGTTACTTTAATGAGCTGAAACTCAATTGAATAATTATGAAGTTATCTTATTGAATAATAACTGTCACATTCCCATGAGCTCAACTCAGTGGTTAATTAAAGGTAAGGCTCTTAGTTCCATCACGTCGGCTACTGGGAGAAGACTCTGCGTTTTCCTGACTATCTCTCTATTAAGCTGATTTTCCCTAAGCTGTGATCAAGATGGTGAGAAAATAAGTCACATACTAACTGGCTCTGTATCCACCCACCCTATCCTCCCCAGAAGTACCTCTGCCCTCAGGAAATCATCTTGCCTGGGGAGGTATAACTGATGTCTACTTTCTCCTTTCACAAAAGTCCAGGATCCCATCACTGCCCATTGGGTAGAAGGAGTAACGCATTTGGCATGGTACACACAGTATTTGGCAGAGTCCAGTGTTCTATGACCTTCGCCTTCCAACAACCACTTTTAAAAGCTTCCTATAATTCTCCATGATGATCAGATGCTTCAACCCATCTTCCTATGCAGGCCGGAGCCCACATGTCTAGGACATATGCATGTGCCATCACTACTAGACTAAATAAAGTACCCTTTGTTGTACAGTTTCCAAGTACTTCCAGACACCTTCTAATTCTATCCAAGCAACACTGCTGTTTCTAGTTCAACAGGCTAGAAGCTGGAGGAGTGGAGAAACATACAGAGTACCAGAATGGTCATGTGCTTAGTGCCTGAGAAATGAAGACTCAACCTCGTGGTACCCAAGCTGAGATGCCGTCAGACTCTTCCAGATGTAAAGAATGGCGGCAAACAAAACCCAATCCTACACTTGCTAGGCAGGACCACAGTCCCTACAATGTATTTTCAAGTCACCTCTGCCACTTAGGAGCCTCAAGACCTTGGTCCCATTTCTTAACCTGTCTGTGTCTTTGTTTCCTCATCTGCAGAAGGGAGAAAATGACCTTCTTTACAGGCCTGATTTTATTAGAGCCACTGTCTGAATAGAAGCCAACAGATGATAGCCATTGCTCTACTGCAGTAGACCTGACACTTAGAAGGCGAACCTGGTGGTAAGGGCAGCTGAGGTAGAAGAAACAGGGACACCAAGTCCAGCACAGCGTCTCCCTCCAGAAGAAGGCTTATACTACACAACTAAGCCAAACAGTGCATGCTAGTCTCAAACAATTTATTAATCACATTCATTACTGTGAGAGTTAGAGAGGCCACTGGTCTTAAGTGACATGCAATTCTGATAGGAAGAATTAATACGATAAATCAAATCAGAGATACTATCAGCATGGTATCTGTGTTCTGTGCTGTCACAAGCTCTCTAAACACTGGGTTTTCAAATGGAAGGAGGTCATACTTGTACCTGGAAAACATGTGAATTCATTCATTTTCCAGCACACAAGTGTGGCTATGGAATCAATACTATGCTCACCAAGAGGGAGAGAAGCTTAATAAAGAGGATTCCCTTCAGGGAGCTAGAAGCCCCACAAAGACTGGCATCAGTGTACTGAGGACTCAGAAGGGATGGGATAACCTTGGAAGGAGGGTGAACTCAGAAACAATGTCAGAGATACAGCATTTGATCTGAGGTAGAGGGTATCCGGGTCAGGAAAACAGGCCAGACATAAATGTAGGACATCATGGTATGAGCTGAGGGAGGTGACAAAACTGGTCTGAGCAGCATGCGAAGCTTTAACTATAGGCAATGATGGGAGAATGCTGTAAAAACTGAAGTTGGCTGGCAGAGGTGCCCACTTTACTTACTGAAGGGGCAGTCACTTAGAGAAAACAGCCAGATGCTGACATGAGGCATGTGTGACCATAGGACAAACGAGAAGGCTGAAGGGCAGGCCACAGAGGGCTAGAATTGTCAGCTAAGGCCTTCAGCAGCATCATGGAGGAAGAATATTCAGAAGAAGTGCAGACAACACAGCAGAGAAAGCTTAGCTGAGAGTTCAAGGCACTTGGCAAGAGAATATTCATAGGGATTGGGATGCCTAGTCAGCTCCTGGCTAGCCTGGAGTAAGACACTGTCTCAAAAACACTCCAATAGCTGGGGATGTAGCTCAATTAGTAGAGTGTTTGCCAAGCAAGTAAGAATTCCTGGATGAGATTGCTGGTAGTGAAAAAAAAAAAAAAAAAAAAAAAAAAAGGTGGCCATGGTGGTTCACACCTGTAATTTAACACTTAGGGGGTGTGGACAAGAGAATCAGGAATTGAAGGCCATTCTTAGCTACACAACAAGTTTGAGGATAGCCTCGGATACATGAGACCGTGTCTAAATAAATACATAGGAAGGAATAAAGGTGCTGGCGAGATGACTCAATGGTTAAGAGGACTTGTTCTGGCAGAGAACACTGGGATTCATTCCCAGTGCCCACCTAGTAGCTAACAACCTCCTGTAACTCCAGCTCCAAGGGATCCAAACAGTCACCAGGCACACGAGTGACATACGTGCGTATGTACAGACAATCATACACATAAATAAATAAATCTAAAAATTAGGTAATTTTAAAATTGACAGAAATTGGTAAACTCGGCTTACAAAACGTAATTCACCTAAATCCTCATGAATCTCTGTGTGCAGAGACAAGGAGAATCGAGCCGGGGGATATCAAAGAAAAAACTGACATTCTCCAGAGAAAGAATCAAATCCACCCAGGATTTGATCAGATCCACTCAGGAGTAGCTCAACAGCCCCCAAACTGACCAGCAAGTAGAGCAGTCCCAGGCTGTGCGCTCTGGCTTGCAGCAGATCCCTGGGGGTTCAGAAGCATCTCTTCAAGCGACAAGAGGAGACAGGGGTCAGCCATGGAGCATCTTCCCCCACTTACACAAACCATGTGCTGTCATTTAAATATCTGCACTGTAAGGATAAGAGAGGAGGAACACAGATGAAAATGAAACAGAAAAGCTAACTCCCGCTGAAGAAAGACCACAGAGAAACAGGCTTAGAGCACAGACATTTGTATGAGGCGTTTTCATTAAGAGCTGTTGAATAATGAGGACGATTATCAATATTTAATATAATGTTGAATATTTCAGTATGGTATGATGACATTTTTGTAAATGTGTATCAGGAATGAAGACTTTGATCAGAGCTAAACCATGGGAGACTAGAGACAGCATTTTCAATTCAATTGAATGAGTGTGTCTCCGAGGACAGACAATGTAACCTAATAGTGTAAAAACCCTTCATATGGAAATGTAGTCTATGGTAAAGCTTGTACTTCTAACAAGTAGGAAAACTTAATGTAGCAAATATTATCGGAAAAACTGAATTACAATTTTGAGAACTATAACTTAGATTGAAGTGTGTGTGTGTGTGTGTGTGTGTGTGTGTGTGTGTGTGTGTGTGGTGTCTCAGGAGTGGGGGGGGGGGAGGTGTCCTAGAGAGATGCCCAGTAGTTAACAGCAGGTATTGCAAGAGACCTGAGTTCCATTCTTACCATTCACAGCCACCTGTAATCTCCCTGCCATGATGGAGTGAACCCTAGAACTGTGAGCCAGAACAAAGTTCTCCTTCCTCAAGGTTCTTGTCAGATACTGTTTAATTTTTTTTAAATTAATTTCTGTATTTGGGAATATGGGCTATTGCATATGTGTAGAGGTCAGAAAACAAGTTGAAGTTAGTCCTCTCATCCCACCATATGAGTCCTGGGGATCAAACTCTGGTCCTTTGCAGCAAGCACCTTTACCCATTAAGCCATCTTGCTAGCCCTTGTTAAAGCAACCAGAAACATGACCAATAAGGACGGTGTCACTATTTATTTCCTCAATTGACAGCAGTGCTGTGAGTACAAAAGAAAACACTGTTTCTTGGGAAGCTGCACAAAAATGCTTAGGGATAAAGAAACTCCCTGCAATTATAGACAGTACTGAGCTGCCTCGTGGGTGCTGGGACTTGAACTCAGGACCTCTGGAAGATCTGCCAATGCTCTTTTATCCACTGAGCCACATCTCCAGCCACCACCTTACTCCACCTCCACCTGGCTTTTTAATGAAAGCTCTCTCACTTACCAAGCTGGATGGCCAGTTGAGTCTCAGGGAGCCACCTCTGTTCAGCTCCCCAAGGTTACAAGCATGCAGCACCAAGCCTAGCTTTCTTACATGCACTGTGATTACCACATGGTTGTACAAGTACTTTACCAACTAAGCGATGTCTCAAGCTTAGTGTGGGTCTCTTTTCAGACTCTTAGTTCGGGTATCTATTGCTGTGATAAAACACCATGTCCAACGCAACTTGAAGAGGGAAAAGTGTGTTTCATCTTACACTTCTAGGGCCATCACTGAGGAAAGTTGAGGTAGGAACCTGGAGGCAGGAGCCAATGCAGAGGCCATCAAGAGCTGCTGCTTACTGGCTTGTTCCCCATGGCCTGCTCAGCCTGCTTTCCTATAGAACCCAAGACCATCAATCATCCCAAGGTAGCACTGCCCACAGTGACCTTGGCTTTCTCATATAAATCATCAATCAAGAAAATATCCAACTGGCTTGCCCACAGACCAGTCTGGTTGCGGCGTTTTCTTGATTTGAGTTTCCTTCTTCTAAAAGGACTCTACCTAGTCAGTGTCAAGATGACAGTAAACTAGCCAGCACAAAATCCATCCATATCCAAGAGAAAGAAACTCCAGGAGCAGAGGTATCGACACTCTGGGTAGCAACAGAGCTGAGAAAGGCAGTCAGGAGTGGGGAAGACACAGAGACGACACTGGGGAAATTGTACAGTGCATACAGAGAACAAGTTTAAAAGTGGAGGAGAAAATCTAGATCAATCCTCTGCCTAGTTCCTGGGCCAGTTTGTCAGTTCTGTCCTTGTTTCCTACCTGCCAATCAGCTAAATGCCTGCACAGATTTCCATCAGCCGAAGCACTTTTCACTTAAAGAATAACTCCTCAGTGGTGAACATTCAAGCTGTATTTCTGATTTCCGTTTCCACACTGGTAAAACCGTATGAATGTAAATAGACACTGCACAAAGCAGTCGAGCATATTTAGGTCCTCTTTAGGGTAGGTCCTCAGACGACAGCATGATTTGATGAGAGGATGTGAGACGATAGTTTCTATCTACACGTACACGCACGTACTACACGCACAGCCCTTGCACGGGCATATGCTACTGCCTAAAACTCAGCAGCTTTTGTAAGAGGTTGGAGGAAATTTTCCGCTGCCCCCAACAGCATGAAAGCATCCCACCACTCACATCAGATCCTACTTTTCACTTAGTCTGCGTACAGACTGTTACCACCCATGCTGCCTCCTCCTCAACATCCGTTTCCGTCACGGGGAGCCAAAGATCCCTAATGCGATTCACACTTCAAGTCCCCAGAGACGGTCCCAGGCAATTCCAAGTGTCCCTGTAAGTCCCCTTATTCATTAAGCAAACCTGTTGTTGCCTTTCAGTACCTTAAGACACAAGATGGAGGTCCCAAGCCTGGAAGCCAAACGCTCTGAGATTCAAGAGAAAGGTAAAGCTGCATAGAAAACTGGGGAGACGATCACAACCTTTTCATAGAGAAAAAAGTCACTTGAGTAGGTCTCCACTACTTTTGAACTGAGTTCTCTTTGTGTTGGTAACTCTTAAACAACATTTAAAAACAAAGGAAACAAAATACCAAAACAAAAAGAGCAGCCAGTCCTTTGCTTACATTTTTGCCATTCGTTGGTTTTGTTGTGTTTTGTTTGGGGCTTTTGTAGGATGTAGAGTAAACTGAGTAGAAATTTCAGTTTTATCAAGAGAGAAGCCCAGTGCAGTTCTCAGGGAAACACAGGCACCCGGGCTCTGTGCCGGCATAGCTATGTCTTGTAAATCCTTCCCGGTTAATCAGGTTTCACGTTGGCTTGTGTCTGTAAACCAGGAAAGTAAAGCCCTTTTTGGAATGCGGCCACAAACTCTCCAGACTGGCTGTGCTGCTCCACAGGCTACTAGAATAATTCCAGCCAGAAGTCCCAGAGCAGCTCCTCTTAGGTTGTTATGGCGATAGAGTGCGTTGGTTTCCAGCTCTTTCTTTAAAAGGAAAGTATCTGAGCCAGGTGAGATGGCTCAGTAGGTAAAGGCTCGTGCCACCAGGCCTGAAGGCCTGAGTGTGATAATCCACATGATGGAATGAGAAGCACTCAAGTTGTCCTCTTACCTACACACACACACACACACACACACACACACACACACCATGGCACACACACTAAATACATTTTTGTAAGAAAAAACCTGGTACCTCTACCTCCCCCAAAATGTTCAAAATGATGGCAAATTATAAGACCACCAATTCATCAAGGTGAGTGAGTCTCATCCCAAGGTTCTAGAAACCCCGGTAAATTTTGCTATAAGATCCAAAAGCTTCCTGAAATGATACAATAAATTTTATTTAGGGGCAGCTTTCTGAGAAGAGAGGTTGCGCTGACTAGTCTTATGTCAGCTTGACACATGCTATTTGAGAAGAGGGAACATCAGTTAAGAAAATGTCTCCATGTGATCAGGCTTCAGGCAAGCCTGTAGGACATTCTCTTAATTAGTGACTGACGAGGAAGGGTACAGCCCACTGGAAGCAGTGCCACCCCTGGGCTCCTGTTTCTGGGTTCTATTAGAAAGTAGGCTGAGCAAACCATGAGGAGTAAGCCAGTAAGCAGCACCCCTCCATGGCCTCTGCACCAGCTCCTGCCCTCAAGTTCCTTCTTCCTGGTTGAGTTCCTGCCCTGACTTCCTTCAGTGATAGATTGCAAAGTAAGCCTATTCCTTTCCAACTTGTTTTTGGTCATGGTGCAATAGAAACCCTGACTAAGACAGAGGCTGAGGCTGCCAAGACTCAGAGGAACTCAGAACCTTCCTACAGGACATGTGTGACCTCTGCTCTACCTCTACCACAGCCTCCGCACAACCTCAGTGACATGCGGGGCCCACAGCAGGTACAAGAGGATTTTAAAATATGGATGATCACGATTTCATTTCAGAGAACAATGGGATGTATAAAAGTTCTTACAAATACTGGTTAATCCTATAGAAAACCTGTGGAGGGGTGTTTTGTTTTTAAGCCAAGAGCTAACTGTGGAATCAGCATGACAACACACTTTGTAGGAATTTGGGATCAAGAAAACATCTTACAGTCTTTTCATCTGCATCTTCTCATAACATTGAGAAAGAAGACAATGCAATATGCCCTGCACACCGAAGCTACAGTAAGAGTCTTGACATAGGAAAGTGGAAACAAAGGACGGATATGTGGGCCTGTCCATCAGATGGCCAACAACCACAAAGAGTCTTTGAGGCTCCCAGGAGACAGTGGAAGACTCCTGTGTCCTGATGCGCTCTCTGTCTCTCTGTCACTCTCTCTGTCACTCTCTATATTTCTGTCTCTCTGTCTTTCTCTTTGTCTCTCTCTCTCTCTCTCTCTCTCTACACACACACACACACACACACACACACACACACACACACACACACAAACAAACACATATAGTTTCCTACTCAGAGCCTTCCTGGAAGAGCTGGAAGGATAGCTGTACTCTTCACAGAAAGAACCAGAGAGCACCCTAGCTGCAGCCTGGCAGGGCACCAGCCCTTTTTATTATGGGATGCACAATGACACATTCCTTCACCACTGGGCTCAGCAGTATATTTAAAATGTGAAGAGGAAGAAGACCAGACATCCAGACTGAGGGGTAGCTGGGAAGACCCCTGGAAGCCCTTGGGCTGTCTCTCTGCCAGGGCATATTATTTGACCCCTGGTTTTTATGTCCCTCTGCTTTCCCCTCAACAGGATAACAGCTAGGGTGGCTCTGTTCATGTTTCCTGTCTAGAGAAAGAAAAAATGGTAGTAAATTCTCTAGTGAGAGGAGGGGGCGAGGGGAATGGTAAAGTGTCAGGCACAGACTGTAATCCACTAAGCAGTATCAAGTAAATCCACACACAAAGCTAGCTGTAACTGGCCAGCATTAATCCACTGTCGACAGGACAGATGTAAGGAAGCCCATGCTATCTGAAGACAGCACCATGACAGAGCTCCTATCCTCAGGAAAATGAAGCCAGCATTTTCTGATTATTAGATTAAGACCAAGAAAGTGTCTAGATGCATCTATAGGCGCACTCATAGCTCCTCATCCCCTGGTGCTTGGAGAGACACATATACGTGTAAAAAGCATCACCAGAGGTCAAATAACTTAAACAAAACGGGTCTAATTCAGACTCAGACAGTGGAACAAAGGCTGCCTCTTTTCCAAAGCTGATGAAATATGTGCTCCCCTGTCCCCTAGAAGAACACAGATTTATATAGGAGCATCAAAGAAAATTGAACTGAAAGCTCTCTGACAAAACCACATTACAAGAGAGGATCTGGGGGGGAAAGGTAGCCAAGTAAAGCCTCCCCCAAGAACTTCTAAGACACAACCCACCCTGAATCTGAACCAAAGCTGGGGTTTTAGCCATCTTCTGCATTTCCTATTACAGGAGTGAGAACCCTCACATCCACAGATGTTCATACTTAGGGCTGATCCCTAGGTCATGCACAAGGACTCTAGGATATTAAGCTACCAACTCATGTACGATCCTCCTGAGCTGTCGTTAGGAGGAAACGCACTGAGCCAGAGCATGAAGGCGGTGTTGAAGGGAGTGAATATCTTGAGTATAACAGGTCTCAAAAGGACAAGAGAAGAGGCTGAGGGAGGACAGGACCATCTTCTACAGAATGAGGCACGGAAGAACCTCCACCCCATGGATGAGATTAGCTGCCCAGAAATGTCCTGGAAGCATCCTGTTCTGAAGCACTCAGCAAAGGTGAGAATTGGATCTGCTATCACAGGGCATCAGAAAGCAGTGAACTCGCAACATGAGAGGAACAGTCACTGGAGTGGTATTTACAAAGGAAGACATTCAGACTGTGGCCTGCCAATTCCCAGCTTCTTCAGAAGGCAATGTAGATGAGAGAGCAGAACCCAGGCTTCCAAGGTCACAGGCTCAACCTCATGAAGGCTGATAGCACACCTTAGAGGAGACATTTCCAGACATGAAGTGACTTATCTAGCAACAGTAGGTAGAAAGGCCTTCTGGTGTCGATTAATTTCGATGTATTGGTCCTTTCAATCTATCATCGTCTGTCACACAAAGACGACTCAGAGAGAAGCACCCTGTGCAAAGACAGGAAACCTCTCAGAATTTAAACACTGCACACACGCCATTACGATTTGATGGCCCTGAAATCTTGGTAACACGTTGACTTTGTTGTTGTTGTTGTTGTTGTTGTTGTTGTTTAAATTTCTTTATTTTACATGTATGAGTCTTTTGCTGTATGTCACAGAACCATTTGCATGTCTAATGCCAACAGAGGGCAAAAGAGGGCATCAGATTCCATGAACTGGGGTTTTAAATGGTTGTGAGTCACCATGTGGGTGCTGGGAACCAAATCTGGGTCCTCTGCAAGAGCAACAAGAGCTTATAACAGCTGAGCCATCCCTTCAACCCCCAAACATGCCTCACTCTGGGAGAAAGAAAATACCTTTAAAATTGGCTCTCTTCTTATGTCCAATATTGCCCATCCCTACTCACTTCCCACCCACTTCCCATCCACTTCCCACCCACTGCCCACCCACTGCCCACCCACTTCCCATCCACTTCCCATCCACTGCCCACCCACTTCCCATCCACTGCCCACCCA
>JANHMN010000007.1:77538279-77583788 GCA_030674055.1 Rhabdomys pumilio | reverse complement strand
CCATCCACTGCCCACCCACTTCCCATCCACTGCCCACCCACTTCCCACCCACTTCCCATCCACTGCCCATCCACTTCCCAACCACTTCCCACCCACTTCCCACCCACTTCCTACCCACTTCCCACCCACTTCCCATCCACTTCCCACCCAGATCCAATGCTTTAGCCCTAAGTTACTCTCCTAGAGTTCAAACTGTCCGAAGCCTCTCACTGAAGTGCTTCTCAATCTGAGTATCAGGCTCAGTTGAAACAACTTGGTAAAATGCACATCTGACTCAACGAATCTGTGTTCTGACAAGGACTACAATAGTTCCTGTTGGTCTACAAGCCACACTCTAAGGTAAAGCTCAAACTACCAGACCATTCATCTTCCTAGGACCCATTCTTAAAACATTTGCACGCGTGCAATGGTTCCCACAACGGACATCTCCAAATCTCTCTTGGATTCATGTCCTTTTTCATTAATATTACAGCTGAGGTTCTGAGGGCTGAAATTATTTGCCCCACATCATTCAGCCAGCAAAACATTTACACTCAGAAAGCCGCTACCAAATTTAGAGTCACATTAAACTGCTGTGATTTCTTCAAGGCACTTAACTCTATCTAAAATTACCTTACTCATTTTATTCACATTATTATAATTAGTCTTCTTTCTCTCCTTCTACCCGTATGCCTAACACTGAGGCTAGCTTGTAATTCTCAGAACTAACAAGGGTTATTTCTGCCTTTTTCACTGTTACGTCCCCGGATGTAACCTAGAACAATATTCAGTTCACAGTGGGGCAGTGGATAATAGCTGTTGAATGAAAGAGTAAATGCTAACAAATGAAATATGTGGCTGTTTCTTCCATAAAGACATAGACCAAGAATTGAAGCACTCTAGAAGCTGGGTCTAAGTTATAAGTACCAGCCACCAGTTTCTGAGAAGCTACACAGAATACTACAGGATAGACATGAATTAGCAGGTGACAAATGTGCAGAAGATGCCAACCTATATGTTATGATTTGGATGCAAAAGATACCCAGGTTCATATATCTTAATAGCTGGACCCTGCTGAGGGGATGCTTTTGGGAGATGTGGTATTTTTAGGAGATGAGGCATAGCTGGAAGGAGTGAGTTAATGTAGGGGAGGTCCCTGAGGTTTATAGCCTTGTCCCCTTTCATGTCATGTCTCTGCTTCCTGACCCACTGAACTATGAGATGAGGGATCCCAGCCATATTCTACTGCCACTGAAGAACAACCTGTAGCCATGTCTTCTCCACCACAACAGACTATATCCCATCAAACTGACCAGAATAAATTCTTCTTTTCTTAATTTGCTTCTTTTCAAGAAAATTAACTAATATACATAACCTTGGCAAGACCTTCCACTCATTCTAGGAAAGAGGTCTTAAGAAATAAAAACTACAAATGGGATGAACTAGATAAGCATGGGGAAAAAAACCATACCGCTATGGGTGAGCGGAGACAGGTGAGATCAGTAGAACTGTCATACAGGGAACTGTTAAAGGAGGGATTGACTGACTATAGGGATGTATCCAACTCCCAAGATTGATACAAGGTATGAGGATGTCCTTGTGTCAAGCTGGTGAAAGTACAGCCCTCTGTCAATCAGCCAAACAACTAATAGTCTGGATGCTGCTTTGAGTGAAGACATGTATGCATGTGATTAGGAGCCCGAGTCCATGGATGTAGAGGGAGACTCACCCAGGTAATCTGGAAGAGACTGATACGGCCAAAAGACCTGCACAGCAGAATGAGAACCCCCTGAAGGAACTCAACCTATGGACGACAGCTTGACTTCCTGCACAATGTTCCCACACTACACACTGTCCTGTGCCTTGTCTAACAACTCCCACAACTGCAAAAGCCAGCTCCTTCCTGTACATCTCTCCTTAGACATTACCCACTGGTCCATTTCTCTAGTTGAACCCTGACTGATATGCCAGCTCAGCAGGATGCCAGCTAAGCATCCTGTTAAAGAAGAGCATGGGCTTTCCTACCACCTGCACCCATAGTAAAAGTCACCACAGTCCTTCCCATTTAAACTGTTTGTGTATGAGTACACACCGTGACATCTTAAACAAGGACTATGGACTAGTAAACAAAACTATATTTACTACTCCATTACCTGAAACTCGTGGCTGTCCTGCCTCCTAAGAGGATGCACAGATAGAAGAAGAGACCCTCCCAGACAGTCTAAGCCCCACACTATACCACATCCCACCAGCAGGACTCTACTGAGCACCCAGACTCATTTCTGCACTTGATATGTGGAAATCCTGCCAACTGAGTCATGCTTGGCCATCTGCCAGTCCTTCTCCTTCAGAAGCAACTGTGCTCACTACAGGAACCAAAATCACCCACCACGGGCCTGCTGCCAATCCCAAATGTCACCTCCCCCAAGGCCTTAAGGAAGAGATGTGTGCTCTCATCCTCATCTCTGAGCACCAAGATTTTGTCAACTTGCTTCTTTCAGTGACCTCTGTGCCACCATCCTCTTCCTCATATACTTGGCTTGCCCAACATGGCCCTGCAGAGATGGAGCACAGAACAACTAATAAAGCACCAGGCATAGTAGAACCATACACACACACACACACACACACACACACACACACACACACACACACATCATTTCATTAGAGTATAGCAACTCATTTCTTAGTTTTATTAAGGACACAAACAACGTAGGCTAGATGTAGAATGAGAGCCAATCTTCTCAGTCAACTTGAATGGATTTAGAATCACCTGGAAGACACACTTTTAAGTTGATCTTTGGGGATGTTTCCAGGAAGGTTTAACTGAGGGAAAGCTATCTTGAATGTGGGTGGCGCTTTCCCACAGACTGGCATCCTCGACTGAGTAGAGGGAGCAGGGGAGAAAAAGTAAGCTGAGCACCAGCATTCATCTCTCCCTGCTTTACAACTAGAGGCACAAAGTGATCAGATGACTGACACCCATGGCACCATCATGATGGACACACCCTCAAACACAAGCCAAAATAAATCCTTAAGTTTATTTTTGTCAAGGGTCTTGTCAAGCAATGGGAAAGGTGACTAATACTGAGGACAACTGGTCTACCCCTGATCTGTTTAGACACTAATCCATGCAGTCTATGGTATAAGTACATCTGTACTTAGACAAGTGATTTAAAGAGCAAAAGTAAGAGGTAAATTTGACATTTCTTTTTCATAAATGACAGCTGTAGCACACCACTTGACAAAACGATTCAGTAGTCTTCAGG
Organism: Rhabdomys pumilio; assembly: GCA_030674055.1. Classification (NCBI taxonomy): domain Eukaryota; kingdom Metazoa; phylum Chordata; class Mammalia; order Rodentia; family Muridae; genus Rhabdomys; species Rhabdomys pumilio. The sequence continues at coordinate 77,580,540 of JANHMN010000007.1, read as the reverse complement.
ATGTCTAGCTTTCAAATGTGCATCAGTGTCAGAATGTCTTAGATAGCAAACTCTGAGGGAAAAAAAAAACTGTCTAAAAGTCCATATGTATTGCTGATGTTAAAAGTCCAAGCAAAGAACAACTTGAGATAGGGACGGCCCCTCCGGGAGGCACTGTTCTAAACTTCCCATAGTGTTAGACACACATCAACTGGAGACCAAGATGACTGAAAACAGCACCCTAGACTATGCTATCAAACTCAGTGTCAAATTCTCATGTACCTTCCACAAGAAGCTCCTGAGATGGTAACTCAAGCCTTCCCTTCTGAGGTTTTTTGCTGGTACCCAGCCACTACACAATATCTCTGTTGGCCACACCAAGAAAGAGTTCCGAAGTATATCACGTCTTCAGAGACTACCACTAGGGTTCCCAAACCACCAAAGAGGCAGAGAGGCAGGTTCCTTAAGGAGTCTGCTCTAAGAAGTACAGTTACTACCAGTTAGGTTAAAATCTAGAGCTACCTTAAATAAGGTGCCAAGATAAATAAGAGATCCCAGAATAATCCAGATCTCCCTAGCTGCAAGACAGTTAGGAGAGTCGGGGTATGACGAGATACCACCATGGATAGCCAGGCCAAAAAAGACGTCATTTGAAATAGTCCCTGAATCTTTACTACCACCCATGTCTACTGCCTATGGACTGATTGACATCTGGGCAATATGGCACTCAGGTGTGCAGAATGGAAGACTTCAGAGATCAACCGCTCCAAGTTCTTTTCCAACTCCAGTCAGGCTTGACTCATCCTGCCAAGGAAGAGGGCAACTTCTCGGCAACCGTGAAGGAGTGAAGCAGCATCCAAAATCCCATGTCCATTTTTGTCCAGGAACATCGACCTCCTACTTGGCAGGCATCATCCTCTCTGTACCCCATCCATCAGGAAAGCCTCCGACTGCAACAGCTTGCTGGCAACCAAGTCACTCTGTTGACATTGCTTTCACTTGACATCATTTAAGACCCTAAAACAGATTTCACACTTGCAAGGAAGCGAGGGCTCTCCACTGTTCATAATACCATCCTATTCGTTTTGAGACTAGAGCTCCAAAAGTCTTAAAATACAATAAACAAAATAAAAGTACGTCGTTCTTGTGGGATGGAGTCTTTTTCTCAGAAATGGGTTCCATCATAGGTCAATGAGCTATCCTCCTCCGTTGTTAAAGGTGGTACTCCTAACCACAGCCACAGCGAATCAAGGAATAGCCCTGCAGCCCCGCCCTCACCACTGAAGCAGAAACCTTGACTCCATTCGTTTCACCTTCCCCAAACACAGCACACCAGTTCCCACCACAGGGCTTCTTCCCACTTGCTGCTCTGTCAAATCCTATCTAACTTAGAAAGCCCCAATGAGGCAGAAACAGCAGCTCCAGTCACATACCTTGAATACTCTGTTATTTGGCCCCATTGTATTTCCTTCAAACTACTTATATTCTTGCCTAAAAATATATCATTGCCTATCAGCCTCTGGACTTGTAGGACAAAAGACTATCCGTCTTACTCACAACTGCATCTCTGATACCTGGCATGCAGGAGACAGATGCTCAATAGATGTTATCTGAATGAATCCCCATTGAGTAATTTCATGGCTCTAGCTCAGGCCCTGGCATCAGATACCCCTTGGTTCAAATTCTGGTTCTGATATTCATTAGTGCCATAACTTGGGCAAGTATTTCATCTTACCTAAAGTCACAAAGATAAAACTATGTGGTGGGTTTTTTGTTTTTTGGGGTTTTTTTGGTTTTTTTTTTTTAAGAGGGCTACATAGTCCAGGCTAACCTCCATCTTAACACTCCTCTTGAATGCTGGGATTACAGATGTGTGTACCACATCCAGCTACTTAATTTTAATACATATACTATAGCAGTTTAAAGAGGATTAAGCCTTATTACTTTTAAATATTAGGGTTAGGGTTAAGGACTCCAGTATCCCTAGAGCACAGTTATGTTCTGAGTTGATATTAGTAGCAATTGATATTCTTTGGCCATGGAAATAATTGTGGTGGCCTGTGCCATACAAATGATCCGTCACTGGCATCACCTAGAATACTTTTAACTTCTGCTAAAGGGAGAATGGACTGTGTGACAAAGCAGAAACAGCAAGGAGGTTATCGTCAGACAATGGTGACTGGGAGCCTCAGACGTGACTAACCACCATTGCCAAGCACAGGTGTGTGGAGGAGGAATTCACGAGATGGCACACTTAGGTGAAAAGCTCCCTGGACTCCAGAGCACTGAACTTAAGGGTATTTTTCAATATGAAATTTTCCTTCATCTATAGTTTAATATTCTTTGGGTCCCATGCCTGGTAGGACAAGCTTAGAATCCCAGTTACTCAGGAGACAGAGATAGAAGAATCACAATTTTAAGGCCCACTCAAGGATACACAGTGAATTCGAGAGTAGTCTAGGCAACTTAGAAAGAACTTGTCTTAAAATTAAAATAACAAAAAAAGTGTCTGAGGTATAACTCTGTAGCAGAATGTGGGAGGCCCTGAGTTCAATTATCTGTGCTGCAAAGGGGGTAGGGGGAAGGCTGGGACTGGGGCTAGCTAGTGACTATCTGTCCAGACAGACAGTGGGCCATGAATGACTTAGTACAAAACTCTAAATAGCATGCTAGAGGGTCAACAAAAATACAAGCACCCCTCCCTACATGGGACAACATCAAGAATTTAACCTACTTGATGAACACACAGCAATGGGGGTGGGGCAATGGAAGGATTAAATCCCAGCTGTTCTGAGATCGCAGCCCCTCAACAGACCTGTGAAACTTGGGGATGGAGAAACAACCCAGAGGACCCTAAAGTTTGTAGATGGCTGGATGGAACAACAAAAGACAAAACCGAGTGAAAGAGAATCAAAATCCACAGCAAGAGATTCTCTAATAAAGGGCCTCCGAGGATGCCAGCTTGGATTGTCCCCCTCAGCATGTGATGCCTGCTGGCCTGGTGAGCACTAAACCCTGAACTCAAACAGGGACAAATCTGAGCCATCCACGTGTCCTCTGCTCCTCCGGGGACTTGTCTCTAACATATGGGGACAACACAGAAATGAAATTCCATACCATCCACACAGAACTTTTCAGATATTCCCTGTTTGAGCTGGATCCACGCCAAGCGTTCCATTTCCATTTCATATTTCAGCACGGATAACCCTAAGCATGCCCAAAAGTAGAGAAAGATGCAGCAAATGGCCCCGGGGTGACCCAGTTTCAATCACCACCAACTCAGAGCAACTAAGTTTAGTTTTTTCTACATTGTTCCCCAACTCATCTGCCCTTCACCTCACAGAAAACTCCAGATATCAAACTGTTGCTAAAGTAATTCAAAATATACACGAGAGAGATCATGAGTGTGTGTGTGCACACGCACCTGTGAAGGCAGACGCATGGACGTGTGCGCAGGTATGTGAAAGCCAAGTGCAATGTTCCTCAGGTGCTGTCCACTCATTTGGCTAGGCAGGCTGGCCAGCAAGCCCCAGGAGCCATGTATCTCCATCTCTCCAATACTGAGGTTACAGGTATGAGTCACCATCCCTGGCCTTTCATGTGGTTTTTAAATATTTAACCCAGGTCCTCATTCTTACACAGCAAATGCTTTCCCAAGAGAGCTACCTCCTAGCCCATGACCGGTCCTTAAACAGCCTTGCCACCATTATCCCTGATTTTTACCATCAGTCAGTGCCCAAGATTCCTCTCACCCCTCAAAGACATTGTTATATATTTTATTATAATTAATATTCAAATGAAGTCCAAATTACAACTGCTTTGTTCATCTATTTTTAATCCTCAGGCTTGTCTTGAATTTTCCTCTCTGTAATTTACTTTAGGCATTATTTAAAAACCCAGATCATTTTCCTGTGAGTTTTCTATAACCTGAGTTTGGCTGTGTTCCCTTGGGAGTATTGAGCATGTCCGCTTCTCCTTGAAGATCTTTCCAACACTATGCTGGCCATGTGTGGTGGCATACAACTGCAATTCCAGCACTTGGACAAGATGTAGCAGTACCAGGTGTCCCAGGCCAGCCTTGGCTACACATCGAGTACAGGGGCAGTATGGGCTAAATGAGACTGTCTCAAATAATTTTAAAAAATTAAAACTTAAGTCTGGAGGTTTGGTTAGATTAAGCATTTTGGAGCCAAGATAAATCCAGAGACATAGAAAAATGACTCAGTGGGTAAAGGTACTTGCTGCCAAGCCTGATGACCTGAGTTTAATCCCAGGGATCCATTTGATGGACAAAGAGAACTGACCTCTACACACACACACACACACACACACACACACACACACACACACACATTTTAATCCAGAGACACACAAAACCTGGTTAGCTTCTCTCTGTGCTACCAGTTTCTTTGAACTACTGCCTAGATCCATGGACCCATTACAGAGATTAGAAACCAGAGGTTCTGTTGCTTCCTCTTCTCCTAGCTACCCCCACCTCCCAAGGCACTTGGGGGAGTTCTTTCTTTCCCTCTGTTTGGCAGTTGTCAAAGTAACAGGCTTATTGTCCAAGCATCCAACAAAATGACTGACTTTCTTCTCTTTGGATATCACTCGATTCATTGTCATGCTAATTTTAATGATGTCCAAATTGTCTCCATTTGGCCAGCAGAAACCTCTCCAGGGTGGTTTTAAAGCTTTCTTCAACATGACCTTAGAAGTCCTTGATAGATTCCCTGCTTGCTAGTGTGACAAGAAGCTCCAGGACATTCTACCTCCTGTCCCAGAACGAAAACCCTCTTCTTCTCCAAGGAGCCCTAGCTGCTTTCCTTGGGAAACGATCCTAGTCAGTCAGAAGCTAGCCCGAAGGCAGGCAGGCTTCCTGCCACAGGGACAGTGATCTGGAGCCTTGCGAGCAATCAGAACGCCAACATCTTTATTTCAAAACTAAAATGCTTACAAGAGCCTACCATTGGGCCACCAAACGCAGGACTGTGGGATTTCCTTCACCCCAGTGTCCTTATGTCAGTCAGCATTTCCTTTCTCCTGCCAGTGTAACTACATGTTTACCACCAGCAATGACAACTGAAGAACAGTCTAAAAACTGTTTTCAGTGGTTTCAGAACCATCCTGACAACGTGCTACCTGGGGAGGCAGACCATGGCACTAGTGAAGCCAGGCAGCCTCTGATCCTGTCATGCCAAGCACCTCAAAACAGTTATATTTCCTTGGCTTTCTTAGAGATTGCTCTTTATTTTAAAATTATGTATAATTTTACATTTTTCCAACACTAAGTCACTAAGATCAGGTATGTTAAAGAAAGACTGCATCATATCTTTCCCTCCAGGGTGTTCACCACTCTCCTCTACTGAAAAAAAAAGGGGGGCCTTTTGCTACTAAGGCAAATATTATCTTGTGCTTTCACCTAACATAGTCTAGAGATTACTCCATTGTAGATATAGTACCTCCCTCCCCCAACACACACACACACACAGAGGCAGACACACACAGGCAGACAGGCAGGCTGACAGGCAGGCAGACAGACAGACAGGCAGACAGACAAACACACAGAGGCAGACACACACACATAGACAGACAGGCAAACACACACACACAGTGATTGGAGATTGAAGTAAAGGCCTCAAGACATATTGGGAAGTACTCCAGTGGCCCCTCTCCCCATTGTTACTGAGAAATGCTATCTTCATATGATCTGAATCACTCTGAGTCAAGTAGAGCATGTCTTCACATGGTTATGATATATTAATGATAATAACCCATGTTTCTAGGTTTTTTATATTTTTATTCTCTGTGTGTATGTGTATCTATATACACACCATGCCATGGAACACCAGTGAAAACAAGAGGACAACTACTGAGAATCCGGTCTCTCCTTCCATGTGGATCCCAGGGAGGGAACTTAGATAGTCCAGCTTTGGTGTGAGTGCCTTCACCCACCGAGCCACCAAGCTGGCCCCAGAGCTCACTGGCCAGCCAACTAAGAGAATTATGGAGCTCCAGGTTGGGTAAGATCACATGATATAATAGAGGAAGATAGTCATGCTGACCTCTGACCTACACATACACACAAATACACACACACATGCATATATACATGCATGAACAGAGGAATACACACCTGTATATACATATGTATATACCCATACACAAACACATACATATATCACACTAGTAGCCCCCCAAAAACACACACACAAAAGTAAAAAAGACTAAGAATGTTTTTTTAAGGTTTATTTATTTTATCTATATGAGTACACTGTAGCTGTCCTCAGACACACCAGAAGAGATCATCAGATCCCACTAGAGATGGTTGTGAGCCACCATGTGGTTGCTGGGAATTGAACTCAGGACCTCTGGAAGGGCAGTCACTGCTCTTAATCACTGAGCCATCTCTCCAGCCCCTAAGAATGGTATTAAATAATTAAATACAGCAAGCTTCTTGAGTCAGGGTCTTACCACAAAGCATAGGCTGGCCTTAAATTTACAAACCCTGGTTTCAGGGGACAAGTATTACAGGAACATGTCACCACGCCAAATGTACACGTTTTTCAAAATGATAAATATAAGGAAAGACTAAAACAATGACTTGAAGATGCTGTTTACTTCCAAAGAAAAAGAAAATAATGAAACCAAATTGAATATACAGGAACTTAAACTATGTATGTTCTCTTCTGGGTGTTTGATTTCTTCTTTGTTTCATTTTATTTGTAGAGGGTCTACTAGGTAGCCCTCCCTGCCTAGACTGTCATTTGTTATTTAGACCAGGCTGACCTAAAATTCAGAGATTCACTTGCCTCGGCCTCCCTAGTGCTGGGATTAGAGATGTGCTTCACTAGGCCCTTGTGTTTATAGTTTCATCTGTAACATATGCCTAAAATACTTCCTGATATCAAAATAAATTAAATTCATTCCAAGAGGCCAAACTGTGGTTCTAACTATGAAGGTTCTACAGAGGCACTAGTTCAAACTAAGGGGGTGGATATTCTAACAGTAAAAGAAGTCTCTACATAAAGTGTTCTGTCATAGAAATTGGGGACTCTGCCATCCTTGGAGTTACATAGAAGTAAGTTGCTGAAAAGGGAAGGCTCAGTAGTGTTTCCACTGACAATTCTATCTTTTTACTAGGCACAGTGGTACACACAGGTAACCCTGCCGCTCAGAGGCCCAAGGCAAGAGGTCCTAAGTTCAAGGCCACCTTGGGTTACAAAACAAGTCTCTGTCTCAAAAAAGTCAGCTCCCTGCAAAAAAAAAAAATAAATTACAACTCTAATGTGTTGTCTCTGCTTGAAGCCCTTGATTAATACCACTGACTAATGAAATTTTAAACCACTAATTGTCTCTTGAAATGCCAACAGAAGAAAAATGAAATGAAAGCATAAAAGATAACCCTAAAACTCACTAACAATTAAGAATATTAATTGACATTCACCAATGAAGATTAAAGAGGATGTCCTTAGTTATATAGCAAGAAAAGCCAGTAGGCACTACCTCACAGCCTTTAAACAGGGGAGTGGGGGTGGCGCATGCCTTTAGTCCCAGCACTCAGGAGGTAGATGAAGGTGGGTCTCTAAGAGTTCAAAGCCAGCCTGGTCTATAGAATGAGTTCCAGAACAACCAGGGCTACAGAGAGAAACCCTGTCTTGGGAAAAAAAAAAGAAAGAAAGGCGGGGGGATGAAGAGGAGGGTTGAGGAGGAAGAGGGAGAGGGGGAAGAGAGGAGGAAGAGGAGGAGGTAGTGCTTTAGTTAACGCTTTATTTAAGCCTCATAAAAATCTGTGAGGCACAGTTTATTCCTCTGTTCTCTCAGTGAGGCAGCTGACGCTGAACCTTAGTAGCAGAGTACTTGCCTACCGTGCAGGAGGCACTGTATTAAACTCCCTGCATTTCAAAATAAATGAAAGGAAGGGAAAAAACTAAAGGTGAAAAGACAACTTGCCGGGATTTTGAACTCAGACGTCCAGGTGCTGAAAACCCTCTTACACATGACCACATGTATATGGTCTTAACATGACACATGTGTATGATCTTAACATGACATGTGTATGATCTTAACATGACCACATATGTATGGTCTTAACATGACCACATGTGTATGGTCGTAACATGACCACATGTGTACGGTCTTAACATGACCACAAGTTCAGGATACAAAAAAAAAAAAAAAAAAAAATCCCATTTACAGATGTGTTAACAGTCTAAAATAGTCTCTACAGCATTTGACAAGCACAGGACAAATGACAGTTGAACATTCTAAATTAACCATCCATTATTGCATTCTTGCCCCATCTCCCCACCTTCCCTTCCAATGCCAGAGCATCTCCGCACTGCCCCGTCTCAGCTTCAGATGGTCTAACTATGGACTTTGTGGCTTACACAGCAGACATTTGTTTCACATGATTTTGAAAGCCAGAAAGTCCAAGATCAAGATGCCAGCAGGATCAGACTCTAGCGAAGGCTCTTACTAGCTTGTAGACACACACCCGCTCACTGGATCCTCACAGTCCTACACTTAGGACCGAATCATCAAAAGTCCTACCTTGATGATATGCCATCTAACTAGAGATCAGTGATTCAATGTATGGAATTCCTAATACACATGCATTCCGTCTATAGCACCTTGCCTTTAAGTCGTTAATGAAGTCTCTGCCTGAAGAACTTGAATGCCCTAACGCTGGGGTTATTAGCAAACAGAAGGTTACATCAGACTCATGCTCATGGAACAAGACACCACAAAATCTCTGCAGAGAACATGAATGGAAAAGACTTGTAGAGGCTGCTGCAGCGACTAGATGACTTGCCTACAAGGTGTAAGTGTATCCTGTGGCTACATGGTACTAGATTTAGAACTAGAATGGATGGAATATTTGACCTGCAGTTTAGAAGAGACCATCAAGGAAACAAAAGACAGGTATGTGTCTTTGCTATTCCCCCTGGAGGCGACTGCGTGATCCTGGATAAACTGCCAAACTCATTTACTACTTAGTCAAAGTCTCAAATAGTGCAAAATAAAAGAAAGAAAAAGCCCTCTAAATGTACAGAAATCTACCTCATGTCTACCTCCCAGCCAGGTCAAGGCCAGAAGCCTGTAGATCCAGCTCAGACACTCAGCAGGTGTGTACTAAAGCATCTATCCATCCGTGAGACTGTGTTTATGGTCAGCCCTACCAAGCATGATTAAGGGGTAGTTCTCTAATGATGTTTTATAGGTTTTGTGGACTCGAGGGGAAGAATAAATCAAGCAAGATTTTTGTCGGGTTTGACCAGGCACACACTACCAACATTTAAATGAGACCCAAATGTGCAAAAGAAGCAAATGGCGTGCTCTATACCAACACAGCTGTTGTCATGGTGACAGGGTAAAAGGGTCTACGGACTTAGGAGCATGGGGCAGATGGATCAGAACCAATGCATTTATGATGCCATGAGACCACTTCATCAGATGGCCATAGCTACTTCCAGGGTGAGGCATGAGAATGTGAAACCCTTCCTGCCTCAGCCCCACCCATCAGCTCAGAGTCCAGTCGTTATCTGCCATCAGTCAAGTGTCTTCTATGATATGAACTCTGACATAACGGGCCACAAGGGAAGCCAGGGAGGTTACAGATGAGCACGTTATATACCCTAAGTTCTTACTAAGTCACAGAGTGACTAATGGGGGTTCCTGAAGGGAATCAAGAATCCAGCTTCTTGGTCACTATCATCAGAAATATAAGTCTTACAGAACAGAAAACTAGACTGTGCTCTCGATTGATATTGATTTATTAACTCTTTTGTACGGCTTCTTCACACCAAGAATGTCCACGGCATCTCCTCTACTACTCTGTATGTAGCCCAAAGAACATATCAAACGCTAACCATATGCCTTGCAAAGCATAAGAAAAGACATTCCTTTCCCACCTATTGCATGGAGAAGCAAGCAAGGTCCACAGGACACCCCAACATTGCCTGACTCCATATTTACATCACATGGTCCTTAAAGATAACCTCATCTTCAAGGTTGCATCCCCAGCACCCAGCACTGGACCTAATTTTATCACAGTACACACAAAGCATTGGTTACATGAGTGAAATCCTCTTCCAAATTTAACAGTTCTCCACTTATGCTCTGCTGGGAGAAGAGGGATAATTCTATCAAGGCCATCTCTGCACAGCAGCATTCACTCTGTCAGAAGCTCTGGAGTTCAGGTTCTATTAGCTAAGGGATGCTATAACATTCAGCAGCTAAAACTTAACTTAGTTCTAGCCACTGGTGAAAAATAACTATGATTTTAAAAAAAAGTGTGAGAGTACACGGTGGTTGAGAGTGGTAGTTTGAATAGGAATGGCCCCAACAGGTTCATGTGTTTGAATGCTTGGCCCATAGGGAGTGGCACCATTAGGAAATATGGCCTTATTGGAGCAAGTGTGGCCTTGTTGGAAAAAGTGTGTCACTGCGAAGGCAGGTTCTGGGGTCTCCTATGCTCAAGCTACGCTCAGGGTTGTTCACAGTCTCCTTTGGTTGCCTTCAGATCAAGTTGTAGAACTTTGGGGGCTGGAGAGATGGCTCAGTGGTTAAGAGCACTGACTGCTGTTCCAGAGATCCTGAGCTTAATTCCCAGCAACCACATGGTGGCTCACAACCATCTGTAATGGGATCTCATGCCCTCTTCTAGTGTGTCTGAAGACAGCTACAGTGTACTCATATAAACAAAATAAATAAATCAAATAAATCTTTTTTAAAAATGTAGAACTCTTGGGTCCTCCAGCACCACATATGCCTGCATGCTGCCATGTTTCCTGCCATGATAATGAACTGAACTTCTGAAAGTGCAACCTAACTCCAATTAAATGCTGTCCCTCATAAGAGTTGCCTTGGCCATGGTGTCTCTTCACAGCAATGGAAACCCTAAGACAACGAGTATTCAAACATATGAACCTATGGGGTCATTCTCATTCAAAACCACTAAAACTGGAGATCAAACACAGTCCAAGTATCTGAAAACTTGCAAAAGATCAGATATGATTATTGGGGAAGGGAAACAGAAGAGGAAAGAAAAACAACAGAACATATGCCCCTTAACACAGTCATCTTACTCTAATGGTAAATACACTTCTATTATCTTCCCTCTCAGTGGATGTCTCTACTATAATAATGAAATTGGATAAAGGATGGATGCACTGGAGCGTGTAGAAGGATGCTTTCATATCATATAACTTAATACACGCATGCATGGTCAATAACTTTGTTCATCTTTTCCTTTTGTCCAAACAATTCACACAGTGCATATATACTGGATATAAAGCATTCCTAGGCTTTGATACACAAACATGAATTATCTTCTTGGTTGTCTTTGGGGAGGGGGCAGGGAGTTCAAGACAGTGTTTCTCTATGCAGCCCTGGCTATCCCGGAACTCACTCTATAGACAAGGCTGGCCTAGAACTCAGAGATCTGCCTGCCTCCAACTCCCTGCTTGGAGTAAAGGCGTGTTCCATAATAGCACAACTGTCACCTTTAATTACTATCCTCTTGGCCAAGGAAACAAGAAAACCACTGGGATAGACTGGTTGTTAGCAGACGTAAGGTCAATTCATCAAGTCAATTGTCATGAACCATTAGTCAATGAGGGTCTCTTTCTTGGAAAGGTCCCCAGTCCCATGTTTGCCACCTGGTGGAGTGAAAGTTATCTGGGACTCCCTCAGCCAGGCCTTTCAATCCTGCCCTTGCTTCTACGATGAACAAGTCATGAGACCACTTTGGAAACCCACCATTCTACTCCATAATTACCCCCACGCAAACATGGAATTACGGAGCCTGTGTTTTAAGTAAACCCACTAACTGAAACACTGAAGTGCTTAAAACAAAAGAGTGAGGGCCCTCCAATCCACTCTGCCCAAGCCCTCTTCTCTTTGCAATGCTCAATTTAGCAACCAGTCAACAGGAAGCCTGGGGTCTGAGCCTGATGAAAGCTGGAGTGGTTGAAGAGCCCTTCCCACTGCCGGGTACATTAACAGCCCTGAACAAGACCCCTTCACCTCTCTCTACCCATGTGCCCTCATCTATAAACAATGGAGCTGACTCAGAACCTGAATCTTAGAATAAGGCTCTGAGATAACCCTAGCAATTCTGGTTCTCTGAACGCCATTTCTTCTCACGTTCTCTGTAAACCATGCCCCTTTGCCCTAGTGAAGTTAACCCCCATCCACATGCCCCAAACTAGGATCAATCAGACCAAACAGCATGAGCTCAGCAGGACTACTGAACTCCATGGGGTCCTGGCTGTGAGTCAGGAAGGAGGGCACCTGTGAGAGGACACCTATGACCTTCCTTCCAGGAGCTCATCAATCCATGGATCAAACAGAAAAGGAAAGTACATGCAGGCAGAATGGACTGACAAACCATCTTAATGTAAATATTTACATCTGTTGCTGTTTCAACAATTGAAAATTTTTTAAAGACTCAAAACAATGATTTTGACATGCTATGGTGACATTTTTAAAAATGATGCACCAGTATACTTTGGAGGGGGGAAGGGCTTCTCCATCCCTACAAAAGAGGTTAACAGAGCAACTAAGCAAACCTAAAAGCTCAGACAACGTTCAACAACATTTTTCAACAAGGTGTTATCACAGTCCCCAAACTGCAAGCAAATCACCAGCAGCCAGTGTGATTCTGATGTCTGTGTAGGTTGAAACAAAGGCCAGGAGTCCTGGGGTGCAGTGAAGAGGAGGAGCTTTTGCCCAGCATAGTTCTGGACACTTTCTCAGAACCACAAAAACTAAGATAAGGTAAAGGGGAAAAGAGTGGTGAGGCACACACATGAAGATTTAGATGAAGGGAACTGTTGGCATTTAGTCTAGGCTCCACCCCATGGTTACCTGGCAAAAGCCAGGTGTGCCTGACTCACTATAAAAAGAGCTGCTTGCCCCCTCCTCTCTCTCTTGCTCTTCTGCTCTTGCTCCCTTACCCTCTTCCCCCTCTCTTCCCATTCCTCTCCCTCCTCTGTCTCCACATGCTCATGGCTGGCCTCTACTCTTCTAGTTTCTCTCGCTCTCTTCTCCCCCTCCCTTTCCCTCTCCCCCTCCCTCTCCCTCTCCCTCTCCCTCTCCCTCTCCCTCTCCCTCTCCCTCTCCCTCTCCCTCTCCCTTTCCCCCTCTTTCAATCTCTCCCCCGCTTTCTCTCAACTCCCCTCCCTAAATATTCTATACTATACTGTCATGTGGCTGGTACCTCAGAGGGGGAATAGATGCCTCAGCATGGGCCCGCAGAGGCACCCCCTTCCCCCACACCTTACCACTCCTCCACCAAACATATCTCTGATTTTTCTTTATTTTTATAACAGAGGGAACTGGAAAGCTAAAGCTCCACACAGAACTGCAAGGGACCAACCATGTGGTACTGAAAGACTCACTGGAGTCCTCAGAACCAGCTCCCTAGTACAGAACACCACTCTGAGGAGGAATGGCCAGGGGCAGAATCAGAACTGAGCAAACCAGGCAACAATGGGAAGAGAACTGAGTAGACAGATAAAACGGGAGACAGACTGTGAAAGCAGGGCCACCGTTTTCTATTGTTTCCCAAGCTGTACTGCCCAGAGCAGTTCTCAACCTCTTTGGGAAGTTGAACAGTTCTTCCACAGCCGTCACCTAAGAGCATCAGCACATCAGATATTTGCATTACAGTTCCTAAGAATAGCAAAATTACAGTTACAAAGCGGCAATGAAAACAACTTGTGGTTGGGGTCACCTCAACAGGAGGAACTGTATTAAAGGGCCGCAGCATTAGGAAGTTGAGACCCACCAGCTCAGGGCTGTATACATGCCAGGCAACTAAGCTATAGCCCCAGACCACCAGCTTTTTAAATGATATGAAAATAGAGGGCCTTCATTAAGTTAGAAAAGACATCAAACCCAGACTCCTTTTCTAAAGTGTATGAGTGTTTTGCTTGCATTATGCCTGTGCATCATGTGTATGTAGTGTCCATGGCAGCCAGAGAGGTCGCCAGAAACCATGGTCCCGGGATGAAAGACAGTTGTGAGGTGCCTGGTGGGTGCTGGGACCTAAACCCAGGTCCTCTGCAAGAGCAACAACCTAACTACTGAGTCATTTCTCTAGCACCCAAGACTCTTTTTTAAACTCCATGAAAACTAGTTATATAAATATTAACAGAAAAGCAGTAAGTCTATAAGCATTTCTATAAGAAAAAGAGAGGCTAAGGGACAAAATTACATCTCTAGGGATATGTGACAATGAAATCATGCCAAAAAGACATTTTAAAAAGCACATGAAACATAACATATTTCAAAATAGCCTATAAATATTTTAAATTATGCAAGGCTTGGAAGGAAAAAAACATAAATTAGAGTCGGGGAAAATTCAAAGTGAAATGACAGATTTCAAAAAGACAAATGGAGGTTGAAAATGTTAGTTTAGAAATAAAACTACGACCTAAGGTATGAACCCCTGGGTTTGATTCCCAGCAGGGGTTAAGGGGAAGGGAAGTAAAGATTAAAACAGAAGAAATGTAAGAAAAATCAAATCTAAGAGAGATCTGAAACTTAGAAAATATTTTAATGAGAAATATAGGAAGAGAAGAAGAGTCTTCAGAGGACTGAAGCCGAGAACAAAATTTCACAGTGTTCTGAAAATGTTTTTCAAAAAAATAAATTAAATAAAAAAATTTGAAACTTCATATTAAAAAGAGCACATTGAGCCTGGATGTGGAGCTCAGTGGTACAGCCTTACCTAACCTGTCCAAGGGCCGAAATTTAATCTCCAGCGTGGGAAAAGGGAGCACACTACACCTGGGTACCAGCTAGAACAACTATATCAAGGTATTCTCTAGTACTGAGTGTGATGGTACACACATGTAATTCCAGCACTTGAGAAGATCAGGAGCTTTGGGCTAGCCTTGGTTACATAGCAAATTGAGACCAGCCTGAGCTACATGAGGCTGTGTTTCAAAATAGAAAGAAAAACCTCTGGTAAAATTAATGCACTTTAGAGAACACCCTATAGGCACCTTTTTGGTTTTTTTCAAAGTCCATGAATTATAAAGAAAAGTTAAGTCAACATACAGCAAGCTTGATCAACTGAAGAGAAAAAAACACTAAAGAAAATGTAAACTAAAGACTTTACCTCCAGTAGTGTAACCATAATTTTTGGAAACTTTATTGGGTTCTTATAGCTATCTCCGTCTCCACCCCATCCCTTCCAAACCCCCAACACTAGGCAGGCAAGGAAGGTTAGAGAGGAAGCAGACCATGGATCTCTTTAGACTACTTCCTGTTGATTAGGGATATCAAATTCCTTGGGACAAGCCCAATCTTCATTGTCAGGATATCTCCAACCAGCAACCAGCCACCAGCCACCAGCCACCAGCCACCAGCCACCAGCCACCAGCCACCAGCCACCAGCCACCAGCCACCAGCCACCAGCCACCAGCCACCAGCAACCAAAGCAGCAGCAGCAGTAGCCTCTCGCAGCTCTAGCATTTTTAAACCCTCTCAAAAGTACACAGAATTCCATATGTAAAGTATCTTCAGTTGGCAGAATCATGCCCCTACCAGGGCACAAGACAAATCACAGTCAGCTGCTGTGGACAAACCAAAGCAGTCTCATATCCCACACCCAGGGTTAAAACAAAAACATTCATATAACATGTTATATGTTATATAGCATATAACATAACTGGGTCTTTAAAGAAGCCAAACTTCTCACTACACAGTAGTTTTGACCTTTCACAGACAAAACCTTAATGAGTTGCAGAAAAAGAAAAGGATTATTATCCCCATGAGCCCTTCTTGTGGATACCAGAGAAGAGCTTTACATGAGCAAAACAAATGCACACCAACCCAAGTCTTAGTAGTATTAAGTATATACTTGCTGAAGAATTAAATGAAGGTTAAAAAGAAGATTTGGGTTTTTTAATATAGTCCTGGGCAATGCTGGGTAACTACTGTACCACCACAATTGATTATAAAGTCAGTGGCTCCAAACATTAAAAATTGATTCTTTCTCCATTTCCGAGGTCAGACATCCAAAACCAATTTTACCTGACTGATCAAAAGGTTCTGACAGGCTGCACTATCTGAAGATGCTCTCGGGAGAGTCCATTTCTTGCCTCTCCTCCTGCAACTTGACTTGTAGCAGAACCAACCAACCTCAGTCTCCATGGTTACACTGCTCTCTGTGTATAATCTCCCTCTGCCTTCCTTGTGAGGACAACTATGACTTATTCAAGGCACACCCAGATAATGAGGAACAGTCTCCCTTTCTCAGGATCCTCAACACAATCATGGATGCAAAGTCTTCTGTGCAGAGTAACAGTCACAGCTCCAGGGGTTAGAGTGGGGACTGAAAGGCCACTCTCTAGTCTGCCCTTCATAATTGCAAACCTTGCTAACTTCCTATGACTGTAACACACCCCTGAGACAAGCCTTTCTCTTCATAAACAGTATTCAGCTCACAGTCTTGGATGTTTCCTTTGCAACAATTTGACTGACGCTGCCACTTTGGGACCTGGAACAAAGATGAATACCACAGCAAAAGTGAGTAAAGCTGAGTACTCATGTCAGCTTCAGGATATGAAGACAGAGAGAAGAACTCAGAGCCCCAGAGGCTCTCCAAGGGCACTTGTCCAATGACTGAACACCTTACTTAATTTGTTTGTTTGTTTGTTTGTTTACTTTTTAGGTTTATTGTGCTTATCTGTAAGTATTCGAATGTGTGCCACATGTGTACAGCGTCCTCAGAGGCCAGAAGAGGGATATCTCTGGAACTAGAGTTACAGTTGGTTGTGAGTCACGCAACATGGGTGCTGGGTACTGAATTCTGAGTCCTCAAAAGAACAGTGTGTGCTCTTAATCACTGAAACATCTCTCTAATATCAAGTAGGCCAAGCTGGATTGACACTCATGATGTAATCTAAGATAACCTTCAACCCTGGATCCCCCTGCCTTTTCTTCCCAAGGGTTAGAATTAGTTGTGGGATGCCACTCCAAATGAGGGCCAATTTCTTAAAGATTTTACAACTTCCATTGATGCCACTCTGTGTGTGGAGACCAGAGGTCCATGTTGGGTGTCTTCCTTGGTCAGTCATTACTTAATATTTTGGCGGAGTCTCTCTCTGAACCTGGCTCACTGTTTCCACCAGATCACCTGGTCAGCAAGCTCCAAGGATTCTCTGCTTCCCCAGCATCTGACTCAGGCCCTTGAGCTCATACAGTGGGCGCCTTCCCAAGCGAGTCAACTCCCCAGTCAGACTGTCTGAACAGTGAATTTTAGGGGGTCAATCCTCGGCTAAACTAAAACAGATCCCAGTAGTCATCTTCTTTTATTTTTGTAACTTTTTAACTATGTGTACATTGTGTGAGAGTGTGCAAGTGCAGATTAGTGCTAAGATGCACATTAAATGCACAGAATGGAGATGACAGTGGCAGTCCCCCAGAGTGTGGAGTTATAGACAATGCTGGTACCAGGGACTAAACTCAAGTCCTCTACCAGAGCCGTATCCACTCTTAGACACTGAGCCATCTCTCCACTTCAGCAACTGCTCTCCTCACCTTTCATTGCTAATGGTACTAGAGACTGGACCTGGGACTTCACACTTGCTAAGTCAGCACTCTGCCACTGAATGATACACCATATGCCAAGTCAGTTATTTATTTATTTCTCTTTTTGAGACTCAGTCTCCCTACACTGTCCAGGCTGCACTGCTCCTACTTCAGCCTCCAGATTTGCTGGGATTACAGACCTGCCCCAAGAGGCTCAGCATACAATCACCTTTTAAACGGTAGAACACAGATGGCACTTGCAAAAGAAGTCTTCAAACTGCTTTTGGCAATCATAATTGATACTGATATTAGTATAATGAGTGTGAGAGTGCTAATTACGCATTACAGGATAAAACAAACGAGTGATTGTGGGATATTCAATTGTTGCTTCCTTCTACGTACACAAACTCTAGAATTCTTGGTGTGGAAGACGGAACCAGTTAAATATAAAAGAATACCAAATTTCTAGATTCAGATTCTATCTGGAAACATCAGGGACCCCTAAGACCCTTCTTAGCATACTACCCTTCTATATAATTTCCCAGCTCTATCTCCGAAAACTGACCTCTCCCTCCACCACCACACAATGGCTATGCAGTAGGAATGGGCATCCCTGGTACCCAGGATGGCGCTTCTGTACTACTGTTAAACAAGATACCAGGTGTTCCTAGAGAAATGGGTGGCTCCAGAGGTGAGGCAAAAACATATATGAATTATAAAGAAAGCTAAAGGAAGGAAAACATGAGAGAACAGGTAACACAGAAAGAGAGAGAGAGAGAGAGAGAGAAAGAGAGAGAGAGAGAGAGAGAGAGAGAGAGAGGCCCCCCCCCATCCAGCAAACAAATCAGTTCCTAGACTATGTATTTGCAAATGCCAATAAAAGCATGAGAAAGGGCTTAGACCGGATCCCCAACATTAAGGGGAGAAAAAAGGTAAAGCAGGCATTATCCCAAGGGAAAAGGGAGTATCACTCAACCCTGCACAACAGGCACAGACTCAGAGCAGGGAGGGGTGGCTTAGGCAGGAGGATCACAAATTTGATGCCAACCTGCCGTATACGTTGTGAGATATCAATCAATCAATAACATGTTTTTAAAAGGTAATTACTGGCAGTATCTAATCAAAACTGCAGGAGAGAGCTTTGACCTACAGACTTTGAAGACTGATTCTAACTAGGAAAGTGTCTATACAATGTATACATCAAGCCTCCCTGGCCTGCTGCTATAGACAGTCCCAAAACTGTCTTATCCCCTCCTAACCACTACCCCCACACCCGCAGGGAGATAAGGGCTGGTTTCATATCCACTGAGTATATCCAGTATCTCATTCAATTATGCATCCCATTGTAAATTCATAAAAAGGGCACTCGGGACTAATAAATCAGGTTTGACAACCTGAGTAACTCAGATCTGCCCATAAATGCCCCTATTTTGTGTGCATGCACACCAGCAGCTATCTGGATGCATTCTGCAATCACCCTGGAACCTTTTAAAAATTATAACGTGAGCCCCACCCCCACGCTAAGCAGGAAATAAGAAGCCATGGGTGTAAGGGGACCATATTTTGTGAGGTCTCTGAATGAACATAAGCTTCAGTTAGATTGCAAACACTGTCATACAAAATTCTGTTTCTGGAGCAACAAGGTTAAGGGCAAGACTTTTGAACTGTGGGCCACAAACGCCACAATTTTAAGGTCAAGACCTTGCCCCTGGGGCAGCCCCTGGGGTGGCAAACACACATTGGCCTCTTTTTGCTTGAACTTGTCAGTAGTCAAGATCCTATCGCCAACTTTTCTTTCTTTACTTTTACTTTCTATGGAATTTGACCTATATAGAGTCCTGTTGCTTTTCAAAATTCCCCTTTTGGGTCTAATAGGACAAAACTGAATGAAGACTATAAGGCATACACACACACACACACACACACACACACACACACACACACACACACGAAACGCAGCAATACAAGGTATAAATATTTGAGAATTTAAGCTATGCAGAGAATCCATTCTGCCTGCATGTACTTCCACTTAAGCCACGTGTTGAGCAAGAGCCAGAGGAAGAAATACCATATCTTCCTCCAATACATCTTGATCACTAAGGGCACTTTACTCAGTCCCAGAACCCATGCTGTGAGCACTGTGCAGCCTTGCTGGGCTCTGGCTGTTGGCTCTAATTGATCTGTCAACCAATATGTGAGCTTGAAGTTATGGGGATGTCACTTGGCCAGGGCCAGGGCACATGATCTACAGAGAACACAGGAAGAAAAAGAGAGTCCCAGAGAGGTAGGGTTGGGAGGGGCTTAGAGCCTCGCTCCGGTGCTAACTCCAGTCCATTATTTAAAGATGAGGGGACTGGAGTACAAAGAGGTGGAAGAGACTTATTCAAGGCTGCCTATGCAACAAGAGGTGGGCTGGGCCCTGCAGTCAGTTCAGATGGCTTCTGTACCCTTACTCTAGTTCAGCCCCAGCTCCCTGCTAAGAGTTCTTATTAAGAAAGGAAAATGTAAACTGGGCTGGGGACTCGGGAACACTGCAGCCTTCCCAGCTGCCACATCCAAGGCAGGAGCCTCCTCCCTTAGACGAGGTGAGTCAGTAGCCTCAAGTGTGTGCTTCAGGCATATTTTTAATGAAAAGCAATTTCCAGCTACCGCTGGAGAGGGGAAATAAAGAATCAGGAAGAGGCATCACTGTCACAAGATGCCTGACACCTCGAGAGCTTTAAGGATATCAGTTTTACTCTGAAAAAGCAGGATCCTCACGGAACCTCACCCACCACTATGTGTCTCTGCAGCTGCTACACGCTGGTGCTATAGGAAGCATGAAAGTGGAACCATGTCTATGGGCCTATGCTATGCAAGCACACGAGGAAATCTAAGAGTATAACTCAAATGCTGTAATCGCAATATATAGGGGAGAGAAAAATACTGGTATTTGACAGGCTAATTAAACCTCATCATGGAGTTGGGATACTTATCATCTTAGGCCTCCAACAAACAAAGCTGGCTTCAGATCACAAACTAACTCACCCTTTCAAGGAAAGTGAGAGCCTTGTCATAAAGAGCCTCGCCACCCTACCAAGGGAGAGCCTGAGCGCAGAAGTCGAACATCGCTTCCTCTCCAGAAACCATTTTTATAAACATTATAATCCATCCACATTAGATGACAGCTGGGTTGGGCAGAGGAGACAGAATTATTACACTGCAAAAGAGCCATGTTAGGCAGCTGCAGAGGTGGCTCAGTGGTTAAGAACAGTAACTCCGCTGAGCATAGTAGCGCACACCTTTAGCCCCAGCACTCTGAGGCAGGCAGGCAGATCTCTGAGTTTAAGGCCAGTCTGGTCTACAGAATGAATTCCAGGACAGCCAGGATACATAGAAAAACGCTTTCTCAAAAAAAACCAACAAAAGAACACTGACTGCCCTTCCAGAGGACCCAGGTTCTATTCCCAGCACCTACACTATAGCTCGAAACTAGGGAACCAATGCTTCTGGATCCCACTAGTATCAGGCATGTACAGACCTAACACCCATAGACATAAAATCACAAGAGCCACACCGAGGATCCCAGTCCTGACAAGGGTACCCAAGAAAATGTGCTGAGAAGGGAATTCATAGACACTCAATGATACCAGCTCCATTCAGTCTTCTGCCCATTGAGCAGCATGTGTCTAGCACAGCAAGCACTGTTCTGTGCCGGAATGTACCACCCTGGGTTGGGTAGGGTACAAAAGCAAAAACAACGGCTGCAGTAAAAAGCCTTGAGTGCCAGCAAGACAGTTCAGCAGGCAAAGTCACAGAAGCCTGAAGACTGAGTGCAATCCCCAGTGGAAGGGAAAAAAAAAAAAGACACTTCCACAGTGTCGTCCTCCTCATTCAAGGGACCAAAAAAATTCTCGACACAAATATGGAAAGATAAAACAGATGCCAATCTCAAGGTCACCGTGCAAGGACGGTCACAGTGAAATGCCTCACTCGTTATGAAAATGCTTGAAACAAATGAAAAATACGAAGTGGCAGCAAAAACAAACAAACAATAAAAGGCAAAAATCTCGATGCCCCAGGCTAGCCCCATACTATGAATTAATATCTCTAGGGTTGCTCAGCTATATTAGTCAGCTTTTTGTCGATGTTACAGAATACCCGAGATAATCAACTGTGTCAAAAAAAAGAAACACTTTTTCTTGATTGGAGATGGATAAAGACACATTTGTGTTCCATACCGTAGAAAGGAATCTGCACATGTGTGGTGTTATTAACTTAGCACATACACAGTGCCAATAACGTCTTCGTTCTGACTCTCCAGTAAGGGAGCACCTGGAAGAATACAGGATCAATACCCACAGGCTCTCACTAGCCTAGGGACCCCAAAGCATCTAAGCCCAAATACGCAGAAAATGAGAAAAAGTACCAAGGATGATAAAAGAGACAAGGACATCACAAGTCTTAAAACTGTGACTGACTCCTTGAGGGGGAGGAGCTTTGGAATGACTGCCTTGGTCCAGCTCCCTGGAAAGCCAGCCAGCTGGAGGCAGGATGTGAAGGCCATGTCTCCCATGGAGTTAACTTGATACCTTCACAGACAAAAGCACAACTTAAGATGTGTTCCTGCCTCTGCTGCTCGCTGGCATTCGCAGGACAGGCACCCAAAGGTCTTCGTTCTATTGCAGCTTCAGCCTGTGGTCAACCAGCCTGAACTGTCACTCAGGGTCTTCACTGGCACAGTAAGAGCACATGGGAGCATGTGACACAGGAGGGCTTCTCACCCCATCCAGGCAGGAAGCAGAGAGAGAGATCAGGAGTAAGGAGCCAGGGTTTCTCTATCATCTTCAAGAACACCTTCCCAATAATCTTTCTTCTAGTAGACCCCACCCCCAAGAGGGCCCACTGCCTCTCCATGGTACCTTTAACACATGGTCCTTTCGAGGACCCGAAGCCCAGACTACAGCACCAGCCATAGGTAGCTTTTCTCTTGTTTTACTTCACTGTTGGGAGCCGACTTTAAGCAAAAAGCGGCTAGAAAGCAGCTATCAGCTTTGCAGCCATCTTGAGCCATATATCCTGACATGAGACTTGGTTTTCAACAGCCTACAACAGCTGAAGCACACTCTGATATCCTACATAGCTTGTTTTGCTGTTTAGTGCCCCCAGCTGCAAGGAGCACGTGGTATCCACGCCTACAAGGCATGCGGTGCATGTGTTATCCACGTGCTATCCACGTCATACATGCCTGTAAGGCACACGTGCTGTCCACGCCTGTAAGGCTTACGTCATATCCACACCTGCAAGGCACATGGTATCCACGCGCCTACAAGGCACATGGAAAAAGCCTATAAATACCCAGGATTTTCTTGTTGTGTGTGTGTGTGAGAGAGAAAGAGTGTGTGTGTGAGTGTGGGGTGTAGTAGTAGTAGGTGTAGTGGTGTGTGTATGGTGGAGACAGTAAAGAAGACTTTACTACAGATCCTCTGGCTTGTCTCTATTCTTCGCGGCTCTTCCCCTTCTTCCCCCCCACTCTCTCTCTTGCTAAACCCGGACCTGCAGAACAGAGTGGGCCGCTATAGTTTGGCCCCCAAACGTGGGCAAGAGTGGCCCTTTACAGTTAGCTCGGGGCTTTTACAGCTCAGGGCTTTTACAGTTTGGCGCCTGACGTGGGGCTCCAGTAAGCAGGTCTTCAACACTTCACTGCCCAGATATTCCAATTAGCAGTGCGTCTGAGAAACAACCTTCTAATGCCATGGCTCAAACATTCACTCAGAACAGTCTAGAAAACTTTAAACAATCTCCTATGATACTTCAGCAAATCCCACGGCTTGGAGGCCTTATTCTTTATTTTGATTTCATATTGATCTGATCTAGGCCAACGACTGAGACCAGCTGCTAACACAGATACAGGCTAACAGGCTAACAGATATCAGTATGTTCTCAAGTCACTGTGTGTTGGTGAGAGGTGCTCTCTTCTTGACCACCTCCTTCCAACCAATGGACCTCTAAAGTGAGGATTCTGTCTCCTTCGACACTCAAGCCTGTCATTTGAAGTAGTCATCCCCCACACCCAAGGTAGTGGCTTCCAGAATAAGTGAGGTAGGGCCCAGGGAGCACTGGCCTGCAGACATGAAGTTGCTTCCCAGAACTGATATTCAAACCTAGACTTGGTGGCTCACATTTATAATCCCAGCCCACCTACGTAGAGATGAGGGGTGGCAAACAGGAGAATCAGCTGGAAGTTCATGGGCCAGCTAACCAGGAGAATGCTCAAGTAGCAGAAACAACAGGACTGACCTTGCCTCAGCCAGGTAGAAGGCAAGAACCAACTCCCCAACGTTGTTATCTGATACACGGACACAGCATATGCCTTATGTGCGAAGTGCATGTGAATGTGCTCACGCACACATGCCCTCACGTGCACAGGAGAGCACGCACACACACGCACACACGCACACGCAATTAACTTTAACAGTAAGACTGCATAGGCATAGCCACTGCCCTCAATTCTCAGATGACACCCAAATCTTACCACAGAAAACCACCCGGGTTACATGCAGGAAGGAGTGTATGAGGATTTAGCTTGCTGTGGGCACAGAACTCGCTAGACGCGCCTTCTTAAACAACTTTAAAGCCAGCTGCTCTGATGTTTAAAAGCAAACATGGTGCTGAGCATAAAAACCGAAAAGGGAAATGTAAGCATCGCAAGGTATTAATTAATCCCATGCTGCAAGATTCCTTCTGCTTAGATTAGCTCTGCTTAAAGAAATATTTACCCAAGAAACTCAAAGGCAAGTGAAGACAGACAACATGCCATACTTAAGACGCTGTGATTTTTAATCATAACAGGGATTAAAAGGCTGGGACAAATGTGATGAGGGCTTACACCAGAACCTAGTTAACCCTTCCCCGCCCCCTTCCAAGAAAACTGACAGCTATTTTAAGCCCACACAGCAGTCTCGCTGTCTGATTTGCAACTTGAGGAATCAGAGTAATTCCATCCTGCAGCTAGATATTTTTTTTAAAGCAGACATATATAATAAAGATAATACATTACCAAACCTCACAGTTAGAGAAGACAAGTGTTCGAGGGCAGTCATTGTGTGGATTAAACCACGCACAAACCAATCAAATGAAACAAACTGCAAGTTGTAGAATTTAATGGAAACAGCAGCCCACTCTGTACCCCTGCACTAGGCATTTATATGGGCAGTGCCCTTCCCCCTCCCAACCACCTTATGGGGCAAATGATATTTGGAACCTCCCTTCCAGAGAGATACATTAAGGAATTCATACAAGACACATAGCAAGGAAGGGACAAAGCTAAGGTTTGAAGCCAACCACAGCTCCAGCTCCTGAATCTAAGCTAGGCACTCTTGCCAACCAAATTTATATGACAGAAAATAACAAAGTAAGCCAAGCATGGTGGCACATGCCTTTAACCCCAGCACTTGTGAGGCAGAGGCAGGTGGACCACTGAGTTCGAGGCCAGCCTGGTCTATGGAATCTCTGAGTTCCAGGACAGTCAGAGCTATACAGAGAAGCAATGTCTTGGAAAAAAAATAGACAGTGAGTGGGGGTGGGGGTATCCATTCATTAAAGAAAACATAAAGAACAATTAGTAAATGATAATTACCTATTCCTGAAATTAAACATCTGTTTTAATTCAAACTCTAATTCCTCATTGCACATCAATCATAGGGTTCATTTTCATTCGGTGGGGGGAGCTTACCGAGAAGTGGCACCATGAAAACTGGGGGTGAGAATAATACTAGACACAGTGACAGAGTGCCTCAAGACACGTCACTGGGGACCACGAACTAAAGCAAGGGGAGCAGTCAGGACGAGCCTGGCACCGACGTGGCATCTCCTACTGAGCGGCGACCAGGGAGGACCCTGGCAGTCCTCACAGGGAACAGCTAAGAAATTACATGTATTAACGCATTCACATCTTATGCACATAAGACATTGCATTCATGTCTGCAGATGAAACAGGGACAGAGGGATGCAGACCCAAAGACCTTGTGGAGTCTAAAACGGGGCCAGGACACACAGCCCTCACCGAAGGCATGGGTCCTGAACTTATAAGAGATAGAGCCGGGCAGCACATATTCATTGCTTCCTCTTTCTTGTCTTTGGATGAAAGTGTGACCAGTTGCCCCAAGCCCCTGCCGCTGTGACTGACTCCCCCACCACAATGAGTTGTCACCCCAACTGTGAGCCAGAACAAAACCTGTCTCCTTTGAGTTGCTCTTGTCAAAGTATTTGTCATAGCAACAGGAAAAGAACTAAGACAAGGTCAGAGCCAAAAGATCATATGCATTATATGTTTAAACTTATCAAATGTCCAGAATAGGAAAATCTAGAAACAGAGTATAGAACACTGATGGCTTAGGACTGGAGACAGGGGTCCCTCTGAGAAGGTAGAAACGTCCTAAAATGGACTGCAGCAATGGACGTTTGTGAATATACTAAAAACAAATCACTGAATTGTATATTTTAAATTGGTGGCTTATATGGTACCCAAAGCACATCCAGTAAAGCTACTGGAAAGAAGAGGGCTTGGAAGATAGCTCGGTTAGTGACGTGCTTGCTGCAAGCATGAGGAACTGAGTCTGGATCAGACAAGGTCCATGTTAAAAAGTCAGGAACAGCAGCACACATCTGGATTCTAGCCCTCGGGAACAGGCACAGGCAGACCCCTGGAGCTCACTGGCCAGCAAGTCTCTTGAACTCGAAATTCATCAGAACCTCCTGAGTCTCATGCAGTAAGGAGGGCTGGAGAGACAGCTCCCAGGTGAGAGCACCTACTGCTCTTGCAGAGGACCCAAGTTCAGTTCCCAGCACCTATGCCAGATGCCTCATAACTGTCTGTAACTCTAGCTCCAGGAAAGCATCTCTGTCTGGCCCCTGCAGCAGGCCTCTGCTGTACATACTCCTACACAGGGCATCAACCCCTGGTCTCCACATGCACACAAATGCATACACTGCACCAACAAAGAAAAGAATAAAGTTCTCCCCCACCCACCAAAAAAAGGAAGAAGAAACATATCAGAATCAAGTTTTCAGGGTAGGGCAGGGAAAAGGCAGCAGGCTTCTAGGACATAAGGATAAGGAGAGCTAACAGGTCCCCTGGAAGCTACAGGCAGCACCCAGGTGACAAGTGTGAAGAGAACATGGGTAATTATAGCCAGCAACAGCACTGAGTGTTCCTGTGCTTTGAAGCACCCGTTGTGAGTAAGCAACATTAAACAGTAAGTTGAGTCTAATTAGAGTCCTATATATAGGTGACAGGGCCATCTTTACATGTGGCTGCATGATTTTGGCCACTGAACAGGGTCTAAGATATTTGGGGCAAAAGAAGCATAACCAAATGCCATTAAATCATAACACTTACAACTAAGGTAGAAACAGATTTGTCCATCAGGACACTTGGGCCCATCTACTTTTATGAGAATGACAAAGCTCTATGCATCAGTAGTATCTCTCACCCCCATGTGCAGTTTAACAACTTGTCATTGACACTCCCTCATTAAGAAGTGGGGCTTGGGAAACTCGGGAGAGAGCTCAGTTGGTAAAGTATTGCCACATAAGCACTCAGTTTGGTCCCCAGGACCCATATAAAAAAGACAGGAATGGTGATACATGCTTATAATCCCAGAGGTGAGGTGGTGGAGACAGAAGGATTGCTGAGGCATGGCCATGAGTCAACCTGGCTTCCTGACTGGCTCCAAAATACAAGGTGGAAGGCTGGAGAGGTAGCTCAGCTGTGAAGAACAGAAGTTCTCTGGCAGATAACTCAGATTCAGTTCCCAGCACCCAATGACAGCCGTCTATAACTCTAGAGGATTCAATGCCCTCTTCTGGCCTCTGCTGACACTGCATATACGTGGTTCACAGACACATACAAGCACACACACATACACACACAGTACTCTAGGTTGACCCATGGTATCCACACGCATGTATACATACAAGTATATGCATTCACATTCACATACTCAAAGACATCAAAAGAAGTGGAGTATATTCCTCTACCCCTATAGTCAGTTATGATCAACAGAAGACAGCAGAAGACATCCCGTAAAACTCACAGGGCCACGCCCTAACAGTGCCCTACCAAATAAAAGACCCACTGTGCTATGAAGAACTATAAGTCAGCCATTAACTACTACAACAGTCACACAAAGGATTAATAAAGCACCCGCCATATAAGTAAAGCCTTCTAGGACTTTCCAGCCAGATCTCTCTCTCTCTCTCTCTCTCTCTCTCTCTCTCTCTCTCTCTCTCTCTCTCACACACACACACACACACACACACACACACACACACACAGAAAAACAGAATGTTCACCATGTGCACAGCTGAGCTAAGCCCTACCTGAATTCCCAGGCCATGGATCATTAACAAAATACACAGCTGTTATTCCCAGCCTGAGTCTTAAGGTTGTTTATTAGGCAGCAACAGATAACTGTATCCAGAGATTAGGGGTAGTTCTGTTATTATGTGGCTATATACCTTGGGTCAAGACTTCCCCTCTTGACCTCAATTTCCATCCATAAAGTGAGTCTGCACTAGATAGCTAAGGTGCCTTTCAGTTTTAACAATCTGAAGCATAGTCCAGACAGCATATACTGGGCATACAGAGGTAGGTAAGGCAGCCACAGACCAGGAGTCTAATGCCCTGGAGGGTACTGATCAAAGGAGACAGAAGCTAGAACAATGTAGGGCCCATTATGGTTTGGAAACGGAATATGTAGAGAAAATCTCTTTTGTACTGTATGGAAGCTTCACCTGTCAATAAAAAGTTGTTGGCCTATTAGCTTAGGCAGGAAATAGGAGGTGGGAGGTCCATCAGGGAATGAAGATTCTGGGATAAAGTCAGGCATGGAAGAGATTCATCATAATGATGATATAGACAGTCTCACGTACGTGAGGGGAGGCAACTAGCCACATGGCAGAAATTAGAACAGAATAAATGGGTTAAGTCATGAGCTAGTCAGGGAACATGCCCAAGCTTACGACCTAGCCTCAGAGTCATTATTTCAGGAACTTCGGTTCTGGTGAAAAGTCTGCAGTTACAGCAATGTTCCCCATAGGATCATGTATCAAACTCTTCATCACCAGCTGGTGGTGCTATTTTTAGGGGATAGTAGAAACTTCATAAAGTGGGTGCTAGCTCCAGAAAGGAAATAATGAGGATATGCCTTTGAAAGTTGAACCTGGTCCTGAGGTGGGTGACTTCTGCCACATGCTCCCACCATCCTGATGGGCAGTGAAGAGCACTCCACTGCAAGGACTATTTGCTTCTGTGGGCAAGGGAACACCTGAGTGCTGCCCTCCCGCCGGCGGCATGTCAGGTATGTGAACGATTCTGCAGGGCTAGGCTTTCCTTTTGCCATCAGAACCAGAAACTAGGACCATGGACTGAACCATCGGAATCCATGAGCTAAGTAAAATAAACCTTTCCTTCTTTAAGTTGTATGAATTGGGTATTCCATCACAGTGACCAAAGCCCGACTGACGTTAAATGGTTTTCAGTATCTGATGCTTACAAGCTCTGTGAGTCTCATCTCTCAAGTTTCCACCTGAGAAACAGACAACACTCAGTGTAACTGTGTGTACGGCAAGTCTTTGGGGTTAGTACTTTGCAATGCAATAATCAGCGGCATGCAACTAAGACATTTAAAAAAATTACCAAATATATAAGCATTTGGAGGATGTGAGAGTCTAACTTGTCAACTTGGCTGTGAGGACCCTGGCAGGCAGCAGACTCCCCAGGCCTATATCCTAGTTCATATAAACAGGCAGATGGAGACATGCCGGGTTAAAAAAAAAAAGAAAAGTGAAAAGATTTAAGTGAGGCCTTGCAGGTGAAAGCACATAGTTTGGGCTTCATCCTGATATGATTTGGGATGAGGTGAATGCAGGAAGCCAGTGTCTCGGGTCCCCAGATCCACCTCCCTCCCCTTCCTGGGTACTGGGATTGCAGGCATGCACCACCACACCTAGACTAGTGGTGTTAAGGATGTAACTCAGGGCTTCACGCATGACAGGCAAGCACGCTACCAACGGAGATACCAGAAGGTAAGTGTATTTCTTAAGTACACAGAAGATCAGCCAGGGACATGCCTTCCCAGGTAACCCTAAATCTCTGTGGAACTCTGAAAAACTAGAGGCATTCATCCAGAGACTCTCTCCATCCAGTGTTGCTTCTGAAAGCTGCCAACCCTTGGAAAAGGAAGTCTGGGCTCCTTTTCCAAGGTGCCTAACAAGGCAACAATGCATTTGCATTTTACAGTCTGTGCTTTTCCAAAACAAGGAGCAAGTGCCTTGTGGCTTTAACCCTGAAATCCCCATGATGGTGCATTCCTAGGGACAGACACTGCTCCATAGAGGCACTCACTGGCATGCCCAAGGTCGGGAGTGGGGGCCACACAAAGAGATGATCTTCTGTTTCTACCTCTGCACAGGTCTTGGCTGACATGGGATTTGAATATGCCAGAGTCCAGCATCAACTACAAAGAGCTAAAAGTCAGAACCCAGTCCATAAAGTCAGCCTTGGCCTACAGAAGCTCCGCCTACCCTTGTCCCTTCTTCAATACTGATACTTCTTCTTCACGCTCGCACCTGCCTCACTGTGTTTCGGATCTGTACTGGGAACACAACTCAGACCAGCCATGGCTCCCCTCTCATTGACCATCACTGTCTGTGAATCCAGAGAGTTACTATAGAAACTACACCACGCAGCCCCCAGACATTCGCTCAGAAAAGAAACTACATGTTTAGTTCTGGGGGGAAAAGAGAGGGATCTAGGAAGTTGGAGCCAAGCCTCAAGCTCAGTGTTCCGTGGACTACAAACAGCTCCGCTAGGTCACCTAAATACTCACCAAAGCTACACACGTCCCAGAAATATATCAGGCTACAAGTGGGCATAGAGGAACTGGACTGTTTTGTCTAAAACTATTACTTGGTTGGTTGGGTGGTTGGTTTTCTCAGATAGGACTATGTGTTGAAGGCAAGCTACCAACTCATGGCAATCCCCCGCCTCAGCATTCCAATTGCAGATTATACTAAGAACTGGACTTGTCTTGCAATTTGTATCTGCGCACATTAGATTTTTGACACCTAGCTGCAACCAAATGCAGAGGCCTGTGAGAAAAGAATAAGAGATTAAAAAAAATAAAAATAAAAATAAAAAACTTTAAATCTTAATACACTTTTCCCCCTAGTTCTTTTTTTTTTTAAGCTCTGAGACGAGCGGCTCAGTGGGTGGGTAAGAGCACAAACACCACTCTTGCAGAGAATCTGAGTACAGTTCCCAAAACCTACATCAATCAGCTCAGAAGTGTCTGTTACTCCAGCTCCAGGGAGATCCAATGCCTCTGGACTCCAGGGAACCTGCATTCACATGCATATAACCACAAACATGGACACACAACTTAAAATAATAAAAAAAAAATATTGTTTTAATAGAACACTGATGAACCAAGCAAGACAAAGCCCATTTTTTAATGGATGTGTATCCATGAAAATGAAATCTTAACCATAATAAAAGGTTATCCATAGGCCCAGACATCCACGAGCCCAAACAGCCCACATCTTAGGCCGACCAGATCTATTCTGAGATAGAGAAGTGAGACGGGATCTTGGCTGAGAGCCCCCATCTAGTCCAAACTATCCTCTGCTCTGCATTCCAAGGGGGAGTCTGATATCAATAGGGTGAAGGGGTAACAACTCTAGCTCTAGAAAATCTGACTGAGAAAAGTTGCGGTTTGGGGGTGTGATTCACCAATTCATACATCTGCATGAGAAGAGGGGAGGAAGGAAAGGGAGGAAGTGTAAAGACAAATGACCTCTGGGCATCTAACTGACACTCCAATGATGTTTTGCAAATTGAAGGAAATTGACACCTAATGGCAGTCCTTGCACAATGTGCTAACCTGCGGGTCACTGAAGAAAAGAGAACGGAGCAAGTTTGCCTTCTTGTCAAAAGTCTTGTTCTCAAAACCAACCCAATCTATACAGAGCTCACTAAAATTTCACTCAGTGACAAACACACTGCGCATTCTGAGTACCCCTGCGTTTTCCTTAAGTTATAGATAGGACAGGGCACCAATCACAAGTAGAAGCTTTTTCCACTGAAAAGCACCGTTCGGGAAACTCCATTGCAGTCTCAGAAGCCAGAACTCCTTACACAGAGAGGTGCCCCACGGTCACCGGGTTGCCTGTCTTATACACAACCACTGGTCCAGAGCGAAGGTTTCCACTCCACCCCTCCCCCAAGGGTGGCTTTGGCCTTGGCCCTGCAAATTCCAGTCGTCTCAGCTAAATTCTTCATCAGCAACTGCTGAGATTTAACAGTGCACCACAAAACTAGAAAACAGGTTTCACCCCACCGCTACACCAATGACTGGCACATGCTAAAGAGTCGTGCAAAAGCAGACATTTGGTTAGTAACTTTAACATCTACATCCAACTACTTGGAATATGAATATATATATATAATATAATATATATATTCATTCTTTATATATTCATTTATATATAAATATATTCACACACACACACACACACACACACACACACACACACACACATATATATATGGTCAGGAAACAGGCATTCTCCTTTGAAAAGACCTCCTCTCTCCTCTCTCATGGGAAGCCAGCAGGTAAATAACATCAGCGCTTCCTTAAAGCTTTCTAAAGAGCCAGAAGTCCAGGCTGCCCTGCTTAGGTTTCTCCGGGAAGTAACTCAATCCAGCCTTGGCGGGCAAGGATGGGGTGTCTAAAGGTAGGAGAAGGGGATGAGGCAGTACACCTCAAACTTTGCAGGTGCTCCTTTTTTTTAAGCTCTTCTGGGCAAGAGCTGAGAAAGGCCTAACCCACCTGCTCTGAGTCCAGGACCGCTGGTATCCCATTCCCCCAAACCTGACCCCTCGGGGTACGGCCCTCCCGGTGGCCCCTCACCCCTCACCTTGGCCTCAAACGAGATGCCGTGCTGGAAGGCGTCCTCGTTGTGCAAAGGGATCCGTAGGTCGTGCCCATCGTCCACAAGGTTGTACTTGGTTTTGCTGGGCATGGTGACCCGCGGCGGACCCGCTGCTCCAAGGGGGCGGCGGTGGCGGCGACGAGAAAGAGCTGGCGAAACCCCGTGGAGAGAACAGTGGGGCTAGGAGGGCGGCAGCGAGGACCTAGGTCGCGGGGTGGACAGCCTGGGTGCCAGGCGATGGCGGGGGGAAACCGGGAGCGGAGCCTCCGTAGGGCCGAGTGGCAGGGGCGGCGCGGATGCGGCTGGCGCGAGCAGCTCGGTGGCCGCGCTCTGACTACCGGGAGGCGGCCAGGCGGCCGGGCAGGCGGGAGCGGGCAGCGAGCAGCCGGGGACCCGGACGCCGAGCGAAGGGCGCACGGCCCGAAGCGGGGCTAGACCGGGAGCCCGATCCCGAGCTCGGCGCGCACGGCCCGGGACATGGAAGAAAGGCAGCGGCGGCGGCGGTGGCGGCGGAGCGGGGTGCCTGTCACGGAGACGCCGGATCGGCTGCCAGCCCGCGGCTCCTCCTGCGGGGCGGGCCCGGGCCGACTCCTCCCGCGCGCCAGAGCCCCGCCCGCCGCCGCCGGGTCCGCCCCGAGCCCCGCGCCCCGCGCTCCGCACGCGCCCAGCAGGTGAAAGTCCCCGCAGTGCCGAGCCGGGACCGGGGAACTTCGCCCTGGCCGGACGGCAGGACCGTGGCGAGCCAGGCGCTGTCGGCTCAGCTGGTATCGGCGAAACGGCATCGCCTTGCGTGTGTTTGTTTTGTTTTGTTTGGGGAGCCGAAGCAAAGCGATGTTTATTGGGTTTTGTTTTCTCAAGAAGGCCGAGATCTGTCCCAGCTATCCTCAGTCTGGACCGCATTAATTCAGAGATCCGTGCTTCTCCTCAGAATCAAGTCGAAAGCCAAACAAGAGGACTGTCTCCCATTGCTTTTTGTCCCTTTGGGTGTGTGGCTTGCATTTGGGGGCCCAGCAGGTTTTCTTTGAGAAGAATTTAAAAATTTAAAAGTGCCTCAGCCTTGTAGAACTGGAGTAGGCTGCACTAGGGACAAGAAATTGCAGAGTGTTCTTGTGTCCTTAAAGTTTTTTAACTGGCTAGTGTTTAAAAAAAGAAAAGAAAGAAAAAGGGAGAGAGGGAGGAAGGGAGGAGGGAGGGAAAAGGAGAAAGAGAGAGAGAGAGAGAGAGAGAGAGAGAGAGAGAGAGAGAGAGAGAGAGAGAGAGAGAGTGAGTTTCCAAAATTCTGTGAGGCTTCTTATTGATGAGCAAAGGAAGGTGTCAGAGGAGGATTTTGAGACCTGTGTCTAAACCTCATAGAGTTGTGTAACAGTTTCCTTTGAGATTGAAACATTCTGTCCAGCATCCAAAAGGGAAGGTCTTTAAGCAGGAAGGTAAACAACTCAAAGCAGCTTCAGGAAGTTCCTGAAATTGGCCAGATCCAAGAGGCCCCTCCCTTCCAGAGTAAACAATAAAATCAGAGTGTCTCAAGTAACTTGAAGCTGAGCAGCAAAAGCAGACTCTCAGAGGAGATGAGCTGCAAAGATTCAGACCAGACCTAGAAGCAGCAGAAACCAACCAAGCTGCCAGGAAGAGGCTTAGATCAGAGTCACTTGGAAAGGACACTCCAACCTGTTGAGCTGCCAGTGGGCTTCACAGTGTACTCCAGGTCTCCAGCTTTTATGAGCTGTCACCTATACTGGGCTGGGCCTTGATATGCAGATGTCTTTGAGTCATGTCTGGTCCTGTAAGTGACCTCTCACCCATTTTCCTGTAACTCCAGTAAAACCCATTGGTTCAACCAAGTGGGACTTTAGTGGTATCCATGCTTGGTCTGCAGTGAGTTTCCTATCTGGTATGAATAGATGTTTGCTGTGTCTCCCCAGAAAAGGTTTGTCAGATACATAGTAGCTGTAATCTACCTCTTTACAGAGCTCAGACTCCCCAGTAGTAGCTAGATCAGCTAGTGTCAAAGCTGAAATCCCCGAGACAAAAATGATCAACTTTTGTTGCACAAATCTGTTGTGATTGCTGATATTGTTAGAAGGGAACTGCCAGCCCATGAACAGCAAACATGGCTCTGGCCGGCTCTACTCTTCTTCCTCATTCCCTCCACCTTGCTAAAAACATTAGCTTACCTTCCTAAAGCTATCCACCAAGGTCAATTCCCTTATTTGGCCATTTCTTCCTTCTGAGGCTGACTACCAGGGTCCAACTACCAAAGCACTGAAGTCCAGCAATCAAAAGCCCCCTTTGACTCAATTAATATGCCCAATCAAAAATAAACACCTCATCCTAACACAGCATTTCCCCTTTTACCTTAATAAACAACATTTGCCTATATGACACATCTGTCTTCTCTCTATCCAGTGGCAGTTCTTCCCCCTCCCCCAAAACAAGTATCCCCCTTTTCCTCCCTCCCCTTCCCTGTGGTATCTTCCCCTTCTCCCTCATCCTCCATCCCCTGTCTTTGTCTCTTATCTCCTGCCCTTTGTCTCTCTGGAGCAAATGAATCTCCTCTTGGTCTTGGGGTGTCCCACTCCAACCCTGATCCCTACATTGATAACTAAACAGCATCTAGAACCTCCTAGGAGGCAATCCTCTGAGCATGTCTGTGAGGGAGGCTGTACGCTGGGTGACTGAGATGGGAAGATGTACCCTAAAGGTGGGTGGCACCATTCCACAGGCTGGGGTCCAGAACTGAACAGAGAGGAGAACCGAGCTGAGTACCAGCCTTCATCTCTCTCTGCTTCCTGACTGTGAATGTGATGTGAGCAGTTGCCACATGCTCCTGCCACTGTGCATTCCCCACCATGACAGACTATGCTGGGATGGTGAAGCAAAATAAATCCCTCCTTCCTTAAGTCTCGCTTTGTCAGGGATGGATCACAGCAACAAAGGACAGTAACAGTACATCTGTTTTGTTCAGTGTTGTCTTAGTTTAGGTTTGGGTTTATTCTCCCAGCACTGGGGATTAGATCTACCACTGAGCCCTCTCTTTACTTTTTGTTGGAAAGCAGTCTCACTAAATTGCCCAAGTTTACCTTGCACCTGCAATCCTACTGCCTCATCCTCAGTGGCAGGGATTACAGATCTGCATTACCAAGCCAGGCCCAGAATAACCTGGCCTTTAATGCTGTGAACATAACCACTCACACCATCCTTAAGCCTTTGTTGCATAGGCTACCTTTGACATCTCCATGAAACACCCCTTAAAGAAATGGTTCTGCGTCATCTCAGTGATAAATTTATGCCAGCGAATACATTATTGCCCTGATCATCTTTCTTATCTTGTCTCTGTGGGTGAGAGTACAGCTGCCCTTTGCACCACTGTTTTCTGTCTGCCGGAATTCCTACGAAGAGATAACATCTTTCTGGGATATCTCCCTAAATAAAAAGCAACCCAATGACTAGGACAAATTAATCTCATACATTATTCTGCATAGGCTTTATTATATTCATAAATATTAGTAAGAGCCAAAAATAATTTGCACAGAGGAAATGCACCAGTAACCTTTTTATAAATACAAAACCCAAAGCTCTAATCAGGCATATTTGACTCTTTGAATGTCACAGTTGTTTTAATATACATCAAAAATGCACTTTGTAAAACCTGGCACAGTAACTCAACTTAAAGGCAAGATGTTAAATAATTACTTATATCTCATATTCTATCCCAAATTAATAGTGTTCCCAGACTCTAAGAGGCCTTTTCTTCTAGATTAACTTTAACCTCACTGACTGATGAATTTATCCAAATTTCATAATTAAGACTGTAACACATAAGCCAGGCAGTGGTGGCTCACGACTTTAATCCCAGCACTTGGGAGGCAGAGGCAGGTGGATTTCTGAGTTTGAGGCCAGCCTGGTCTACAAAGTGAGTTCCAGGACAGCCAGAGCTATACAGAAAAACCCTGTCTCAAAAAAAGAAAAGACTGTAACACATTGTGTCTAGATATGGGACAAGAAGGCAAGAGGCCTCAAAGATCCATCAGGGTCGAACATAGAGAGTACTCCATAGAAAACACCAATATTTGTGGGGCTGGATAAGAATGGCAGCTAATATCCATTAGTTTTCTTGTGTGTCTCACACTGTTCTTAGCGTTTTACCATTGCCTCACATGATATTTACATCAGCCCTAATGTAGCAGATTGCATCATGAAAAAAGCCATAGCACAGAGAGGTTTGTACAACTCACCAAGGTCACACGTACAAAGGAGAGGAGCAGAATCACATCCAGGTCAACCCTGTTTCAAAAGGCAGAGACTGGCCTTGCAATACTTTTATTTACACATAAGACACATGTGAAATTGGAGGTTGATAACTTGTTTCAGTGAGATGGAATGTTCCAAAAAAGGGGAGCCTGGTCTGATTTGGCCTCTGCCTTCTATCAGGTCAGCAGCAGACAGGCATGCCAACAACCTTCTTTCAGAAAACAATGGACATCCACAGTGATTTCCTCTTTTAATATTTTTAAAGTGATACCAATCTTTTTTACCACACTTTTAAATACAACTGAATATTACCTCAGAATTTCCAAGTCCACACGTAAGAGAGAAATAAAAGCAAATAAAAGCATGATTTCTCTCATTCTTTTTTTTTTTTTTTTTTTTTTTTTGGTGGTGGTGGGGTATGTTGTTTTAGTTTTTATGTTTCTATTTCAAGATGGCCGCTCTCTCACTCAGTGGCCCAGGGGACTTGAGTATTTAATACTCCTGCTTCAGTCTCCAGATTGCTTCCACTCAGACCTGCGCCACCAAGCCCATCTTGACTTTGTTTTTGAAGCAAGATCTTGCTATGCATCTCAGACTAGCTTGGAACTCCTCATTCCCCTGCCTCAAGCCTCAGCAAATGCTGGGGTTGCAAATGGGTGTGACTACATGAAACTTGTGTCACTATTATCTGTGTATTTGCACGAAGAAAAACATGTCTTTTCGGTGTAAGGAAACTGAATCTAAGGCCCTGTACACATTAGGCAAGTGCTGTACCTCTGAGTTATACCCACAGCCAAACCTATATCTTAATCATTACATAATAAAAGTTAATCTGAATTACATTTCATTTCAATGGAAATTGCTTATTCATAAAAATACTTCCTGGGTTAACTTTGTTTAGTTATTTTTTTAAGATTTATTAACTTTTATTTTATGTATATGGCTGTTTTTGCCTGCATGGATGTATATGTACCATGCTTGTTTGTATTGCCCTGGAGCTGGGGTTACAGATAGTTGTAGACCACCATCTGGGTGCTGGGAACCAGCCCTGGGTCCCGTGGAAGAACAGCAAGTGCTCCAAACTTTTGAACCATTGTTCCAGATCCCGAACTTGGTTTAAAATTTAATTGTAGAGTCTGTGTGGTACCAATGCCAGTAATTTTAACACACAGGAAGCTAGGAAGCTGAGGCACAAGGGTCAAGATGTCAAGGCCAGACTGGGCTACGTTGCAAAACCCTGGGTCAAAAAAAAAATCAAAACGTTAGAGATAACTCAGTAGTTAAGAGCACTTGCTGATCTTCCAAAGGACCTGGGTTCCATTACCAACCCCCACAGGGTGGCTCACAACCACCTGGAACTCCAGGTCCATGGGATCTGATCCCTTTTTCTGGTCTTGGTGGGCGTCAAGTTGGTGGGTGTAAAAGTGATTCTCAGACATGCGTGTGTAAAGTCCACGGAAGCAACTGGAGCACACCGCCAGAAGCTTTTGGTGCATTTCTTTCATGGAGTCCCAACAAATGTAGCTCAACTACGTAATGTAAGGTGGACCAACACATGCCTGTTGTTAGCAAAGCATCTTTAATCCTGTGTTCTTTCGTGTTCTTTCACGTGCTTGCTTTAGCAGAACATCCTCTCTCCTGTGTCTGCTTCAGTGAAACGTTCCTTCATGACTCTGCCTTAGTCTTTCACCTGTGTCCACTTTAGAAAAGCACTCCTTCACATGTTTACCCCGGCTAAACAACATCTGGCACAACTGACTTTCCAAAAAATCTTGTTTCCACTTCATGCATGCAGACAAAGAACCACCACACATAATAAAATAAAATAAAATTCTTAAAAATCAAAATCAGGCCGGGTGTCGCGATGTTCAACTTTAATCCCAGTATTCAAGAGGCAAAAGCAGGTGAGTCTCCGTGAGTTCAAGGTCATCCTGAGTTGCAAGGCCAACCAAGGCTACATAGTAAGACCTTGCCTGAAAAAAAAAATAAAACAAAAAATACTTAATTAAAAAGAGCTGGGATTATAGTTCAGCATTAGAACACCGGCATAGCAGCTCAGTAATCTTTCATCACACAGTGATGAGTGAGCTGAGATTTAACAGCAAGTCTAACTTTTAATTTTATAACCATTCAGAATTCAAAAATCAAATTTGCTCTAACTTTCTACTTTATGGGATAAGAGGAAGATTCTTTGGGTTAGTCTAGGTTCAATCCCTAGTAGTACTACAAAATAAACATAGATAAGCTTTGCTTTGCTCTGCTAGTGAAGTCTTACTTGACCACTGAGCTACCTGCTGTTCATATTTTCATTTGACAGATGAGAAAACTGAGGCCAGGAGGAGAAAAGCCTTTGTATTGGTGGAAAAGCAGTAAGTCCCTGGAATCCTTGCATGTACATAGCCAACAAAAAATGGAAAACGTGTTAGTTTGCTAAATATTGCCCAGATACATTACGATGGCTAATCTTGGCTGTCAACTAGACTGTGTAGGGACTCAGCAAAGCCCCAAGTTTCTGGAGGACTTGGCCTAGGCTCAATCCCCAGTACTACAAAAATATGAGGGAACTTTTTGATCACATTACTTGAAGCAAGAAGACCAACCTAAAAATTGGGCTGCACCTTCCAATGCAGCCCAGATAAAAGGGCATAGAAAAATGAAACTTCTTGCCTGCTTGCTTTCACTTGTTTTGTTTTGGTTTTGTTGTTTTGTTTCGGTTTTTGTTGTTTTGTTTTGTTTTGTTTGTGACAGGGCTTCTTTGTGTAGCCCTAGTTGTCCTGGAACTCACTCTGTAGACCAAGCTGGCCTCGAACTCAGAAATCAGCCTGCCTCTGCCCCTCAGTGTGCTGGGATCGATCAAAGGTGTGCACCACTATCTCCAGGCTTTGCTTTACTCTTGCCGGCAAATTCATCTATCCTGTTGCTGAAGCATTCTTTCATCAATATTAGAGCTAACTTCTTTAGGATTCAAACACAGGCTGAAGACCAACAACTAGACCTCCAGTGTCAGACTGGGATCAAGTCTTGTGAACAACTACCAATTCTCATCCTCCCCAGTGTGAGGCAGCCGTTGTTGGAATACTCAGAAGGCATCCTAAAAATCAGAACATAGCT
Organism: Rhabdomys pumilio; assembly: GCA_030674055.1. Classification (NCBI taxonomy): domain Eukaryota; kingdom Metazoa; phylum Chordata; class Mammalia; order Rodentia; family Muridae; genus Rhabdomys; species Rhabdomys pumilio. The sequence continues at coordinate 77,540,676 of JANHMN010000007.1, read as the reverse complement.
TACTCTGAGCTAAACGGGAGTGACAAAGACCCAGGAAGTGGACTGAAGTCACTCCAATGTCATGTTCTGCAGTGGAAGAGGTGACAGGAACTCATAGCCACAGAACTGGCGATCCTCTGTTAAAACACACACCAGTCACATTGGTGGGGCTTCATTGTCTCATGGCTATTCTGGGGAGATGTAAAATATGAGTTTATTCATCAAAAATTTTATCTGGAGAAGCTCACAGATAAAAGGAAGATTCTTCTGGTTCAGTTTATTGGAACCCAACTCAGTCTGTTGTCTATACGTTGGACACTTTAGCATTTCTAGGTTTCATGTACTGGAGCAGTAGACAGTGGTAGTTATAACATCAAGAGAGGATCCTAGGGGGTTCTTGTGGCTCTCTCCCCCCTTCTTCAAGAAGAAAAATTAAAATAACACCCTCTTTTCTCTGCTGCCCAGCTCCATTCTGTTCTCATGAGGGCTGCCACAACCCCTGTAGGTCACCACGGCTGCACTCCTCCATAATGATCATGTGTAAATCAAGCCCAGAGAAGACATCCATGAGACGACTCTGCAAATTCTAGCTTGTTTTACAAAAAAAACAAAAAAAACAAAACAAAAAAAAAAAAAAAACACCCCAATCGTAGAATTTATCAAGCATAGCAAAAGCTTAAAATGTTCTAATCAGCAGCTAGGTATGGTGGCATAAGCGTGTCATCTCACCACTTGGAATGTTAAGGCAGAAAGATTACCATAAACTCTGGTCTATCCTGGACTGTAGAGTGAGACCCTGTGTGGTAGTTTGAATGAGAAGTGTTCCCCAGAGGCTCACATATTTGACACTTGGTTCCACTGTGGTGTTGCTGTTTGGGGGGAGGGGTTATAGAATCTTCAGAAAATGGAGTCTTGTTGGAACTAGTAGTCACTGGGATTGACTTTAAGAGTTCATAGCCCTGCCTCACTTCCAGCTCACTCTGCTTCATGCTAGTGGTTAAGGATGTGTTCTCTCAGTGTCTTGCTCCTGCAGCTTGCTGCCATGCCTCTACAATAATGGAGTCTTAACCCTCTGGTACTATAAACCTAAACAAACTCTTCTGTGAGTTGCTTATGGTCATGGTATTTATTCATAGCAGCCAAAAAGTAACTGATGAGACTGACAAATACAGAGGCAGATGCTCGAAGCCAACCATTGGACTGAGCATGAGGTCCCCAATGGATGAGTTAGAGAAAGGATTGAAAGAATTGAAGAGGTTTGCAACCTCATAGGCAGAACAACCAACCAGACCCCCCAGAGCTCCCAGGCATAAACCACCAACCAAAGAGTACACATGGAGCAACCCATGGCTCCAGCCGCAGAGGATGGCCTTGTTGGACATCAAGGGGAAAAGATGCCCTTGGTCTTATGAGGGCTTGATGCCCCAGTGTAGGGGAATGCCAGGATGGGAAGGTGGGAGTAGATGGGTGGGGAAGCACCCTTATGGACAGGGAGAAGGGTAATGGGATAGGGAGTTTCTGGAGGAGAAACTAGGAAAGGGGATAACATTTGAAGTGCAAAATATATATATTCAATAAAAAAAGAAAAGTAACTGATACACACATGAATGGATAGAACAAAAAAAAAAAAACACAAATCAAGCCTCAAACCTTGACAACATAGTCTTACCACCATTGGGTAATGCTCAGGCTCTAAACGCTCAAATTACTTTTCATAGTTCCATTCCTGTTGAAACAGGAACTTACTATATTGCTCTAGTTACCTTGAGCCCCTGGACAAGCACCTCCCCTGCTCCAGCTCCTGAGTGGCATTCCAGGAACGTAGCACTGTGCTCACAGTACCATTCTTACCTGACAGTGTTTGTGGGGGATCTAGAGCTAGGAGACCTTAGCCCATCTTAGAGGATGGCAATAAAGATAAGATTAGGGCTGGAGAGATGGCTCAGTGGTTAGAAGTGTTTATTGCTCTTGCAGAGAACACACATGGCTGCTGGAGATTAGTACAAATGCTTTGATTCAATTGGGAATCTGCATGTCCAAATGCTAAAGGTCCTTGTCCCAAATTGTTTTTTGATTGATCAATAAAGGTGCCAGTGGCCAATGGTTGGGCAAAGGGAGACAAGGCTGAACCCTTAGAGCTTCTCAGGCTAGGATGCAGGGAAGATTGCCATGATGTGGTGGGAGACCAGATTTAGAGCTGCAGAAGAAAGAGCCAACAAGCTATATAAGAATTTGGGTAAATGGCCACTGGCCACTTTTCTCGATTGGGCATGGGGTAGCAAGTGGAGGATTAGAACTGCCCAGTCATTGCGCTAAAATGATATATTAAAAGTAAACTAATGTTTGTGTGCCTTTCATTCACAGACCCAGGGAGCTGCTGAGTGGATGGCTGGAGGAACATGACCCAATGGGAGCACA
>JANHMN010000007.1:77412273-77520656 GCA_030674055.1 Rhabdomys pumilio | reverse complement strand
GAGAGAGAGAGAGAGAGAGAGAGAGAGAGAGAGAGAGAGAGGATGTAGACACACGCACACACTAAAAATAACTGCCTGGTTAGGCTGGATTGCATCAGAAACACTCTCTTGTCATGCCAGCAACTGCCCTGTTTGGGAAATGGAGCTGTTATCGCTCTGCCCCTGACTTCTTGTGTTGGTCAGATATACAGCTTAGTGTGACGTGAGCTATTGCATTTTCACTTTTACCCTGGTCATAGAAGTTCAGAGCAGAGCAGTGACTATCCTGATGCACCAGCCTCCTCTCACTTCCCACCTCAGTACTGGGGCATTGAACCCAGAGCCTTACACATAACTAACACCTGCTGCCAATTCAGCCATATTCCAGCCCCTACACTAAAATTCTTAAGGTTTCCTTTATTGATAAATGTTGCACTGTCTACTTTTTTTCAACTACCTGGGTCCATCTCTACTGGTTGGTTTTGCTTTGTTTGTTTTTTACTTTTGAGACAAGATCTTATTCTGTAGCTCAGGATGGCCTCAAACTCCCAGGTGCTAGACTTAGAGGTTTGACCATTACATCTCAGACTGATGCTTCTTTTGATGATGAACCACATTCTCTCTCTCTCTCTCTCTCTCTCTCTTTGTGTGTGTTTAGTAATATTTCTGTTAGATACTGAGCATGCTAATAGCTTCCTTTAGCAATAGTCTAAACTTTGCTTTGTTTTTCAGACAGGGTCTTACTTTGTAGCCCTCACTGGCCTGAAACTCAAAATGTAGACTAGGCTGGCCTTTAACTTGCAGACATCTACCTGACTCTGCCTCCCAAGTGCTTTCACTTCTCCTTTATGGGGTAGCTAAATTCTTTGTATATCAGCTCAATCTGCTTGAGGCTATTTTATTTAGCTTTTTATGGTGATCATTAAGACAGTTTCCATCAGTGATACTGGCAGCATTTTTTTTTCTCTCTCACCGCCAGTCAATTCTGACATCAACCAGTGTCCTATAATTTACTCAGAGTTTGTATCCAACTCTAGTTCAAGGCCTTTAGTCCCACAGTCTTATACTCACTTTTTGTGCCTGTCTTTATCATCTGGTCTCCAGGTATTCTCGGTTCATCTAATTTAGCTACCAAACTAGGGGGTCTCTAGCTACCCACCTTCCTGTTTACAATTTTCTAATGAGGCCTGAGATACTCAGGAAAGAGCTTTGCTGACCTCAGGAGTAAAGGAAGGCTTTATTGGAGCAAGCACACCGGGAAGTCATGTGTGGTGCCATGCTTCCATACCCGCTCCATGTATGTGCTCCTCGGAATATCAATACTTTCAACAACCTGGAAGGAAGACCATTAGGGACTACCAGAAAGGGGAAAACACAAAACAATTCTGAACCTTTGACCAGCTACCCATTAAAAGCATGCTTTTCACAAGCATCATCTTAAAACACAGATTAGCCAACAAGCCCAGAATGATCACAGACCAGGCATGCTATATTATATCATGCAGACACCAAGACTTCACAGTGACAAGCAGACAAGGGGACTCATTACTGAGGAGAAATTGCATCGCATAAAATGTCCTCGGTAAGGCCCACACTCATCTCAGATGGCAGATGATCTGTCAGAGCAAAGTCACAACAGCCACTCAAGTTTTGTTTTGTGTTTTGAAGGCTCATTGTGTAGCCCTAGCTGCCCTGGAACTCACTCCAGTCCTTCTGCCTCTGCCTCCAGAGTGTTAGGTCACAGGTATGAGCCACCATGCTCAGCAGGATCTGCTCTTAGTTGACTTACAAATCACTGATACTGGAGGTTGCAGAGTCAAGCAGTCCCTTATCAACTTCCCACCATCTTGCTGGTGTTTATACCACAGATGTGTGGGTTATAACAACTGCTTACATTTTTAGCAAAAATGTAAAGGCTGCTTTTGCTTAAAAGACTAGTTCTCACTTTAGCATGAAGAGATAAAATGAGAGGCTAGAGAGATGGATCAGAGGTTACGAGTCCTGGCTGCTTTTCCAGAGGTCCTGAGTTCAATTCCAAACAACCACATTGTGGCTCACAACCATCTGTAATGGGATTTGATGCCCTCTTCTGGCATACAGATGTACATGCAGATAGAGCACTCAAATGCATTAAATAAATAAATACATGTTTTAAAATAAAGAGAGATCTATTCAATGACTGCAGTGGGATGAAAGGTTTGTTGTCTCTGTCTTCATGCTGTGTCTGTTCCCTTCCTATCTGAATCTTTAGATTCTACTCAGATCCACACGTAGACAACATCGACCACCTCAAAATTAACACAGAAATCAGTAGCCTTCCCATGTACACATTACCAAAAAAAAAAAAAAAAAAAATCAAGAAAGTACCTTTCTTAATAGCCTCAAAAAACCCAAAAGCCTTGATAATATCTCTAGCCAAGCAAGTGAAATCAGTACACACTGAATCTCAATATTGCTTTTGGTAAAATGATTATTTTCACAATCCTACTGATCCATGAGCACGGTGATCTGCCATCTCCTGGTCTTCTTTGATTTCTTCAATATCTTAAAGTTTGTATTGTATATACAAGTCTTTCACTTGCTTGACCTTTGACTGGAAAAATGGAATCTGTTTTTGTTTATTTGCTTGTTTGTTTTTTTTTCTATTCTTTTCTGGTGTGTGTGTGTGTGTGTGTGTGTGTGTGTGTGTGTGTGTGTGTGCATGTATCTGTGTAGGTCTTACTATGTAGTGCAGGCTGGCCTCAAATTTGTTATGTAGCAGCTGGAAGTGGTAGAGCACACACACTACCAGCACCCAGGTGAGTGGGGTTGAAACCTCATGAATTTGAGGTCAGCCTGGACTACACAGATACACTGCCTCAAAAAATAACAACAAAACAAAACCCCACAGCAGCAACAATACAACAAATCAATGCAAACAATGTGTCCCAGGATGGCCTCAAATTTGTGATTCTCTTGCTTTAGCCTCCAGTGCACAGGTTATAGGCATGTACCACCATGACAAACCCTGAGATCCTGCATATAAGACTCAATCAAATGAAGGAAAAGCCTGAGAAAGCAGACATCAGAAATCAGAGAGGCTGATATGAAGATGAGTATTCCAAATGCCAGGTAAAGGGAACGTATGGCTGAGACAGGCTGAGTTCATTGAAATGGGCCCATTTAGAAGGGAGCTAGCCTTTAATTCTAGTTTTAGAGGAGACAAAAATGTGTGCCTTTCTTTAATTGATCGAGGGACCCATGATCCGTAGATGGTGACTGAGTGAACTGGAGATATCCGATCCCTCTGGGTCAAACGTAAGCTCAGGGAGACTGAGATGCTAGAATGGACCCATCACTCACAGCTGTGGCTACTTACCTACTTTGAGAGGGTCCAGAACATATTCGGGTTTTTTTCCCAAGACTCAGAGAAAGGCCTGTAGTGGAAGACTAGCATCCCGGAAGGTCTGTGACTGATGACTCTTCTCTGTAGATTGGCCTTACCCAGGAACGTGGGATCTTGAACTGGTAAACCTAAACACAATGAGAGTCACTGACTGGACCTTGGAGTGACAGAACCCCAGGGTCAGCATTGAACCCTTGCTGCCATAACATACAGCAGAGACAAAGCAATAGTCACATGCCTGGCTTATGCTTGGTGATCACAGAGTTCCTAGGAGTGAAAGAGACAAAAAGTCTATTACAGTTTTAGTTGATTTATATAAGAAGAAATCTTTTGGGTTAACCAACCAAAAGTTTAACTCATCATAAAACATAAAGTCACAGCTATAGAATGAATTCTCAGACTTGGTTCAGTGTATAGATACAGAGTACTTTGGGTGAGGGGGCGTTCCCTGAAGTGTACATTTCTGGATATGTCATGTGATGCAGACTCATGTGGTATTTTGCTAAGACAGATTCATGTGGTGTTTTGCTGAGGCGAGACCTGTGGGAGGTCACATGATGTGTGGAGAGAGTACAAATAGGACTCGATGGGCAGTGAAGACACACTTGCACAGTTAGCCTTGCAACGTGTTGTTGGTCTCACGCCTTCACCTTTGTGTTCCCTGATCTTCACTTTGTTGAGAGAGGCATGGCAGAGAACTTCTCCTGAAGTCCAGGCCGGTCCTGGTCATATCCACTGACTTGTGCTTACTTGGTGGAGGCCTGGTGGTTTCTGCTGGATCGTGCCTGCACTGCTGACATTATTGAACTGGACTGCTGGTATCCTGACAGAGGTTGGAATCACCCCAAAGGAACTACTAAGCAGGTCCACATCCCCTTTCTCTATTTACTCTTTTCTCCCTACCTTTGGATGGTGGGCTAGAAGAGAGGCCAAGGCATTTGAGAACCCTTTTTAAAAGTAGGTTTAAAAATAATCTAAGTTTAGCTGCGCAGTCTTGCGGAGCTGGCTAGCTGGCCCAGCTCCCCTCCCTGGCCCTAGAGGTGGCCATGCTGTCCTGATGAGATGGGTAGGGGAATGTTGGACTGGCCGGTGGCTAAATTTCTACACTGCCCCCAACTACACACGGAAGAGCACACAGTCTGACCTGGTCTTCTTCAGGTTCCTGTGGGACCTGGCCAGATGCCAGAAGTGGGTTGAGAATTATAGGAGAGCAGACTTAGAAGATAAAACACCTGCTCAACTAAATAAACATTATTGACTATGTGCCAAACACTGTGAGATCTCTATGATCTGTAGGACTAGTCCTTACCAGACAGTTCCTCCAGATAATGCAATTCCAACAACGTTTGATCTTACCAGTCATCTGAACAATCTACATGGCAGACACAGAAAGCGAATAAAAGAATTGAGTGAAGATGAAATCAGGACTCTGAAACAGAAAAAAATTGAGGAAACTTCTGAACAAGAACAGGAAACTAACAGCAGTGCTCAGAACCCCAGTGAAGAAGCAGGAACCAGCAGAATGGCAATGTAGTGCCTTTAACCCTTGAAGAAAAGGAGAGCCTCAAATCATTACTTAAGATTATGATTCTCATGGGAAAGCAGAACATTCCCGTGGATGGGCACGAGGGTGATGAGATCCTAGAGGGTCTCTTTGCTCCAGATAACTTCCAGGCACTCCTGGAGTGCCACACCAATTCTGGAGAAGAGGTCCTAAGAAAGCGCTTTGAGACCACGGCAGCCAACACATTATTCTGCTCTAAAACTCAGCAGAGGCAGATTCTGGAGGTCTGTGAGAGCTGCATCTGGGAGGAGACACTCAGGGAAGTGCGGGACTCACACTTCCTTTCCATTATTACAGACGACGTGGTGGACATAGCAGGAGAGGAGCACCTGCCCATGCTGGTGAGGTTTGTCGATGACGCTCACAACCCGCGAGAGGAGGTTGTGGGATTTCTGCCGTATGAACCTGATGCAGAGATTTTTGGCTGTAAAATTTCATACTACAATAACTGAGAAATGAATATGGAGTATTGTCATGGTCAGGCTTACATTGTGTCCAGTGGATTTTCTTTCAAAATGAAAGTTGTTGCTTCAAGACTTTTAGAAAAATATCCCCAGGCTGTCTCCACCCTCTGCTCTTTCTGTGCCTTAAATGCATGGTTGGCGAAGTCTGTGCCTGTGACCGGGGTGTCATGGCTTTAGGAACCATTGAGGAAGTCTGTTCGTTCTTCCATTGATCACCACGAATGATGCTTTTCGAACTTGACAATGTAATTTCTGTTCTTTTTCAGAATAGTGAAGAATGGGCTAAAGAACTGAAGGAGATTTGTCATTCCCAGTGGACAGGCAGGCGTGATGCTTTTGAAATCTTAGTGGATCTCCTACAAGCACATGTCTTATGTTTAGATGGTATAAATAGCGACACGAATATTAGGTGGAATACCCATATAGCTGGACAAGCATTTGTACTCTGTAGTGCAGTGACAGATTTTGATTTCATTGTTACTAAAATGTGTCATTTTTTTTACAAGAACCTTTGGGAAGAATCTCCAGGGACAAACCTCTGATGTCTTCTTTGCAGCCAGCAGCTTGACTGCAATTCTGCATTCACTTAACGAGGTGATGGAAAATATTGAAGTTTATCATAAGTTTTGGCTTGAGGAAGTCACAAATTTAGCAACCAAACTTGACATCCAAGTGAAGCTCCCAGGGAAGTTCCAGAGAGCTCAGCAAGGTTACCTGGAGTCTCCGCTAACCTCCGAGAGTTACTATAAAGACACTCTCAGGGTTCCAACAGTACAGCACATTATTCAGGAACTTGATATTTTCTCTGAACAGCCCCTCAAAGCTCTAAAAAGCCTATCTCTGGTACCCTCAGTGATGGGGCAGCTCAGATTTAGCACATCAGAAGAGCACCATGCTGACATGTACAGAAATGACCTAGCCAATCCTGACACGCTCTCTGCTGAGCTTCACTGTTGGAGAATCAAGTGGAAACACAGAGGAAAAGATATTGAGCTCCTGTCCACCATTTATGAAGCCCTCCATCTTCCTGACATCATGTTTCCGCCCAATGTGTATGCTTTACAAAGGTCCTGTGTTTCCCCCAATGTGTATGCTTTATGAAGATCCTGTGTCTCCCCCAATGTGTATGCTTTGCTGAAGGTCCTGTGTATGAAAGCTGAGAATGGGCCCTATGAAAATGGGCGGAAGTGTCTCAAAGCATACCTGTAGAACACTCTGACAGACCAGAGGTCTAGCAATTTGGCATATTTTTTTTTTTGGTCTTTTTTAGACAGGGTTTCTCTGTGTAGCCCTGGCTGTCCTGGAACTCACTCTGTAGACCAGGCTGGCCTCGAACTCAGAAATCCGCCTGCCTCTGCCTCCCAAGTGCTGGGATTAAAAGCGTGCGCCACCACCGCCCGGCCACAATTTGGCTTTGCTTAGCATAAATTTTGATATAAAACATGATTTAGATTTAATAGTGGTCACATATATCAAACTCTATATAAATAAATGAGAGCGTCCTACGAATAATTCAGAAACCATTGAAAATACCTAAAAGATTTTTAAAATGGCTGTTGTCTTATTTGGCTGCTTGGAAGAAAAGCTGTAAGGTGTAGTGGGCCACTTAATGACTTGCTGATAAACCTCCAGTTTGACATATCATTAGCTATTGGTAATCTAACGTATTTAAATGGCGCCTGTTTGAACTCTCATGCTTTCAATACCTGTCTGTTCTTCCAGAAGTTGACATTGGGAGTGCCAAAATGCCTCTCTGCTAGTGGCACCCTGGAAATGGTAGTCCTGGGCATGAAACAGGAGTTTTCATGATACCCATGAGGATTCCTGCCTTTCAGCAGCCTTTACCCAAATGAAGGTGAAGAAAGGAAGAGAATCTGGTTGGAGTTGGAGAAAATGAACTCAAATAGTCATTTGCTGGATTTTGGAAAATGACTCCAGACACCAGGTGTCACTATAGCCCAAGACTGAAAACTGTATCTTCCAAAGTTGTGTGAGTGCCATCTGCTGGCTGGGCTCCATCCTGCTATGCTTTCTCCTGCAGGGCTGTCCTAGAAATTCTACTTAAGCTAGAGATTGAACAGCATGCTGGACACCTGTGGATGTCTCCCTGGGAATCCTGGGAATCCAAGCAGAATGCCATCCCATTCTATGATTGGAGAACCAGCCTTTAGAGCCACCAGGGGAGCTAAACCCTTTAAGTCAGGGTTTGCAAACTTGCACTACGGTTGATCTTATAGGAAAAGAAAACGGCTAAGCAAACTAGAATGTACACCTTGTGGTGATTTGAGTGAGAATGGTCCCCTTAATATGATCAAATATTTAAATGTTTATTTCCCAGTCAGTGGTCTGTTGGAGGAGATGTGGTCATCTTGGAGAAGCTGTGGGCTTTGAGGTTTCAAAAGTCCATGCCAGGCTCAGCTCCTCTCCTGCCTGTTGTCTTCAGATCAGGAAAAAAATCTCTTAGCTACTGCTGAAATGCCATGCCTGCCCGCTGCCATAATCATCACCATGATGGCTATGGATCAGGCCATTCAACTGTAAGCAAGCCTCCAGTATAACTCTTTCTTTTATAAAGCGCCTTGGTCATGGTGTCTCCCCACAGCAATAGAACTGTAACTAAGACATACCTTACCTGAAGAAATTCAAGTTTATAAACTAAAACAAACAAAAATAACCGTACTGGCTTAATTAACACATTTGCAGCCAGCAACCTTGCAGCCTATAATGAGCCATTTGTTCAGGGAAAAGGTTGGTAAGTACCCAGCAGCAAGCCTTGAATGCCTAGGACACACAGAGATGGAGTTGCTAGTAGCAGGATAAACTGAGCCATTGCTTATTATTGCATCTCCTGTTATAATAATAGTTTGTTTCTTTCCTCATTCAAAGGGTACCAATTGCCCACAATTGTCCCAATTGTGGGACACAGTGCAGGAGGCTTAGGAAGACCAAATCCAGCTTTAACTTTATGAAGCCAGCAGACACTGGAGCATGTGACCTGAGTCCAGAACTGCAGAGGTTTGTGAAGGTTTTAAAATGCTTATAACATTTTTCCCCATATCACCTAGACTGGCTTTTCTTTAATTAGACCTTAAAGTAATTCTCTTTAAAAAAAATTTTTTTAGACTCAAACAATAACCATGGAGTTATGAGTTTTACATTTTTAAAAAATTTAATTATAGGAAGGTTTTTTTTGTTTGCATGTTTTAAACTGTGTGTGTGTGTGTGTGTGTGTGTGTGTGTGTGTGTGTGTGTGTGTTCATGTGAGTGTAGAGCCTGAGGGTGTCAGAAGATCGCCTAGAGCTGAAGTTACAGGAAGTTGTAAATGCCTGACTTGGGTACTTGAGCCCAGACTTAGGTCCTCTGCGAGAGCAGTATAGACTCTTAACCAGAGAGTCATCTCTGTACCCCTGGAGTGTTGCTTTTCTAACACACTTCAAAATGAAAAAGACAAACCAAAGCCAAAAAAAAAAAGAAAGAAAGAAAAAATTAAAAGTGACAGCATCTAGCATCTGAAATATGATCATATGTTCCCAGAACGAATGTCACATGCTGGAGATCTGAGGAACGAGTCCTCACTTCACAGGTGTGCGTGTGTGAAAGTAAACTTGTAAACAGATAAGCCCTGGGTTCTAGGGTGGACTAAGAACCACTGTCTGATGACTCACACTCCCTGAGTTTGTTTTCTCTCCTGTGACGTAAAGGAAAAGGCATCTGTTTCTCAGCATGGCTTAGAGAAATGGGGAGAGGTCATAAAACATGCCACTGTCCCTGCTTCCCTTGTTCCCATCCTACAGCTGGCTACAGTTCAACGGCCAGGCTCAGCTGAGACCAGGAGATGTCCACCAAGAGTGACCAGCAAACTCACTCATTGCAGCCAGCTTTGGGTTAGCCAGGCTTTCTGCCCCCCTCACCTACCTGGCATCCAGTAGCTAGCCAATTAGAATTTAAGAACTATTAATTAATTAATACTCATTAAACAAGAATTTAAGGAAACAGGATGCAGACTTGTTGAGAATCATACCACGAAAATACAGAATGTCCATGCTTTTCACAGCTTAGGTATTCGATGATTTTCGTAGCAAATGATAGTTTTACAGGAATGTGGAAAGCTACATGCAAGGCCGTTGTGTTTGAGAACATTCAACAGGACCAATAAATTAAGCTCCTTGGTTTTGCTCAAGAATCTGGCATCTTATGAACACCTTAAATCCCAGCACTCGGGAGGCAGAGGCAAGTGGATCTCTGTGAGTTCAAGGCCAGTCTGGTCTACAGAGCAAGTCTCAGGACAGCCAGGGCCACACAGAGAACCCAGTCTCAATAAAAAAAAATAATAATAATAAAAAAAAAAAGCAAAAACCAAAAAACAGAAGAAGAAAAAAAAAAAAGAAGAAAGAGAAAAAAGAGACGAATCCAGAGCCCAGCATTGTAAGTTTAAAACAAGCCAGTTGGAAACCATCTGGTCAAACCAATTTCTTGGCAAATATACAAAATTGAGAGCTGGGGCTTCCCAGAGAGGCCAGTGCCTTCCCAGGTCCACACAATTGAACAATGCTGAGCCCAGATGCCAGGTCTCCTGGGCTCAGTTGTCTTACTACCCATAGACTACAATCAGCTATGTTTGTATAGTTGTGTCATTTTGCATGTAGTGGTTGGAATAACTTTCAGTGTGGAATTGTAGAAAGAGAGACAGTATGTGGGCAAGGTGCTATTAAAAGGCAACCAAACACTCAGGATAGGGCAGCACTGGAGTCAAGGCTATCGGTAGACACGGTAGACACGGGCCACACAGGAAGATGTAAAATAGAATGACAAAAGGAGGGGCGGGGTGGAATGCAAGTGTGGTATTTTATTAATGTATTTCCTCTCTTTTTTTCCTCTCTTGTTTTTCTTTAAGATCATATCATGTTCTTCTCCTTTCAAGAGAGCTTGTTAGAACCAGAAGGTATTTTCTGTAAGCCTCGGGCATCTACAAAACAAAAATGTGTAATAGCACACCAAAAATGAATCAGCAAGAAATCAAAAGCGCACCAGTAGAATAAATCACTTAACCACAAAGGAAGATCCAAGAACAGGAAAAAGAAGTAGCAAAGCTAAACCAAAAAAAAAAAAAAAAAAAAGTTATAAAATGGCTCTTCTTGCTGAGGGAGAAATCCATTCATTGCTTGAAGCTGCTTTCTTTAAAAAAGAAAAAAACAAACAAAACAAAACAACAACAACAATAAACCAGGGATGATGGCAGCAGACAGCAGACAAGTGCTCACTAATGAAAACAGCATCAACAACTCACAATAGTAAAAATGTGGTTGGGGGGGGGATGTGAAAGTCAGCCCAAAGGAAAAGGTGAGATCAGAACTAGGCGCCAGAGGCCTTCAAGTCCTCTGATCTAAAATGATCATTTTTTATGGTTTTCACATTTCCCTGGTTTTCACAGAGGTCTTCAGAGGTGGACCCCCAACTCCTAAGTTACCTCATCAGACAGGGCACAGTGATTGGTGTGATAAGATACGATTGGGCAAGGATTTAGGGGCTTGGGATTGGCTCAAACAGTGTATATATGCTTATATGCTGGGCTATAAACTCAGATCTGCACCCTGAGTCTGGTCTCTGGAGTCTGATTTCCAGGGACCAGTCATGCGACTGTGGCCTCTCACCCCGATGCAACCCCCCATCCTCAGTCCTGTTACCACAAAAATTGTCTTTTTTTTTTTTTAACATAAAGTGTGATCAGCCGGGCAGTGGCGGTGCACGCCTTTAATCCCAGCACTTGAGAGGCAGAGGCAGGCGGATTTCTGAGTTTGAGGCCAGCCTGGTCTGCAGTTGGGGCTACACAGAGAAACCCTGGCTCAAAAAAACAAAAAAAAAAAAAAAAAAAAAAAAAAAAAAAGACAAAGTGTGATCACGGAGTACCCAAGCCATTCATAACTCACACTTTTCCACGTATCTATACTCTAGCACCGTTCTTCAGAGGGAATACCAGGCAGAGGAGGCTTCTCCATCCAGAGCTTTCATCGTTATGCAGCCCAGCAAGGGGCCAAGTCAGGATTCAAGTCCCATGAGCTACCTGCTGGGTAGCAGGGATAGGTGCCCTTGAGGGCTGCAGCTCAGTTTAACAAGCCATGTAATAGATGTGGAGTCACTGAATCTGTGTCGGCCTCCATCGTTAAGACAGACGCTCGGTTTCATTCACTTATAAGGAGTTTCTTTCAGATTCATGGCTTTAGTCTCTAGTCCATGTTGAGGGGATCCCTGCTTCTAAACGTCTGGTGTGTGTGTGTGTGTGTGTGTGTGTGTGTGTGTGTGTGTGTGTGTGACGAACCATGGCGGGAGTCAAGCAAAGTTGATCACATCAGGACTAGAAGGGGAAAGGAAAGAAGCAAGAGGGTCTGCAGGGTTCCACTCTCCTCTGGAGGGTTCACCCTACTGACCTGAAGACCTCTCATTATGTCCAACTCTTAAAGGTTGTACCGATCCCCAGTAGTGCCACAGGCTAGGAACAAGCCTTTATCCCGCCTGCCTTGGGGCACTGTAGCAACTGTACTAATTGTTCCCGTTACTGTGACAAACCACCTGTTAAAAGCAACTTAATGAGAGCAGTCTAATTTTGGTTCACAGTTGAAGGTTATAGTCTATCATAGGTGGGAAAGTCCTAGCAGCTAGAACGTGAGGCACCTGGTCACCGGACACCCACCGCCAGGAACCAGGGACTGATCAATGAATGCTCAGCTTGATTTTGCCTTTTTATTCAGCCTGGGCAGTCAGGCTGTGGAGCGACCTGGCCAGCACACCTGCTTTCACAGCCTTGCCCCTCAGACCTCACTGGGAAGGTATTTGAGTTGCATCTCTAAGCTAAGTTTCCCTAGATCACCAACAAAGCAGAACCTGGCTCTAGAGTCTCTGTGAAATCACAGCTGCCCAGAAGGGTGGAGAGACATCGAGCTGGGAACAGATCGAGCTGGGAACAAATTCACTAAAGTGGGAGGGGAGGCTGTCAAAGACAATATACATCTAAACATGTTGACCAAGTCTCAGGGGGTAGGGAGGAATAATGTCCTTTTCTGGAATACATAGAGAATGTGAGAAAATAGAAACTCCAGCAACATATTTTGTCTAGGAATCCAGAGCCTAAACAGCATGTCTTTATTGAAAACATAATTTATGCTTGATAGGCACATGGTGATTTTACTTTGATTGGCTTAAACCTATTTTGTGCTATAAAACTTGGTTTAATAAAAAGGGAAATCTCCAGGGTTGGTGTAGTAAAGAAATATAAATTGTCCTTTAAAACTGGGGAAATCCAGAGAAGAAACACATACTTCTACGTGACAAAACAAACAAACAAACTAACTAACTAACAAACTAAACCCCCCCCCAAACCTTTGGTGGAAAACAAAATCTCTTTTGTGCCTGTTCCTAGGATCCCGTGTGAATAATCTGTGTGTGTGCACCCACAAGTGCATATGTGGAGACCAGGCATTGAAATTGGGTGTCTTCCTCCATTATCTACTTCATACTTTGAGACAGGGTCCTTCTCTGGACCAGGAGCTCACTCATTGGCTAGCCTGGAAGACCAGCAAGCCTCTGGGCGCCTCTTGTTTCTGCCACCCGGTGCTGGAGTTACAGGCACACACCACTATGCCAGCTTTTTATGTGAGTGATAGGATCTAAACTCTGGTCCTCTTGCATGTGCAGGAAGTACTTATCTTCAGAGCCACTTTCTTGGCCCCTATATTCATAATCCTGAAGTCTGAGGCCATGCGGTGCGCATCCTCAAGTGCTACGCCTAACCAGTCAGAGCACCTGGACCCTCATATATATTCAGGAATCGAGTTGAGCTGAATTGAAGGAGAGAGAACACAGAAGATCAAGAGCGAAACAAAGAGCGAAGCAGCGTGGACAGGGAAGAAAGACTTCATTTTCGGCCGAGCATTCCTCCATCCCTTCCCAGTGTTTATTGGTGTTCCCTGGCCTGACTCCGACTCTTAGCCAGCCAGTGAAGGGAGATGGCAGAATGATGTTGCCCATGGGACTTTGCTCTGCTCTTTGATTCTGCTGGTGTTGGGGCAGGTGTTTTTTCTAAATTACACACGGAGGTGGCAGGTCATTTCTAGCCACCAGCCCCACCTGGCAAATGAAGCCTTGGTTGGCAACAGACAGACATTTCTGAGGAAAGCCAGGGGACTTCTGGGTAAACTGGAAAACAGATGCTCCTGCCAGAAGCAAACTCAGCTGGAGAGGGAGTGATGGTTGAGGTAGCTAAGCAATCCCCAGCATCTAGCAATACGCTGGCAGGCAAAACTGGGAAGGGTCTCAGGTCTCTGGGAGCTCAAGTGGCACACTCAGGGCTTCAGAGACCCTGTTGAACATTTTCATAGTGTGTCCCACTCCTGATCCATTTCCGGATTTGTAAGAGGAAATGATGTCACCAACTCTGGGACTGAACATCGCTTGAAACCCAGCATAGGCTTAGCACTTGTGCAGAGCTGCCATCATGTGGACTCTTGGTGACTTCATTAGTTAGGCATGGAGGGCATATTTACTCTATACTACCACGCTGAGGGGAGGGGAACATGGAATCAACTGGCTCTTAGTAAGGGATTTAGGGAGTCTACTCTGCTGTTCAAAAGCCATATGTAGCCGAACCAGACATCTTCAGATCAGGGTGCCAGATTAGCATTAGAAGGATGCCTTGGGATATAGATCTCTGAAAGATACATCCCAAAGGATTCCTGGGAAATGTCTGTAGATGCACTAAAGACACGTGGTATTGGCATCTCTGACTGCTGGCTCAAATACCAGTAAGAAGAGGGTACTCCATAAAAGTAGCTTAGCCAGAGGGAAGCCCAGGATCCAATAAGAGAAAAAGACAGAGGGAGGGGAGGAGTGAGAAGCAAGGGAGGAAGGGAGAGAGGGAGGGAGGAAAACTTGAGGAGAGATTTTTCTTACTATGGGTGTAGGGCTCTAAACCCCCACTGAATGAACATTATTTTTAAAAAAAATTTTTTTTGAATGAAGACAGATATTGTGCTTATTGAATTTGGAACGCACCCAAAGTTAGAATAAAGGTTAAAAAAAAAAAAGCAAACACAAACAAACAAAAACAAGATAAAGAAGATAGGCCAAACTCATGATAGTTTTCAGTGGTTAAAAATATAAAAGCTCATACTTGGGCTAATCAAAAATGACTGAAGTGGAGAGATTAGAGGAAACCCACTTAAAGCTCACATATGAAAAACAAAACTACAGTAAAAAAATAAATCAATGTGAGCTGTGCCCGCCAAGAGCTGAGGTGGCTGCATGCTGCAGTAATGAGAGAGAGCAGCGCCAAAGAGCAAGTGTGGTGACCCACACCAGTCACCCTTGCATGCAGAGGCTGCTGCAGAAAGAGGGCCAATGGATTCCAGGCCAGAATGATTCTGGGCTAGCCTGGGCTACAGAGTGAGACTGTTTCAAGATCAAAACCAATCAAAACCAAAATAAAACAAAATTAAACTTTTCAAAAAAGATCTGAATCTAGAAAAGAGAAAAACTGGTTTCTATATGTTCTACCCTATCTTCAAACTGGGGCCTTTCTAGGGAGAGAAAAAAAATAAAATTAAAACTGAAAAGCAAACACACAAATAAAAACCCAGAGTAATGGAGCGTCTGGAAAACCACGTGATCTAAGGAAGCTAGGAAAGTGGAGGGAGAACCTGAACCTGGGCTGACAATGAGGTGCTTCAGAAAGTGTTACTTTGTATCATAATGGGGAAGAAATGGGTTTCCCCCTGGTGGGAACCCTCTTAGCCATATTCTGTCTAGGACCATAGGGCTGAACATTCACAAGATACTTTAAAAAGAGCTCTATTCCAGATGAGAAACACAGAAGAGACCCTGACCTCAAGGACAGCTGTTACCGCTCCAAGCACCACAACTATATTGGAAGAGAAGAAGAGGGGGTGACATCAGAAAGCTTCACTTTCCCAATGGTCTCTCATCAGGAATCTGATACCTCTTCCAGAAACTTGTGGATTTGTTTTTCTTTTGGTTACCTATAGCTGAACAGAAAACAAAGAAATTGAGTGTCTGGCTATAGGTGGCCAAATCAAGCTTCAATCAATTAGGATTAGGCCAACATGCCAATCCCTTAGCAATAATAGACAAAAAGAGTTTGGCTCCTTGATTTCATGACTGAGCAGCTCAATAGCTGACTTCTATTGTCGGTGGAGGAAACTTCTATTTGATGAGGTTGTTGCTAGTAGGAGTCTCTGGTGCTCCAGTCAAACGCTCCCTAGTGGATACAAAGATACTGTTGATGAAGGTGACGGGATTACATCCGGTTGGACTGCTTGTAGCTCCCATTCATTCAAACAATACTCACCGAGTGGCTACTGTACTTGTGGTGGTTCGAACGAGAATACTCCTTCACAACCTCTCCCCCCACCACCACCAAGTATTCAAATGTTTAGTCCAAAGTTGGTGGAATTGTTTGGGAAGGATTAGAAGGTGTGGCCTTATTGAAGAAGGTAGCATGCCATCAGGTTTGGAGGTTTCAAAAGCCTATGCCAGATCCAGTTTCTTTCTCTGCCAGCTGCCTGCAAATCAGGATGGAAGCTCTTAGCTGCTGCTCCAGCGCCAAGCCTGCTGTGCTCCCCTCCGTGATGGTCACAGACTCTACCACCCTCTAAAAGCATGAGCCCCAGGTAAATGCTTTCCTTCGTAAGTAGCCTTGTTCATGGAGTTTTGTCACAGCAATAGAAAAGTAACTAAGGCAGTGTTCTAGGCACTCGGAGGATGTGGCAGTGGGCAAAGTCAGCCACAGTCCCAGCCGTGTGACCGAGGGCAAAACAGGCATGACAGATATAAGTCCCCAACAAGCAGTCCTGTAGGAGCACACCACAGAGGAACCACCCTGGAGATGGAATCAGGGGAGGGTTTCCTGACAGCCGATTACAATCTGGAATGGGAATATGAAGATTAAGGCTGCCAGAAATGTATCCAGCTCTTCCCTGCATCTTGATCTTATCTACTACCTGTCGAAACTTCCTCACTCCAGTCGTCATCTTCAGTCTTACTCTCCATGAAATCCCCGCTGGCCGTCTATTAGACATGACTTGTTTCTTTTATTTTAAATTATTTTATGTGAGTACACTGTCTCTGTCTTCAGATACACCAGGAGACGGCATCGGATCCCATTACAGATGGTTGTGAGCCACCATGTGGTTGCTGGGCATTGAACTCAGGACCTCTGGAAGAGCAGTGAGTGCTCTTAACCCCTGAGCCATCTCTCCAGCCCCATGATGTGCTTCTTTAGGCTATGTGGGATTTGGTCCTGTGCTGCCTCAGGGTCCCCATGCTTCTTTGTAGCATGCTTGTCAGAAACACCTAGCTGCCTGACCATCACTTTGGGCTTAAACAACCCTCAACAATTTTTTAATTGGACTTGAAAACGACATTTATAACGTTAACCCCCCTATCTAGTTTCCTACAAGATTTGATAGTGTATGTAGAAAGCTATGTGTATAGCATTCCTGCAAAAGTAGACATCTAGAGGCTTGGGTTTCTCTCCATAAACTTTTTTCTTTTTGAGAAGATAGTAATACTTGTTATTATTAGAGTCACGGGTGTGTTTGTGTTAGAAAGCTTGTCTAGGATCCTGGAGACTCTGAGTTGTATCCCCATCACTGAAATAACAATAATAGTAATAATAAATGGTAACATTACATTTCTGTCAACTATCATACCTAAACTGGAATCTGCTTCTGCTTGATTTATTAGTAGAATTATTCCAACCTCTTTGCTTAGCATTAGGAACAAGGTGTTCGGATTTCTCAAGGAGGTAGAATACCTTTTAGGTCTTTGAATTTGAATGGATTGATATTCAGCACAAGACATCTCAAAACCAAGTTCACAGCCCAAAGGAGATTTATTTGCCCTGAGGAAGAAAAGGGAAGGGAATACAAATCAAAGACAGGTTATAGAGGATGATGAAGAAGGGGAAAGGAACAGGGAAGAAGCGGAAGAGATCTTTGTCCCGGAAGAACAAAGGACTTCCTCTGGATAGAGGGGAAACAGACATGACACGTAGGCAAATGGCGGTTCATATAGGTAAAGAGGAAAACCCCCGTGTTAGGATGAGGGGTTTAATTTTAATTGTACAGATTAATGAGGCCAGCCAATGCAGGGGGTGGGTTGTTAATTGCTGCACTTTTGTAGGCAGCCTCGGCGGAGGAAGTGGCCAAATAAGGGACTGGATCTTAATGGCTAGCCTTGGGAATGTAAGCTAATGATTTTTAACAAGGAAGATGGAATAGGAGAAGTGCAAGGCCTGCCAGAACCATGCTCGCCATGCTTGCTATGCTCAGGTCGGCTGGAGCCCCTCGGAATTGGCCTGGTTCTACTGAGTTTTTTCAGAGTGGCAATTGTCCTGGAAGACACGATGCTCTTTCCGAAAGTGACACATTGTTAATGTTCATAGTAGGTATATTCGGGAAGACTAATTAAAGAGCATAATAACTATCTCCAGGACAAGCAGAGCGGCGGAGACCTGTAGCCACTCTCCTTATTTTGAAAATGTATCCAACTCTGCCACATTCTGGGAAATGGGGAAAGGGATTGGCATCTGAAATGTAAATAAAACATCCCATAATAATAATAAAAAAGAGAGATTCGAGAAGCATCCTCTGGGTGGAGGTATTATCAGGTTCTAAGGTTGTGGCAGACATGAGGACGACAATTGTTCGTAAGTTCAAAGCTTCCCGCACTCTCGACGGAGTCAAGTCCGGGGGTCGCGGGCGGGCAGGAAACAAAAAACCAACCAAACAAAAAACACTTCAAGAGGAGAGATCGCCTTTCTCCGCTCTCCCGGTTGCAGTCCGCGGGCAAGTCAGGGCTCCGCGGGGGCTCGGGCGTGAAGAAAACTTGAGAAAAGGCACACGAAGTCCCACTCTGATCAGCATCTATAGCAAATGCAAGGCTAGTAGCGCCCTTCCCTAGCGGCCCGGCGCCCACTAAGCGCAGCGGCCGAACCCGGGAGGAGGCGGGGTCCCCGGGCCCAGCGCCCGAAATCTGTGCGCTTCCCGGTCCTCCTCCTCCTCGCCGTCACTGGCTGCATCTTTCTGCCCCGGCACAATAGAGGCTCCGCCCTCCCTCCGCGCCAGCCCCGCGGCGCCCTGGGCCAGCAGCCCTCCCTCGCCTCCTGAGCTGTGACCACTGTCCGTCTTGCGCCCAGTCCCCGTGTGTCCCGAGCGTCCCGGCGCCAGTCTTCCACCTGAGCTCACCCTGCGGCTCGCCCTCGGCGAGCTCCTCCGCTCCCTCAGTCACCTCTTTCTTGTGACCTCTCTGCACAGTCTAGGCTGCTGGGGTCTGGGAGGAGATGTTCAGGGTCTCTGGGGAGCACAGTCCTGCTCCACTCAGCCACACCCAGCATTAGACGGTTCTCCGAGCAGCTACTCTTCCGGACTCCAGTGAAAACGCCTTCCAGCCTGTCTTTGCTGAGACCCCCGCCCCAAGGTGGTCTCTGTAGGGACTAAGGTCCCTATTGTCGCATCTCTCATGGCCTATACTCTGCCGTTGGTTCTCTGCTTTGCTCTTGTGGTGGCACGGGTCTGGGGTACACCTCCCACAGGGACAAGTGAGCCCCTTGATGTGCAAACAGTGGCGCCCACGGAGGAGGAAGACGTTCTGCAAAACGAGGCGGACAACCAGGAGAACGTTTTATCTCAGGTAGGATGAGGACTCTCATGCTCACCCCTCTTGCCTTGGGGGACCTCAAGGACCTGAGGCTGGTCCCGGATGAAGTGTTTACGAGCAGCTGTTTTTCTCTGTATTTTTGGTGAAAACGGTGTTTCCTTTTAGTTTATCACACACAATTGCTTGTTTGGTGTTGGACAGGCTTTCTCATAGACCAGGCTGGCTTCCAGCTCACTGTGTAGCTGAGGCTAGCCTTGAACTTCTCTTCCCTCATAACTCCACTTCTCAAGTGTGGAGATTCTACCTCACTGACTTTAGTTTTGTTGTGTTAAAAGTAAGGGCAAGGGTCCTGCTCTCACAGCTGTGAAGTGTTTTAAGCTTACCAAGTCAGGAGAAAGGAGAGAAAGGAAGATTCCATACACTGGTTAAGAAGAGAGAGAGAGAGAGACAGAGAGAGAGAGAGAGAGACAGAGAGAGAGACAGAGAGAGAGACAGAGAGAGAGACAGAGAGAGAGAGACAGAGAGAGAGTGTTGATGTAATGGTTGTGAAAAGTCCCTCTTGCCTGTGAGACTGCTTGTCAGAATTGGAATGTGTAAACAGGAGGGCATGCTGGAAAGGAGGCAGATAGCATAAGTCATGGGCAATGTTTTATGGCCTCAGATGAGACACTTGGACAGAAACATGGGGTGAAGGCAGAATGCGTGATGTGCTACATGTGTGATGCATATGAGGAGGACCCCAGAACAGAGGCATTTATGTTAAGACCTGGTGCACCACCGGGAGTGGAGTGTTAGATCCACACAGTTGTGGCTGATTCTCAGTGGGAGCCAAGTGACCCAGGCTGGTGATGAGCGCTGTAGAGTGTCCGTTTATGAACTAACTCAGTCCTCAGAACACCCTGATAGCCCTTTCAGAGATGAGGAACAGAAGCTAAAAGTGAAAGAGGGAGAGCCTGGCTTCCAGCACTCTCCAGCCTGCGCCTTGGGACTTCTGAGTTATTCCTTCTCTCCAAAGCTGGCATGCTGATGTACAGTGGGCATCTCCTTGGTCCTCAGGATGAGTAATGTCAGAGAAAGAGTGCTGAGCGTGTGTTGCCTGTACCTCCTCTAGGCCCTCAGTCTGGGTCTTTTCTCTCTGGAGAGAGAGCCATTAGCCCTACTTTGAAGTTAATCAAACACTTGATTCTTCTTTTAATAATTATGCTAACATATGCCCTGTGCCCACCCATAACCTCACACTGCCCTTTAAATCAAAAAGACTTAAAATCCCTCCCACTGGGACTCTGGAAAACTATAAACAAAAGTTTCCCTGAAACCGGAGCCCCCTAAAGGGAAGGAACCCATCCAGGGTTCTCTGAGGAGGACTGCATAGGAATCTAGGCAGTTTCAGAAAGGAGACAGGCGATTTACTATCAACGTGGGGAGACTGGCTGCTTACGTCACCCTGAACTACCTGCACCTCCCGCTTCCACTGGTGGGGTCTATATTTCACAACAATCCTAAAGCAAACATTAGCTTTAGAAGAAACCCAACCGTCTCAAGGAAAACATTACATGCCTTCTTCCTACAGACAGCATCCTAAGGAACATTTGCAGACTCCAAACCTACCCACCCGCTGCCATCATCAGTCAGACGCAGGAACCCCTCTGCCTGGTCAGGATGGGAGCCTTGGTTTGGAGATATAAAGCCTACTATAGATGAGTTGGTGGGGCTTATGGGGAGGGGGGACTTTTCTCTCAGGGTAGGAACAGCAGAAAGCCCGCATGAGGAGCCTGGGAGGAGCGTATACCCAGAAGGAAATGTTTAACATTGTAGAAGCAGCAAGCACAGCTAGTTTTGTTCTGGTTTTGGCCTGGGGTTTTGGTTCAGGAGCCAAAGGAACTCTTAGACTACATAAACGTTACAGACTCCTGGACCTGTTTTCTTTCTGTCTCTACCATCTCTCTTTCTGTCAATCTAACCCATCCTTGAAGGCTCACATCAAACACCGCCTCCTCCAAGAAGTCCTCCCTAGATTCCAGGTGGAGCCTCAGCTCCCAGCATAACTGTCACTCCAGATCTTCCGGGGCATGCAGCATTGTCTAGTCTGTGTGATTTATTTATAGTGGCCTCCTTGGGAACAGGCGCTCTGTCTGGTCATCCTCGTGAACTTTGCACTGACATGAGGAGGTACTCTGTAAGTGCTGAATGAATGAATGAATGGAATGAATGAATGAATGAATGAATGAATGAGAAGCCTGTAGTCCTCACAACCAAAGACCAGTTTTCTGATCCCTCCTTCAACTCTATTTCTAATATAAACCTGGATTTGAGCTGAGGGGAAGGGCTATTGAAAGAACGAGGTTTGGTTTTTGTTGTTGTTTGTTTTCTTGTCTTTTTCTTCTTTTAATGCTAATAGTTTAAGGCTCTGCTATGAAACACACATCTTTTCAAGGCCTTCCCATGCTAGCAGAACCCTGAGTGCATTCAAGAAAATGTCAGTGTCAGCGAATTATGATCTATGACTTGTTCTCTTCATGGCTCAGGGCTGAAGTCTCTGGCTGGGGCAGCGCATTTGACAAAACGTCTTTCTTTGATGAGCATGTGTTTGCATACCTCCAGCTCAGTCTCTCTCTGTGTCTAGCTGCTGGGAGACTATGACAAGGTCAAGGCTGTGTCTGAGGGCTCTGACTGTCAGTGCAAGTGTGTGGTGAGACCCCTGGGCCGAGATGCCTGCCAGAGGATCAACCAGGGCGCTTCCAGGAAGGAAGACTTCTACACTGTGGAAACCATCACCTCAGGCTCATCCTGTAAATGTGCTTGTGTTGCTCCTCCGTCTGCTGTCAATCCCTGTGAGGGAGACTTCAGGCTCCAGAAGCTTCGGGAGGCTGACAGCCGGGATTTGAAGGTAGGAACTGGTAAGAGGCAGTTCGTGGGGTGAGAGGGTACCTCGGGGACCTAGGAGACTACAGACTCACAGCTGGGCATGGAAAGCCTTTGAAGAGGGTCAGGCCTGGCCCCTGGAGTCTTCGGTGTGGATCTGAGGTTGGTCTAACAAACTTTCAGCTCTGAAGTCAGTGAGAGACGGGTTGGGGGGTGGGGGGAGAAAATTATGCCCTATGCCAGAGGAACCAGAGAAGCCAGGCCTAGGAGGAGCTGCCAGGACCATCTGGCTAAAAGAACTCAGTGTTCTCCAGGAAAATCACTGTCACAATTTTCTGTCAGTCTACCATGTACATAGAAGCTTTAAGACTCAAAGAGCAATGGACGAGCCCTTTGGTCCTGGCATCATCACTGGAATGACCTGCTCTGGTCAGGTCTTTACACTGTTCCTGGGCTTGTGTTCTGCAGTGTGGGGATATTTAGGCCTATGTGGGCAGCCCCATGGTCAGCTGAGGGCTTTAGTCGCTCCTGTTCTTCCTCTTTCACTTGCAGTATGGGGTGCTCAGGCTCACTTGTATCCAGTCATAGCTCCATGACCCTCCTTCACTTCTCTGAGCTCAGCCTCCTTGAATACAATGTGGAGGACCCTGGAGGGTCTGAGGGCATTGATGGATGGCACCTACTGAGTAGCTCAGGGGAGATAGGCATGGTTTCTGCTGGGTCTGATAACTGGTACCCACAATGGCAGTCACTGGTTGCTCTTTAAGAAGAGAAGTGTTCAATAGAACAAGGAATGTCCCAGGTTTGGCCACGTGACTCAAAGTGGTACTTCTATAGAGCTACTTTCTGAACCCAGAGCCACAGTCATTCAGTTCTAGGGTTGGAATCTGAGAGATTCCAAGGACCACACCAGGCAAAATTTCTATTTAGGAAATCAGAAAACCATCATAGTTTATATTAGCTAGTTGTGGGATCCTTGGGTTAAAGGTTCACTTGTTCATGGAAGGTCATCTAATTGTCTTATTTTGAGAGCAGAATACTTATCACAGCTGGAGTCTGAGTCCTTCCTTACACAGATGTGCTTGTGAGGGCACCTCTCAATTCCTGGCTAGTGGAATTGTCCTGGTCCCTGTAGGGCCTCTGACATGGGCATCTAAAAGGAAACTTTATCCCTGGGGCTCTTTAGGTCCTACCCCTGAGCTAACTAACCCTCTGTTCTTGCTTCTTAGCTGTCTACAATTATAGACATGCTGGAAGGTGCTTTCTATGGCCTGGATCTCCTAAAGCTGCATTCAGTTACCACTAAACTCGTGGGGCGAGTGGATAAACTGGAGGAGGTAAGAAGGATTCCAGTCCTGCTGTCTCTTTTGCAACTGAGCCCCCAGAGGATATAATATTTTCCTGTTCCTTACTCAGCCCTACTGGAAGAAGTCCGTGGACTGGTGCTATCGGCTGGCATTAGCTCTTGTGCCCAAACAGTTGCTGCTTCCAGCACAAACCTATAACATCAGTTTTGGGGTGTTACTCTAAGCCAGTGGTTCTCAGCCTTCCTAACACTGTGACCCTCTGACACAGTTCCTCATGTAGTGGTGACTCCCAACCACAAAATTATTTTCGTTGCTACTTCCTAACTGTAATTTTGCTACTGTTATGAATCATAATATAAATATCTGATATCTAGGATATCTGATATATGACCCATGTGGAAAGGTTGTTTGTCACTCACTCCCCCCCCAAAGGAGTTGCAACCACAGGTTGAGAACCACAGCTTTAAGTGATGGGTTTAATAACGCAGTGACCACAAGCAGATCAATATTCCTCATGAATAGATAGGCTTTGGGGGTTCTATCATGGCGAATCTGAGGTTCTCTGCTGAATGATTGATAGATGTGAGAAAGGAAGGGTCTCTAATTAATGCAGAAAGACCAGCAGACTCAAGGTTAGCAGAGTGAGTTAGTCTGTCTGCCACTACCAAGTAGTTATACCCCACCCCACTCATGACCCCCTGCCCACTTTGTGTTATTGTCCAGGGGACAAAAGACATACTGGCTATGGTGGGATGACTTAAAAACTCATTAAACTAAACACAGCATCCGGATTATGACCAAAGAGACATGAAGATAAACATTCCCACAATGCACTGCTGGGAATGCTGGGCCAGAGAAGATGAACCACAGCATTCATGATTAGCTAGCTCACGTTCCCTTCACTCTAAACAGATATTCCCAGAGGGGCCTGTGAGACTGTGAGATAGCTTAGTTGGTAAAGGTGCTTGATGCCTGCCTCTTTATCTGAGTTTAATCCCTGGAACCCACACAGTGAAACAGACCTCCTCAAGGGGGCCTCTGATCTCCATACTGAGGCACACACATGGGGCGGAACGGGGGTGGGGGGAGGTTTTAAATTCTCCAAAAGCCAATGTGGTAGCCCATGCCTCTAATGCCATCACTTGGGAAGCAGAGGCTGCTTGAACTCTGTATCAAGAGTTGTCTCAAAACACTTTTTCAAAAAGTGAACATCCCCACCCGCCCCGTTTTTTCCCACCACTTGTAGGTTTAGACTCTTCCATGCCAAGTGTGCTATGGAGGGTCCAGGGTCTGCAGCTTGGGTCTGCAGACAGGGTGAGGCAGCCACACGAACTACTTCATCCCCCTCTCCTCTGCCCTCTCTCACCAGAGGGACTGCCTGGAGAGGCAAGCCTGTTGATAGCTTGAATGGTGACACAGATTGTTCATTCCCATCTCGCTCCAAACAGAATCCATGCAGGAGCAGCACCCTCCGTGTGACAACTGCTTCCTTATTCTTTCGGGTAGGCTGGTTCTGAAGAGATCCAACCAGGGTCCAGAGCTTGGAAGCACCCTGTTCCCATCATCCCCGAGAACTGCCCAAATGTGGGATGTCCCTTTAAGAGAACGACTGATGGCCACCTCTTCCACTTTTATTTGACCTTGACAGCCACATAGTTTCCATTCCTTCCAGCTTGGGAAAGATAGCTTTGTGAGAGGATACTAGAGGCCAAGGTCAGACACCCAGCCTCAGAGGAGGCCAGTGGAATGAACTCTGCAAAAGGCCAAGCCCATCCCCCCTCCCCTCCCACTGCAGCAGACCCTCCTCTGGCCAAGGTTAGAAGTGGGAGGAGTCTGGGGCCGGACAGTGGCCCAGCAGGGTGGCACTGAGTCACAACTGGGGTTTTGTCTCAATCGTCATAGTGACAAGAGTATCTCTTTTCAAAACGCGCATGCTCAGTAGCCAGTGTTGGACTTTTATAATAACCCTTGTATTTGTACAGTATTTTACAGTTTTTTTAAAACATTCCATATACATTTAGTGATTTGTTTCTGTGAGCTGGGCAGGATGTGAGACCTCAGGAAATTCCATGGCTTGCCTGAAATCAAGAAAAAAAGAAACCCTGGGCTGGGTTCTGGTTCAGGCCCTTCTGGTTCTGGTCCAGGGCTCTTTCTAATCAATCTCAGAAGTTCCTTCAAATCCTTGCTGTCTGCCCTGTAGGCATCAGTTTTTCCTAAGCAGTTTTAAAACAATAGTTCTTCCACGGCAGTTTCTAGGCAGGACTGTGGCTGTATCCCATGTGCGTGGAGGTCTGGCTCCATGGAGCTTTCCCTGAAGCAGACAACCTCGGGCGACAGGTCACTGTGCTGACAGGAGTCTTTTGACCCATGAAGTGAAGTACTGTATCTTAGACTGGAGTGGAATCCAGCTTGTGCAGCCTGTCTGACTGGGGTATGCAGTAATTGAAAAGGCAGAATGTTGGGTAAATGGAAAAAACACTCCCTCTCTCCAGCCCAGCTCTGGGGGAGGAATGGAAGTAAAATTCTGATCCCACTCCTTGCAGTTTCTTGAGTCCCAAGGGGATCTCTTTGGCGTTCAGACAAGACTAAAGGAGATCAGATTGGAGCAGCCGTCCTCTCAGAGTAAGGTGGCTGCTCGACTGTGCAAGTGGGCACACGTGTGCACATCTGTCTTAGGCATAGAGGAGAATGTAGGCATGGAAACCTCATTTGCAGATGAAAGAGGAAGGAAGAAGAGAGAAATGAACTCTGGTTCAGAGCCTCACCACTCTCAGCAAACTCCTCCCTGGCAGCTCTGCCCGAGGGCTGAGTTTAACCTTTCATTTTAAGTGATGGAAAAGATACATGCTTCAGAAAGTGCACAGTGAATATACAGCCTGAGAACTCAGTATAATGAGACTTCTGAGGAACTGCCATCCCACTGAAGACATAGTGATGTCAGTACACACCCACAACCCCTGTTCTCCCCCCCAACCTCCATCCCCACCCCCAGAGAAGCTTGATCATCTTCCTTGTTTTCTTTCTCCTTTAAAAAGGGGGGAGAGGTTAAAAAGATTTATTTATTCCATTTTTACGTGTTTGAGTACATGCCTGCATGAATGTATATGCACCGCATGCCTGCCTGGTACCCGAGGGGACGTCAGCAGAGGCTATCTCATCCCCTTGAACTAGAGTTACAGATGGTTGTGAGCCACAGTGTGGGTGCTGGGAACTGAAACCCTGTCCTCTGAAGAGCACCCAGTGCTCTCAGCCACGGAGCCATCTCTCCAGCCCCCTCCTTGCTTTTCTGTGTAGGTTTCTTCTCTAAGGATGAGTCTTCAAGTACGATAGTTTCATCTAAGTTTGAACTTCAGTTATATAGAATCATATAACTTCAGTTATATAGAATCAGAGCACATAGGTCTTCACGCATGTGTATATGTTGAGCAACTATCACTCAACTTCATATTTTAAACATTTAACTGTTGTTTGGGGTCTTAGGATTCACCTATTTTTATTCATGTGTATTATTTTACTATATGGACATCATGCAATTCTTCTATTCATTTGGTTATGATAGGCATGTGATTTATTTCCAGATTTCTATTCAGAATAGTCCAGGAACACCACTGTGCACATATAACCTGGCACATGCTTGCTTGCAGTTTTTATAGCACAGGACAAATAATGGGGTGAATGGCTCATTAGTTATCTTAGACCAGTGCTTCTCAACCTTCCTAATGCTGTGACCCTTTAATATAGTTCCTCATGTTGCAGTGACCTCCAACCATAAAATATTTCATTGTTACTTCATAACTGTAATTTTGCTACTGTTACGAATCATAATGTAAATATCTGAGATTCAGGATATCTGATGTACAACCCAAGGGGTTGTGACCTCGGGTTGAGAACTGCTGTCTCAGACTTTAAGGGAGTATTGTCAAACTGTCTTCTCAAGTGAGTACAAGTTTACACTGCCTCGAGCAGATGTGACCCTTCACCAGCACTTGAAAATATCAGGCTTTCTAATTTGGGGAAGGGGGTATATTGTAGAGAAGCCATTTTATTAAGTTCCAGAATCTGAGCCCAAACGCCTTTCCTATTCACTCTGGGGAGGCCTGAAACATGCACCCTGCTTCTAAAACCAGTCCACCAAGAAGAAACAGCCAAACATCGTCAACATGGCGGACTCATGCTGCCCCACTTCTACCAATAGCTGGGGAGGGGAGGAGAATTCAGGGATGATGATGGGGGAGTTGCATTTGAAAGGCAGCTAGACACAGGACATATATACCAGGAGAGATGGAGATTGGAAGTTCAGGAGCGAAACCTATAGTTTCCAAAAACAAAAACAAACCCTGTCCATTTCATACACATCTGGGTGGCACTGATTCAACATAAGTCAAGATTTCCATCCTGAGCTGCGGGTGTACAAAGGACATAGAGACTTACAGGCTGTCTAATCCTGAAAATGCATTCTAAAGGCTCAGGATTTGAAGCATAGGCTATGACATCTAGTACAGTATACTGCTTCCAGGATCAGACTTATTCACAGGCAGAGAACAGAATGGAGGGAAGATGGTTGAGAGAACCAGCTCTATTGTGGAGGCTCTGTGGGATAAGATGTCCATAAAATATGCAAATCTCTGTGAAGCACCCAGCACATAAACGAAGGACACCTATAAGTGCTTTTGTATAAGTGTTTAGATATGCCTGTCTACGATTGCATATATGCATTTCTCTAAGTGTGAGTGCATACCCCATACTTGTAAAACACACGATGCAAGCTGCGCTCACTTGTGATCCTAGTCTCAGGGTAACTCCTTGCTATAGGGAGTTCAAGGCCAGTCTAGTTAACCTAAGACACCATCTCAAACCACAGCAAAGAATGCCTGCCTAAGAGTTTTCTGTTGCTGAACCCTGCCCCTCCTGGCATGTGGCATTTCCTTTGACCCTGTGCACAGGTGAGCATGGGGGCAGGGGCACTGTATGTCAGATGGAGCATTTTCCCCAGATACTATTGGCTCTGAGGAAGATTAAAAGTCTCTGATGGGTTTTTCAGGCTCAGAATTAGCCCTCTCCCTAGGATACCCTGGCTTAGACATTGATGAGGTTCTTTCTGAAATCTAAAGATCTATTGGCTTCTGTGTTTCTGGCTCAGAAGGCAACATCAGAGGAGCACTCCTTACTCAAGGGGGATATGTATTTGCACTAACTAATAGGAAAATGTAATTTTCACCTGTGTAAAGCTGGCAGTGAGTTAGGGAAGCCGTTGCTTTCCAAGTGACCCTCTCACCTTGCCTCCCACCCATCAAAACACCCCAAGTGCTCAGTCTCCTGATCAAAACTGCCTCTTCAGAGGGGCTGTCTGTCGTCTTTCCTCCCTTGTGACTTCCTTAAGTGTGGCTTTGGAGAGGAAGGTCCATCCCGTCTCCAGCAGAGTACCCTCCGAAAAGGCGGAGGGTCAGCGATGTTTCCAATATACATTTCAGCTTTCCTTAATTCAATTTACATCTTAATATGAGTTCAAGCCAACATATCACCGCTCCTGGGGTTATATATACTTCAAATCTAATTTGCTACTATGGAATGCAATCTTTACTTCTTGGCTAAAGGTATAGGAGTCAGCCTTCCATCTGTTGGCTTGGGAATAGCACATAGCTGCCAGGATATAAGGGAGCATATGGCTTGGTTTGGGGGGGCGGTGTCTGAGGCTTCTGACTAACATAGAAACTCTTCCCCTGGGGATCTGGGACTTATCTGGTCTGGCTCCCTTTCCGAGTTTGGGATCTCCTGAGGGCAGCTGGGTAGTCGTGTTCTTTGTTCCCCAGTCCTGGCTCAGCAGCACCTGATACACACAAGATGTTCAGCAGCTGTTTAGTCAGGGAAGGATTTAGAGCGGCAGCCGGTGGCTCCCTTACCCCACGTCTGCCTGTTCCACCAGCTGTGGTCAGGATTGGACCACAGCCTCTCCGTCCTGCCATCAGGAGCATCAGCTGCTCCCAGCTGCTCTTACCACTCACCCCAGTTCTCTTACTAAGAGCTGGGAGACAGCTGTCAGCTGGGGTGGCTGTCCCTGGCCCATCTGCTCTGAGCTGTATCCCTGAGGACTTAGAGGAGGAGGAGACAGTAGACCCCATTCACCTCAACACATGTATACAATACTATTGCAAGACCTCTTCAAGCTTGCTATCCTCAGTGCCTGAGCCTGGTGTGCTCCTAGCCATGTCTTCCAGGTAGCCTGCTGCAGGACTTGGGTACAAAGTTTGGCCTACGTGTAGCCTGGCCCAGCTGCCTTCCTCCAAGTATCTTATGTATCCCAAGATTCTTTCTTTCCTCCCTGCCTCAGCCATAGCAACCATAGCTCTTCTTTCCTTTCACATCTGTGCATCTGCTTTTGACTATAAGGGTCCTTCAGCATCACCTACACATCTCCAGGCCTGACTCAGCCCAAGCACTAAGCTTTGTTCTCTGTAGCAAGCCTGGGTGCAGTGGATGCCTTCATTCTTTCTTCAAATGGCCTGGAGAGGTTTCATTGGTTGACTTAGTTACATAGCCCGGCTGGGAACTCCAGAGCCTTTCTCCCTGCATTCTCTTCTTGGTTCTGGTTAGAAAAGCAAGTCCATAGGGAGCTGCCAGAGCTCTGCCGCCTTTCTCCTTGATTCTAACAGCTTTGCTGTAAGGAAGGCATCGATGGCACCTTCTGTCTCTACCTACCATGCCCACCCTCATCCAATAGCTATGAAAGTTCAGGGTAGAATTTGCACCCCTAGGATACTCTTTCCCTGTGCCCCACCAGTGTGCAGGTTTGGGTGCACTGGCTTCTACACCTCACCCAAGTGTTTGGTCACCTGATCAACTGCTGAGCTGCGTGCTCATGAACGCCCATGCCGAGCCTGATCCCACTTACGTGTTGTTTCTGCATCGCCCAGGGACTCCGCCCAACTCACATGCTTCCTCCCTCTGCCGTTTGTACCTCTAGCCACAGCTAGCACTGGTACCTTTACCCAGCTGATCACATGGGCTTGCTCTTAGCTGATGGTCTGCCATGCCTAACTGCATGTCTCTAGCACGTGGCACTTCTTCAGTGAACATTCCCCAGTTCCCTAGCTCTGCCTCGTCTAGGGACTCATAGTCAGGCGTCCAGATCTTTCATTGTGATCAGCCTTCTGTTCCAGCCCTGTGAGATGCCTGCTCTTTCAATTCCCTTCCCACCCTCCACATGACGGTGCCAGAATTCTTGGCAGGGACCGTGTAGTGTGCTGGCTTAAGTCAGATAGGCACCCTTCTCTCTGCCTTCAGTGCATTCTCCATGAGGCAAGTTGTATACATCGTAAATGTCATGGCCGCAGGTGTCCCAGAGGGGAAGAACTCAAGGCATGAGGTCATGCATTTCACTTAGTTACCAGGGCAGGATCCTAAACACTCTGAGTGGGTGAATGCCATGCCCCACAGCTCCAAGAAGTGCCCCACAAAAGGACCTTGGTGTGAGGAAGGCAGAGCCTTAGGGAGGGCCAGCAGCCATGCATGGGAGGTGTCTGAGTAGAGATAGCCACACAGGGGCAGCTGCTGCTCCTGCCCTGGGGATATCAGCTGGCTCAGCCCAACCTGCTGATGGGGGGTGATGCCACCTCCAGCCTAATGTTTATTCAGGCGGCCAACAGGCTTTGCTGTTCCCACGAGGGCAATTAACTATACAGCTCCTCTGGGTTTTCAGAGCTGGCCTGCCTCAAACCCTCCTCTGTGGAAATCCCAAATAATGGCCTTGCTGACATCAGAAAGGGGATTGGAGACTATAAATCAATGGGCAGCAAGCCCCTGGGACCCCGGTAGGCAGGAGGGAGAAGTTGCCCCTGTGGGCTGCTGTGACCGCACAGAGCGTACTCCAGTGGAAGCCCACGCTCAGGGTGTTCAGAAATCAGAGGGGCTGCCTTTCACAGAATGAAGGTACTCAACCCACATGCCCCACCATCCTGAGCACCTGAGTAATAACACTTTGGGTGGAGTTCTGGGCTGAGAACACAACTCAGCACCCTGGGAGTGTTGTCCCTGCCCTCGGTGGGGGTCACTTCTGGCTGCTGTTATGTTACATTGTTTCTGCCCAGTTCTTTTCTCTGGTCAGTTTTCTCACTGTTTGATCTGTGACTTACTTTCCCCTCATCCTCCCCAGGTGAAGTTCCTCACTGGTCTTGCTCACTAAGCCACCTCAAGGCCCTCAGCGTCCATGCACTAACAAGGATGTTCCACAGCTGGCCTCTGCACTGCCAGGCTTTGTTCTGTCTTAGGATACGAAGCGGTGGCAGGGACAACTGCTCTATGCTGGTTCCCAT
The DNA here is from genome assembly GCA_030674055.1 of Rhabdomys pumilio. NCBI lineage: Eukaryota > Metazoa > Chordata > Mammalia > Rodentia > Muridae > Rhabdomys > Rhabdomys pumilio. The sequence goes on along the minus strand of JANHMN010000007.1, from coordinate 77,489,118 downwards.
GGATTCCAGAGACCAGGAACCTTTCCGATCTCACCTGGGATGACCTTGGCTGACACAAACAGCCTCGTTCCCACTTCACTCCTTCTAGCGCTACCTCGAGCTTCTTTTTAGGGGAGCATTCCTCAAATTCCCAGGTGGACTTAGCACACCTGGAGATTTTGGGAAAATGTAGGTTCTTATTCTGCAGGTCTGGGAAAGGCCCGGGATTTGCATTTTGACAAGGTCCTCGTGGTGCTGACGGTGCTGGTGTCTTGTCCACGCTTTGAGTAGTGAGGATCTGTGGGAGCCCAGCATCCTGAGTTACTCAGCAGACACATGAATGTAAGACCTTTTGTGCACGTGAAAGCAAACTGTAAGGATGCTCTGGCATCTTTAAAGTGCTTGGTACTGCTGAGGGCTGGCTGAACTGGCTGGGTACCTTTAGTGGTCCAGTAAGTGAACCACTAAGAGGAGCAGAGGCCAGCAGGCTGGTGATGAGTCAGCCCTGCCGCTTTTCACTATTATTGTGGATGTGTGTCATCAGTGTATGTATGTCGGAGCACACATGAAGAAGACAACTTTGTGACGTTGCTTCTCTCCTTCCGACTTTCTGTGGGTTCTGAGATTTGAACTTATGTCTCCAGGTTTTTGAAACAAGTACCTTTATTTACCCTCAGGCCATCTTACTAGCCCTCTGCCAGGGTTTTAAAATGACAACTACCAAATCTCATCCTTACTGTAGGACTCAGTAGTGTCTCTGTAATATGAAAAGTTAAACAGACCTGATTGCTGGAGTCCATTCCAATGGTGATGCTATGAACAGTAATGACCTGGTATTTTCCTTCATTCAGCTGTAATAAACTCAATCCTCATAATTTTGGATAGGGAATGTGCTAGTACTGTCAACTTTTTATTGATGGAAAATAGATATAGGGGAGTTTAACTGATTTGCCTAAAATCACAGAGCTGGGAATAGTAAGCAGTGAGGCATGAGCTGGACACCTTTCTCCTTAACCTATAGTTCCAACCATTGCCCCTCTGAAAGCTTGGCAGGAAAGACCACACACACTCACTCAGGGTGAGTTCTCCAAAAGAGACCCGTTCTCACAGACTGTAGCTTCCACAGCTGATTCTGTGCATTTAGAGAGTCTGGCTCGGGCTAGGCACCAGAGAACACGGTGAGCCATTTGAGGACTCAAGATGAAATGGCCCTAGGATGTTGTGCTGACCATTTTGGAGTCTGGAAAATTTAACAAGAATCTACTGGGCTCCCCTGGGCGACCCTCATAGGAGCCTTGGTGCCACAATGTCTGAGTGTCACCATCTTCTTGGCTATATTAACATCACCGTGGCTCTGAGCCACCCAGACTCCCTTCTAGGACATCAGACTTAGGACATCAGTAGCAGTATCACCAGGCTTCAGGGCTGTGGCTGGAAATGTCTGAGCTCTCGTGCTTCCCCATGTCTGGTAAAAGGTTAAGAGCAAATACATCGTCTGTTTTACTACGTTTCTTTCTCTACTAACCTTACCAACTTCAAAAACAGGGCCCCAAGGTGAACACATCCGACATTTCATTGCTCTTGCATGAGTGTGGTTGTGGTACTAGGTGTTGAACCAAGGTCCTCACACATGCTAGACAAGTGTTCTACTATGGACTGCGTCCTCTGCTCTTTTGACAGGAAGTTGCCAAGGCTGGCCTTTAGCCTTCTCTGTATCCTTGGTTAGCCTTGAGCCTCTCAGTCACCCAGCTAGCATTGAGCTTGTAGTCTTTCTGTTGCAGCCTTCTATTATTATTATTATTAAATTTATTTATTTATTCCCTTTAAAATCCAATATCAGCCTTTCCTCTCCTCCCAGTACCCCTCACACAACTTCTTCCCTCCATTCTCCCTTCCCTTTCTCTTTTGAGAAGGAAAAGTTCCTCTTTGGGTGTCAAACACCTCCCCCTCCCACAGTGCATCAAGTCCCTGTGGCACTAGGCATATCCTCTCCCAGTGAGGCCCAGACAAAGCTGTCCAGTTAAGGTTGTGGGATCCACAGACAGGCAACAGACTTAGAGACAGCCCCTGCCTCAGTTGTTTGGGGGACCTGCAAGAAGACCAAGTTGCTCATCTGCTACATTTGTGCAGAGGAACTAGGTCCAGCCTGTGTATGTTCTTTGGTTGGTGGTTCAGTCTCTGGGAGCCCTAAGGGTCCAGGGTAACTGATTCTGCTGGTCTTCCTGTGGAGTCCTTGTTCTCTTTGTTGTTGCAGCCTTCTGTGGATCTGGGACTATAGGCCTGAGCCACGAGCCCTGGCTACACAGAACATTTGATTGTATTTATTTTCAGAGCTGAGGATGGAACCCAGGGCTTCATGAAAGATAGAAAAGGCTTCTACAACCACTGAGCTAATCTCAACATTGTCTTATAAAAATATTTACTTTTTATGTGTTTATTTATTTATTATGCATGAGGGCATACACAGATACTCTCACACACTCCCACACATGTGCACATGTCTCAGCGTGCATGTGGAGGTCACAGGACAACTTAACAGTGATTGGTTTTCTGCCTCCACAAGGGAGAGGGGAGGGGAGGACTTGTGTGAGGGGTACTGGGAGGAGAGAAAGGGCTGATATTGGGTTTTAAAGGGAATAAATAAATAAATTTAATAATAATAATAATAATAATAATAATAATAATAAGAAGAAGAAGAAGAAGAAGAAGAAGGCTGCAACAGAAAGACTACAAGCTCAATGCTAGCCTGGATTACTGAGAGGCTCAAAGCGAGCCAATGATACAGAGCAGTCTCAAGGCCAGCCTTGGCAACTTCCTGTCTAGGAATTGAACCCAGGTCATCAGCAAGCACCTTTTGTTTGCTGAGCTATGTTGCTAGCTCCACAACACAACATTTTAAAGGGCTTTACTTCTATCATTTCTCATTGTCAGTGTGTCTGTGTGTGAGTGTGTACATAGGAATGCAGGAATCGAAAGAGGCCAGAGGCGGCAGATCCCCCTGGAGTTGAAGTTGCAGGGAGTTGTGAGCTTCAGAATAATACAGAATAAAGAGTAGCCTGGTGTGAGTGCGGTAACTGATCTCAGGTTCTCTGCAAAATCCCCAGTAGAACATTTTAGATACTCATGGAAACCTTAGTGTAGGACCACAGTTGAACAACGCTGGGGCTCTCTGAAGTCACTTTCTCTAAAGTGAACTACAAGACAGAGGAGTCTCTGTGAGTCAGATCCCACCTATGCCCACCTTCTGCAGGTCTGCCTCTGCCTTCCACATTCCCCTTGAATGTTCTGACCGTCATGTCAGGCATGTAGAGACTCTGCAGCAGTGTCTCTCCTCAATGACAACAGCCACCTCCCTGAGATGAGGACTCCAAGGGCATTTGGAGCCTTTCCTGCCCCCTCTGTGCCAGCTGACCAAGATTCGGCTTTGACTCTTCCTGGTGTGAGCCAGGAGTAGTGCCTGGCAACTGCCAACGTGGGGGTCATTTCGGGCAGCTGTCTTCAGGCACAGATAGGAAAGTTTGAGGTCAGCCTATTCATTTTCTATGTGAGTGATCCAAAGAGCAGGGATGAGTGGTTGGTGCCCATAGAAAAGTGACAGTAAGTACAGTCCTTTAAAATCACGCCAAAAGGTACTTCTTTCATACGCTGGGTGACTGATTCACTTGAGCAAGTGAATGGAATTGCTGGCATCATTCTTCATCACTTGGCAGGAACACCGTATACAAAGAACCAAAAAAGAGCTGGGTGCCCTGGCCATGGCAGGGGTATTCTTAGGAAAGCTATGATAGTCTGGGTATTTCTAGCAGTTGGGTGTCTGGAAATGCTGCCTGGGTACCTGTCACTGGTTCCCAGGACAGGGCTAGGCACATGCATGGACCCCAATGTTTTCTTGGCTCCATCCTCTGAGCCACCCCCACATCTATGTACCACCCACTCTGAGCTCATCCCCACATCTCATCTCCATAGAGATCCATCTCTATGGAGACAAATCTCCATGCTCCAAACCATCCTGCCTTTGAGATCTCAAGGTTGCCCATTACCTATTGTCTGTCTTCCAAACATTTTAATGTAACCCCTTTTCAAAAACTATTTCATTTTTAGGAAGTCTCTAAAAACCTCACCAAGGAGAATGAGCAAATCAAAGAGGACGTGGAAGAAATCCGAACGGAGCTGAATAAGCGAAGCAAGGAGAACTGCTCTGACAACATCCTAGAGAGCATGCCAGACATCCGCTCAGCCCTGCAGAGGGATGCGGCCGCAGCCTACGCCCACCCAGAGGTACGGCCCCATCTCGCCAGGGCATCTCCTTGGCCTGGAAGTGTGAGATCAGCTTGAAGAAGAGCTCCTCAGGGCTGAATCCTTTCACAGCCAGGGTCTCACTTCTGTGTAACAGCCCCATGGGTGTGATGGGTAGGACTTGCCCCAGCGTCACTCAACACGGACAGCCAGGGAAGTTCAGGGAGTAAGATTGGAAGAAGGACTCAAATCCGGGTCTTCTGAGCCTTGGTACCATTCTCACAGTACCCCATGCTGCTCTCTTGTGCATCCCTTACAGAACATCCATGCTCCTACCTGGGACCATCTACAGTTGCATCTCTCCTAGCATTGTTATTAACACCACATTTTTTTCTCTGTCTTGGAAATGCCCCAGCTTGCAGACAGTAAATGATATGGTCCTTCTCTTTATAAGGGACTCATTAGTCACCTTCACCAGTGTACAGTTATCACTGCAGTTATGAAAAGCAGGCCAGACACGAGTCAGTATCCCCATCTTGCAGATGGATATAGATCCTGGGTCAGCTAGGAAGTAGTGGCAGAGCATTTCAACTCCTGTTCCTTCCATCCGCTTGTATCCCTACCACAAAACCAGCCCTGTATAAGATGGCTAATACAGTGTTGAGTGATGCCACAAGACCTGCTTGCATAAAAATATCTCTCCATCTGGTGACTGTCTCCTAAAAATTACTAGCTGGGTTTGGTGGTACGCATCTTTAGTCCCAGCACTTGGGAGGCAGAGGCAGTTAGATCTGCGTGAGTTTGAGGCCAGTGTGGTTTACATCGTGAGTTCCGGGACAGACAGGGCTATGTAATGATGCTGACGATAAAAACTTCTATGTGGTTAAATATGTTTACATGCAATATAGTGGGACAGCAACATTTCTGAGACCAGGCTCACTTTAACTTGCTTCTCTGGGTCTGTGGTAGATGACAGAGCTGAGACACACTGGTGTCTTGGGTAATTGTTCTGGGTATGTGTTGGACAGAGCCTAGGTTAGTTAGAGACTAAGCTTGTTCTTCTCTGTGCTATAATAGGTAAAAGGTTGGGAAGTGTGTTGCTTGGCTTTCTGTTCTTGTGACAAATTACCTGAGATAATCAACTAAAAAAGAGGAATGGTCAAAAGACTTGATTTCAGAAAATTCAGCTTATTGTCACTGCTTTGGGTGGGGAATATGTGGTAAAGCTGTCAGTCACCCCAGGGCATAGGGAAGCAAAGGAGAAGAGGGGGCTAGGGCCCTGTGGCCTAACTTCTCCCACTAAGCCCCATGTCTTAAAGCTTGCACCACCTCCTAGCACCATGAGCTAGACACCAAGCCTTCAATAAAGAGACCTTCAGAGGACTTAAGATCCAGATTATAGCAGGTCACACTACTTTGTCGGACTCTGTTGCCTGGGTCATCATGAATTTGGATAGAGAGGTTAGAAGGCTTCGTATGTAGGCTCAGGACTTTTTGTTTGTTTGGTTTATGGGCGTCATCTCTCCGAGACTAGCTCCAAACTCACTATGTAGCCAAAGATGGCTTTGAACTGATTCTCCTGCCTCCAACTCCCAGATGCTGGGATTACAAGTGTGTACTATCATGCCTGGTCTATGCGGTGCTAGGGACTAAACCCAGGACTCTGGGCAAGATAAGCACTCTACAAACAGAATCACATTCCAAACTTACAGGCTTAGAACTCTTGGGTAAAGAAACTCCTTATAGTAGGACCAAGGGGGCATACTGATGGGCTTGGGAAAGTTTGGGCACATGTGTTCTGAAAACAAGGTGACAGATGGGGACTCAGACAACAAGCACTGGAAAAGTATGGTGTGTGAACCTCCCCCATGAAGTCAAAAGCAATCTCAGGCTATAAAGTGAAGAACGGGAGTAATTACCTGACTTTTGATGTTTTTGAAACATTATATTTCTTCATAAATAATTTTTTCTCATTTTTGAGTGTCCCTTACATGTTGGCCACTGAAACATGTTCTTAGCCTGTCTGGTGGGTCACCCCTGAGGGAACCTGAAATCACCCCAAAGCCAGAAGATCTGGGAACCAGAAAGGGACTTGAAGGTATTTGCCCCCGACAAACACACACACAATTGGACCCTGTGCCTCTCATCTCAGCCCCCACTGCCCGGTGCAGCCAGAATTCCTTGCCTTCTGCTTCCAGCTTCCCAGTCAGCCAGCTAAGCTGGAGAATGTGGTCTGTTGTCTTGATGACACACTCTGTGGTACATTCAGAAACCCAGCTCAGATTTCCCCAGGGCAAACTACAAACCAAATCAAACACACCAAATTCTTTTTCTCCTTGCTCAGCAAAGTCCTTCCCAGTCCTTCCCTGAGTCTCCCCACAGCACACAGGCTGAAGTTAGCACAATCCACCCAGGCAGGCTAGAAGGCAGAGGGAGATGTAGGATGACCAAAGGTCATTCTCTCCCTGTGTGTGCAGGAACCCAGTGTCTTTGATAAGCACCACGCTGCAACAGATGTTATTTTTGATTTTTTCAAATGATGTCAGACAATTATTGGAACAGCTAGTGATTATTTGTAAGGTGGTCTTTCAACATGGTTCTTGTCTAGAAGATTGGCAGGGAGGCACAGAGACTAGGTTGGCAGTGAAAAAGGCAGAGTGGGTGTGGGAGCACTGGATGCCAGGAGGTGAAATCATTTGGCAGACTCTTAGATGAACAGAGAGGCAATCAGAGAGTGGTAGGGGTAGCTGCCACCCAGTTCAACTTGTCGCCAGTGAATCCAAGGAAATTATATGTTGTCTGGCAAAGGCTGTCCACCGTCTTGCTCCATATTCTTGGCTGGGACAAAGAACTGCAGTCCCTGCCCTTTTCCGAGAGCCTGGAACTCAAGTCAGTTCCTGGGGTTTGCCACAAAGAAATGACAGCTGGCTTCTCTGACACAGAGGGAAATCAGGCCAGCAAGTAGATGCCTCTGGGCATTTGAGGTAGGGTCTGCGGCAGGAGCCTCTTGTCAGCCTCCCAGGCAGCTCTTTCCACTGGGAAATGAAACATTTTCCACATTCATCCACTGGGCAGTTGCCAGACCACGGCTCTGAGGACATGGGGATCTTGGCCACTTTTTGGAAGGCAAATAAGTATACCTGAGGTCACAGCTAATGTGGCATAATGCAAGGAGGAACACAGGCTCAGGAAGTAACAGTGGGGCCTACCTGATCATGTGACTTCATTTGTATCCTTCTCAGCCACTTCCCTGGGTGACGTTTCACCTAAGTTACTAAATGGCTGTTTTCTTATCCATGAAATGCTGGTAGCATTGCCCTGCTCCATTGTTATAAGGATTAAAAATAATATAGAGGCGGTCGGCCATAATAGGTGCTCACTAAAATGGCACCATCAACAAGCAGGTATCCCAATACTTCTGGTAGAGGTTACCTCACAAGAGGCTTGAGGGAGGCACAGAGATGGCATAGAGGCTGGACACTGCCAAGGGCACAGCCAGCATACTAGCATGTTTATGCTCTCCTGGGCAGTTTTTCAGTGAAGGGGGCAAAGATGTGTACACATTTTTCCAGCTGCCTGTCACTACCCCATGCCAAAGAGACAGCCATATTTAGGGACGGCCATATCTTTTGGACCATGTGGTTAAACTCTCCTCATGGGAAAAGCAGCAGAGATGATGGGAGATATGGTTGGAAGTGAGCATGCTGAATCTCAAAGCTCAGAATGAAAGCTTTGTTTGCCCCCTTTGTGCACACTAAAGTGGCAGCGAGGGTCGGGGGAGGCGTGGGGAGGCAGTTTGGCCGCGATGACTGGACTGGATCTCTCCAGCTAATGTGGTCCTGTTTTGCTCAGGACAAGGCACCCTTGGGATGTGCTGCTGTCTTTGTGGCCTCTGCTCCAGCATGGCTCATCCTGTCCCATCTCTTTGATCAGTGTGTGACTTGCCCTTCCATTTTGTCCCCTCTGAGGAACAGTATGAAGAGCGGTTTCTGCAGGAGGAAACTGTGTCACAGCAGATCAACTCCATCGAACTCCTGCGGACGCAGCCACTCGTCCCGCCTGCGGTGATGAAGCCACAGCGGCCCCTGCAGAGACAGGTGCACCTGAGAGGTCGGCTGGCATCCAAGCCGACCGTCATCAGAGGAATCACCTATTATAAAGCCAAGGTCTCTGAGGAGGAAAATGACATAGAAGAGCAGCGTGAGTCTGGGTCAGAGGGACAGCCTCAGAGGCAGGGCAGGGAGGAAAAGTCATTTGGGTCTTACCGAGATTGGATCCTACACTCCATCCATAGTGCAGGGTTGCAGTTACCCCAGTGTTTGCTGAGCCGCCTTGGACAGGACACTCAACCTCTCTGGGTTTCAAAGACACTGTGGCAAAGGATGGATGAGCTGGAGGGACATCTGCGTCCTTTTGTTTCATCCTTTTGGTTTACAGATAGGGAAACCAAGGCTTGGGCAGATGGCATTCTTGGAGACACTGGGTAGGCTTTGCCATCTGCTCTTCACTAAGGTCCTCAAGTTTGCTGGGTCTCCAGCGCCTTCTCCCATCAGCCTTCATTCACCCTTCTGACCTTTCCACAAACAATAGACAAGCCTACTTCCATATTCCTCCATGTCTCCTGCAGTCTTTCTTTTCCTTACCCAGAGTTCCCAGGAAGCCACTGTCCTCACCAAGCCCTTACCTGCCCCTCCCTACCCAGGCCAATGACTTCCCTCAACTAGCCTTAGGAAACAGCCTCCCAAGCTGTGTCCCTGCTACACCTTGTTCTTTCACCCAATGCTTTATGCTCAACCTGTAGCTACAGAGTCATTTCACCCACGTTAACTGTGTGCTCCATCTCCGACTACGGGAGTTCTCTCTGTCTGGCTTCCAGTCCGGCAGTTAGGGTGTTTTTCTTCCTGCCCACTGCCTGCAGCTTCATCTCCCGGCTGACATTCTCAGTGAACCCCTGAATTCTAGCTTTCTAGCTCTTTCTTCTGCACTTAGAACTTGGTGTCCCCTCTGATACGTCTTTGCTTTCCATGTTTTGTCTCCTCAGAAGCCTTCAGCCTCATCCATTTCACTCAGAATTAAAACTGAACTCTGTGCAGAGCCCCCAAGCTGCCCACGGTCTAAGTGCTGGCTTCCTCTAACCTTACCTCCTACCTGTACCCTCTGCAGTGTCCACACTGGCCTCCTCACTGCTCGTCAGCCTCAGCAGGCTTATCCCAGCATTACTGCTCCCTGCCCCCATCCTCCCATCACCCAGCTCCATGTTGCTTGGTCTACTGTTATCTTTTCAGGTTCCTCTGCCCACCCAGGTTAGTGGGTCTCATCTGACCAACCATTCTATTCACTCCTTACAAGTTTTATGGTTTTTATTTTCTTTCTTTAAGATATCTCTTAGCTATTGTTTCCTGGTCTATCCTTGGACTCACAGTCCTCCTGACTACATTCGCAAGTGCTAACATTGCGGGTGTGAGCTGCCCAGGCTCATAGCCCATGATTGCTCCTCCCCGGGCACTGACAATGCTGGGGTGAAGATAGTAGCAATTTCTTCAGAGACTCTCAAGGGAAGACACTGTTCTCCTCATGTTCCTGGCCAGTGTCTATGTCCCCAGCCAGAAGGGCTTGGGAGTGGACGTCAGCTAGAAGGCTTGCATAAAGCGTACAGACCGCTGGGTTCCACCTCCAAAAAGAAAACACAAGGGAGCAGGTAAAATCTGGGCTGTACTCGATCTCCAAGCTCACTGCCATGTTGCAGCAAGGAGCCTCCTCATTCAGCTGCCAGCTGCCACCCATCCTTGGCCAGAGTGTCCCGTGTCCTGTGCCACAAATGAACCTTGTGTTTGTTCCACAGATGAGGAGCTTTTCAGTGGCGACAGCGGCGTGGACTTGCTGATTGAAGATCAGCTTCTAAGACAGGAAGACTTACTGACAAGTGCCACCCGGAGGCCAGCAACCACTCGTCACGCTGCTGCTGTGACAACTGACGCAAGTGTTCAGGCCACCGCCTTGTCCTCAGAACCTGCACGGGCCTCTGCTTCAGCACCCAGCCTTGTCGACCCTGCGCCCCAGGCCTCAGATAGACAGCTCTCCACAACCCCACAGACTACCACAGTGTTTTCAGAGCCCACAGGGGAGATGCCTTCCACTCAAGTCCCACCCACCACTGTGGCCCACACAGCCATCCAGCCACCTCCAGCAATAATTCCTGGGGACATATTTGTGGAAGCTCTACCCTTGGTCCCTGCGTTACCTGACACAGTTGGGACAGACATGCCAGAGGAAGAGAGGGCTGCAGGGCAGGAAGCAACTTCTGCTGGTCCCATTCTGAGCCCAGAAGAAGAAGATGACATTCGGAATGTCATAGGTAAGTCCTTTCCTGGACTGGTGCTCCTCTGGTCACTTTGGTAAAAGGCAGAGGGCTTTGTAGAGGACAGGAACTGGGAAGCTAAGCCTGTAGCTGGGGTAAAGCACTGGCCTTGCATGAGCGAGGCTCTGGTCTGGCTTTCACCCTCAGCTCTGCCAAAGCAAGATAACACAAGAGGCCAGTGGAGGTGTGTTTCTGACCAGTAGTTCGTTTTCACAGCTGGCAGCATGGCCAGCCTTTTGAGGTTGTAATATGACATTGTCGCTACAGAGTTCACATTGGAGAACTATGCTATAGAGTTAGAAAAGAAAACCCTGTCAAAAAAAATCTTATATTTTGATTGATTTTTACAAGTTTGTATTGGACTGCAATTCTGACCACATTTATCCGTGGGGTGCTGTTTGAACATTTCTGAAGTATTTCGTATGTCAGTGTGTCAATGACAAGAGTCGCAATCTCCCTTCTGACATACGTATGAATGGATAAAATGAACACCATGTTGCCATGGGTGGCTTTTCCAAATATGAATTTATCCGGTGAGTTTGCAGTGAATCCTGAAGTGTCTGTCAGCAATCAAATAAAGTTTACCAGGTAAGGTTACCAGGCCACGAACCAGCAGAGGGTTCCTGACGGGGTGGCCAAAGAGTCAAAGCAAAGTTGGGTCAGGTACGTTGGTTAGTCTATGTCAGCTTGGCATAAGCTAGAATCGATTATTGGGAAGAGGGACTCTCAATTGAGAAAATGCCTCCACAGTATTGACCTATAGGTACGTCTCTCGGGCATTATCTTGATTCATGACTGATACAGGAAGGTCCAGCTCACTGTGGGTGGGGCCATCCCTAGGCTGTGGTCCTGAGCTGTATAAGAAAGCAGGCTGGGCAAGCCAATAAGCAGAGCCCTCCATAGCCACTGCATCAGCTCCTGCTGTGGCTTTCCCAATGGTGAACCATATGAAGCCTTTCTCCTTGGGTTGTTTTTGGTCAGGATGTTTTATTGCAGCAATAGAAACCTTAACTAAGGAGCCAGGGAATAGGTAGTAGCATGGGCCATCGTGGAGAATTTAATGAACCCAGAACTGGGGAGCACAGGGATGTTAGGACATCACTGAGCAATTCTGTGACAGAGGTGGGAAACAGAGCTGCAAGCAGAGCCAGCTGCTGTGAGCATAGCAAGTGCTGGTCACATGAGTTGGTTTCAGAGGATGAAGGGGACTGTTCTACGCAGAAAAAGAGAGCCTTCTTCTGACTGACAGGTCTGTGGTGCAAGGTACATTCTAGAAGCATGGAGAAGACAGGCCTTCTGTTCCAGACAGCTCCATGGACACAAAGGAGACAGGAGAGTAGGGGTTTGGGGTAGAAAATAGAAATAGTTAAAGAAAACAGCTGACTATCCGGGTGTGGAGATATGGATTTGAAATCCCAGGATTCAGCAGACCAAGGTGGGAGGAGCTCGAGTTTGAAGCCAACTTGGACTATATGGCACGACTCTATGTTAAGAATTAAAGTAAGTTAAAGTTTAAGAAAATTATAAGTGTTTATTAAGTCACCACTCACTTGATCAGAATGCTGTTGAGTGGTGACTCTGTCAAATACATGGGAAAGGCACGGCTTTGGCAGAGGGCAAGGCCTATCTCTTCAGCATCCTTTCTTCTTCCCAGCTCCTGTGTCTTTGGTAACCTTCAGCATGTCCCCGTCCCTCTTTAGTATGTCACACTAGCTCCAGAAGCAAGGCAGTACTGGAAGCACCTGCTTAAGGCCACACATCTGGCCTCTGTACCTTCTCTCCTGTCTCTGCCATTGGCTCTATGACCTTGGCAAAGCACCACCTTTCTCTAAGTCTCAAATGAAGTTATCAGTTTGTCAAATATCTTTTCTTCCCCTGTGTTCTGTGGTCTTCTGTGGGAAGTTTGCAAGGGTGTACTATAGTAAGGGGTGTTAATCAGGAGAAAGGCTCGGGGAAATGCCAGAGTGGAAGTAGGAGACAGGTAGTGTCTTTGTTACTTTCCTTTGCTCTGACAAAACACTGTGACCAAGGCAATATATAGAAGAAAGCATTTAATTGAGCTTGTGGTTTCGGAGGGTTAGAGTCCGTGATGGTGGGGCTAAGGCATGGTAGCAGAAACAGCTGAGAGCTCACAGCCTGATCTTTAAACAAGAGGCAGAGAGAGGCGGAACATGGAAAAAGGCAAACACTTTTTGAAATCTCAAAGCCTTTCCCAGTGACACACTTCTTCCAACAAATGCTAGGAATAAAGGCGTGGGGCACCATGCCTAACCTGACCATGTAGTTTTAAAGGCAGTATTGCCCAAGTTGGCCTCAACCTTCTTCTTCTAGTCCTCCTGACTCTTTTTCAGTTTTGGAATTACAGGAGAGCATCACTACACTCAGGATAAACACCAAGGCTTCACACATGAGTGACATTCCATAGTCTCCAAAAGGAATACCTTACCCCAATTTTTGAGACCTGATTTTTTAATGGCCTAAGATACCCAGAGCTATCCTCAAGAAAGTATTAAATCCTCAAGAAAATTTTTTGAGGGTTGGTTTTTATTGGACACTGAAGCACAGCTGTATGACAGGGAGAGGGGCCGTCTTGGCACTGTTGAGTGGCAATCTGGGCTCCGAAGAGACTGAGGACCTAGGAGCCCAGTGCCTCTGCTCAGCCTCGCCAGCTGCCATGGAGAACTAGAAGGCTTGTGCAAATGACCACAGATCGGCAGATTCCTAGACTTCATCAATGCCAAGTTCTGATGTGATTTTTTAGAAGGGGCCGGTTAGGGGCAGCAGCAGGGGAGGGAAGGACAAAGAGAACAGTCAGCTTACGACAACAGCAGCAAGCATTTGTCTCAAGAGTTTGTCTCAAATTTGAATGCATCATGCTCTGTAAAGAATTTCTTCCCCACAGAGCACACAGCCTGAGAAAACCCAGGGCTTGGCCAACCACTCTGGCCAGGCCTGCCTGCCTTAGGTCAGGGAGGCTGCTCCAGAAACACCCAGGGAGAAGGATGCTGATTTGGGCTGGGACTGTGCTTTCCAGAGCCTCCATGGCTCTAAGACTCTTCTTACAGGACAGACAGCTCCCTGCCACAGGCTACAGAGTCTAATAACTCCTGTAACCAGCCCTCAGCTCACAGGGGATCTGGCTGCCTCTTGAAACGGGCCCTAGAAATGAGTCTATAAAGTGGAATTGCTCCCTTAGGTGTATACAGACCAAAGTCTGAGGCCCTCACAGAGGATAGGTTTTTTTGTACATCAAGCTACAGCCCTTGGTGCCAGGCCATGAGGTTTCAGACTGAGGGAGGCATGGTCATTCCCTCAGTGGGGCTGACCATGGGAGGGGGCCAGCAGCCAGGGTGGCAAACTTGCCTGGAGGCAGAGCAAGCATTAGATACACATGCCCACTTCTACTGTGGGGCTCTCTATCCACAGGCAGGTTCACAGGATTGCAGGTTCACAGGATAGAGAGGAATCCCGCCACAGCGGTTGTTACCTCTGTGTAAGAGCCAGGCTTGGCAGAGGAGGGAAAACAGCCTGGAAGTTCTGGCACAGACTGGCATAGGAAAAATTGTTGCATATCTATATTAGTTATCTTGCTGTCGCTGTGATAAGACACAGACCAAAAGCCACTTAAGAAAAAGTTTATTTTGGCTCGCAGTTCCAGAGGGCTAGAGCCCATCGTGGCTCAGAAGACACAGTAGCAGGCAGCAGGAGCAGGGAGCTGGCTGGTCACATTTTCTATCCATACACAGGAAGGAGAAAGACTTAACAGGAAGCAGGGTGATTCTCAAAGCCTGCTGCCAGTGACATTCTTCTTCCAGCAAGTGTGAACCTCGTAAAGGTTCCCATAACCTTTGCAAATGATACATGTGCCCATGAGGGAGGGGTATTTTTTCCGCTCAAACCACCATACCTTAAGAATTTCAGAATGGCAGCTTCCGACCATTAACATGCAACAGACTCTCTGAATAAGGGCCCTACGTTACCTCACAGGTCATAGGTTTGTCAAGCCATCCCTGGGCATGGCCCCATGAGGTTATCTGGCACAGATAACTAAAAATGGGTGAGAAGCCTGGAGCTGGCCATCTTAGGGCTGAGGTCAGTCTGTGGTGTTTCTGCATGTGTGTTCTTCCAGATTTGAATGCCTTTGAGTCAGTTGCTCATCAGTGCCTCCATCTCTGTGGCAGCCCGTTTGCCACATGCTCAGCCCGAAGATTCATTTTAGTGTCTGTTTGCCTCTCAGAAGCAGTTGAATGAAGACTTCTGAATAGAGATAGATAGTGGGAAATAAGAATGGTGATGCTGGCGGGGCTGAGATGCTAGAATGGGGACTTGGGGCTTCACATGGTACCTAGAGAGGACAAGTTCCTAAGGGCTTCAGCAGATGTATAGTGTGGGAGGGCAGCTCTTATGGTCATCAGTAGGCAGGCCAGAAGGAGGCAGGGGTGAATCCAGAAGAGAAGAACCGGTATCCCTTGTGTGAGCCAGACCAGCAGCAGTGAGATCTAAACTAAGTCTGTGGAGGGGAAGGGCTGAAGGGTGAGAAGGATGGAGAGCAGATGCACTCAGAGACAACGTGAAGAAGCATGGGAGGAGAAGGAGGTCTCCGGACAACCCAAGCCTCTGGCTTGGTTAGTTGATTTCATGCTATGTCAGGAGATACAGATGCCAGATGTGTAGGATGTGAATGCAGTTGTTAATAACCAGATTTGAGGAAGCAGAAGGACACTCAGGGACAGGTGTCAAGTAGGCCACTGGATGCACCAGACTGGACTGTGACTCTTTAGGAAGAGCTGGGAGCAGAGAAAGCAACTGGGAGGGGAATGTGCGCTAAGAAGGTACAAGTGGGGATGGGGGTGGGAACTTTGAGACAGTGGCCAGTGGAAGCCAGGGAGGGAGGTCATCCCTCTTGAGATGGGTGGGAGCGCTACAGATGGCCCTCAGTGGCTGACCTAAACAAGCTTAGACAGAATAGGAGGATGCTGGTGTTCCTGAGAGGCAGTGGCAGACATGTAAAGCAGCAGGTAGTGAGAGGCTAAGAACATGTAGGCACAGTGAAGGGAACACCCTGTGGGATGAAGGAGCACCTCACAGAGGGGCCAGTTGGCAAGCTGACAGTGGGGCAGGGGACATACATTTGCTGCTATGTTTGTCTAAGATATGACATGCAAGCAGGTGTATATACTGAGGGGGAAGGATCCTTTCCTTCAGGTCCTGGAAAGCTTTATAGCAAAGGCTGAAGGACTGTTGATAAGTCTGTTTAGAACAGGAAGTGCTCAGTGGGTGTCAATGTCTGTCAACATCATCTATGGTAGCCCTGCTCCAGGGAGACAAGAGGGGCACAGACAGATCTCTCCTCCCCAAGGCTCTGTGAACCTCCGTCTATCTCTCACCTTCTTTCTAAGGCAATGGTCTGTGCCCACGGGTGGGAGCTTTGAAACTGTATCAGTTACTTCATTGCTATCACAAAATACCTGACCAGAAGCAGACTTAAGGAAAGAAGAGTTTATTCTGGCTCACATTTGAGGGTGCAGTCCATCATGGGGTGGCAGGGAACAATGATGGCAAGATCTTGAAGCAACTGATCACATCCTGTGTGCAGTCAGAGAGAAGAGGGTGAGGCACACTGATGCTGAACTCACACTTTCCTTTGCATTTGGCCCAGGATTCTTGCCCATGGAATGATGCTGCCCACAGCTAAGGTAGTCTTCCCATAATCCCTCACAGACTTGCCCAAAGCTTGTCTCCTTCATGATTCTAGATCCCCTTAAGTTGATCATTTTAACCATCACAAGAACCATCCCAGGTTCATTTGAGCATGGGGACATATTTGGGCTCCACAATCTGCTAACTCCCCTGGATGTCTTCAAATGTACTGAAGGCACACACATCAGTCCTGTCTTCCTGCATGGACTTGTCCATTCTGTGCACTTTTTTGTACCTTTGTGGCATGTGGAAATTTGTCCTGAGGATCCAGGTATCAGCATTGCACAGTTGTAAGCTGGGACTCTCTTGCTGCAGAAGCAGGGACACCTCTCCCTTGCTCTAGAAACTGATGTCATCTCTATTCATCCCTACTCAGACAAACTGCCACAGGCCTACTGGCTAAAAACAATAGACATTTATTCTCTATCAGTCCCATAGGCTAGAAGTCTCAAATTAGTTTTATAGGGCTAAATCTTTGGTGTCAGAAGTCTAGTTCCTTCCAGAGGCTCCAGGGAGAGGAACCCATCCTCATTTTTCCAAAGTCCACTCACTGCCAGCATTCCGTGGCTGGTGGCCATATCAGGCAAGTCTTTGCTTCCATCATCACAACGCCTCCTCCTCTTTGTAGACCATTTCCTTGCCTCGCTGGTATGTGGATGACATTTAGAACTCAGATAATCCAGGCTAGTCTCAAGATTCTTGACCCAACATACAACATTGTTTGTGCCATCCAAGGTCACTTTGGTGAGTCCAGAGGGTTAGAGCCTGGATACCATTGAGGGCTTGTCTTAGCGTATTTTCCTCTTGCTGTGACAAAATACTCTAACAAAAACAACTCAATGGAAAGAGGGTTTATTTCAGTGTATAGTGCAAGGTACTTTTTTTAAGGCAGCAAGAGCTCAATGCAGCTGCTGCTCTTAACACATCCACAATCAGAAAGCTTGGGTAATGGCTATGTGGTACTGCACTGCCAACTGTGTGTGGGTCATCCCTCATCAACACAATCGTGATAATCCCCCATAGGAACACCCAGAGGCCCATCTCCCAAACAATTCCATACCCTGCCAAGTTGACAGTTAACACTGTTGATCACAGAGCAGCCACTCAGATCACCCTCTATCGTCAGGGTGATTTCTCCAGGTGCATTGTGAAGATGTTATGGTCCAATGTAGCAACAGACCAAGTTGGAGTTAGTGGTGGGACCAAAATGGAGGCCAAGCCATTGGCTCTAAGCCCATGCATACTGGTAGTCCTACATCAAGGTCCTGGCACTGAGCCCCTCAGGGTTGAGATTGGACCCTACAGGGTTTGGTTATCTCCCAGGCTGTCCAGGAAATAAAGAATTGATTCTGGCTTCCAGAGCCATTGGTACTTTAGTGTATAGTGAAAGATGGGTAACTGGGCTTCAAGGCATGGTTGGTAGAGAGTTGGTGTCCTTGTTGGACTTTGTACATAAAAGAAGGCTGCCTGGGGATGGCATGGAAGGGTTTACCTCAGTGTGGGGGTTGGGGGGAGTATGACTTCTCCACTGGCAGTCAAGGTCCCCTCTTAGTGCCAGAAACTGAGATTATTTTCCATCTCACTGTTGCCAGGCTCGGCTGGAGACTTCTGTTTTATTGTCTTGAACAAATGAGCTCAGACTTGAGGGAATGAGGCACTGATGGGTGGTTTCTGTTGTTTGTCAAATGGAGTCTCTCCCCACTCTGTCAGAATAGAACCCCATCAACCCCACACAGAGCTGCCTAAAGCCAGCCATCTGCACCTGTGAAGCCTGCCTGGAAAACAATGCTCAGCCCAGTTCTACCCCATGTCTACCCCAGAGCCAGGGCCAAGGCACAACTGCCCTTTCCTGCACTGCCAGCAGGAGAGCTTGGGTTCCTCCTGCCTCCGGATTGATTGCTAGAACACAGATTTCATGCAGCAGGCTGGAAGTGTTTGGATGTGGAGTTACCTGGGAATTAGAAACTAATCCCTCTCAACACCCTTCTTCTCCAGGGCCTGCTAGTCTTGGTGGCAGGTGGGATGGTGTTTGCTGGTGTCTGTGGTCAGAAGGCCCTGAGGAATCTCTGGGGACAAGGGGCATTTGGTTCTCCAGTTATCCTTGTTCACCAGAGCCCACTAGTAGACACAGAAGCGTGAGTGCCTGAGTACTTACATGTGACTTCAGTTTCATCCAAGCCCATGTTTAGTAATGCCACATATTAAGCATTTCAGTTTAGCCTAGGTTACAATCCTAAATAGTTCTAGTGGCCCAGGAGGGTCTTTTCTGGGTACTAGGCCATTCCAAAGAGCCACTTAGAGGAGAACTGCTAGATTCCTGCTCCACTAAGGAAGACTGGAACTTCAAGGAGGACCTACATCTAGAGTAAGCTAGTGGGTGCCCTGCCCCTCCAGCCTCCCCAGCAGGGTTGACAGACAGCCTGTCCTTGGTAGGAACAGATAGAACACGAACTTGTAACAGCTCCCTAGGGACACAAATGCCCGCCATCCAGTCAGAGCTGCTCCAGGCTGGTGGGGTACAGCTGAGTACTCCTGGCTGTCACTGTCAGAGTTTTTTCTGCACACACTTCTCTCTGTTCCCAATCCCCACACCCAAGTGTCAGACCATCTGCTGGTGCCTGTGGTGTGCCAGATACTTGTGTTCTGAGAACACGGGGAGAGCCACAGCCCTTGCTTCCTTGGTGCTTATGCTCTTGCTAGGGTAGATGTGGGAGAGACAGACAGACAGACACAGAGACAGAGACATAGACATAGACAGAGATATAGACAGAGACAAACAGAGAGAGACAGAGAGGCATGAAAGAGAGAGAGACAGAGATACAGAGACAGAAAGATGGAAAGACAGAGGAGAGAGTCACATCCTGGTCTGGTGACTAGCAGTGAATGCTTGCCTAGTGTGCATGAAACCCTGAGTAACTAACACACACACACACACACACACACACACACACACACACACACACGGAGGGGGGGCATGTCCTGTAATAGAGGTATGTCCATGGTATTGTGGTAGCAGAACTCAACAGAACAAGACAGAGTGACATTCTGGGAGATGGTATGGCACCCAAAAATGACTTTGGATCTTTGCCTATTAAAGGGTAGGACCAAAGAAATGGAGGTAGGGTGGCACCACAGTGGCCCACCATGTTGACTCTGGGCAACTCTGTGGAAGGAGAATGCAGACCACTCAATGCGTGTAGCATTGAATGATGCTGGGATGCCAGGGGTCAGGATGCCAGGGCTGCTAAATGCTGCCAAGACTTCAACTGGAGGGTCCAGGAGAAACTTAACGAGTAAAGTGGGCACCATTAGATCACCCCAACCTTTCCATGCCTCTCTTCTCCATTAGGAAGGTGCAAGGACACCCTCTCTACAATTACGGGGCCGACTACCCAGAACACATATGGACGGAATGAAGGGGCCTGGATGAAGGACCCCCTAGCCAAGGATGACCGGATTTATGTAACCAACTATTATTATGGCAACACGCTGGTCGAGTTCCGAAATCTGGAGAACTTCAAACAAGGTTTGTGAGTCAGCTCTGATGTGGCAGTGGCTGCTCAGGCTCATTGCCCTCTGCTGATTAAGGCACAGTGGTGCTACATGAGAACAGGACACCCTCTATGGATTGCAAAAGGGCATTCCCCAGCAGGGTGGTCACCTCTATCACTCTCTCTCCCACTCTGTGCTCTCTTGGCTCTGTTCCAGCTCCTGGGATACAGATGGCCTTGACCCAGTTTAGAAAAACAGCTAAACATCCTTCTTTCCCCACGGCCCTCAACAGTTTGCAAATCACAGTCAGATAGATGAGTGTGGGGGCCTTGGAGCACTCAGGTTCCAAGGAAGCAAGTGAGGTAGCTCTTGCTGTTTTACAGCCAAGGATGCTATGTGTGAACACTAAGCAATATGGCGTAGAACACTAGAAAGTAGTAGAGCCAAGACGCTAGCTATCCCAGGCGTGCAGACCCTAGTCAATAGCTAGTTCCATCATAGCGGTGCCGCCCTGAAGCTTCCCACCTTCTTGCCACCACAGGTCGCTGGAGCAATTCCTACAAACTTCCATACAGCTGGATCGGCACGGGTCACGTGGTGTACAATGGCGCCTTCTACTATAACCGGGCCTTCACCCGGAACATCATTAAGTATGACCTGAAGCAGCGCTATGTGGCTGCCTGGGCCATGCTCCACGATGTGGCCTACGAGGAGACCACACCTTGGCGGTGGCAGGGCCACTCGGATGTGGACTTTGCCGTGGATGAGAATGGCCTGTGGCTTATCTACCCCGCTCTGGATGATGAAGGCTTCAGCCAGGAGGTCATTGTCCTGAGCAAGCTCAATGCCGTGGACCTGAGCACGCAGAAGGAGACCACGTGGCGCACTGGGCTCCGGAGGAATTTCTATGGCAACTGCTTTGTCATCTGCGGTGTACTATATGCTGTGGATAGCTATAACCAGAGGAATGCCAACATCTCCTATGCCTTTGACACGCACACCAACACACAAATTGTCCCTAGGCTACTGTTCGAGAATGAGTATTCCTACACCACCCAGATAGACTACAACCCCAAGGACCGCCTCCTCTATGCCTGGGACAATGGCCACCAAGTCACCTACCATGTCATCTTCGCCTACTGACACACTTGACCCTGTAAAAAGAAAGCGCAGAGGGCCCGCTAGCACCTTGTGTGTGTGTGTGTGCATGTCTGTGTGTGAGATTGTGCAGGTGGGTGTGTGTTGTTTTAAAATATATTATTTTGTATAATATTACAAATGTAAAATGACAGTTTGGGTCTATTTTTTTTATATGGATTGTAGATCAATCCATGTGTGTATGTGCTGGTCTCATCCTTCACAGTTTATTTTTGTGCAAATGAACTTCTCCTTCTGACCAGTAACTACCTTCTTTCCTGCTCTGAACCTCTGGCTCCTGAGCTGAAGGGTTGGAAGGTTTCTTCCTCTAGGTCTTGCAGCCCGGGAGCAGGAGGCGGGGCTCAGGAAAGAAGTGTTAAGTGGCGGCAAAGATTTTATGTATTAGAGAAGTTCTTAAAACTCAGAAAAAAAATAACTTTTTTTTTTTAAATAAAGGAGATATTTTAAAATCCTTTCCTGGGTCATTTTTGTTTCACGGGGATGCATTTAACTAGGTGTTAGCTTTCTGCTTCTGAAAGGAGACTGGGTGTTCTTCAGAAACATTCTTTCAGAGGTGGTGTGCACCTGAGATCTTAGAAACACTGAAATGCAAGACAAACCCTCTCCCCTCCTTGGGGTGATGTTGGTGCCGTATGTTCTTTCCTCTCCCCTCTTCTCCCCTGCCCTCTCCTTTTCCTTCCCTACCTCCCTTTCTACCATTTGATAACCCCATACAATCCTCTTGTCTTATCCTCTGAGCTCCAGGCACATGTTACCACGCACAATGCCACCGTTAAGTCTTTTCTTTTAGAAACAAGGTTCCCTAAAGGGTGGGGAAGACTTGCAGCCCCTCCTAGCTCAGATGGAGCCTGGTGTGGCCCCTGCAGTGCACAGTGTGATTCTCTGCCCAGTGCATAGGCAGGAGCCAGAACACCCAGAGAAATGTGGGTGATGGTGTGGGAGGAGGCAGAACCTGGCTATGAGGTGGGGAGGTGATGACGTCATGTCCATCCCACTCTCTTTGGAGAGCTGCAACTGCTCATCCATCCTTGTGGACCTCAGCCTCCTACCCAAACCCACTTGTCACTGCCCGGGTGTTTGTCCTGGGTGGCTTCTCAGCCCCACCCCTCCACTCCCAGACATGCTAGCTTCCTGCACTTGACATCTTTTCAAATAACAGGTAGTCAAGTCTTTCACAGAAGATGCAAGAGCTTTTTGGCTTGGTAGCAGCAGAGGGGTTTCCTGTCTTCCTGCCCCTCTAGTCAGGTAACCTATCAGGGAGTTCCCACCGCATACAGACCAGGAGAAGGCCTCGAGGAACAGCCCTCTAAGGAATCCAGCCCATTGCATCTGGGTGAACTAATTGCCTTGGACCAAACAGCCTATTCATGCTGTCTAGTGCCTTCCACCAGCTGGAAAGAGGAAGCAGCAGAAGAAACAATGACCAGACAGAAACAACAGCAGCCTGAGGTTGGGTGGTGGGGAACACTTCCCTTGACTGTATTCAGTTGGGATAAATCTTTGAAAACATCAAGAGAGATTGAGTGTCTCAAAAAGAAGTGCTTTCCCTTGTTGCTGCTAGCCACAGGCATAAGGTACATTCCTTCCCCCTGGGCCATGACCTCATCTATCAGATGAGAGGTTACTTTCAGCTTCCTGTATGTACTGACTGAGTATCAGTCTACTTTGTCATCCTATACATAACATAGGACACTTGAATTGATGAGAAATATATACTTGTTGTTTGTGTTTGCCTATTAAAATATTTCTAATAGTATCATTCCAAAAACAGAGGAAACATAGCAGCCCCCCACCTCATTCTTCTCTTCACTCATACACTCGTTTAGAAAGCACTGTGGGGTGAAGGGCATGGGAACATGCACACAGTAGCTTTGCACCGTGTGTACTGTTGGCCCATACAGTGCACCAGCTCGGATTTGAGACCTGTGTGTTACGGGCTGCATTCCTTTTACATATACAAAGTTTTCTGCTCTTACTGAAATATGGTCATTTACAGAAAATAAAACCTTTTGCTATTTTCCTACCACCATTGCCCAGTATATAAGTGTCAAATTGGTATCGTTTTGGATTAGATTGTATTCGAATGTTTGGGTTCAAAAATTGTAGTTTTGAGTTACTGACTTAAATTTCATTAATAACAAATGAATTTTGGCTTGAGATGAGGTTAGAATTTCCAACTATTTCTAAAACGACCTTCAATATTCTTCTGCCCTTCTGGACTATGTATTTATGCTAAGCTGTATTCTCAGTAAAAAAAAAAAAAATGACTATAATATTAAAATGTGAATCAACTTTGGAAACACTGAATGTCTTAGTTAGAGTTTCCATTGCTGTGGAGAGACACCATGACCAAGGCAACCCTTAGAAAGGTAAACATATAATTGGGGCTGGCTTACAGGTTCAGAGGTTTAGTTTGCTATCCTTGTCAGGGAGCACAGCAGCCTACAGGCAGACATGGTGCTAGAAGAGGAACTGAGAGTTCTGCATCTTGATCCAAAGCCGACCAGAAGAGACTGGCTCTGGCTAGACTTGAGTATGCGCGTGCGTGCGTGCGTGCGTGCGTGCGTGTGTGCGTGAGTGCCTAGAGAGAGAGAACTCAAAGCCCACCACCACAGTGACACACCCCCTCCAACAAGGCCACACCCCCAACAGGAACATACCTCTGAACAGTGCCACTCTCTATGGGTCAAACCACCACACTGAAGATGCTATACATTCTGAAGTATCCACTATTCAGGCAAGATGTAAGTAAACTAGTAATCCACCTCATTAGTGTGAAAATTGCTTTCATCTTTAATAAATGTTTTATTTCCTGTTGCTGTGATAAAATATCCTGAAAAAAGCAACTTAGAAGAGGAAAGGTTTATTTTAGTTCATAGTTCCAGTTCCAGTCATCATTTCAAGGAAGCCATAGCAGCAGGAGTCCAAGATACCTGGTCACATTGCATCCATACTCAAGGAACAGAGGTGGGATTAATGTGTAAAGGCTAACGTTCAGTTGAGTCCCTTCATTCTGAAAGAGTCAGGATCCTCTGCATAAGGAATGGTGCCACCCACAATGGACAAGTCTTCCCATCCTTTGACATTATCCCTGCTGGGCCTGAAGTCCTACTTCTCAGATGATTTTAGATTTTTTCAAGTGGAGAATTAACATTAACCATCTCAAATGGTAAATTGTATGTACAACAAGCATTTTAAGACAAACTTACGACTTATTATCAGTACTTTTTAGTTTGCATTTTTATTTAATTGTACCTATGTACCCAGGGATGTGTTCAAGTTTCTCAGATGGAGAGGTGTTTCAAACAGAAAGCGTAAGAAATCCTCCTTTAGAGGAGAAAGAACAGCTCGTGGCATGTTCTGTGAGAAGTACATATGAGTAAAGCAGAGAAGAGATGGAGACATGAGGGAAGAGAGGGGCTGTTGGCACAGGTCAGTGAAAGTCTGCATTCAGTGGGCATTGGGGAAGGAGCAGAGGACAAGCATGAGGGTCTGTCTGAACATGCAGATGCAGAGGCCAGCAGCAGGCAGCAGAAGCACAGCGTGCCTGTGGCCTGTGCCACATGGTGAGGCTGGTGGCATTCTGCTGCCACTGCGTGGCCACTGCACAAGGCTATCATCAGCTGACTGCATATGCTTCCTTCCCATCTGCTCCTAACTTGTAAGGAGGAATGTTGGGTGCAGGAAACTTTCTTCTGGGTCTGTGTCTGAGTCCTGACTCCCTGCTTGGTACTTGTGTGATCTTGGGTAAGTGGTCTCCCAACCACTCTGAGTCTAGTTGTTTCTGAAACATGGACCTGCCTTTGTCTGCAAGGAGGGCTGACTGTGAAGTGTTGGAGGAAGGTAAAGTGTATGAAGAACATTAGCCGGCAGGCTGGGGGTGGGGCTCAGTGGGGAGCATGCTTGCCCAGCAGTTATGAAGTCCTGGATTTCATCCCCAGCATAACATAAAAGAGAGCTACCCATGGCAGTGCACACTTGTAATCCCAGCCCGAGGGAGGGGAAGGCAGAAGGACAAAGGTCAAATATCCTCAACTCCAAAACTAGTTCAAAGCCAGTCTGGGATATATGAGACTCTGCCTTAAAAGCAGCAGCAACAAACACTAGCCATTATTGCCATCTAAAGATAAATTCCTTATCTTGACTTCTCAAGCCAGCTCCTCCTTTGAATTTCTTTGATAGTCTCCTGGTCCCCTGGGCTATGAGCAAAAGGCCCTCTTTCTCTTACTCGCTCCTTGAGTTTCTACAACAGCATTCTGGAGGACAGTAGGCTCTGGGAGACAACTCCTAGCTCCGGTGTGTGGCTGTGTGCTCTTAAACAAGTCACTGAGATTCTCTGAGCCTTACTTTGCTCCTTTTAAAAATATCAGTAATGGATCCATCTCAGAGGGTTGTTTGGAGACACAATAAAACAGCTAAAATATAAGAAAAAGAAACAAGCATTTAGTAATTTTCGTTTTTATTATGAAAATAATACCAAAAAGCACTAACTAAGCTGCCTAGATGGCTTGGTGGGTAAAGTAATTAATTGTACAAGCAGAGGGCCTGAATTTGGGTTCCCTGAATCCACATAAAAAGTGGAATATGGTGCTGTATGCCAGTAGTCTATGGGGGGAGGAGACAGATATCCCAAGGACCTGATGGCCAGACCATCTAGCTGAAGGGGTTAGCTCCGTGTTCAGTGAGAGACCCTGACTCAGAAAGTAAGGTAGAGAGTGACTGACGAGGACACCTGATATCAATGTCTGGCCTCTATACACGCGTGCACGCGCACGCTCACACACGCGCGCATACACACACACACAGGTACACACTCACGTGCACACACATAGGCTCATGTATGCGTGTGCATGTACACACACGTACATAGACATGCATGCTCATATACACATGCACACATGTACGCACACCTGCACACGTACACACACATGTATACACAAACACACATACACGAGCATGTATGTGTTTACACGCATGCACACACACACCTGCACACATATGCACGTACACACATACCCATCCCCCACCCATCCCACATGCACACACACACACAGGCACACATACATACCCCCACACAGAGGCACATGAACATACCCCTCCACACACACATCGACCACCGCACAGTAGAAAGTGTAAGAGTTCCCGCATCCTATGTCCAAGCTGTCATCGTCATCAGTGTTTGGCTCTATTTGCTTTGACTTCCCTTTTCTGCTGGTATATTCTAAACTGGAGTCAGCTTGACATTTTATGCCAGCATCCTGTAAGCCTGTCTGACAAGAAGGGTGTTTTTCTACATGACTTCCACTTAATAAGTTTAACGCAGTACTTTGAGATCCTTACCACTGGCCCACATTTAATTTCCCAGTGGCCTGAGACATCTTGTACAGTTGGGAGGTTTGGACAGTCTGTGTCCACACACTGAACTTAGGGTTTCATAGCTTAAGTCTTTCCTCTCTTACAATTTTTTTTTTAATTTGGGACTAATTTTAGATTCCCAGAAAAGTTGCAAAATCAGTAGAGGTTTCCTGTGTACTGTTTACCCGATTTTCCACAACGTTAGCACCTTGCATAATCCTGGCCTCTAACAATTAAGAAGCAGACTGCAAGCTCCTTGCCTTCAATCCCAACTGTCCATCTTCCTTTCCTGAACCTGGAAAAATCTAGTGCTGTCTCCTCTGCCCCTTCGAATGGTCCACTTGAACAGGATGGCTTCATACTTGGTCACCTCAGGCCCACAGAAGATTCCCACACATTATTTATTCTTACAAAGTCTGGGAGTGCAGGCTCACCCCAGTTAAGTAATCGTATATGCATATGACATACATGTATCTGACGTATATGCATCTGACGTATATGTGGTGTGTAGATGAATGTGTATGTATTTGTACTGAGAAGTGGTCTGTTGGTCCATTTTCCCACCTAAGGTGGCCCAAACGGGTGTGAGTCGCCGGTCCACTGCTGCCCCAAACAACAAGAACATGGATTGAGTATCCCCAGATGTGTGTTTAAAGCCATCCTCCCACAGCCTTGCATGAAGAGGAGGCAGGCCCCACCCGGAAAGACAGCAGGACCCAACAGAGATGTTTCCAGAGGAATCCTCCAAACATTCTCTTGAAACTTCCCCCCAACTCTGAATACTTTTAAAATCTTCACATCAGTGTTGAGTTTAAAGGTTTCCAGAGCCCTCCCTGCTGAGTTCTGGCTGTGGATCTGCTCAAGCTTGAAGATCCACCTTCTGGAATGTGAGCCGAGCATGGTTGAGACTCCCGCCTTCACATCCTATGACACTTCCCTAGTTCCCTGCAGACAGGACACTTCCCTGACCCTGTGTCCTGTTTTCCTGGACACTTGGGCTGTCTGCAAGGTCTTATCCAAGTGATGTCATACCCTCGCCTTAGTTAGGATTTCTAGTACATGCAATGAAATACCATGACCAAAAAGCAAGTTGGAGACAAAAGGGTTTATTCAGTTTACACTTCCACACTGCTGTTCATCACCAAAGAAGTCAGGACTGGAACTCAAGCAGGGCAGGTTCCTGGAGGCAGGAGCTGATGCAGAGGCCACAGAGGAGTGCTGCTTACTGGCTTGCTTCCCGAGGCTCATCCAGCCTGCTTTAATTTAGAACCCAGAACCACCAGCCCAGGGTTGGAACCCCCTGCAGTGGGCTGGGCCTTCCTCCATTAATAATAAATTAAGAAAATGCCTTACCGCCAGATCTCATGGAGGCATTTTCTCAACTGAGATATTTCAGATAGATACCTCTGGTTTGTGTGTCAAATTGATGTAAGCCTAGCCACCATACCCATTCCCCCAGACACAGCAAATATGAGCCCTGAATATGAGCCCACCGATGACTGTGCTTGCACTCAGTCATGTTTGTGAACAGGTGGACTCTGCAGGGAGGACTCCCTGAGATTGAGAAGAGACCCATGCTTTCATCTGGGACTCCTCTCAGCACTGAGTCTAACTTCTAATGCCTGCACGTTAGAGATCTGTTTCATGAATGAGGAGTTGAGTTGACCACACAATAAGCAAAGCCATATTAGGGACTTCACAAAATGCACCCTGACTTAAGTCACAGGGCGTCCTGTAGCGAGTGTTCGGGTGGTCATCCTCTAATCCTGTTCTCACGGCCTTCCTGCCCACAGGCCTTTCATAAACGCTCCACAGACCAGGCAGGCTATAGTGTGGTCATGATGAGATGCAGGGAAATTGAGGCTCAAGGAGGGCAGACTCTGGACACACCGAGAGAAGGCTCCCAGAGGACCTATATCCTTTATCCCACGTTGTCACAGCCTGAGTAAGGATAACCAGCTGCGTCTTCTGGAAATCCAGGGAAACAGCACTATAATATCCTGAAGTCCAGCTAGTGAAACAACGTGCAGGAAACGGGGTCATTTGGGGTTTTGTTATTGAGCACAGGAAAGCACTATTAGTCAATATCATTTTCTTAAGCTTGTCCCTTGGTTACTTGAAGATGAACTTAGCTTTCCTGATCACAGTTAGTTGTCTCTGGCTTCCCATGAGCAACCTAATACCCAAATCCTCGTCCCCAGTGCGTCATTAACTGCCCCCAACTCTCGGGAAGTCACACATGGGCATGAATGAAGGTCTGGGTTTGTGACTTTCTAAGACACCAACACTGAACCAGTTTTGCTTTTTGAGGGCATTCTCATATTCTACACAAGGCTTTCTTAGCCTCATATCTTTTACAAGTCCTTGGTTGTAAGCCACAAGAATAGTTTTGAGCTATCATAAGCCAAAAGGAATTTATTGGGAAGATGCGAGCAGTTCACAGTCTCAGGGGCAAATGTGGAAAGTCAGGCCATGGGAAGAACAGAGCAGGCCAGCTCTGGACAGCAGAACTCTGTGACTTGTCCCCTGAAGATGGTGCTTTCACAGGAGCCTCTGATTTAGACACCTACAGCTCCTGTGTCCCTATCGAAGGTTCAGATTTCCCTGAGAGTGTCTGACTATGAGTTTGGGTGCCAGCCTTCTCTCATACCCAGGGTGGGTTTTGACCAACAGTCTACCTTCAAGTTAGGAAGGGGTATTCCTCTAGGAAGAGCTGCAGAGCAGAAACACAAACAAACAAAACAAAATAAAGCAAAACCAGACGTCCACTATAAACATACTTTACAGCAACCTCCATTAATACATTCAAAATCCGCCTCAATTTTCCAAAGTTCATTTCATACAAAGCTCCCTTTTCATTATTAGCTGCTGGAAAGCTTAAGGCTCATCGGAAACATGTGGGATTTTTATGGTGTCCACACTGGCCTTGCCTCTCTGCCAGGTCTATTTTACATTTTCAGTGTTCCCTTTTCTTTCTGGTTAGCCATTCTGGAGAGTGTGTGCATGTTTGCATGTGTGCGCACACATGTACACATTTCTGGAATAAGTCAGGACATAAATGAGCAGATTATCTATGACTCCTCAGGAATGTGTGATGCTGTCGGATGAGCTTGTCTGCACTGAGGGTTTTCCCATCAGAAGTCTGAAAACCAATGGCTATGGAGATGTCATGGCACAGTGTCTCTGGGGTGCTCCATTTTCAGTGCTTTCCCAGAGTCAGTAGATGCAAACAAGCTTTGTTTGTTTGCTGCATAGTACTCCTGTGTTTAGGGACCACAGTGTGACCTATGGTAATACAGGCCAGGACAACAAGAGAGTGAGCGGGACAGAGCACAGGAACAAAGGCTAGTTGGCAGAGGCAATGTGGGGCAGGGCCCCAGTCCGGGGTTACTTTCCAAGTGACCTCAGCTGAGCTCTCTTTCTGGAGGAGATGGCCTGGCCTGGAATCACCAAGGAAAATCTGGCACTGCCTGGGAGAGTTAAAACACAGCCAACAGCCCCAAGAGCCAAGAATGGGCCAGAGAACTCTGGTGAACTTCCCAGAGTCCCATAGCAACCAGATCTTGACTGGAGAGGCAAGGCTGAGGTTGGGAGAGAAAGATGCAAGGTCTGCCTGCTGCTCTCTAAAGAACCCCAGCTCCACCCTCCAACCGTTGATAAGCTGGCATTTCGCCCATGAGCCTGTGGCTGGGAGAGACCTGGGAGTGCTATGCTCCTCACATTGGTGCTGGTTACAGAGGTCAGGCCTCCACGAACTCTGCCTGGCTCAAACAGAGGTCAGCAGCCAGGAGGATACAACACGAAGCCCACCCGTTTTCAGGGAGGAGTGGCTATGCTCTTAGTGGCTATGCATCTCAGGGCAGGAGATGCGAGATCTGTGATGACCGTCTGCATGCCCAGGCTCCCTCAGAAGCTCCCCTTTCACTTCTCTCTGCTCACTCCTCTTGCATGTGGTCCCACATGGCTGTACAAGGAACCTTTTCCATCTCTCTAAGCTTGAGTGCCCATAATTCTGCCCCTGTTTCTAGCTCATTGGCCAAATGCCTCTGTTCATACTGAGAACATGGACTTGACCACATCCACCCCTCTTCTCATTAGCCATGGGCTAGGAGAAAGTCTTTGTGTATTCCTCTGGGATCATAGAGGGGCTCAATAAATATTAATTCTATTGAGTCATCAGCACTGGTCTTTCTCTTTAGTTGAAAGGTCACTGAAAGAGCCCTCAAAGCTTTCTTGGGTCCAGATGGGAAGGGATTCCTGTACCCCAGGGCCATAGGCTCAATATTCTGAGAAGAGGAGGTGTGTTTGGGCCATTGGTGAGAAACAGTTATGTTAGTCAGGGTTCCCCAGAGGAACATAACTTACAGAATGGGGATTTATTACAGGCTGTGGTCCAGCTAGTCCACAGTGACTGTTCACCAACAGAAGGTTAAGTCTGTGAGGCTGGATGTCTCAGACGGTCTTCAGTATACAACAGAATCCCGAAGAAGTAGGCTCTAATGCCAGTGAAGGATGGACTCTTGTTATTGAGAATAAGAGCAAGCTAACAAAAGAGAGACAGCTTCCTTCTTTCATGTCCTTTATATAGGCTGTCAGCAGAAAGTATGATGGATTAATGATTAATGATGGATCTTCCCTCATCAAAAAACCTGGCTTAAAGATGTATCTTCCCACTCTATCTTTGAAGTGGATTTTCTCTTTAAATTGTGTGTGTGTGTGTGTGTGTGTGTGTGTGTGTGTGTGTATTCCCCCCCTTATGCCCAGCCATTTGGGTTTTAGCTAATTTCAGATGTAGTCAAGTAGACAACCAAGAATAGCCATCATGGCAGAGCTCTGAGCTTTTTGAAGAACTCATTTTTTGCAAGCTGACTTCTATGCACTCCCTCCTGGGCCCCATGACTCTTGAAACACAGCTAAGTTCAAGGAGCCACCTAAACCCTTCATGATTGCTCAAGAGCAGTTTAGCACTGAGGTGACACCATCAGTGTAAGACCTTACCTATTAGCCAGTTTGGCTTTTCTCTGAGCACAACAGACCTTTGGCCATGAGGATGCCCTGGCCCCTGTGGGAGCTCTTTTGCCTTTGCTCAGCTGTCCTTTCCAGTCAACATGGCTGAATTCTCCCCTTTCCACAAGGCTTCATTCAAACCTCCCTCCCACAGGGCCCTCATCTTCCCCTGTGGTCCCCAAACCTGTTCACCTCTGTCTTAGCATCTGTCCCCTCAGGCCACGTCAGGGCCTCTCATTCTCACATGCTTTCCTCCTTGGCTTGGTTGTCTCTGGAGAATATTTCTTGTTCCTGTCAGAACTCAACAAGGACAGTAGTGGACTGATGTCCTGGCTCTGGTTCTGCTCACACGATAGGACCTTTGCATTTTAAAAAATATACTTACTCATTTATGTATGGGCACATATGCTATAATACACAGACATGGAGGTCAAAGGACAATTTTGTGAGTTGTTTCTCTCCTTCCTTCCACTGTAAAGATCCCTGGGACTGATTTCAGATCTTCAGGCTGACCATTTGAGTCATCCCTCAATAGCCCCTGATGCCCTCCAGGCTCCAATGGCCTCTGGGTTACTCTGCCTTTCTAGGCCTTTTCACCAGCAGGGGAATTCCTGTCTGTCTCCATAGACCCATGCTGACTTCTTCACCTCATAATGGTCACTTCTGTTACAGAGGGGCCGCTTTCTTCCATGATGCACTTGTAGAACAGAAAGGGCCTTCACAGGGGTGCCCTTTTGGCCACAACATTCCTGCAGGACAAACCATGCTACCCTCAGTGGCTCTGTGGGAGACAAGTGCTTGACTCCAAGGGGCCAATGCCTTTATTTCTTTCCTGTCACTTAAAATCTCAGAGCAAGTGACTTCTTATCCACCCCCACCCCTTGCTGCCTTTTGAACTCTGAGGAAGCTGGTCTACCTTTTGTTTCTCTGTGACACCCAGGCCAGTGGTCATGATAAATTGGAGGCTACACAGAAAGCTGGGAAGCCTGCCAGGAACTGGACTTCTCTCCCACAGGAAGCTGTTGACTAGAAATACTGGGGTCACCAAGGCATCTCCTGGCTGCAAGGCTCAAAGAGTTATAGTATGAATCCCCAGGGCATTCAAACATAGCTTGCAGGCCAGGCCAGGGTGAGGATGTGGCCTGAGCAATAATGTTGAAGGTCTACCATGACCAAGAGGAGACTGGTCAGTAGATACTTCCAGTATCTTGACACATTTGATGATGGTCTCCCCACAAGGCTATGTGCTTCCCTAAGCATCTCTCCTGAACCTCCCGAGAACAACTTCAAATGGTAGGGAGTGTGTGCATGTCATATGCTAGCATCTTCCTGGAGAGTTTCACTAATGAAGCTGGGACCTCCCTGTCTGTGCCAATGACTGCTGGAAGTTAGAGCCTTCTTCCATGTGACGCGGTTGGGGCTTTCATTCGGTAGGGGCTTGTCACAGGCTTGTCACAGCAGGTGGGCTCTAAGGTGTCATCCCATAATGAGGAGTCTCTTGATGTTGCACACAGTCACTAGAAAATCTTCCCTCCAAGAATTTGAGAGTTTGTGTGCTTTTTCTGGTTTTATCTTTAAGGTTTCTTTCTCTTTTCTTTTCTTTTTTCTTTTTATCTCTGACTCAGTATTTGGATGGTTCTCTTAAAGTCACCAGGGTGTGACCTAAGAATGAGTCTGGTGCCAGGCTTGGGGTTGAGCTGCTTTTCTGTACCCTGATAAACAAACATGGGAGCTGAGACTGAAACTGGCCTGTCTGCCCCCTCGACACCTTTCCTAGGCTACTCCTGAAGCACGGGCCCTCTCACCTCAGATTTCCAAGAAGGAGGGTTTGGCCTTTCCACCTACAGGCATGGAGTCCTCTCTCAGGGGCATGAGGAGGAGGGAAGGGACTAAAGATATTGCAGGGTCTTTCCTTGAGCACTTATGTGACCAGAAGCTGTGTGATAAGCCTCTGCCTAGGAAACCCTCCAACTCCAGGGGCCTAAGGATGGGAGGGTTTGGTCACTGACCAGGCTTGAATTATTCCATCTTCTCAGGAGTAGATCCCTCTTCTTTCTCAGTCTTTCTGTTGCTTCAGGCTTCTTCTGGGTTAGCCGCTATTCTTTTTCACCAACTCCTCACACCAACCTAAGCCTTCTCTTCCTCTGTTTATATCATTTCTAGTCAGCTCCTCTGAGGTCAGAGGCCTGAGAGCCAAATCTCACCTTCCTTCTCTCTCTTTCTCTCTTGCCTCCCTGCTACCCCCTCTTTTCTTCTTCTCCCAGCCCTGTTTCCTCTCCTTCCAAGAACATGCCATTTCCCAGAAAGTTCCATTTGCAGTCATGGTTATTTTCATGTGTTTCCCGTTCTAACATCGCAGAGGAATGTCTGACGTCATCTCCACAAGAGAATCCAATAGCCACGCCCCAGTTACTCTCTCCTTTCCTTTCTCTGCTAGATGTTTGCTCGATCTTGACTCTGAGTATTTAAATGCAACTTTCTCTGTGTGTCACTGGAACCCTGCTCTACCCTGAGTGTCTTGAATTATGTTGCTTCATAAACATCAGATGTAGGTCTCAAAAGACCTAACTCATTGGTCCTAAGCTCGTCTACACATTAGAATCATCTAGAGAAATGCAACACTTCTATGTTCAGATCACACCCTATGGAAATTAAGTCAGAATGTCTGGGGGTTAGGAAGCAGCCTGCAGAGGGCTTTAAAGACTCTCAGTGATTCCAATAGATCTCAAAGATTGGGAGCTACCAATATGAAAAGAGTTGTGCAGAAGTGAGTGAGAGCCCATAGTCCTCTGGATATATTCCACAGAGCTTAGGGAATTGTGAGGACAGAGAGGAGGGTCCAGGATCCCTTTCGGGTACAGCCGACCTCTCCCAGCCTGTATCTTAGGGAGGTCTGGTCATCAGCCCGGGAGACTTCCTGCTTCATTGCAGCAGAGGGTGCGATTGCAAACAGGACATCTCAGAAGCCCAAGGTCCAGAAGCCATGGAACTGGAGGAGAGCAAGTAGTCAGTGCATCTCCTTCCTGAAGTCAGACCCCCAAGCCCTGGACGCTTGCCGACTTGACTGAGCATGTGCACCTGGTAAAAGACCTAGTCCTGACTCCTGTCTCTCTGGCTGGGGATGCAGCCACCTGGGACAGCAAGAGGCCATGTGATCCAACCAAGGAGGGGAGGCTGTGAATGCTCATGATGACCACTGTAGACTTTCAAATGGCAGCCGCAAAAAGGAAAATGGAAGCTGCAGAAGATTTACCTGTGGCAGAGTCTCAAGGTCCTTAGTTCCAGCTGCTTGGGCAGGCATCTTCTATACAGAGCTCTCAGATACCTGTGTGGACCCTTCTATGCCTGTTTAAACAGATTACTGGGCCTGGGCAGCTTCAGGGTATATCTTAGTTACTTTTCTATTGCTTTGATAAGATACTATGCAAAGGTAAAAGCGGTGTTTAATTTGGGGCTTATAGTTTCATAGGGTTAGAGTCCAAGACTATCAGGGAGGAGAGTGTGACAGCAGGCAGGTAGGCATGGCGCTGAAGCAGTAGCTGAGAGCTCACATCTTGAGACACAGCCGTGAGGCAGAGAGAAATAACTGGGAATGGCATTGTGTTTTGAAACCTCAAAGCCCACCTCCACTGACACACCTTCTCTACCAAGAACACACCTCTAATCCTTCCCAAAAAGTTCTACCAACTGAGGACTAAGAATTCAAATATATGAGTCTATGGAAGCCATTCTCATTCAAACTACCACAAAGTCTGACTCAGTAGCTTTGGCTTGGGAGTCATAGAAGTTGCCTTTCTAGCAAGTTCTCAGTGGCTGCAGCAATCTAGGGGCTATAGTTGGAGACCTAACTTGCCAGACTGAAAGCAGAAAGAAAAGGCAGTAGGAAGAACTGGGAGGAAGAGGGGACACTAGGCCCAGGAATCTGCCCACCTGTTGAGAGAAGGCTGGATTCTTTCTCTGGCATTCATACATCAGTGCCGGGCCCTATGCATTCTGCACTGTGAGTGCTTTGTGACTACTGGCATGTGATGACATGCAAACACATGTGACAATGCCAGTTTATTGCTTGTTCCTCTGGAAAGACAATCTATGCTTCTGGCTTTGTAAAGACTCAACAAAGCAACTCAAAATACTGTTCTAGTTTAACATGCCCCAGACCCTATGTTCAGAGCACAGTGTCCGGAGCAATTTGGGCCTAACACATGGCTGAGACCCTGAGGGTGATTCCTGCCTGTCTGAACATCACTGTCTCTCAGGAATGGCAAGTATTTAACAAACATCTACTTCAGAGGTGGTGAGAAGGGAAAAATATCCAATTTCTGTGAGTTCCAGCCTCTTTCTGGGTGGCTCCTGTCCTGCTGACCTGAACCAGATTATAACTCCCAGGGAGAGGAATTAGCCTGCCTGTTGCAATGGGCCTCTATAGCTGCTCACCAGGATGGTCACCCACAGAGCCATTTACAACAAAAGCCTCAATGCTTCAGCCTCCTTCCTGCCCAGGCTGTTTAAATTAAGATGAATTTCCAGTTCCTCCCAGCTGGTGGTTTGGTGGAAAGGCTGGTTGTATGAGGGCTGTTGGATTTCTGTCTTCTAAGAGACTGCCAGACTCCAAAGGGGCAATGTGCTGGTCTGATGTGAAAAATGTTGCTTAGCAGTGGGGAATTCCAGCAATTTGAAACCAGAGGCAATGTGGTAGACACACCATTTATATCCTGGGACCAGTAGTCAAATGAAGGATGAATTCTGTGGCTATGGTAAGACCCTGGCCAGTGAGACTTCCACACTCCATCTCTCTCCTGGGATCAACTTGTGTCTTAACTTTATTCTTTTAGGCTGACCAGCAACCTCTGGAGGTTGCCTTTTCTTCTATGGGGACAGAGAGTGACCACATGGAACCAGGAGCAGGCACTATTCCAGCATTGACAAGAGAAAAAGTATTGTCCAGCCTCTGCAGTTTCCCACGACCTACCACTAGATGCTTGAGCCCGGTGCATCACTTAGACTGTGGTTAAGAGCTCACATTCCAGGCCTGATTCTTCTAGCCCACTGTCTACGAGGGAAGAGTCCAGGAATCCCACTGGTGCTCAGACAATCACAATGACCCCAGAGACTTGAGAAGTCAGGCAGGACACCTAGGAAATGAAAGAAAATGCTCCAAGACTCTGAGTTCTTCCTGGGTACTGGATTCACTGTTTAGAAAATTATGAGCTATGCCTGTAAACAACTGGAGACGGCACTTTTTTAAAAATTAGTCTTAAAAGGTTCTCCATTGAAAGGCACATAGATTTTTTTTTTAAAGGAAGTCTTGTAAAGCAGTTCATGTCATAAAATGGTCCGTTTATTAATGTAGTATGTTGCATTTATTGTAAGATACATCCTTCACTGCTGGACCAATGTATTACGTGATAAGTAATCTCTTACTGTCTCATAGTCTAGCACTCTCACTAGAAGTTTATTCTGTGAGAAAAATTTTTAAGGCAGGGAAAGGCTGTGTAGAAGCACATACTGAAGAGTGGAGCAGTGGATGCATCCTGGGAATAGGGTTGCATGGTATGTCCCACTGTGCAACTCAGACAGATGGAGACCACAAAGGCTGCTGTCCAGGGGAGGCAGTGCAACAGCTGTTCTCCATGCAGTCAGCACCAAGGGGCTTCTGAGGGAATGAGTGACTCATGGCAACCTCCTCAGCACTTGCTTTTGGTGAAGTTCCTCTTTCCTGAACACCCCGGCAGCACATGTCTGTGTGGTTTGGTTTCTTTCTCTCTGCTTTGTCACCTGTTGTCATCCTTTATGGATGGCCTCAAAGGGTGAATGCCAGTGAAAGATGGCTGTGGCTTTCCAATCATTGGACTTAATGTCAGCTACAGGCTTCACTGCCTATTAGTCACGGGATCCTACGTAAGTTAATCCCTTCTGATTTTTCATCTGTGATGTGGGTGGATAATGATCTCTATTACTAGGCTGATACCTTTTGAAAACCTTTTGTTTTAGTATATATGTTTTGCCTGCACATGTGTGTGTGTGTGTGTGTGTGTGTGTGTGTGTGAGAGAGAGAGAGAGAGAGAGAGAGAGAGAGAGAGAGAGAGAGAGAGAGAGAGATCCCCTGGTACTGGAATTAGAGACAGTTGTGACTCTCCATGTGGATGCTGGAAATAGAACCATATCTATATCTTCTGGAAGAAGAGGAAGCACCCTTAACTGCTGAGCCTTCTCTCCAGCCTAAGACTGCTTTGAAGGTTAAATGATTAATGATTGTGAAGCCTTAGAACAATGTTTGTCTGAAAGCAACACCTTCGATAAGTATCAGCTATTACCGTTAACTGAACTAAGGAAGGATTCTCTCCCAGAGCTTGTATAGATCATACCACATGAGTGTGACACAAAGAAATAAACTATAGATTTCCTGGGATCTGAGTCAGCAGTTGAGAAATTGCCAGGTTGTACCAGAAAAGGCTTCTACTTAAGACATCATGTATTGCACAACCAAGTGTCATTTGTGGTTGTCTTTAGAGATTCAAAAACTGGCTTGACCTACATCCACATAGAGAGCAGGAGGTTCCAGGGTCAATCCTATATGAATTTGATGATGATGGAATGGAGGGAATTGCTTTCTTTTCCTGTTCCTACCAACTCTTCCCTCATATGGCTTTGTCTCGCTGAACTGCTGGCATGCCTTCTTCATTAGCTGTGGCACACTGAAGCCACCCTTATCCCTCCCTCCCAGAACACCAGTGGCAGAACAGCGCACACCTGCTTTGATTGAAGGGTTCGGCAAAGGAAGGAGAGCACATTTCATCATCACAGTGCATCAAAGTCCTATGGCCCTTCTGCCACCAGAGCTCCTTCCTGTGACACTCTTTTCTGGAGGACCCATCTCCAGCTATGTTGCCTGGTCTTGATTCTTTTCTGCCATTCATTTCTTTCCTCTTTGTTGACCTTCCCTGTAGAGGGGTTCTGAGATGTCATTCTGGGTGGGGTGCACCTTTCTAAAGTCTACTCAAGTCTATTCTGAGACGGATGCTACTCTGCCTTTGCTATATGTAGTTTGAATCTTGAGTGACCTTCAAAGGCCATGTGTTGAAGGTGTAGTTTCCAGCCCATGGTGCTACTGGGAGTTGATAGAATTGTTAGGAAGTGGCTCCTAGTGGGAGGAAGTTAGGTCACTGAGGACATGCCCTTGACGGGGATATTGCATCCCAGTCCCTTACTCAGTTTCCTGGCTGACAAGACATAAGCAGCTTCTTTTGTCATGGGCTTCTATCACAGACCCAACAGCAAAAGAACCAATTATGCACTGAATCATGGGCCAAAAATACATCTGTCCTGTTGAGTTATCTCAGGC
Organism: Rhabdomys pumilio; assembly: GCA_030674055.1. Lineage (NCBI taxonomy): Eukaryota > Metazoa > Chordata > Mammalia > Rodentia > Muridae > Rhabdomys > Rhabdomys pumilio. The sequence goes on along the minus strand of JANHMN010000007.1, from coordinate 77,450,491 downwards.
ATTTTAATCACAGAAATATAACATCGGTTAATCTAGCCATTTGGAGAATCCTGAAGTTATCCTAATTTTATCTATTTGTGTATCTGGCTCCAGACTGTCTTTACAAGTGTTCTTTCAGAGCAAGAACCTATGCCACCTCTATTCCTCAGAGGGTAAAATAATGTAGGAGTTAATAATCTGCATCAGAGCTAAATGGCCTAGGTCTAAACACTGGCTCCACCGGCTCCTAACTATGTAACTCTCCTAGAAAACATGCTGCAGAGGACTGAAATAACATAATGAACTTGAAGTAGTCTGAGGCCCAGTACATGCCTGTGTTAGATTGTAGCAATAACTAGCTTCTTCATGGTAGCATCGCCACCCCAAGCTGGGAAAGGATTTTGGTAAAGGCTGGATCTGTAATTGAGTAACCCAGTTTCTTGATGATGCAGAACGTTAAAGTATGGGTTTTAGACGATTCTATTCCTTGATGTGACTGTAGTTCTGTAAGGCCCCCACTAAGGGAGGACCTCACCCAAGCCTCAGGAATTCTCGGCCACCCATTAACTCACAAGACACTGAACTTGATGTAATCAGCAAGGGTATATTTCAATCAACATGTTGAGGTCAAGATCCATGACCCACGCAGGGGCAGTGGGGTCTGACCCCGGGGCTTTGGAGACAGAGAATTTAAAGTCAAAACCACAACTCAGGGGGGAAACCACAACCCAGGGGGAGTAAAGGAGGGTTATTGGAGAGTACCTGTGGAAAGTCCCAGCCCATTATTCAGTTTGTGACAGGGTCCAAGGAACAGTCACGGGGAACATTTTGTATAGGCTATTCTCTAAGAGCCTATTCGTAATTAACCATCTATCTTGTGGTCAGCCAAGTTCCTGAAACACAGAACTCATGACCAAGCTGACCTGCATTCTTGGTTCTGCTCTGCCTGTTAGGAGTTTTTGAAAAATTTTAACCCTTTCATTTCCCCATTTCTTCTGATGTAAGTGTTCTAATCATATAACTCATTTTAGTATTTTTATAATCTTGATTTTTTTTAACCCTGTAAAGTATGATATTGTTGGCATAACATCAAAATCTGAACAGTACTTATTTTTTTTAACAAAGGTAACTAATCTATTTAGAGATGTCTTTGACTTTCACCACTGTGGGTGGTGGTCAGGAGCACCAGGTATGGTCCTTTCTAGTGAGGCTCAAGGTTCTCGACCCAGTGGCGGCAGATGAGAACAGCATCTTTAACTGCTCCCAGACCTCATGTCGTACCACTTCAAGTGTTTTCATGTGGACAAACAGGGATTTAGAAAGAACAACATCAAAATCATCTCAGTAAATGGTGGAGACCCCCCCTACATAAAATCTTATAAAGTGTTAGCTTAAATCATAACCTAGAACAAGGCAAAAGGAAGGAGGGCTGTCCAGTCATCCCTGCCGATCTTCAAGGCTAACTTAGTTAAGGTCCTTTTAAAAGTTTTATTTATTTTTTCTACCTATCTTGAGCTCTGGGGTCTGTAAGCACAATGTAATTTCTAATTAATCTTCAGCTAGGTGGCCAGTCCCTGACTTACCTGGGCAACAAAGGCAGGTCTATTGTCAGACCCATTATCTTGGGTATTCCAAACCTGGGGAAGTTCTCTTCTAAGATCTTAGCCACCACGTTGGCAGTCTCAGTCTTTGTAGGAAAGGCTTTTACCCAGCCTGAAAAAGTATCTATAAAGACTAACAAGTATTTGTTACCATATTTAGCAGGTTTGACTTTCGTGAAGTCCACTTCTCAGTAGGCCCCAGGTTTGTCTCTTCGGAGTCTTCTTCCTGGGGGACATCTTGAATACCCAGCGTTAGTCAGGGCACAGGCCTCACAGTTTTTCCTACTGCTTCAGCTACATCCGATAAGTTCACCACACAAAATTGGGAGGACTTTACCAAGTTCTTCAGGTGTTTAGCTCTTAGGTGAGCTAAACGATGTAAATTTGTCACATATCTTTGTCCTTCTCTCTGTGGAAGGACTATTTTTAACATGGATATCAAGATATTTTTTAGGACTTTCAACAGTCAGGATCATAGTAGCTCTTTGAGCAGCCTTTTTAGCAGTCAAATCTGCCATCTGATTTTTTTTTTCAGCAATAGTATCTAGGGTTTTCTGATCTTTCTGGGTTTTTTTTCCAGGACAATGACTTTTTAGCAGTCCCCTCTGTCCGTAAATTGTCCCGTGAATATTGGCAGTGGCAAAAGCATACCTGCTATCAGTGTTCTTTCTGGCAGGCTGTTGGCCCAAATTACTTGGTTTTTATCTACCACTGTTGCTCCTGCCATCTGCTTACCTTTAATCATAAAGCTGCTCCCATCCGTATACCAGTTCCAACTTCCTGGCCAAGGTTGGTCTTCTGCCAGAATGTTAATACAGCGATGGACGGGGGAGGAATCATCAGTCTCAGGCAGCAAGGTGGCAGGGTTCAGGATGGCCGGGGAGGCAAAGATCACCCTTTCATGTGGGCATTAGTCGTCTATCGGTCAGGGGGCTGCCGGATAATGTTCTCAAGGGAGTGGGGTCCCACAACAGTTGTTTGTTGTCTCAGAGTCAATTTATCAACATCTTTGTAAAAACCAACAGTATCTAGAAACTCTCTCATTTGTCTTAGTTCTTTGTAGGCCTTTAAGTGTAATCAAATGCAGTGCCTGGCTTCTTTATCAGTGTGTGGGGGGGTGTTCCACGGTGACTGGCAAGGAACCAGAATGTCCTATTGTAACAGTATTGAATGTGAGGTCTAATTCTTTCTCTGGCTTCACGACTCATTGGGTACTGCTGCACTCCAATAGAGGAGGTGTTGGTTTCAGTCCAAGCGTTTGGAAATTCTGTTAAGCATTTACTAATGTCGGGGCTTCTTGCTGTTCTTGAAGCTCATGAAGCCATTACTCATCTTCTAGTTTTAAGGCCAATATCATAGAGGTGGGGGTTCTCTCAAGACACCCCTGGTCCTGTCTGAGTAAACTTTAACTTTGTCTCTCCCCAACAAAGGCATAGGACACTCAGGAATAATTGGAATGAGACACTTGTCCTTTCCCCAGATCAACAGTTTGTGAAGTAGCCTAAGAATATTGTTTCTGCCCAGTGTAGGCACATTGATCTTTTTCTAACAGATGTCTTTGCATCTCTCTGTTCCCATTTGGTCTTGGTCTTCTGTTGTCCAGGTTCCCTGTCTGTCTAGGCCCTGCTCTTTCTCTCTGTCTATCTCCTACAACTGCAGCCAGTATTCTAGTCTTCAGTCTCTCTTTTGTGATATACTTTTTCTGTCTCTTTAACTAAATCCTGCAGGGTATAATCTTGTAATCCTTCTCTCTATATGCTGTAACTTCTTACCTGTCACCAGAGCGCTGTGGGATAAACTATCAGCTGCTCCCTACCTGTAGCCGTGTCTCAGTCTGGTAGGTTAAGGGGGGCTTCTAACAGGATCCTTTCTCTTTCTTCTGTGGTAAAGAGAACCTGTAAAAGCTGCTGGCAATCACCCCAGGTAGGCTGGTGGAAAACATTAAAGACTCTTCCAGTCCCGTCAGACTGGCAGGGTTATCTGAAAAGGAAGGGTGATTAATCTTCCAGTTTAGTCTGTGCCTTGTTCCACAGAGGACCAGGGCTCGGGAGCCTGGCTTTCTCTTTCTCACCCATGGTGGTGGATCTTGGACCAGGTCCTGTCGCAGAGTAATGTATGGCTGTTGATCGGGATATGACCCTGGTCCTTCCTGAAAAATAATAGCCTTAACTTCAAAAATAATAGTCAAAAGTCTCTTCTGGTAGCTGGTCAACATCAAAAGTCGGCCACTCTGAGGCACAGAAAGTCTGTCAGGGTCTTTTTCTGATCTCAACTGATAAGTTATGTGCTCTGCTTCTAACTTTAGTCCAATGATCTAGGGTTAAACTTTAGTCACAGTCTATCTCATCATCACAAATAACACAAAACCCAGACAAAACATATACACAGAAAGACTAACAAAAACCTGTCTCAATTGTGAGTGCCAGCCAGGAGGAATTCCACTTCCTCCTCGGCACCCCATGCCAGACGGGAGGGATTCCACGTCTCCCCGGCACCCAAATGGGAACCTCCCAGATGTCTCTGGGGGTCCCTGTCTTCCTGAGACGTCTCTCAGGGTGTAGCAGCTGGTGACCCCCACAGCATGTCTGCCAGTCACTTCATTCGTCTCCTCTCGAGACAGAAACGGCTGCAAACAGCTGCAAAGAACTGAAAGTACTTTCACAAAACCAGCTTACTGAGACAGTACAGACGAGAGAATGGGCCCAAAATACAGAAACCACAGAAACAGAAATCTTTTACTGAGACAATATAGACAATAAATTGGCCAAAAACACAGAAATCATACTTCCAAGTGGGTTCTTAGAGATTAGGGTGGTCGCAGTTTCCCGATCAGGGAACCAGAAATGTAAGGCCCCCATGAAGGGAGGACCTCACTCAAGCCTTAGGAATTTGTGGCCACCCAGTAACTCACAAGACACCGAACTTGATGTAATCAGCAAGAGGTATATTTTGATCAACATGTTGAGGTCAAGACTCATGACCCATGCAGGGGCCATGGGGTCTGACCCCAGGACTTTGGAGACAGAGAGAATTTAACGTCAAAAACCACAACTCGGGGGGGGGGGGGAACCACAACCCAGGGGGAGTAAAGGAGGGTTATTGGAGAGTACCTGTGGAAAGTCCCAGCCCATTATTCAGTTTGTGACAGGGTCCAAGGAACAGTCATGGGGAACATTTTGTATAGGCTATTCTCTAAGAGCCTATTCATAATCAACCATCTATCTTGTGGTCAGCCAAGTTCCTGAAACACAGAGCTCATGACTAAGCTGACCTGCACTCTTGGTTCTGCTTTGCTTGTTAGGAGTTTTTGAAAATTTTTAACCCTTTCAGTTCTAATGTCTGGACACCATAAAGCAAATTTTTACTTGGTCCATCCTGGGAGGACAGAGAAGCAAGCTCAATGTTTCATCTAAACACGCACAAGCCGTTCCCACTACTAACCACTTAACATTGAAGATTCATTTGTTATTCTTTGTACAGACAGACAACAAAGTTTTAAAACTCTTTATTTGGATTTCAGAGAAAGAACAGTTATTGCATTATAAAGACTTGTTTGAAAATATGAAATAGTCTGTTGCTACTATTTATTGTAAACGAACATAATTATTCAGGGAAAGAACAATACATTTTTCCTGCATTTCTCCCACACATGGTAAGACAGGGTCCCATGTAGCCCAGGTTGACCCTGAACTCCTGATCTTCCCACTTCCACCTCCCAAATGCTAGGATTCTAAGCACCCTCCATCCTGGTTTATGTGGTGAAGAAATCCATGGCTTCAGGCATTCTAAGCAAGCAATCTTCCATCTGAGCTACATACCCCGTCCATCTCCACCTACTCTGAAATGAGCACTGGCTCTGCTGAACCTCATTACTATGATGAGAAAAGGAAAAAAACCCAACTAGAATCTCAAGGAGTAGCAGTACATTGTAGCTTTCATCATCTCTGGTGTCCTGGCAACTACTCAGAGAGTAGAGGCAAGTAATGAACTGTCATAGATTGACACACACATGCTGTGAATTCAATCTGCTGATTCAGTCTGCCATTAGCACCCTGGGGAATATGCCCTACTTCCTGCTTCATTTAACCATAGTCACAAGCTTGACCAAGGATAAAAAGCACACCAGTAAGGTCTTTGTTGATCTTACAGATAACTTATTGACTCTTTAGTTCTTGAACCCAATATAATTAAGTCTTTTCATGCACGAAATCTGTAATGCTTAAAGCTAGCCAAGCACAGGGTTGTTTGTGACACTGGCTGGCCATGCCATGACTCAGTAGGTTTCCTAATCATGTAGTCTTATCTCTTTTTTTTTCATAGATTCTATGAGTACCTGACAGATACTAGAATTGGTCAAAGTTCTAGTAATATCCAAAATAAACTATGTTTTAAGCTTAGTTATTAAAAATATAAGCTAATAGAATACTAATAGAGTTTCCTTAGGCAGGAGAAAATTGTATTTTCTCTATGTGCATAGTTCCTTTTGGACTCTGGGAATATCTTCCTAGGCAGTCCAGTAGTTACTTAAAAATCACCCACAATTCCTGTAGTGGGGACTGGGGAGGAAATGTCTCCTTCTAAGTGCTATCAGGGTGGGAATGACAGTGTCTTCAATCCATTTTCTTTCTTCTAGGCCTTACTTTTTTTTCTCTTGGGTAAAAATATGGCTGGTGTCCATATTAATAGCAAAGCAAAATAATTATTTATATAAATTAAAATGCCCCACAACTGATGAAAGGGCAGGTGGGTAAGGAATATGGATGTCTAAGTGGCAATAAGCTACTCTCAAGTCCGGGGATGCGTACAGAGCTCGGGAGGATGACTCCTGTGATGGAGTTACAGGTCACAGGCGGAAGTTGAGGTCTATGTACCTGCTGAAGGATGCAGTCAGTGCCTCCAGGATGAGGTGGAAAGAAGGCTATCATGGGCAGGGGATGGGGTGTGAAGGGGGCACTTCCATGAGTTTAGAATGGGGAGCCACTAGATAGGAACGCTGGCTCTCTAGGTTAAGGAAGTACAAGCGCTCCTTCTAATATACTATTAAAGCCAAAGCCCGACTGGAAGTTTTTCATGTGGAAGGAGGACAAACATGATTCCTAGTTTTGTTACTGTGGTACATTTCTGTCATGTTTCATAGCAAAACAGCAAGAGTGAAATACAGTCTTTCAGTCCCACAGTGGAACCCTGGGAGTTTTCCTGGGTCAAATGTTCTATTCACAGCAGCATGATGACAGCTGTAGGAACATCAGCAGCTGTTCCTACTGGGGAATATCTGCCCAGGATGGAGATTTTGGCCAACAAGACTGAACCACTACAGTCTCTTTAAACATAGAGAGAAAAGTCAGTTACCTCTGTTTTTAAGTAACAGTTATTGGGAAACTCAGGAATGACACACATAATGTAACTTTCAAGTACCTCCTTGTCTGCTTCATTATTATTTTTATTATTATTTATGTATGTCTGTGTGAGTGAATGTCATGTATGTGCAGATGCCAAGGAAGGCCAGAAGAGGGCACTGGATCTCCTGGAACTGGAGTTAGTGGTCGTGAGCTGTGCCTTGGGTGCTGGGAATGGAACTTGGGTCCTTCGGAAATGCAGCAAGAGCTCTCAACGGCTGAGCCATCTCACCAACCCAGGGTCTACTTCTTGCTACCAAGAAAGGCAAAAGGGGGCCAACTTTGTGCTGCTGACATTCATCTCTCAAGCATCCTCTCATATCACCTCCTAACTTGGAAGCGGTTTACATTATATTCTAAAAAAGCCGTTTCATGAGCTAACTGCAGAGAGAAGCTGTTCTGACTCAGTAGTTAACAAGAGGAAACATCCAGTTACTCCCACTGAATTTAAAAGCGTGGGACTTGCAAACACATGAAAGACCACATCGCCAGTCTCTATCAACACTTCCCAACATTACAGTACCATCAGCCCAGGGCACAAAATCATCTAGTAACAGGTGGTGTGACTTCCTCTGGGAATTTATCTAATTAAAAAACCAGATTTATTTGTTTTTATTTTTATGTATATTAATGTTTTGCCTGAACATGTATGTGTACCATATGTGTGTCTGGTGCCTGCAGAGGCCTAAAAAAGGCAAGGGATCCCCCCCCACACAACCCTCAAATGGAGTTATAGACAGTTGTAAGCTGGGAACTGACCTGGGTCTTCTGAAAGAGCAGTAAGTGCTATTAACCACTGAAGCCATTTCTCTAGCTCAAATTTATTTAACTTTTTCATCATCTTGAAAAAAAATCACATTTTAAAATGTAATAAATATATATATATGTATTATGTACACACATAGCTCCTACACTTCCAGGCTATAAATACCCACAGGCAATTTCACCACAAAAAAAAAAAAAAAAAAAAGTGAGACCTGAATTGCTGCTTAATTTGCTCCCAGAACAGCAGCTTTCCCTTTCCAATGGGCCTGTGCTAGCACACAAACATTAAGATCAAAACTACTGTGCCCTGGGATTATAACTCTTTCAGCAATTCAAACAGCAGGCTACGTCTTTGTATCTGTTAATTGCCTTTCCCTGGTTTCCGAATCTCTACCCTGAGGAGGACCCCATTCCTCATCTCATAGGATGGACTTAAGACTGGTAATGACGGGACCTGATGGGCCAGTGAGGGCAAAGAAGGCAAGCCTCCAAACTAGTTTTCAACAGTCCTTCATAGCTCCTTGGCTCCCTGACCTGTGCTGTGTGGTCACCTTAACTTCTGTCTGCTCTTTGGCTGTGCCTTCCAACCATCATCTGTTACCTGTAGGAGAGGCGTCAGTCTTAGCAAACGTGACGCTCTTGAGGTCTTTGGTCTGAGGCATTGGTACACTGGAGTTGCTGCAGATACTATTTGTGCCTCTCAGCAGATGGGCAGCAGGAATGAATGAGCGTGCTGTCTCTGCCTACAGCCACACCCTCTCGAGCTGCTTCACAGGCCGGAAGGACAGGGCCACAGGGTAGCCCACTGCCCCCACAAATGGCTATTCCTACAGGTATCTCATGCATTTGTTATTCTCTCCTTGGCACCCATTAGAGGACTGGTCCCCAGGGAAAACAGGTCTTGTCTGAAAATCACCCAAAAGCCAATCAGGAAGGACTGTGGCACTGAATTTAGCAAGAACGGCCCTGCCCTGGAAGCGTCTAACCAGCTTGGAAGGCAGCAGTACTGTCCAGGGAACAGTTGCTGGTAGAACAGTGCCAGGTATAATGGGTCACAGGCACAAGGTGACCTCACTACATGGAACACCAGAGGGCTGGCCTTCTTTTCCCTTGTAGGGAGAAGAGAACTTAGCCGCCATTGTGTGCACTGGAATGGCAGTCACCTGACAATGGCAAGCCAGCTGGGAAGAGTCTACAAAAACCTTCGGAAATTCTATGAAGGGAGGCAGGCAGCACATGACGAACAACAGGAGTCCTGACATCCATTTCTGTGAATTTGTAACGTACAATGTACAGTGCAATATAAATTTAGTTGATTGCTATGGTGAAGGAAGTAGGCAAAATACAGTAAAATATATGTGAACATAATTTTAGCTTTATTTATTCATTCATTCATTCATTCATTCATTTTTTTTTTTTGAAGTGGCTTCTCTATACAGCTCTAGCTGTCCTGTCCTAGAATTTGCTATGTAGACCAGGCTCATATCAAACAAAGCCTGCGTTTCCTTCCAAATGGTGCTAGGGTTAAAGGCATGTTCACAGCCATAGCAACAACTTAATTCCACTGGAGAAACTGAGAATTCCACCATACTGTGCTACAGCCTGAGAATCCACGCTTGTTCTGTGCACTGTCAGTTCTCAAGGGAAACTCTCTAGTCTTGTTTAAACCTGGTCACCTCCAAGTTCCTTGCTGAGTCTAGTTTCACAGAAGTGTGTCCTGGGCTGAGGGTTCACAATGAGAGGAAGGCATTTGCCCTGAGGTCTTTAAAGCTCTTTGCTGATTAGCTGAGTTCCAAGAGTGAAGGGTGGTTATGGCTCTGAGCTTATAGAAGCCATATGAACTCCGTGTTTAAATGCATATGAACATGGAGTGACTTTCTCTTACATTCCACCACTGGCCTTCCCTTCCCTTGTCTCTAGTGTGTGGCTCACTCTCTGACCCCACAACAGTTATTTGTCCGGGCTGAACCACAAATCACAAGTAAAAATAAACTCTACCAACTGGAGATAATCCAAACTCAGAACTGTTCTGCCTCTTTGTGGGATGTTTTTGGCTGCTCGGTTTTCTGAAATGTGTTTTCTCAAGTATAATATTCAGAATGGATTTGAATCAAAGGAGAGAGAAAGCCAATTGGTGGAAACAACATGAACACGTGTTTTTAAGCTTTAAATACAAATCTCTTTACTGTGCCAGGAAGTGCAGTGGACAGAAGAGGAAGTGAGTCTGACCTGAAGGAAGATGACTGAGAATAGAACACACAATGGGAAAAGTACTGAGACACACAGCAGAGCCCACAGCAGGCGACACTGCCCACAGGGCTGCACCGCCACCAGAGATCTGCTCTCTAGCAGGTTCCACACCGCTGGACAGGCGGTGAAATGCAGAGCGGCTTCTTGTTCTCCTTCTCTTCCCCTGGGGTTGCAGCACAGGCCGTTCTGCTTGCCGAGTAGGGAGAGAGCAGCACCTTCACCAGCTCTTCAGTTTGGGGAGGCCCACTCTCTGCTTTCCAGAGCAGTCCAGGGCACTACTGTAAGGACTCAGGGATGGTGCTGACCACATGGGTCGTCTCTGGGGCTGTTGGAGGGGAACCAAAGAAGGCGCTGGTTTGGTTCCTCTGATGATCTCGGAGATAAGGGGGAACTGAGGAGCTTTTGATGTGGAGGATCCTGGTGTCCATCACCTGACAGTCAATCTGCATCATTACTTCATAGTCCTGCCCATTGATCACGTTATCTGCAGAGGAGTAGACACGGGATTCATCAGAGTGCTCAGGGTGGGAGCTGTCACTACACTTTCAAGGCTATAGAGTTCTATCAGTCTCTACACCTGCGTGCCAACATGTCCTGCCCTTTCCTCAGCTGATTTCTCCAGGGTCTTCATTGGCTCAGTAAGGGCTGTACTCTTCCCTCCACCTGTGGAGACTGACACACAGACGACTGAAGAGGAGGAAGGAACCCTATCATCCCAACAAGGAAAAACGCTAAGACCCTTATGTCTTCATTCATCATGCTCTCTATTGAAATTCCTTGCACTCTTGTACATTAGTTGCTCATCTGAGGCCACTGGACTACCCACTCCACAAAATTTCCTCTGTCTTAGTCTCAAACCCTATCGTTTCTTTCTACCTCTTTCTTCCTTCCTCTTCTCTTTCCCATTCCCCCTCATTTCTCTACTTATATACTCACACCCTCAAGTGCTCCAACAGGCACCCTAGTTCTATTGTCATTAAACCTTCTAGGGACACAAGGGACGTACGTATATAATGAACATGACCAGCAGTGAAGAATGTTGGGATGTCTTCTGAAAACCGAAATGTGGGCAGAAGGTTGTGACTTAAAGCTTAAGGGCAGAGACTATATAAAATTACAGCCAGAGAAGGAAATGGACATTCAAAGATGTGAGCCATTTCAAGCCCCAAAGAGATATGGCCAGAGAACCGTTCAATGACATAGTTAAACTACAATGCTGTCTTGGTTTTTCTGTTGCTGGGATGAAAGACCCTGACAAGGAAACTGAGGAAGGGAGGAGTTTATTTTGGCCTCTCCACCACAGAGAGGAAGTCAAGATGGTAGAAGCTTGATGCAGCTGGTTGCATCTCACCCACAGGCAGGAACCAGACAGAGATGGATGCATGCTGCTGCTCAGCCCCTGCTCTCCATTTTCATAGTTGAGGAGTCCAGCCATGGAATAACTCCATCCCTAGTGTGCCATCCTACCTCTATTAAAGCAATCAAGAAACCTCCCATACGCTTGCCCAAAGGCTCATCTCCCAGGTCATTCTAGATTCTGTCAAGTTGACAATGAATACTAACTGTTCCAAATGTCAGAAGTGTAAAGCTAAGAAACGGTATTAGAAGGTATAAGGGAAAATGTTGATGCATATACAGTGAAGCCATCTCAGAATAACATGTTAGCAGCCTGAGAAGCTAAGAAAGCATGGAACGATATACTTCAAGCCCTAAACATAAATAAGTGCCAAGCAACAACACTATACCCAATAAGTCATTTTTTGACATATCAAGGTAAGCATAAACTAATGCAATTCATGATAAAGAAGCTGGCATTGCAGAAATCACTTAAGTACTATACACAGCAGAAGGAAAAAGAGTTTTATTCCTGGACCAAAGGAGAGCTGAGAAGTAATTCATTATGCATGACACAGGAAACTAGCAAACCCCTAATACTAACAGGAGGAAAAAAGTTAACTACCAACAATTCAAACGGCCAGAACAACTGCTAAAACAACCATTGGAACTAGCAAGCCTCTCTCAATTATAACCTTAAAAGCAATAATCTCAACTGAACACTGAAAATAATACAGGTTGACTGGATTAAAAAACAAACTTATTTATTTCTCTTGTCTCCAAGAAATAACTTACTGGCAAAATTATCCACAAACTAAGAGTAAAAGGTAGAATCAACCTTCTCAGCAAATATCAACAGGCTGGCAGAGCTGACGGAGTAGACTCCAAACAAAATCCACTCAGAAGAATAAGCCCAGGACACACGAACAAAGGGAACAAATTGGTGATCACACATCAGAACAAAGATGATTTCATTTCAGGGATGCGAGGCTGGTTCAGCATATGCAAATCGACAAATGTAACACAGCCATGTAAACAGACTTAAAGACAGAAATGAATTGATTACCTCAATATACACAGAAAAGGTATCTGGGTAAGTTCTATATGCCTTCAAGGTAGCTTAAAGAAACCAGGAGCAGAGCAAACATTCAAAGGCAGCCTACAGCAAACCTACAGCCAACATTAAAGGAGAGTGTTTCCTCTAAATTTGCAAGTATGCAAGGGTGCCTCCTTTCCCCTCTCATTTAAAAGAATGCTCAAAGGTGGCTAGAACAATAAGAGGAGAAGTAAAAGGGATACAAACAGCAAGTATGAAGTCAACTGACCCTATTTCCAGTGACAGCATTCTATACATAAAGGATCGCATGGTACACTTTTTAAAGTACACTGAAGTCTGGAAACACTCATAAATCTGTGTTTTCAGCAAAGTGGCAAAACACAAAACCAGTATGTTAAAAGTCAGTAGTTTTCCTATATACCAACAATCCATTTGCCAAGAAAGAAATTAGAATCAGTTATTCCATTCAAAACAGCCTTAGTAACAAGAAAATCCCTAGGAATATGTCTAAGCAAGGAGATAAAAGGACTGTACAGTGAAATTTCAAGGCACCAAAGAAAGAAACTAAAGATACTAGACAATAGAAAGGCTTTCCAAGTTCATGGATTAACAGCATATTATGAAAATGGCCAAATCACCAAATGTGCTCTACAGATTCACTGTGATTCCAAAATTCAAATGATATTTTTTACAGGACTAGAAAAAATAACCTAAAATTCATAGGAATACTACAAAAGAGCCTGAGTAGTTAAAACACTCCTAAGCAGAACAATGTCAGCTATCACAGTGTCCGACTTCATATTATACCATAGAGTCACAGTGGCCACAGCATGTCCTGGGACAGAAACAAATGCACAGATCAATGGGGCAGAATAAAAGACACAGAATCAGCCCACGAAGCTACAGACAACATGTTTTTGGCAGGAGTATTGAAAATATGCATTGGAAACAAGACAAACTCTTTGAAACCTTTGCTTTCTGTATGTAAAAGGATGAAATTTGATCCTTATCTCTTACCTTAAACAACAAATAACAACAACAACAACAACAACAACAAATCAGTTTAAAATATATCAAAGGCCTTAATATAAAATATGACAAGCCAGTTGTGGTGGCACTCGTCTTTAATCCCAGTACTTGGAAGGCAGAGGCAAGCAAATCCCTGTGAGTTCAAGGTCGGCCTGGTCTACAAAGTGAGTTCTAGGACAGCCAGGGCTGTTACACAGAGAAACCCTGTCTCAAAAAACAAAACAAACAAATGAGAAGCTGAAATGCTAGAAGAAAACTACTTCAGGACAAAGACACAGGCAAGAACTTGCTGAAAGTAGTCCATCAGCATAAAAATAACTTTAAGAACTGACAAACTGGAATATGCCTCCAAAAGGTTTCTGAGTCCTACCACAGAGATAGCTCCCTGTAGAATTATTCACAATCACTTAGAGGCCAATCACCAGATAAATCACAGCACAAGTATATAATGGAATTTTACTTAGCCAAAAGAAAAGTGAAATCATGGCATTTTCAGAAAAATGGATGAAACTACAAATTGTTATGTGAATTAAAATAAGCTAGATTTAGAAAGACAAATGCTGCATGTTTTCTTTCACATATAAATCTAAGGTTTTAATTATATGTATGTATGTGTGTATGTGTGTACGTATGTGTGGTATGTGTGTGTATGGGGGTGGGGAATGTGTACATGTCATGAAACTACAAGAAGAGCCATGAAAGTAGAAAAGTTTCTTAAGGGGAGAGGGAAAGAGCAACAGAATACATGACTTGAGAGTTGTTGGGCACCTGGGAAGAGAAGAGGAAGAGGAAGAGGAAGAGGAAGAGGAAGAGGAAGAGGAAGAGGACAGATAGCAGGGACAGGAGATGTGGGTTAAGGGAATAGGAATGACAATAGAAGCAAAAATGTATGAAATGCATACAATAAAACCCAATACTAAATATGCTCTTTTGTAAAATACTGAAAGTACTATTTATGGTTTTTAAATAAGGGCTGGAATCACTTTCAAAGTGAACACCACAATATCAGCATGCAGACACAGTGTCTTGTATGCTTTTCACACAGTGAACTGCATTTTCAAAGCAATGGGATCAGAGGGTTTAGAGCAGTGCAGAGCAGAGCACAGGGAAGAATGTTTAACTCTTATTTTGCCTTTCAAGGATAGAAGGAACTGTGAAAGGGACCAACCATGTCAGGAAGGTTAGCCCTCTTTACTGTAATCTAAAAGTGTATTCAAGTATTTGATATGTATGAGTGAATTATCTGCGTGTACATCTGCATGCCAGAAGAGAGCATCAGGTCCCATGGGACTAACAGTTACAGACAATGTGAGCCACCATGTGGGTGCTGGGAATCAAACTCAGGACCTCTGGAAGAGCAGCCAGTGCCAGTGCTCTAACCACTGTCATTCTGCCAGCCCCACCAGTACAGTTTCTAATTCCATTAGGTTCTCCCAACTGTGAACTTAACAGTGAAGACAGGGAAGACATCACGGCATCTGATACTCTTTCTTAGGGATCACTAGATCACTACAATAGTAGGGCTATACATATCCCCAGAGTTCCTCGTTCCATGCCAATGAGACAAGTGCGGTTCTGTGTGCTTGGTTCTTCACAGACAGTGGTATCTGCAAGAAGGGACACAGACTCCTGCTAAGTATATACACAGCCTAACTATCATGGACTTAAAGATTTATTTGTATCATTTTATTATGTGTGTCTGGGCACACATGATGTGACACACACACATATATGTAGGCATGTAGGTACCAAAAGAGGATTAGATTCCCTGGAGCTGAGGTCAGGAGACTAAGCCACCTGACGTGAGTGCTGGAAACCAAACTCCAGTCCTCTGGCAAAGCAGCAAGTGCTCTCAGCCCGAGTCATATCTGCAGTCTCCACTGTCATGAATTTAAGACACTCAGATACATGCTCTACGCTCCACGCTTTCTAAGAGGATGGAAGCTTTTTATTTTAGGACAGAGCCAAATTACTCCCTTACTTGTAATGCGGGTGGTCATTTTCCAACTTGTAGTAAATGAAATGATGAGAGAATTATAAACAGATAATATTTCTCAAGCCCAACTGAATAATCACGGCACGACACCAGAAGCTCAGAGAACTTGGAAGACTGTGTAGTCAACGTGGCATCTGACCCTGCGATTTCATCTGTGAATCTGGAGCTGTTTTGGGGAGAGCCTGGTTTCATACTGCCTTTCTATTTATTCAGATTATGCAGAGCCAAAAAGTAATTTTTAAATTTGAATACTTTTTAGTGACAAAAAGCTCAGATTAAAAGTAATTTTTTTCCTGTCCCATTATCCTTTCTTTGAACTTTTTACACTACACAAGTCAAGCACTTTGGAAGAAAACCCAAAGTTTGACATTTGATCTTCAGAGTCCGCTGATTTGTTTGGGGAAAGTGAGCCATAGAGCCTGTAACAGAAGAAGGTGGGAAGCTGGAGACTCCTAGTCTGGGTGTTTCATGGGGTCTAATATACACACTTCTATACGCTCTGTGAAACCACATGAAACGTTTAGTTTATATGTTTTGGAAAACAAAGTCTATCAGATTCTTAATGGGGTTTAAAAAACAAAAGAAAACATGAGATAAAACAACCTATTAATTTTTTAGTATATGGTACATTTCTTCTATTTGAAATCCAAGGGAAACTATCCCTGTGGTTTGACTTCAGTCATCTGTCCAGCCATTTCCACTGATGATAAGGCTCCCTTACAACTCCTCCAAGTGTCTTTGATGACAAATGGCGTTCACCTTCTTTTCAGCCGCAGCAGGGTGAGCAACAGCTGGCTGCTGCTGTGCACTGACCTTCCCTTTAAGGCCGCTGCTCCAGCAGCTTAACATCAATGTTCCAAGACATGCCTCCACGAAATGGCTTTGAAATTATTTATCTTTATACAACTACATTTGAATGTCTAGAAGCTAGCCAGTGTTTCTCACTGAAATATTTTCCAGAAAGTAGAAGATGGAAGACATTCTGCTAATGTATTTGGAACCATTTCATTTAGAACATGTGACCAGGTTCAGATTTCAAGGCACCACACCAGTCATTTCCTTTTGAAACCACCGTCCCTGTGTGCGTCTTTCTGTGTATGAATGCACACACACGCATGCGCTGCAGCACAGATGACCAAATAATGGAAAACACATGTCAGAGACCTGAAATATATATTACTAAAATTTTTCTGGATTAACTCAGAATCCAGACGACAGGGTAAGAACAGGACTGGGTTCTCTAACATAGCTTAACCACCTGTAGAAGACATTAGGTCCACATACCTGCTGCAGTTTACATTGATAACTATAGTCCTGAATGCCTTAAATAGCAAGGAGAGATGAAAAGCTTAGCAATACAAGCTTAGGTGCTCTGAAGGAAGACTAAAACTTCAAATTGGATCCTAGCAGCTCCTAGCTATGGCTGAAATGGTATTGTTATTTGAAGCCCAACCAGGAAGCTCAAGGTGGCTCTGGCCTCCGTAGCTTTACAATCTATTCTCTTCATCTCTGGTGGTGACAGGTGCTAGACCACTGTATTGGGAGCAATGTTAGAAGAATATCAGATCTAGACAGTAAGTGAAGGCAGTGGAATTGAGGGAGACAATGTCTTCTGCAAGACATTCTGCCAGGCGGTGGTGGCACATGCCTTTAATCCCAGCACTTGGGAGGCAGAGGCAGGCGGATTTCTGAGTTCCGAGTTCGAGGCCAGCCTAGTCTACCGAGTGAGTTCCAGGACAGCCAGGACCACACAGAGAAACCCTGTCTCAGAAAAAAACAAAAACAAAAGCAAAAACAAAAACAAACAAACAAACAAAAAGACATTCTGCATACATTTTTTTGGTGTTCATACTTAATGGCAATTAAGAGTCATATGTTGCCAACATCTCTAAAGATTAGAGACTATAACATTGGTCTGCTCTGGAAGATCTTATAAAAGGCTTCTCCGTGGGTTTCATATAACCCAAATGGAATGTAAGTGAGCAGTCTCACCAATCATTACTGATATTTGAATTGCTACAACTAAAGAAGACAGATTAAGAAACAGGCTCTTGGTAACTTTGCAAAGTAAGATGTCACTCTGCAGCCCAGGCTAGCCTTGAACTCAAGGTATCTCTCCTGCCTTACTCTTTCCAGTGCTGAGCTTACAGGTGTGAGTCACCATGGAGGCTTCAGGGTAACTTGATCTTGCTTAAGTCTCAATAGTGCTGGACTGTAGGCATCTGTTTACACAGGGAGCATCCAGAACAGCGGGAGCTTAGCTCTTACTGCAGTGATGGCAGACGAGACTCCTGCTACTCCTCTAAGATCTTGAGCTCTGTGACCAGGTGAGCACATCTGGGAAGGACAGTCCCTTCAACTAATGCCAACACTGCCACTCAGTGTGAATACAATGATCAAAGCAGGCCCTGTGGTAGGGTCTGAAGTGATTTAGAAGGGGAAGGGAGGGAGGGTCCTTAGAGAGACCAGGGTTAGATCTGAGCAGCTGAGACAAAGCACACCCTTTAAAAACGATGTCTCCACTGTTTATGTGGAGGGCTCTGCTAAGACAAAGTCATGGGTTTCCTGATGACAGGGAGCATGGTAAACATGAGGTTAAGGAATTCAAAACCAACTTATGTAAAAAGACCCATAAACTTTTCCCCACTCCAAATATATATCGTTAATTAAAAAAAAAAAAAAAAAGAATGAATGAATGAACAAAAGAAAGAAAGGAAGGAAGGAGGGAGGGAAGAAAGAAAGGAAGGAAAGGATGGAAATAGGAAGAAGGAAAGAAAGAAAGAAAACCATGTCTATCTGGGAAAATAGACCACAAAAAGAGTCACACTAAAGTGAAGGTGTTCTGGGTTTATGCTTCTACCAAAAGATATGTGGAAACTGCAACATTTTTTAAAAAATATCCATTTTGTGTGCTGGGCCTTTTGAAACAGAGAATGAGATGGAACACTAATCCAAGTCTGGTAAAATGCACAAACTGGGCATTTTACATTTAAAATCCATCAGGCAAATAAAAAGGAGAAGAGATGAAAGGCAGCATGCAGGAGCACTGGAATGTGTTCTGAATGCTTCAAGGGTCTGGGAAGCCAGGAAAGGTGTCTGAACACTGAGGGTGGAAACTCCAAGCAGTGTAGAATTCTGACCAGCTTGTAAACACACACTGACTGACCTAAGCAGTGTGCAGGCGCTGGCTGTTGCTAGACAACTGACTGTAAACACAACTAAATGTCTAAAAATTTACATAAAGTTTAATTTTTAAAAGTGACAAGACTTGTCTAGTACTTTGTAAAGAAGTGTACATAAGAAAGATTTTTAACAAGATTTATGTATTTGTTATTTATGTGTATGAGTGTTGTGATGGTTTGTATATGCTCCACTCAGGAACTGGCACTATCAAAGGTGTGGACCTTTACTTGCCCGGATCTGGGACTTGTTTGTCCCAGGCTGACCTTGAATTCAGAGATCTCCTTGCCTCAGTCTCCTGCAATTAAAGGTGTGTATTGCCTTGCCTGGGCCTAAGCTTTTCATAGCCAATGCTTCAAAATCTCCAGGCCAAGATCCAAGTCAGAAACTTGTGTCTTCCAGCCTTAAAATCTGGATCGCAGGTGAGCCCTCCAATTCTGGATTGTAGTTCATTCCTGGTGCAGTCAAGCTGACAACCAGGAAGGGCCATTGCAAGTGTTTACCTGTATGTCTGTGCACTATGCGTTACTGTACCTGCTGACTACAGTAACCACAGGACAGTGTCTGCTCCCTGGAATTAGAATTGTAATGGTCTGGAGCTGCCAATGTGGGCATTAGGACATGAACTTATGTCCTATGCAAGGGCAGCTAGTGCCCAAGACTGCGAAGCCACCTCTTTAGAGCAAAGACAGATGTTCATCTAGAGTCAGACACCAATTCCAATGAAGGAGTTTGCTCTGTGTAAGACTGGTCAGTGTCAGGCTACACTGCTGAGAGCTGTCCCTGAATCTGGGGACACAGGAGACAACCTCACTAAAAACACAAGATCCAGGAGCACAATGAACAAAGAATAAAGACAAGCTAAAGTGTCATCTGTTTGTTGTGGCTTCTCACGTCCGTAAGCTAACTCTACTGTGCCAATATATCTCTAATTGTCACACAGGTCCTGGTTTTGGGAGCTCCGACTACTACACATCGCTAGTGCTCTCACTTCTGCTTAGGAAAATCTCTTTTCTGCAATTTGATCCACTCAGATTCTCTATTCAGCTCAACTCCAATAATCCTGTAAGGCCTACTCTGAGTATCAGCTTCTAAGAAAACTTCCATGAGAACTCCAGGGCTGACATTTGGCCTTATAAGCAATGTATAAATGATCCATCTTATTAAACTGTGTTAAGGTCATCACAGAAAATTAAAAAAAAAAAAAAAGGGGGATTAGGTTAAGAAATAGCTGAAAAAAACAAACCTGGGAGAGAGGTAAAATTAAAGGGGATCTGGGGAGTGAGACTGGAGGCCCCCCATAGGCCGGCAAGAACACTGACTGAGCAACTGTCACACAGATGGCCACACAGCTAGCACTCCAACATGGAGTATCTAGAGATGTAAGAATAATGTCAGGGACAAAGAGAACTGTCACAGATGTCCTTTGCCAAAAGAAATGTAAAAGTTTCTCTGATGGGAAGACTTTAGGACTGAGGATGTTCAAAGGCAGAGAAAAAAAATCAGGGTGTGTGTGTGGGGGGGGATATCACACATTCAATTTTAACGAAACTAGAGTTTGCTAAATAGTGTGTTTTTATGACCACTGGACAATGGGGATTTTGGACAGGAAAGGGTTTTGTCTGTTAGAATAGAAGTGACATCACAAAACATATATGTGGGCCTAAAATAGTGACTGTGTAAGATCCACTGGACCTCAATGGACATCTTTGGTGGTAATGATATATTACTAGGTACAAGCAAAAAAACAAACACCCTGCTATTATCACATTAGTCTAAGCCTCATTATTATATTTTAATATATAGCATTTTCATATGTGTTTAATATACATCACATTTCTAGGAACATAGTTGTTGATATCTATTCAATAAATACTTCTATATGTAAAACCCTGATGACCTAATTGCTTGTTCTTATAACAAACTCTTAAACAAGATATATATATGTATATGTATATATAAATGATAGTGAATACATAAAGAATCCCTCCTATATCTCATGTTTTCTTTTATAATCTTTGAGTCACTGATGCCTCCTGAGCCCTCTTCCCCTTGGCTGTAAGTTCCTAATCCCTTTTCCCCAACTGCTGGGCCCCATTATGAAGATCCCTCTACCCATGGCCAGTGTCATCACTGAATAGAGTCTCTATCAGCAAGTTCAACAGGTGGCAGGAATAACATTTTCTTTAACATTGTTAGTTGCTGCTGTTTGTCCTGTTTCTTTCAGAAAAAGAGGAAGCAGTAATGCTTGAGATCAAATCCTGGTCTGTATCACTGTTGGCAAGAAGCCAAGCAGCATTTTAAAAAATTAAAAGCACGCTTACAAAATGCTCTGATGGGTAAATGTCATGCCTCATCTGCCGAGGAAACAGTAAGAAAGCAGAGGTAAAGGTAGTGTCCAGGGATAAATCCAATGAAAAGAAAGCTCTTGCTCTCATTTGTTTTATAAATGTCAATAACAAAAGTAAAAAAATTTTTTGTTGGTTTGTTGGCTTTTTATGATAAGGGTTGCCACATTGTAAGTTATATATGGAATAAAAAATGGGGGTCATTGAGGAAATGTAACATTCCAGTGTTCCAGTCAGCTGTGAAATGACAGTCATAGCTGAAAAAAAGAAACTGGGTCTGATCCATTCCCCAAGTCTTTGTGGAATGTATTCTAAACAGTCTGAGAAGAGCTTCAAGGCCAAATTCCCAGAGATTCCTGGTGGTAACTAGGAATCATCACCACTAAGATTAGAAAAAAAAAAAAAAAATCAAGGATCTCATTTGACTTTCTGATCTCCATAGATGTTCCTTGCACTTGCTGACAGAGCTCATTAACTCAACAAAACCTGCCCCTTTGAGAAGTCAGACACCTATCTCTCAAGGTTAGCATAAGGTTTAAATAAATGAGGACCCCACCCCTTCCCATGCTCCTAACATTGATTCTACTCTGTTAAGTGTCTGCAGGTGTGAGACTGGATCTTGTAACACCTTACATAAAGATATTTAGGTGGGGTGGCTGGTTAAATGCACTGTTGCTCTTTCAGAGGACCAGGGTTGATTCCCAGAACCCACATAGCAGTTAATAACAGTTAGAGGATCTAACAACCTCTTCTGACTTCCTTGGGTATCAGATACACATGTGGCACACGCACGCACACGCACACAGACACACACACACACCAATGTTACAAATAAATCTAAAATAAAATTAAATAAAAGCTTAGGTGGAGACACCAATAATGTATTCATAAATTCAGACATCTGAGGACTCAGCATCTCAAGGCAGAATCAGGGTGAAGTGTTGTTAGCTGGGTGGCTAGTCCATGTGGCAATTACCAACGCACAAGCATGCATGTAATGGGTTCAAATGTTTACATAACAGTTACTATTTTCAAGTAATTTGCCATCGGGTTCTTAGGATAAATATATAAGAAGTTGAGAAAAACTACTAACATTTCACAGGATGGGATACTGAAACATTGCAGAGGATGTTTCATCTAACAGAAATTACTAAACTTATTTTTAGGATTCTGTTTATTGCTGTTTTGTGGAATAATTACAGGTCTTCTAGTGGAAAGTCTTTCTAGAATGAGCAGAGAAAGAATCGAGTGGCGTTTTAGAAAAAGTAAAACTACTGAGTTCAAACACATTATCTGGTACAATAAATTAAAGACATTTCTGTCTGAAAAAAAAATCACAGAGCTGTCTCAACCTCATACGCACATATATAAAAGTGCTCAAAAGAGTAATTCCTTCTGGAGCTGACGAAAACAGAGTGAGACACAGGTGACCAAGGGGGCTGCCATTTTATTTTCAAATACAAGTTTTAACATAAACTATGGCTCATATCCCAACCTCAGTAACTAACTTGGGATCTTCCTTTCTCAGATCTGCTCTGTGTTGCCATGGCTGCAGCTTCCCTGGGTCTTAAGCCATAGTGCAGCTGCCTAACAGGAAGGAGAATCACAATCTTTATTCAAGCTGTACACCAAACAGCTCACATTCAGACACAAGCTTGAAAAGGTGCCTCTTGCTCATAAGGATATAAATTCCTAAATTTAAATTCCTAAATATAAATTCCTAAATTCCTTTAAGGAACTGTACTTTATTCTCTCTCAAGGAAATTTCTGATAAAGAAATTAAATAGGTTGAGATGTTGACACTGCACTTAACCTTGTCTGCCAAAATTCGTGCAGAGTCAGGAAGTCAATGGCCTGGCTTCTGTGTGTATGTTCTTGAGAGTGGAAAGGGATGTAGGGACATGATGGAGACGTACAGACCCAGACAGGCCTATTACTGCCTGGTTTCCTGGCCTGCTTTCTGGCTTGTCTGGCCTGTGGGTAACCCAGAGGAAGCAGTGCTTGAAGTTTCCCTGAGGCAGATCTGGCTGTCTGAGCTCAGACATCCTCAGTACAAAACAGCTAGGCAATAAATAAATAAATAAATAAATAAATAAATAAATAAGTACATTTTGTACATTAGAAGGGAAGACTCAAGCACATGGTGATTAAGGGAAGCTATAGAATACGCATGCCTATCGCCAGAATAAGTGAAGCACCTTATATACAGAATTAACCGAGTTATAAAGAAAACTAAGCATTTCCTGCATTCTTGTGACGATTTAAATTACATTGTATCAGTCTTAGAAATGATATATGCTCTCATTTTAGACCTTAGGAATCAGGCCCACAAATTCTTCACATCATTTTACATTCTGTAATTCATTTTCATTATTTCTGCTTCTTAGAGACAGTCCAAAGAAGGGCTGGCCTACAATCCTCTATAGTATAGTAACTGAGGAACAATTGCTTAAGATGCAAATCACCTAAAAAGGATTCACAATTAACTGGGTTTTATTTATATTATCATTTAAATCCTTTTCTGGATGTCAGCCTATGAGACTCCAAATTGAAGAAGCAAGGAATGTGGACCAGAGGACTACTCGGACACTTTCAGGACATACCATTTTAAGGAAAAACGTCTTTAATCTTCCACTTTCTAGCCTACTTTCATTCATTAAATATTTACTAAATCACTATTGGGCCAAGCCTAGTCTAGGTGTTTGAACGGAAAGGGAAAAAACCCTACAAAGGTTTCCTTACAGACTTTGCATTCTAAGGTGAGGCTGGAGTAGACAGGAAGTTAGAGAAGCAAATAGTGTTTGAAATGATGGGTGACTAGGGGTAAAGGAGGGCACGGAGTAGTATAGGCACGGAGTAGTATAGGCTACTCTGGAAGCACAGGAAGCCATGCAGAGTAAGCCATTGGGAAGAATTATTTTGCTCAGGGTCTACAGAACTGAGAAAGACAAGCAAGTTGGGAAAAACCAGTACAAAGGCCCCCGAGGCTGGAACATGCCTTGAGGATCAGATTGATAAGGAGGTGGTGCAGATTGAGTCCTTTACTTAGATGAGAGGCAAAGGGAGGGTCTGAGCAGGAGCTCAGGCTATGGTCTATAATGCCACTCTGACAGCTTGTTTGTTTCAAAATATAGGACAGCAAATTACATTTGCAAAGTTCTTAAGAATTAACTGTGATGGTACTTATGGAAGTTTTCCAGAATGTTAAAAGATAAAATCTGAGGACTGTTAGCATGTTGAGTTGGTATGGCAGAGTGGAAATGCCAGGCTTACTCAGTTATGGATCTAAAGGCTAGCTCTTTCTGTTACTAGCTAGCAAATGTTTGTAACTTTAACAGTAACAGAGCAACTAATACCCAACTATATGGTTACTTCAAGAGTTAGTTATGGCTTTCTGCTGGGGCAGACTCTTAGCTGGTCTGCTCCAGTGAAGACACCATTTCCTGACCCATCCTAGAGGAACCACTGTACTCAGAGCAATGGGTAAAAACCCTCCCCCACAACCCTATGCCCCAGAGCTGCAGCTGCAGCTGGGAGCCTGGGGCACTCAGGACCCATCACCCATTCAAACTCTGCCCCTCCGGAATACCGCTCCCCTTCCACACCTCACTTAGTCCTTTCTGCTGGGGCAAACTCCTAGTTGGTCTGCTCCCATGAACACACCATATCCTGATCCATCCCAGGGGAACCACTGTACTCAGAGCAGCAGAGAACCTAATGCACTCAGAGCAGTTGAGAAACTGGATTCTCAGGAGCTCTAACACTCCCAAGATCATAGGATTTCAGGATCTCAGAGGCAGCCTGAGTCCTCAGGATCACTGCATCATTGAGACAGCTGGACTCTGAGGAGTTCTGACACAAGCAAGAAAACAGGACAGAAAGGCTCCAGTCAGAGACAGTGAGTAAAGATAGCACTAAAGATAACCAGATGGCAAAAGGCAAGTGCAAGAACATAAGCAACAGAAACCAAGGTTACCTGGCATCATTAGAACCCAGTTCTCCCACCATAGCAAGTCTTGGACACCCCATCACACCAGAAAAGCAGGATTCAGATTTAAAATCACTTCTCATGATGATGATAGAGGACTTTAAGAAGGATATAAATAACTCCCTTAAAGTTAAAGTACAGGAGAACACAGGTGAACAGGTAGAAGCCCTTAAAGAGGAAACACAAAAATCCCTTAAAGAATTGCAAGAAAAGACAACAAAACAGGTAAAGGAATTAAACAAAATCATCCAGGATCTAAAAATGGAAGTAGAAACAATAAATAAATCCTAAAGGGAGACTACCTTGGAGATAGAAAACCTAGGAAAGAGATCAGGAGTCATAGATGCAAGCATCACCAACAGAATAGAAGAGCAAGAGGAGAGAATCTCAGGTGTAGAAGACACCATGGAAAACATTGACACAACTGTCAAAGAAAATGCAAAAAGTTCTTAACACAAAACATTCAGGAAATCCAAGACACAATGAGAAGATCAAACCTAAGGATAATAGGTATAGATAAGAGTGAAGATTCCCAAATTAAAGGGCCAGTAAATATCTTCAACAAAATTATAGAAGAAAACTTCCCTAACCTAAAGAAAGAGATGCCCATGAACATACAAGAAGCCTACAGAACTCTAAATAGACTAGACCAGAAAAGAAATTATTCTCATCATATAATAATCAAAACATCAAATGCACAAAACAAAGAAAAATACAAGTGTGACTGAGACTGCTGATACGACAGGAAAACAACCCAGGGGACTGGCTACATTGGAAACCAACAGATTTATCCATCTGTCCTGAAAACAGTGTCCAGAAAGTTTTTTTTCTTCAGTTCAATCACAAATAAAGGAGGAGGAGAGGACAAGGAAGGGAAGAAGAGGAGGTGGAAGGGAACGGGAGGTGGGAAAAAGAACAGGGTGAGAAGGGGGGTTAGGACACTAACTCTTAGCAACAACAGATCTCTATCACACAGCAGAAACATTTTTAGAGAAAACACAGTGCATCAAAGCATTAACTTAACGTAAGTCCTCATTCAGTGTTACAAAAACACTGTTTCCCATATCTCACTTTTAAAGCAAATTTGCCCAATCAGCTTCTTGAATCTTGGTCTTTTTAAAACTTGAATCCTTGACATTGTTTTCTGGCTTTCTTCAGTGAATACCCTTGGGTCCTCTGTGTTAAGCAACTGGATCCATAGCAAACTGTATATGGGTTATAGTTAACAGCATAGTGTATATGGGTTCTGGTTAACAGCATAGAATATATAGATTGTGGTTAACAACATATTTTATATGGGTTATAATTAGTCTCCACAGAAGTCAAGCTACTGCCTGAAAACTAGGTTGCTTTACGACTTAGAAAGTGTAGGCCATAAATTTCTTCCAAAGGTACCTAACTGCTTCCTAGACCAATAGTGAGTTTTTTACTTTCATCCCATTAGCTCACCCAGTCAAAATACTTCCAAACACACAAACACCTTACTCTGCATCACAATCCCTAAACAACTGAAGTACAGTCACCACTTGGGGTCTTGTACTAAGATATTACACAATCTTCAAAAAGCTACAAATATGCTTAATTTAATCTTTATTTTGAAAGCAATGACTAAAATTCCCAATTTACTATAACTCAGTATATTCAATTAATAGGGTCTTAGAAATGAGTTTTCCCCCAGATTTTTAAGGCAACAGGTATGTTCTCTACAATCAATGTGATTCAATTACATAACTATTTATACAGCAGCTGTTATGTGCTAGGGAGTGTGCTGGGTGTTGGAGAAACAGAGATGAGTAAGACCTGGCCCCCAGTCAAAGCATTTGCCATCTAGTAAAAAGGCAGCTATGTAAACATACAGCGGGCCTACGTGTGAGGCGGGAAGGTGCAGGAGCACGGAGAACAGGGAGGTGGGTGGGGGTGGTAGAAAGGTGACAGGAAGGCTTTCTGAAGTTCACTGGAGCCAGACCTGGAAGGATTCTTCTGAGCTGGGGAAATTCTGGAGTGGAGAAGTAGAGGGGACACATCATGTCTGGGTGGTACACTGTGTGAGGTACTGCTGCAGAACCAAGCATGGGGCGGGGAGGGGAGAAGAGGCATCCACAGAGCTTCGGATGAATCCTGGTGGCAGCAGGGGGCCACTGAAGGGCTCCAGAGAAGTGAGACATGGAAGAAATAGCATTTGTTAGAATAGGATGTTCTGGTGGGAAACAGAGACGGTGAGGCTGGCCGCTACAGTAAACAAATGAGTCAGCCCTCCATTTTACATGTTCAAATTTATTTCCTCAGGAGCTAAGAGTTCTGCTGACTCATATCTGACAGTTATGATAAAAACACAGAAGAATATTTCCCACAGAAGTCCAGTGTATAAAGTAGACCCCAGCCGATGTGAGAGGCATACCCTGTTTTGGTTTGTCTGGGAAAAACAAGTAAAAAGTAGAATCTCCAAACCAGGCTCTTAGGTCAACTGTGACTTTTTGGGCAACACAGTGGTACAGCCTACTGCAGAATGTTCAGAAATGGGCTATTTGGAAAGGTTCTGGAGAAACAGAGGATTAGGAAGGGATTACTGAAAATCTGTTTCATTTCCTACACTGCTTCCACTCTGTACACTGATTTTTATTGGAACTAACTTTGGTTACACTACTGAGTAACAGCCATGCACACTGCATGGTTATGTGTGCTCAGAAATCAGTGCAACTAAACATACAAAAGCAATAAAATACTTTATGAGAAAGAAGCATAATGACTTATAGTAATGATGAGTGGGAAAGGTTATAAAAACAAGAAGGGAACCAATACACACTGCTTATTTAATTCTTAAAACAGCCTTAATAACTGTCGAGCATGGTGGCACATTTCTTTAATCCCAGCTCTCAAGAGGTGGATGGTCACGGAGCTCTGTGAGTTCAAGGCTATCCTAGACTACATAGTAAGTCCAGGCCAGTCACAGCTACACAGCAAGACGCTATCTCAACAACAACAAAATAAAGTTGGATATTATAAAAACAACAAAAACCAAACCAAACCAAAACCTTATGAGATACCTAGTAGAGGCCCCTTATTACTACATCACAAATCTGTGTATCAGGTGTTCATATTAATTTCCCCAAATACATAGCTGTGAAGAAGAAGGTACAGATTTGACCGCAGGTCTGTCTTTGGATGCTTCCCCCTAACAGCAAGCTCTGACCTTTTAAGAGGGGGTAACAGGGCTGGAGATTTGGTTCAGCTGTTACGAGCACTGGGTACTTTCCCAGAAGATCTAGGTTTGATTCTCAGCATCCACATGTCAGATCACAGTCTACCGTAACGAGAAAATTCAACAAACACCGTCTCTGGCCTCCTCAGATGACAGGCACATGTGATTCACAGACATACATGTAGGCAAAACACCCACATGTAAGCTAAAAATAAAAAAGTTTGTGATGAAGGGAGAAGAGGTAACAATCACAATATAGTAAATACAAATATCTACTTTTGGTACAGAAAGATGTTATAGATTAATTAGAATTTCCATGATTTGGGGTTGGAGATGTGGCTTATCACTTAAGAGTCCTCGCTGAGCTTGCATAGGACCTGGGTTCAGTTCCTAACACCTACGTGGAGTCTCACCCCCATAACCATCTGTGATGTCACTTCCAGGGGCTCCACTGTTCTTTCCTGACTTCACCAGGCATTGCACACATGGCGTATGCAGATACGTGCAGGCAATACACTCATACACATACAATGAAAATGTCAAAGTTCCTCATATTTTAAGAAGTCTCTCTGCAGTTGTTCTTTTTGGTGAGTACTCTGGTCCTCCTGAGTGGCCATGCTGGCTGAGAGCAATCGGAGCGATGGGCTGGAGTGTAAGAACTGGCCACACTTAAGATCTACTCCGAGAGAAAAGTCTCAGACTTGGCATACTCAGGCCACAGCACGTTTAGGGCATCTATCTCAGAGTCTACTTGAACATGCATGCTTCTCTCCAGATATTTTCATTTCTTAGGACAGCTTTTCAAACTAACTGTTTTGGTACACGTTTAACGATTCGGCCTTTTAGCTTACAGCACATGCTACTCAGTATATTTAACAGTTTCTTCGGCATCCGGCGTCATTTAAACCTTTTCTCTCGTTGACTTTGGACAGCCTCACACAGCCATACAAGGTCATTTTCACTATTTACTCTGACCCTCCTCCCAGGGAAACCCTTCTTTCCTCAACAAGCTTTGCACACATGCGTGCATGCATAATCACATCTGCGATGATTACAGCTGCTGCTGTGAGCACAGGGGCAGCTGCAACAAGCCTCCACCCGAATAGCATGTTTTTTTAAATGTGACCCAACAAATTTAATTATGGCCTCTTGCTTGAGCATTGGTCATGTTAGGAAAAGACAGTCTCTTGTGATTAATATGGAAAAAGATTCTGTTTAGTTAAATATCTATTCATCTAAAGAACTCTGTGACAATTTCATCTGTATCTGTCTTTCTTGACAATGGAGTGCTGTATCTATAAGATTTCCTTGAAAAATCAGATCTGTTTAAATCCTAGTACTTGAGAGGCTAAGGCAGGGAAATTATAAATTGAAGGCCTGTATGGGGCTGTAGAGCTAGTTGGAGGCCATTCTTGACTACATAGACTGTTTAAGTGGGGGAGGGGAGCTATCTACCCTAAAAGATCTCTTAAATGAAAGTAGGGAGAAAGTAATATTCTTTGGGGGAAGAATCTTCCTGGGAGTGGCTGGTACAAAGTGCCGTTCCAGGGAAGAGGCAGAGTGTATGGGAGCTGATCCTGACTCTTCCTTAGGAAAACTCGGGTTAGCTGTGGAATGACCTCACACTTCAGAACACTGAAACCAAAACATGCCAACTGTCACCAAACCTACCAACTGTCACCAAACTTGCCAACTGTCACCAAACTTGCTAACTGTCATGAAACACTTGTTCTTTGTACAACCTTGTAAAACACATTTTCTCTTTATCTGGTATTTACTTTCATAGTGGGACCAACTAAATCAAACCGGAGGAAAACAAATGCATTAGTTTAGTAGACTAGAAGACGACTACTTCCAGGTTGGCTTACCCACTATAGTATCTCTATGGTTCCTGAGACATTCCCAGCATAAAGATGTGAATATAACATAGGTGTGAAAGAAAATCTCATATCCATTCCAGAAACCATGGTTCTAGAGGAATGCCCAGGCACTGAGTAAGTTACAGAGACAAGCAGGGGAGTCTGGCTATGTCAGAGCAGCAGTAAATACGTGAGCTTTGAAAGACCCAAGAGACTTCTCTAACCTAGGTAGAAGCAGAAGGGGGGGAGGCTATAAATATCATGGACAATAGAAAGAAAAATAGTTAGGTAAACAGACCAACAGGCAGATGTTTTCAAGTTAGTTTAGTTCTTCCTGACATACCTCCCCTCTGCTACACAGAGAGAATCCCAAAGTAATCACGGAAATAACCACTCTCTTCAACAACCAAAGAATGCCGACTTGTATTCATGACAGAAACATTTTTCAAGAGCAAGTCTCCAAGGGAAAGACAATAAAATGGATAATACAGTATACAAATAACCAAACAGATCCTTTTAAATTGAGGCAAATTCAATAGTTATCAGAAAATGTGGTTTCAGAGATTACTTCCCACCTTCTGCTCGGATCTTGTGTTCTGGAGAAGTAGGATACATCATCCTGACTTGTCTTTGTGGTCAGATAATTATCAATTTACACGTTAATGAGTGTGAAAGCTCTTCACCATCTAAATGCCATGTTATAGCTTGCATATAAAAGGTCTCCAAAGACACTTTTTTTGAAGGTTTCATCTTTAGCCAATGGTACTATTAGGGGTACTTATAACTCTTTATCATAAAGGCAATTCTTGAATATTAAGTAGGGTATGGTGCAACTTACAGTCTGAGAAACAAATTACTAGGACTTGGAAATGAAAAAGAGCCCCCACAAAAGGTGACATCAAACCACACAGTGTGGGGAAATACAACTCTAAAAACAAAATCAACTAACTAACCAAACAAGACAACAACAAACAATAACAACCTAACAGGAGGTAGAGATTTGACAATCCTTTGACTTCCTGGACCAGAGGACATAAGTGCACGGATGTTCATGTGTCATTCCTTGGGTGTTTTCCTCCTTGTGTCTCACTGACCTGGAGTCCACTAAAGAGACTAAACTGGTCAGTCAGCAAGTCCCAGGGATCTGCCTGTTTCTGTCTCTCTGGTACTTGGATTACAAGCATATGTCATTACATCTGGCATTCTTATTTGGGCCCTGGGGACTGAACTTTTTTTTTTTTTTTAAATTTGTATTTACTAACTGAGCTATGTCCCAAGCCTAATTTCTATGCCCTTTAAAACATAAAATCAACATATATTGAAAATAATTTCCGTAGCCTATCACGTACAAGTTACACTATTTGGGTACCAATAGGGGAATTTAGAGATGACTTACCTTATTCTAGCAGTTGGGATGCTGAAGCAGGGGGACCACAAGCCTGAGGTCTGCCTGTACTACATCACAATACCCTTCCTCAAACCACAAAAGAAAACAAAAACCGCAACAAGATGTATTGACTTCAGCTTGCTCACTTTATAGATTCGCTCACTAAGTGAGCTACTTGCTTACACGTCACACACCTGGTTAAGGGGTCACCAGGGTGAGAACTAAAGGCTTTGTATTTGTGTTGAGTAACTTCCCTAGACATTATAAGACTAGCCTAATCCAGACAGAGATGAGCTGTGGACCTTATTAACATCTGATAATGTAAGCATCACTCTCAGCCTCTCACTGTGCTCTATCGATGGTGTGGAAACAGCTTTTCTTCCTTCCTTCTTTCCTCCTTTCTTCCTTCCTCCTTCTCTCCCTCCCTCTCTTTCTTTCTTTCCTTCCTTCCTTCTTCCTTTCTTTCTTTTTTTCTAAAAAGCCTACAGCACATGGTATTCCCAGGCGGTCTCCCATCCAAGTACTAACCAGACCCAACCCTGTTTGGCTTCTGAGATCAGATGAGATGGGCCATGTTCAGGGTGGTATGGCTGTAGATGAAAACAGCTTTGTGTGTGTGTGTGTGATATTAAACTAAACTCATTGTATTTCTCCCTTCAGTAATCTATCTGGCTGTTCACCTATCTTTTTACTCTGATTATTCAAAATGCTGTTAACAGAGAAGTTTAGGACCACTGGAATTCCTTCCTAGGAGTAGAGAATATCCTCCCTTGTACAGCAGAGTTTGGGTCTCGCTATGTTAGTGTATAGTACAGATTCTGTAGGGTACTCATATCTGCTCTACAGATGTGTGTAGATACTAGTGGGATAGATACTTTATGTCCCAGATGCTCTTTTGTGTGTGTTTTCCCCATCCCTTTCTGGCAGTCACACTATACGGCCCAGGCTGGCCTTGAGTTTGAAATATCTTGTCTTAGCCTGCTAAGTACTAGGATGCAGGTAAGAGTTCCCACCTTCTGGCACTTTCATGTAATTAAAAAGTCTGCCAGATGCACCAGCTCTAGACCACAAAGGAGCCAAGGTGATGAAGTCTCTCTGGAGTTGTGGGAGCCCTGGAAGTAGTGTAGGAACCATCTCTAACTTCACTGCTGGAAGCAGGGTTCAGCATCAGTGAAACCAGTGGGGGTACACTATTGTCTATGTGGCTTTGTTCTGTTGAAGGACCTTCCAAGTTAGACTGACTCTTTGGTCAGAAACTCCACATACAAGTTTCTCTCACTGGGAACCAATAGACTATGTATATGGTAGCTCAAAGACCACAGTTATCGCTAAGTGGATACATGAACATTTATCCCCTTGTCTTCAAGTACAGACAGAATATTCTTAGGTACTTGAATTTATGTAGATCTTGGGGTATATATGGTTTTCATCCTGGCATCTTTCAGCTACTAACACAATGATGAGAACTTCAGTAATGTGACTTGAACCAACTGTCTACAAAGGCACCTATAGATGAACTGTATGAGGAGCTAACCCAACTGTCAGAAGAGGCAGGGAAAGGGCAAAATTAACCGTCATTGGAATGGGTGGATAGGAGGAGATTTATTTGTCTCAATTCTTTTAATGGTTCCTATTAGCTATCACAGACTTAGTGTGAACCAGTTTCCCTGGGAAAATAAATGGTCACACACAATGTAATGTGGACAAAAATGTGAGGAGACAGACTCTTTCTTTCTCTACTAAATGTCACATTTTATTTGAATACAGAGCTGGTTTATTGTTCTGGGACAGGCTGATTTATGGAAGTGGCTGATGGTTACTTTTGGAAAGTGTTTTCTAAAAGGGGGTTTTGTATGTTTAAATGCCAAGGAACAGTAAGCAAACTCTGAAATTGATGTCTTCTAAATTTGGATGAAATGAATTTATACAAAGGTCTTCAATTAGATAAACTTAAAATCTCAGGAAAGCCGTACTTTATGGTCCTTGTGTTTCTTCATATTTTAACACAGCGGTGGAAACAGCTCTTTTATTTTATTATAAAACACACATGAAACTAGCCTGTGAGCAAGTCTTACTGGGAACAGAAATGCTTCCTCTTTGTTTCCATCATGTATGATGAGATCAACAATACAGTATCTGCTACTCTGCAATTGTAACAACAAATTGGCATTTAATTTACAGTCTTCACTCACTCACACATTGTTCTCAAGAGAGAGGACAGAGATGTTAACAAGTGCTCAGTCTACAGAATACTGCTTGCAATGGACCATGAAGTCCGGTTATGATAGTTAAGTATGGCTAATGCCTATCTTGTATAATAGTCTCTATGAAGGCCAAATGTAACTTAATATACCAACAAATGCAGAAATATATTTAATGCACATAGTGGGTGCCTAAATGGGGAGATTTGAATTTGAACTTAAAACCCTAATCTATTGATGCTTCCTTCATGACAACATCAACACTGATCCTTGCCGTAGTTTAGATACCAAGGGTCTGAGACTTCAGGAGAATTATTATCAATGAATGATCCACCATCCATGCTACCCTGTGTCCTACCATGTGTCCTGACATACTGCCCACTACCCCAAGGCCCAGTGCATCTGCAATCACCCTAGGTTTGCAGCTGATGGAAAACAGCCCCTCATGGCTGAAGTCCAGGTAAAGGAAAATGAAGGTGACTACAGGTAGATGGGTGGTAGAAGGTTCAGCCTAGGAGTCAATGTGAGTCACTTTAGCTAGAGCCGTCACATGGGTGGGGCAGATGCGGTCCTGAGAAAGAGGCATGGGAAACTTACATCAACGATTCCAAACGTTTTTGCATCTTAAGGCATTCCAATTATTTTCTGTTCATTTACTGGATTACCCTGTAGTTTATGTGTCATAATGTATGTGACAACTTTTAACAAGAATTTTAAAAATCGTATAATACTTTGCAATAAGGTTAAAATTAATAAAATATTTTATCCTCCAACTCCTAAACTATGTAACATATAGTCAGTAAATGCTCAAAACACATTCTATTTAAAAATACTTTAAATCTCATGAATATTGTGAGTGATCAACATTATCCATTTTTATCATCTTACTCTTCCAACAGTGCAGTTCAGCCTTTACAGTCTTTAAAATGAGAAAGCTGAGACAAATACAAAATGAGAAAGCTGATACTGCCAAGTAAGTTGCTCCTGCTTTAAAAAAATACATAAAAGATATGGCAGTGTTATGATTTTATTTTGTATTCACTCATGTATTTAATTATCTCAGAGTCACACACTAATCAATATCACAATGAAATGATATTCCAACAGATGACAGAAATATCTTCTAATATATTTATCTTTCTCCTCAGCAAACACCAGTTGTTCTTCTGTCTATGCTCTCAGTGATGTAAACAAATGGCTTTGTCACTTAGCTCCAGGGCTATGTCCTGGGATCTGGAAGAATGTGTTCTAGTCTCAGCAATTCAAGTAGCCAGGTTGGATCTGTTCTTTACCTCCCAGGATCTTCCTCAGTCTCTTCTTATCTGTCTGTCAAGGAGCTGTGCTAGACTATATTTCCCAGCTCTGTGACTCTTATGATCTCCATGGGCCCTGCTTCCCAGTAAGGCTACTAACTCTGAGGCATGAATCACACTGATCTACAACCACATTACACTAAAAGCAAATGTGGAACCAAATTATTCTATTTTATGGCATCAAACTAAGCAATAATTGCAAAGGAATTTAACATTTACAGTGGTGACTTAATTTGGATTTTAGTCAAGCAAATGTTTTATTTGTTTGTTCTAGGCAAGAAGAAGCTGGAAGAAATGACTAATAGAATAGTTTCTATGTAAATTATTCTGTCCTTTTATCTCCATAATCCATCAGAGTATTTCTACTTGACATGTGTGGTTGGTTGAGGTAACCATAAGCATGCAGGAGAAATGGCAGTGTGTGCTGTTAGAGGGTAACTTTGAAAGGTGGTGGCTTCCACTGTGGGAGAGTGCACTTGCTCACTTTCTCATTCTCAGGGATCAGTTGCTTTGAGGGAAGTGATGCCATAAGCAGCCCCATGGAGAGGCCAACAGCCATGTAGGTGAATTTGGAAGCACATCATTTAGACCCAGACATCATCTGAACTGCAAGTTCAAAAGATACCTGGAGCTAGAACCACCCTGCTAAGCTCCCTGATCCTCAGAAACAGTGTTGGATAAGATTTCTTCTTTTAAACTGCCAGGTTTAGGGGCAACTTGTTATTTAGGAAATAGATAACTAAGATGCATAAGGATTGTTTTTATTAAAATGAATCATCACCAGTTTTTGCCTAGAGGATCTCTGTAAAAGGACCATCTTTTATAATTGTTTACACTATGGCTAGAGAAATCATTTTTAAAGTATTACTAAGTATGCTTTTTGACAGTTTCAAACACGTATATAATACAATCTGATTATTCTCTTCCCTCCCCAATTCACCCCTAACAATACCAACAATATCCAACAAGTCCTTTCCTAGATTCAAGACTTTCAGTTTTCTTTTTGACCCATTTAGTTTAATCAAGGACATCTGTGTGAACATTGGGTTGGAACTATCCATTAGAACCTTTTAGGGTCACTAGTGGGTACACAGCTGAGGAAATGTCCTTAGTAGCTCCTCATAGTCACAGGATTAATCAAACTCCATGATAGCTCATACAAGGCCTTGATGAACTGGTTTCTGCTTGCCTGCTCAGTTTACATTAGGCTTATTTCAGTCTTCCAAAAGGGCTGAAGTATTTCTTTCTCTGATATCTGTATCCATGCTGTCCTCATACCAAACTACTATGCCTCCCCCAAGATGGGCAGCCCATTTTAGCCTGTGAGCCTAATAAATCTCTCTTCCCTTAAGCTGCTTCGGTCAAGCATTTGGTGTCAGAGACAAGAATAGTAACTAATACAACATCTACTTAATTCATTTCAACAATACTTTTAGCCCTTATTATGTATTTGACACTTATAATTTGTAAGGCACTAGGAATAACAAAGACAAATAAGTAAGGTTCTTTCTAAAACAATTCTTACATTTATTTATTTTGTGTGTGCCTGTGCCACAGCGCACACGTGAGGTCAGAGGAGAACGTGTGGGAATGGGTTCTCTCCTTCTGACCATGTGAGTTTGGGAGATCACACTCAGACTGTCAGCTTTGGTGGCAAGTGCCTTTAGCTGAGGAGCCATCTTACTGGCCCCAAATAAGGTTCTTAACACATAATTTGGCAAAGAAATCAGACAAATGAACTACTGATTGCAACTGAGATAAATGTTACAAAATGAAAGAGTTCAGTGCTCTGGGCATATCAAACTAAGTTACACTATGGACTGTGAATAGTTATTAACTAGGGGATTTAGTAGAAAAACATGAATCAGAATTTAAAAAAAATCACCCTAAATTTCAGCCCCAAGTTGTTGCTGTCATCTTCGTCATCGTCATCAATAAAAACAGCAACAAAGAGGAAAAAGAAGAGGGGATGGAGATGGCTTAGCAGCAATACACATGAAAACTTAATAGATTGTATTTGACAGAAAACACAATCGTAATTAAATGGAAAAATGACATTGGCTTCACCCATAGACATAAACCACATAGAAGTTGGGCAGTGGAAGCACATACCTTTAACCTCAGCACTTGGGAGGCAGAAGTGGATAGATCTTTGTGAGTTCAAGCCTAGCCTGGTCTATCAAGTCTATGAGTTCCAGGACTCTCTATGTAGCCTTGGCTTGAAAACTAACTTACTAACTAACTAACTAACTAACTAACTAACTAACTAAATAAATGAAAAATGAGAAATATACCACATAGAATCTGAAGATACTTCTATTTATGCTCATCTTTCATCAACTTTCTCAAGAGATATGACAAGACTGAATCTATTCTACAAAGAATGACCATAACTGGAAACAAGTAACAAGATCAAAGAAAAATGGCTGCCAGCAAGGTATAATGGTACATGCCTTTGATCCCAGCACTTGGGAGGCAGAGGCAAGCAGATCTGAGTTCAATCTGGTCTTCATAGGAAATTCCAGAATAGCCAGGACTAGCAGAGAGAGACTCTGTCTAAAAAAAGAAAAGAAAAGAAAAGAAAAAAAGAAAAGAAAAGAAAAAGAAAAATGGCTTCTGAGGCAGGCCTGGTGACATGACAGAAAGAAAGAACAGACCTCTAAAAACTAGGTCTTGGAATGTAGATTCATAAGGTATGCAATGTGCAAACAGCTGAAGATTATCATGCAGAAGAAAGATATATTCATCTATAACACCGTGGATTAAGGAAGAGACAGAAAAGGAAGAATTTACAATTGTCAGAGCTATTTAAAGCAGGCAGACTGTCCCTGGAAATAATTATATCTCAACTGATTGGCCACTGAACAAAATGTTACAGAGGGGATCCAAACCCTGAAAGAGAATTAGCACAGATGACTATACACTAAGGCCTTGTCAATCCTGATGGTCTATGGCTTGAATCCATGGACACTGGTCTTTCTTTGCCCTAGTCTATACTTCCATGTGACAAGTGGGTCAGATTTCTCATACAGTTCTATCCTATACAGTAAGAAGGGTGGAAGAACACAGTGAGTGTTAGGTATCTTTCAAGGGATTGCTACCATGGTCTTGCTACCAATTCCTTCCTTAGCAACAAACTACTTTACAGTTTACATTTGTCTCATTATTTAGTCGAACTCTGGTATTTAAAACATGTTTGTTTCTGTAAAACTGCAATAAATGTAGAGGCAAGTAGCCATTGAGTATTTAATAGAGTATGAAGGTTACTCTTCCCTCTCCAAAGTCTATACACACACACACACACACACACACACACACACACACACACACACACA
>JANHMN010000007.1:77380318-77412263 GCA_030674055.1 Rhabdomys pumilio | reverse complement strand
ACACACACACACACACACACACACACACACACACACACACACACACACACACATATCTAGGTATATGTTCAGTTAAGATTTTATATAAAAACTCTAAAAATTACAGATCTTTGAAGCCTCTGTAATCCTAACTATAAAAGTGAAAAAATATGTCCTAATGTGGACAAAAATTCGATATGTACATCTTTGAAAAGATGCTGGCTTATCATATCTCAGTATCCAGATGTCTTAAATAACAAAGAATTCACATGCAAGTGCCGACAGAACTATGCAATACTCCACAGAAAGTTAGGATCCCTAGTGTTTCCAGTTGGTCCTACATCAGAGTCCACAGAGAAGCAGGAGCTCTGCTTATTCAACAGTTCTGAAATACAGAAGTCTGAGGTTCTATGAAATGGTTCAATATTCTGACAAAGCACATGAATCTTAATTTTCCAGTATCATGATAGCTCCACTCTGATGTGTGCAAAATGAAGTATTCAGATTTTTTAAAGTTAGGATTTATAAAAAAAAAAAAAAAAAAAGTTGGCTTAAGTAGATGCTGGCCTCTAGTTTTTATTTGTTGAAAGCTAAACCATCTGTTTGAGTAAAAACAGATTTTTGCCACACAGCAGGAAGAGTGAAAAAGATCTTCCTGAAAGTAAGAGACTCTGAAGGCCAGTTAGGAACAGTGGGCTCTATAACCAGCTCCTTGAATCAAGGAAGGATCAAAATCCTACAAGACCCAGTGCAAGCTGCTCTAATTTAAACCCTGGAGTCTTCTGAAAGCACCTACAGACTAAATAACCAGTCACCAAGACAAACTATCCATAGAAGACATTCTTCCTATGCAACTGCCAACAAGTCATCAAAGCCATAGTCACTCTTGGCAAGGGATGTTCCATCCAGTGCATAGAGGCGCTCTGTCCAACACTGCTTCATCCACTTAGAAACACAGATTTATTTTTAGAGTTACTTTGTAGAAGAACTTTCCAGAAAGGCTGTGCTAATTGGTGAAGCCATGGTGTGAGAATTCAAAGTGGGTACACTGATGACATAAGAACAAAGCGGGAAATAGGGGCAGCTAGAGGAAATGAAAGAGGCAGGGGAGAGCTACAAGAGAGCCGCTTTATGTAAACATAACACAGGAAAATCCACAGCTTGAAAAGAAAGAAATCCACATTTGAAAATGAAGTAATGTGGTGTTCGTCAGGAAGAGAGGGGAGGAGACTGATCAATATGAACAACACAGCACACTCAAGAAGAGCACCTCTGAGGAGTGCAGGATAAAGCCAGAAGCGAGAGGCATGCTGGGATGTGTGGAAGGAAGGCCAACAACGGGCCTAGAAACTCTGGAGGCCCATGGAGATGACGACAACTGTTTGGCAGTGGTAGAATTTCAGTTGTGTCTTTAAGGATGGCATAGCTGGCAAGGAGGTAGGCAATCTGAAACAAATGCCACACATGCACAGGAAGCTAAAGTAACTTCTCTACCTGAAACTCCTTAGCTCTCAGCATTTTCTTACTATACTAATCAGCTAACCTTCTTCCTTCTCTAGAGCCCCATCTAATCTGGCTTGGCCTAGATCACAACCTTCTCTCTATTTTTTGAGACAGGGTCTCTTTTATTCTAGACTGGCCTTTAACTCACTAGATAGTTGACAATGGCCTTGAACTCCAGATCTTCCTGCCTCTGTCTCCCAAGTGCTGAGAGTACAAATATACACCACCATGCTTGGCTCTCAAACAAAACAGAAAAAAAAAAAAAACCCAAGGGTTGGTGTCACAGTTGGGTATATAGCTTACTCAGTGCTACAAAGCAGTAGTATGCTTTGCCTGGTAAACTCATGGTCCTGGGTTTAATCCCTCAGCAGAGCAATTTTTCTATCCATAAATAATAATTAAAAAGGCAAACAAACAAACAAAATGGAAACAATGCAAATATCCATTTGTGAATGAGAAAGCAAGCTACGATATAGTCAACAAAAATACACCAAAAAGTTACATTCATGATACCCTTGGCAATGTGACAAAATCTTAAAAGACAATTTGCTGAGTAGATGTAAAACAGACCTATCTCAAAGTTTTATTTATTTTATGATTCCAATGATTCCATTTTATTAGCATTTTCCCCCTCTCCCTCCCACTCTCTGTCTCTCACAGGTACAAGTTCACACAGGAGGAGAAAAGAGGACAACTTGCAGGAGTCAATTCTCTCCTCCCATGTGGGTCCTGGAACCCAACTCCAGCCACAGGACGGTCAGCAAGCCCCTTCCTCATGGCACCGTCTCTTAAAACACCAACGTTAGGGTGATGAACAAGTGGTTAACATGAGTTACATGGCAGGATCTTTATTCTTCCTAAACCACCAGCTCCCAAGTCTTATAGATTTTGTTCCTTCGGAATTACTTTTGAAATGTTTCCTTTTATCCATTCCAGGCAGGTCTTTAATCATCTCAATTGCTGCAATGTCTCCAAGCTCACTTTCTCTGCAAATTCAATTCACCTTACCCTTCCTCCAGGCTCCTCTTCTCCCTTTGTTCTCTGTTGTATGCCTCAGAAGAATTAATAGTTTCTTATTTTTGCAGTGCTTGAGATGGAGCCCAGGTCCTCTCTCCATATGCTAGGCCCATACTGTTGTTAAGCCATAGCCACTCCGCACTCCCCAACGGTCTCCTTGACAGTCTTCGAATGCTGTCTGATAGCTTAAAGTAACCTCTTCACTAAAGATAAAAGTCATCTGATGCATCCCTTCCAGTAAACATTTATTACTCGTCTCTTTCCAATAGGAGTCCTTCCTAAAACTGTGTCTTCCCCCAGGCAACCTGCTCAGTCCACCTCAGCACACGATGGAGTACTGCAGCAGGGAGCAGCTGCTCATCTGACTACCTAGTCCAACCCCTTGTCTCCTAACGGACTCAAAGAACTAGTTGTTTCTTTTTTCAGATCACAGTGCACCTCATTAAAGCATTATATTTCTAAGCCTAACACGAAACTAGGTCTAAGTATTGGTCACAATTCATGTACAATGAGGCACAGGCAAAGAATTTACTAGAAGTCTCTGAAAGATGTTCCTTTTCAGAGACACTCTTCCCTCTCCTTTCTGCCTGGAATACAGAGCTGATGATTTGCTTATTTGGGAAGAGCCAAGTAAATCCAGACTTCCTGGTCTTGGTACCCTCGAGTTGTTGAATCAGTATTAGCAAGCAGACTGGTTCACTGTAGCCCCTGCTGTGCATTTTTCCACACATTTGTAAAGCCTGACCTAAGTTCATGGTTACTTAAGTTCTGTCAGTTGTAGCTGGATGCTATCCTCACACAAGCAAATCTGTTATATTTGCTGTATCCTTTATAGTCCAGCTCAAGTTTCACCTCGCAAAGCACCAACTGAGGTCAGTCATCAAAATTCTACCATCTGTTAGAATATTCTTCAAGTGTTTATTCTGTACCAAAGGCATAGAGTACACAACCAGTACTTGACTGCTCTCTCTTTAAAAAGTGAGTCCCGTCACTGTTTCTGCTGTGGACTCTTCTCAGTTGTCATTACTAGCCTAGACTTACAGGGTTACCTTGGCTTTATTGGGGTGAGATAAACTACAAAAAGATCCAATGAACTGAGTCAAACTGTACTCAGATCTTGAGTTTGGCTCTGGCTCCCTTAGGTAATGTCATCTCAGCACAAAACAACAGATTCTGTTCAAGACTGGAAGTCAATCTTTGGTCTTCACAGAGACGCTGCTGACTACAAGGATGTTTGTTTTGTCATCTTACCTTCTAGCTATACATAATTAGTGATCCATGCCTGCACCTTGGAGAGAAGAATTAGTTTTTCCTCAGATGGTTAGTGTGATTTTTCTCTCTGTTCTCAGTAGAAATTCTCAGTGTGCAAACCGTATTAGGCGGAAGCTAAAAAGTCAAGAACTATGCTTACGCATTACAGCTCCAGCACTTTCCAGATGAAATGGGATGAATTATAGTGATTGCAATGGAATTACAGGGCTGTAATCAAACATGCACGCATGCAGGAATGCATGCAGACACATGCACACACACAGGTAACCTGCAGGCATCTAAGGATGAATAGAATTGTAAGAGTAAAAGGTACAACTCAGTTGACTAGGCAGTCAGCCTGCTTGAGCAGTTTCAAAATAATTTATTTGGGAGAGCCATTTTCACAGAACTATTATCACCAAGAACAGCATATCAATATTCTCTTATAATAAAAATCAACACATGCATCTGGCCAGGTTGCTTCCGAACCTTCTGCTCTGCTCTCTCCAGCTAAAACTGTGTCAGGAACTGGGACTGGCATCTGTATACCATTGCTGGTAAGCTCTAGATTTCCACTGCATGGAAACCACTCTGAGACTAAATATAATTACCCTTTAGCCTGACAGTCATTTGCTGCTGTTCATTCCCGTGTGTGCACTAGCATCCACGGCACAGGAACAAAAGCAGTGAGAGCATGTCAGTGAGAGCAGCGGTGGTGCTTCTGCTGACGTCAGCTTCATTCCTCCAGAAAGACACCGGAAAGAGGCTCCCACAAAAACCTCCTCCACATTCTGTTTGGCTGAATTATTTATCAAAAGTGAAGGAAACCTGTACTTTTACTGTAACATACATGAAAATAACTTAAAAGCAGTAATTGCTGACTTACAGTATGAAAAGCAGGACTTCCACAATCCCTTTCCTTGAAATTGACAACAGTCTTTCATTTTCTATCCATTTATCTACCAACTATGCAATCAGTTCTTAAAATCCTTTGGAATACATACATAAAATGTATTTGATTTGTTTTCAACATGAACACTTCCCCCTCAGCAAAGAAATTCTTACAGCTTTACTAACCTGCTTTTAATTCTCTTAAGAGACCAAGAAACTTTAACAGAGAATACAAAACAACTAAGAATGATATTGCCAGTATTGCTTTTAAAATGTTTAATCACATCTGTGCACATGTATGTGTGTGTGCGCGCACACGCGCAAGCGTGCATGTGTGTACACAAGAGTTCACACCACAGCATACATGTGGAGGCTAGAAACAAGAGCAGAACCGGCTTCCTTCATGAGGGGTCTGAGAACTGAACTCAGTTTGTCAGACGCGGTAAAATGCTTTCAACTACTGAATCATCTCATTGTCCCATGACCAGTAATTTCGAAATGACAAATGTTACATTCATATCCTACTTCTTTCTGTTTTTTAGAGTTTTTCCACAGCTCAAGCTGACAAAGTATAGTCATCATTTATAATAATTTAAGCTCAAACGCTGACCTGGAAATGTATTTACTTTGCTCAAGCTGGAAAAGCAAATTCTTGTTCCCAAATATCATAAGTTAGTGTACTATAGAAACCAGTACTCAATAAATGTTCAGTCCTTTACCACCATCTCCAAAATTCTACAGGCACCATTAAGTCAGAGAAAACCAGCCACAACTTATGTTTATTTCTAAGGCACATGAAACTCTGAATTCAGAAATGATAGGACACACATTTTATTACGCATTCTGAGAAAGTTCAAGGACAAAGTTCATTTACTTCCCAACAACGCATATCTGGT
The DNA here is from genome assembly GCA_030674055.1 of Rhabdomys pumilio. Classification (NCBI taxonomy): domain Eukaryota; kingdom Metazoa; phylum Chordata; class Mammalia; order Rodentia; family Muridae; genus Rhabdomys; species Rhabdomys pumilio. The sequence goes on along the minus strand of JANHMN010000007.1, from coordinate 77,406,726 downwards.
AAGTGGTAAACCAGATTTGGAGCCCCAGGGAAGAAATTTTTCCTTCAATACATCAAGAAGGGTAGAGGTCATGGGTAGAGCTATAGCTTGGCCAGTGGCAGTGGACATGTGACAAAGTTTTTGCATGATTTTTTTTTCAGTGTAGCCCTTGGTGAGTTTATAAGCTGAGAGCAGTTGAGGAAAGGATGTAATGGAGATATGAAAAGTGGAGGTCAGAAAGATTTTTGATTCAGAGGGAAGAAAGTGAATTCATTAGCAAGGACTGGCTCTATGAATGCTCCACTGAAATCAATGGTCATAGACTTAAAGTCAATCAATTTGACTTGGTTGGTTGATACTTGCTAGCTAGTTTCAAACGCCTGTCAGCAGGCATTAAAGGAATAGTTGGGTTTAATAGGGTGGGCTTTGGAGCAAGTAGGGGGTATGAAAACAGAAAGGAAGCTGGGAACCAAGGGGTATGTGCAAGAATGATGACAGACAGTAAGACATGAAGTGCAAACTTCTAGTCCTTTGGAAAGTCAGTTATATCAAATGTTGTTTTGCTGGGGCACACAGGTGAAAGGATGTCTTGCTAAAGCAGACACAGGAAAGAATGTTTTCCTGAAGCAGACACAGGTAAAGGATGTTTTGATATAGCAAACATGTGGACAGACCTGTGGTGATGGAGCATAAATATGACCCCACAGACCTTGCTATTCTTCTCTAAGGACATACATGTATTGGTTCGCCTTACATAGCTCAACTTGTGATAATGCCGCCATTGAGAGAAGCTCTCCCAAGAACTGCTTGTGATGCTCCCGTGGCTGCTTCTACAGCCTCACCTCAGGGAGGCTGGTGTTCGTGCCCGGTGTCTCCTGGTTCATATGTGGGGTCTGCCTGCCTAGAGGACTGCTCTGCAGCTGCTGAGTCATATTTGGTGTTTGCTACAGAACTGAACTGCTGCCAAAGAAGATGAAGCTCTCCCCCAAGGAATTACTGTTGAACAGGTCCACTTCCCCACATCCTAATAACTTTTGTCTTCCACTGCCTCTAATGGGTGGTAGGCTAGAGGAGAAGTTGAACACTTACTAAAAGTAGGTTGCAAAAAATTTATGTCTCTAAAGGAGCCATGGGATCGAGGTATGGGTCAGGAAGAAGTATGTCCCGTAAGGATGGATGGATTTAGTAAAGATGCTGGGGACAAGGGATGGCAGGTCTGTGAAGGAGAAGACCAGCTGGAGTGTGAACTCTGAAGGAAGGGATTAAATAGTGGTCAGAGTGTTTGGAGAGGAGGTTTCAAAGTAAGTGCTATCAGTGACTAGTGAGGACAAGCTCTGACTACAGTCGTGTAGATAGCAGAGGATGAGGTGGCATACAAGAGATAACTGCATCAAGAAGGCTGCTGCCCTTGATGAACTGGCTCTGCCGCCCAAAGCTGTGCATAAAGATGAGAGGGGCAGCACAGCAAGGTTAGAGGAACATGCTCTACTGTCCTACTTGAACAATGTGGGAGTGGGCAGGGAAAAGGAAGGAGACACCATTGATGAGTTGTGGAGGTGAACGAGGATACCATCCACCTCCCTGCAAGCTCAGAGGCCGATGAATAAAATCAAGCTCTAATCTGAGGAAAATCTCAGAGCAAAAGGTTGAGGGCACTGTTCAGGAGACGTATAGTGTAGCACCGGACTTAACATACAGCATGCTCTCTGTCAGGAGTTCTTGCATTTTAATCTTAATTTTCCTAAATTTATAATATCTTAAAAGGAAAATTACTCAGGACTTATTTGCAAAAAGATCTGGAACAGATTACAAAGGAAATGATCTGCTAACAATTGTATTCCCCAAATCCAGGAAAGATTTATCTTTAAAAATCAGTTCCTTGGCCAACATAAACAGAGTCAAACATCATCTTACTGTTTACGGCTTGATTTAAATGGACAACCCACTGCTATAAAACAATAGCAGACAGTGTATTGCATAAGAGTCCAATCTCAAGAACAAAATCAAGTTGGTTCTGCCTGGGTGATATTTAGAAAATAACTTCTCTGAAAATGAGCTGAACAAAGTCAGTTCGGAGTTTAACAAGAAACCCACGTAGCAATGGGGTAAGAACACGAGATTCCACAAACGCAGCCCACGTCAGAGTCCAACAGGACACATTTGTAACACATTCTCTTTCGTCACACAGTAGTACGGCCATCTCATGAATATCTTAGAGGTTTGCATGTAGAGGCAAGAAGACCACCCGGATAAGTAGGTTCTCTCCCTCCCACCACCGCTGTTCTCTGCCCTGACAGACAGCCCAGCAGTCTGATTTCCCATTTAAACTTTCTTCATACCCACAGAGTGGTCTAGCTCGGTGGTCTTTATACCCACAGAGTGGTCTAGTTCGGTGGCTTCACTGTGCCTTGGCTTACAACTACCTCCTTTAACTCCAGCTCCAGAGGGTCCAATACCCTCTTCTGGCCTGAGAGGGAACCTGTTCATACCTCCCCTAATACATATAAATTTTTAAAAAATTAATAAAAATAAATCTTAAGAAATATAGTAAGTAGTTTAAAAATAAGCATAATAAAATTAAAATTAATATTTTATAAAACAGTGAGAAACATTTCCAAAATTTTTATATATGTAATTTGTCTGAGTGGCTGGCTTGAATGTCCTCTCATTAACCAAGAGAAGGATTTTTGTGTTGATGAATCAAAATTTCAACTTACCATTTATGTTTATTGCTGGTAATACAATGGACATTTTTGGTCTTGTGGTCTTGTTATGGGTGGTAGCTGGTAATAGCAGGTGATCCTAAAATTAAAAATGAGCAGTGTTTTATACATCATGATGACTGGTTTACTCTAGGAACACTCCAGATGTATACTTCTCAGGAAGCCAACATTTCACTAAGGTCATGAAAATGAATAATTTTATATAAACTTGGCTTAGAAGAAATGAACTACAAATTATCTTAATGCAATACATATTTTCCAGAGGTGGAGACTGACATTGCCAGACATACTGTGGCAGTTTTTTAATACTCCTAGATTTTTGACAATATATGACTAGGGAACCATAAACAATATTGGTCAAGTTATCAAGACAACAGGTGTTATTAATAGCCATGCCGTTACATAGTGTATGAGCTGGACAAGACTGCATCCTCTGTCCAGGTCTCAGTTTCCAGCCCTATAGAATGATGGGGGTGTAGATTATGTTACAAGACACCAAAGTAGCTTCCAACTAAACAGCCATTTTCAAACTGTAAAAGAGAGAATCTTTTTGTCCTCCAAAATGTTAAAGCAGGTCCAGAGCTCTAGGGCCCGGCCTGCTTTGTGCCTTCTTTTAAGGTAAAATGCTACACTGTTAGATATCATCTGTGACAAGAGCACACTAAAATGTGTGTAGGCTGGGAAGTAGTTCAAATTGCTGTGCAAATATGGGGACCTAAGTTGGCTACCAGAATACACATATGTAAAACCAAGTATGGAAGGTGTCCTGTAATCCCAGCACCAGGGAAATGAGAGACAAGGTGTCCTGCACTCAACGGCTCACCAGTCTAGCCTAACTGGAGGGCTCCAGGTCAGTGAGAGACCTTGTCCCAGGAACAATACTTGAGACTAGCCTCTGACCTTTGCACACATGCACACACCCACAAGCAAATGTGCACACACACCCACCCACAAAAAGCACACAGTTAAAGCAGAGAGTTTAAAGACACAGACAACTTTTGGTTACCTCTAAGTTATTGAAAGTTTCTGGGCTGCCAAGTCTCCAGCCACACAACTACTCAAAGTAAGAATGAGTCAAGGGGAGGCGGGTTGCAGAATAGTGGGGAGGTCAAGAGTTTTGGAAAATATAGATACATCTGTAGATGGTCTAAAGCTGGTCATAAAGGACTTATGACTTTGATATTAACTAGTATTGTCAACAACTCTTCCTAATAAACACAGTATTTCTCCTTACGGGAGCACGTTAGGCTGAGCTAGACAGAACCCAAGCTGAACCTACTTGGTGTTGCTTTTTGTTGTTGTTCCTATAGTCACTGTCATTCGTTCAACAAACTTGCTCTATGGATGAAGGCTTCAAATGTCAGGTCCAATGTAGCTGATAAAGTTATCAGCAATGCAAAAGAAAAACCTAGACCACAAACGACAAGCTGTGGACACAACCAGAACTGTGTAGAGACACTTCCAGTAACTGCTCTGCTTTGTGGGATTTAGAGCCACAGTTCCATGAGAACACACTTTTCAAGAGTGGAGAGAAGAGTGGGGGTCTGAAAGAACCAGCCCTGGAGAAAGAGGTTGTTTTCCTTTTCCTGTTTTGTTTTGTTTTTTAACTGCATTGTTAGACACAAAGATCACACATTTCTGAGAGCAAGATAATAAATTATATCCTAGAAGAAATACAATTTGCTCATCTTCCTGTTATGAAATTTATAAATAGCTTAGTTCCTATAATTAAAATATTGTTTCATGCTCTCTAAATTGAATAACAAAGCAACCCTCAAACTGCAAGCCCCAAATTAAGGTTACTGTAAAAACAAACACACTTAGATCATATTGGTGAAGGGTTAGAGTCAGGCTCAGATTTAATTATGAGTTTTCTTTGGAGATCTGGATGTTTCCAAACAGGACTTTTTCAAATGTAATGTCTCCTACATTTGTAGCAGGAAGTAAAAAATTATGCTATTGTTTATGAAAAAGAATTACAACACACTTATACACATAATTAAAGTTAACTTGCTTTGTCTCTCACTAAAAACACACAAACTGTGGGATAGTCATTCTCGGTTTAAGAATGCACTAAGTAAATAAGTTGTCCTACAACTTGCAGTGCAGTGCAACTCGTCTGAGCCTCCTGCCTTTATCTCCCGAGAGCTGGGCTTATAGGGGTGCACCTGGACTTTTTGTTTTTCCCATTGCCAGGGATAGAATTTAGGGAGTCACACAAGATGGAACCTATAACTTAAAATGTTTATTTTACAGATCAAAATTGAAGGGAGCTAGTATGTTACTAATTCTAACAGTATTTTATATAAAAATGTTACACATATAGTTAGGACACTATAGTTGCTTTGTTAAAGGGGTACCTTACCTCCTTTGGGAAAGAAAATGGTTCTTAAACTAACAATGAACTTTGAATTATTTTCCTGAGTTCATAGCACTCTGATTTAGATCATTAATCCTATTAGTTATAAAGTGGAAACCAGAAACTCCTATCAGTCATTAAGTGTTTATAGACTTCTACAACTCATTATAGAAAACATTTACTGAGCATGCTCACCTACCATATATTCAGCACTATGCTATGGGGTTGTTTTTAAGACTAGAAATTCAGATTTTTATTTTCTTGGGGGAAACAATGTCCAACTGAGGTAGATAGTGATTTGTTTCCAATATGTGCTCTTTTGTTAGTATAATTTGGAACTAGAAATAGAAGCTGTTATACTTAATTGGGCAGAAAGAAAGCAGACTCATCTGCAGCCAGGTGAGGCAACATAGCCTTAGTGAAAGCACTTCTTTGAGAGGACAATGATGGGAGGCTCACGTTCTCCTCCTGCCAGCTCGAAAGCAGCCATGGCAGTACAGCGGGAGTAGCCACAGTGGGCTATGCAATGGAAGCTGCACCAGAAGATTGCAGAGCAACAAAACAGGAGATAGGGAGCCTGATGACTGAGGAGCCATAGTATAAAGATATTCAAGAGTTATGAGCTGAGATAGCGTGTTGATCTTCCTAGGTCACTGCTGCATTGGATTGTCAAATCTAAAGCTAGGTATACTAACCAGTTACAGTGTCTGTTTGTGAGTCAGTACTTAAGGTATTTGGTCAACAGAAATTCAATAAAGGTTAGGACCATCAGGGATAACTTCATTAACTTTGTTTTGAGACGGAGTATCTATCACTAAGTAGCCTTGGCTGGCCTAAAACTTGCTATGAAGGCCAGAATGGTCTTGAACTCACAGATACTCATTGTCTCCCAAGTGCTAAGATTAAAGGCATGCACCACTATGTCTCTGTTAATGTTTAATGCACAGAAAAGCCACATTTATTATTCAAACTTCTTGATAGGGACCCCCCTCATTTTATCTAAATCCATATTAATGAACTCATGAAGGAATTTCAGCCTTGGAAAAGCCAAGGTATAATTAGATGGATTTTAACAAAGTTGTTTCATTCCTATTACGTCAGTTAAAATAATCAACTACAACAAAAGCTGAGCTATTTAGAAATAAAAGGAAAATGCAAAAAGGATATTGCTCTAAAAATAAATACATTTCAACACTGCTATTCAAAATCTCGTTGCTGATTTTAAGACATTTTTAAAGGGGCTTCTGAAAGTGGACAAAAATTACAGCCAATGCTTTGTTACTCCCACTCCCACGGGTTATTTAGAGAAGCATCAAAGCTCTGCATGGTGAGAACATAGCATCAGCTTTTCCCAGTATCAGCCATTACACATGATCCAGGACACCAGTTTTGTATACAGTCCTCCAGTTCCCTTTCCCATGCACCTTGCAAGAGACAGTGCAAGCGTGAAGACACACTACAGCATTAAACGGCATTTCACCTTTTTAAAGAATTGAAAGCATCAGAGACAGACTGAGCAAAAGGCATGTTCCTTAGCTGGAGTTCGGACAATATTTCACAATAAAATTAAGACCCAACTAGAGTTAACAAATGCTAGTTCTACATATCCACAGAGTATATACAGACTTAATAAACCACTTGCTAATTAAGTTTTCTGACTTGTTTCAGAATTGCTGACTTGTGTGACTGTGTACTCAATATTATATAAAACTGATAACTAAGTAAAATGACACAGCTTGATAAAAGTAAGTCGATTAACTTTATTTTTCTTATTGTAAAACTATAAATGACACAGAAAACAGTAAGTTTCCATCACATTGTTTAACAGTCTGTAAGTTCTTATTATAATTGAAAGTAATTATAAATGGTAACTGGAAATTATGGCATATGGATTGTGAGTATGATTTATGAAACAAAGAAAATATGGGATTCTGAACAGCAGACTTAGTCTTAAAAACAAAGTACTGATGTTTATATCAAAAGCTGGCAAGTAAAATATTTATTAATAACTGAAAAAAATACACAGTTTTTAAGTCTCCACTTTAGCCAGTTCATGTCATACTAAATAAAACAGCTTCTCCTCTATGAGGAAACTCTGGCTCAGTGTGGGTGTCCATCTTTGCTAGGAAGGAATACGTAGGAATAGCTACTCCCAATGAGTGAGGAGTCTGCAAAGGCTTTGAGTACAACACCAAGCAGCACCCTGCACTGGGATGGCCTGCTGTAAGTCAGAGGTTGTGTATCAGCCCAACGCTGACAACAATGAACTCTTAACATTTCATATTTGGCCTAGGTCCACTGAATTCTTGAGATGGCTTGTTTTTCAAATATAGAAACCAGATTGGAAAACAAAACAAAACAAAAACAACCAACATCCATCCTTATTCCAAAAGCAGCTTTGCGTTTTCTTTAACTTCCATCTCCGGAAGCTTTAGTTTTCTACTGTCCCTGTATCTCTCTTCCTCTTCCCAGCTATCTTTCAAGCTGCCAAACCTCAAAAATAAACGAGCCAGAGCAGCAGTCGGGAGCGGGCCTTTCAAAGTTATTACTTAAATCCACAACATTTGGAACTGATACTGTTTTCTTGTAGTTATACAAACTGTTGATTAGAAACCCTAAGTATCTACTCACTAAAGAAATAATTAAGAAATTTGAATTCATCAAAATATACAGACACATATAATAAAATACCATGAAAACAAAAACTGCAAGAAAAAATTAGAGGTAGTAAAATTAAATGGCATGTCATCATGTAAAGTCTATTAGATGACGTGGAACTTCTCACCATATTAAAAACACGCAAATACATTACTCATCCCCAAACAGCTAAAATGAATGTGGCATTTGTGCCACTAATGTATGCAATAAAACTACAGACCAAACAACAGGAAATATAAAAAATTAATCTGCACCATTAATATGTATCAGGGAGACAAAGAATAAATCAAAACCATTAGTGTACAACAGATGGCCCAACAAGGAGCCAACATTTCTAGTCTGACAAGAGGAAAAATTTGACATGTAATGCAATCTTGACAATTCTGGCAAGGTCACCAAGAAAAATAAGGTTGAAATTCCAATAAGGTCAAACAAGTTTGTCTTGGGATATGATTCCTGTATCAGACTGTAGAAAGCTCCTCAGATGTCATGTGGCTGTGTAGGCAGCATGGCAGGATGGGAAGAGAGCACAAGGAAGCAACAGTCCAGCTAGCTGGCCTTCCCATCCTCCCTCTCTTATTCCCGTCTTTGTTGGTTCCCGGAATTAAACCCAAGGCTTATGAGTGTTAAGCAAGTGGTCTACCACTGTGCAACACCCCGGTTCTACCTGACTCTCACACTAGTGATTCTAGCTTCCTAGAAAGAGAGAGAAAGAGACAGTGTGATGATTCGTGTTAATTGTCAGCTTGGTAAAAACTAAAATCACCTAGGAAATGGAGGCTCTAAACACATCTGTGAAGATTACCTGACTACATTAATTGAAATGAGAACACTGCCTATTGTGGGTGGCACTATTCCCTAGGCAGAGGATCCTGATCCATATAAGAGTAGAGAAAGCAAGCTAAGCACTAATGTACATACATTCATTGCTCTCTTCTGATTGTGAACCTATCAACTGTTTCAAGTTCCTACTGCTATGACTTTCATGCCATGATGAACTATCACTTGGCTCAGTGAGCTAAACTGAAACCTTTTTTCTTAAAGTTGTTTATCACAGCAACAGAAAAGAAAGAAGACAATCCCACTTAATTTAATTTATATGTTGCAGTCATTTTTCCTTGCATGATCCTTAGGGTCTGAGTATTCCCCTAACTGTGTCTATAGAAGTTAAGCATTTTATTTCTAAGATAATCACCACCATCATCACCACCACCACCACCACCATCAGCATCAGCATCACCCTTGCTACATTATTTCCATGGCAATTTTGATTTTGGTTTCACACAAATAGGGAGTATTATACAATGTCCCTAGAGTACATTTTATGAAAGACTTGTCCTCACAAATCAAACTACAAAATAAGGGAGAAAAGTATGTCTTTTAAATTTTCTTAATGCCCTAAAAACTTAAACCACAAACTCCAGTAATTCTGTTTATCTATTTTGGTAAGTTTGTTTTCTGTCATGATCTTTGGTTACCAACATAGCCAAGTTAAACATCTGCTCACCCTAGAAACCAAACAGTACTGCCCAGAGAAACTTCACTTTTACTTGAATTACACAGATAAGGACTCTCACTCTTAGGTGAAGAGCTACAGGTACTTAATGGCCACTGAGAAAGGAAGAACCAGTCTGTTCTAGGGACAAACTTTTGCATAGGTTATTGGATCCAAAGTGCATATACAGACCAGCAACGATAAGTGAACTCAGGAAACTATATGCATGCACATGTGCTTCTCTCTCTCTCTCTCTCTCTCTCTCTCTCTCTCTCTCTCTTCTTCTTCTTCTCTCTCTCCCTCTTTCCCTTCCTCCCTCCTCTCCCCCCCCTCTCTCTCTGTGTCTTATAAGACAAAGAAGTCATGGATTTGGAAGGAAGGAGTGGGGAACAAGAGGAGTTAGGGGAAGGGCATGACTGACATTGATAAAAAACATCTCCTCAATTTCTGAGGTGACTCTAGGCAATGTCAAATTGACAATTAAAAAGTAACCATTAAAAAAAAAGTCTCAAAGTCTCCTCAGCTTTGATATTCCTTTCTATGTCTAGAACAATTTTATCACAATATAAATCAAGCCGGGCGGTGGTGGCGCACGCCTTTAATCCCAGCACTTGGGAGGAAGAGGCAGGTGGATTTCTGAGTTTGAGGCCAGCCTGGTCTACAGAGTGGGTTCCAGGATAGCCAGGGCTACACAGAGAAACTGTGTCTCAAAAAAAAAAAAAAAACAAAAAAAAACCCAAAAAACAAAAAACAAAAACAATATAAATCAAAATGACTTCCAATCTCAGAATAAAGTTAAAAATTACCCCAGTGGCCGTGAGGTTGCACCTATTTTTCTGGCATATTCCTCTCTGGTTGTCTGTGCTGTGCAAATTCTCCCTTTCAGGGCCCTGATTTCCTACACATCCTAGAATATTCTTTCTTAAAATACATGCACTGTACATGCCCTCACCCTCTTCACCGTACAAATGTCAATTTCTCTTTGACTCTTTCTTGGCTAAGGTAGCTAAGCACACACCCCTATCAAACACACTGCCATGGATTTCCCTGCTGTACTTTCTCTAACATTGATTGACTCTGCATAGTAATAGAATCTATTATTAATAGTCTCTCCCTCAGGCCTCTCAATGAGTGTCAAACTATTTCAAACTGTTAGTGTTGCCTTCCTTCTCCTCTTCCTCTCCTTACTCCTCTTCTTCCTCTCCTTACTCTTCCCACCTTAGCTCCTTTCAACTTGTGGGAAAAATATACCACTACAGTTAGTGATAATAAGATGAAGAAGGTGAACCGCCTGACCCTAGGAAGTGGCACTGACAGACCAGCAGTTACTGTAGTCACCACTGCCGCACACTCACTGGTAAGATGAACTAATGCATAGATTACCAACTAAAGCATTCAAAGAGAAGAACAATTAAGAACATCCTTGTTTTAACATTTAAAATGTAAATAAGTAAAATATCCACTTTAAAAAAAGTCAGGGAATAAAAGTTTTGAACTGAAAAGAAAAAAAAAAAGAACATCCATGTTGAAACTCTAATGAAACTCACTGGGTCGCTCCCCCACCTCCTTCCCTCTCAGAAGTAAAATGGAGGTTAGTTGGGAAAGAAAAGGAGATTAGGCAGAGTGGGACAGGGACAAGAAGGGTAGTGAGGAATGGATACAATGGAAATATGTACAGGTATGAGAGTTATAATAAACCCATTATTCTGCATAATTAATATATCCTAGTAAAAATTAAGAAACTGTCAAAAATATGAAGTAGCAATCTGTGGTGAGACGAGAAGCCCTGGACACTCACTGGTCAGCCAGTCTGGCAGTAGAGACAAGGTGGAGGATAAGAACCGACTCCCCAAAGTTAACTTATCACCTTCACACATTCAGTGGCAAAGGTGTGCACGTGAGCACGCGCACACGCACGCGCGCGCACACACATACACACACACACACAGAGAACTTATGTTTCTTTATATAAGCAAATCTGATGGTCCATTTTCAGAAGCGTAGATTCAAATACAGTAGAACACAAAACCCTGGACCCCTGCTGGAGATCTCACTGTTACCTACCAACCAAACTCTGCTAAAGCTACCGCAAGCAAACTAAAAATTCAGAAAAGAAAATTACTAAGAGCCAAAGTTGCCTGCAAGGCACAAGCCTGATAGGCTTTAAAATAAATAGGATGTAAGGTACAGAGATGAACCCACAGATGGTTTTGTTGAGAAAAAGACAAACGCTGGGGACAGGGAAAGATGATACCTAGATAACGTATAGGCTTTTACACCCCCATCCCAGATTACTCAGATAATGAGAAAGGCAGGGAGGATCATGAACTCAGGCTTATAAAGATTGTTCTTTGCCCCAGTCAGCTCACCTGCCATTTGGGGCTGATGGCTGACTGCAAAATCATAAAATAAAAGCCTCATTTTCACCAGAGTCTACAGTGCTCTTACTATGAAATGAGGACCTTTGTTTCTCGTATTATACATAAGAGAAGATGTGATACTTGCTTTTCTAAGTCTGCCTCATTTCACTTAACATGATCTCTACTTCTAACCATTTTCCTGACAAAATGATAGTCTATTGTGTACATCTATACCACACTGTCTTCAACCTTTCGTCTATTGACAGGCACCTACACTGGTCTTTTATTTTTCCTGTCCATTTTTAATTGGGTTGACTTTTTACTATTGAATTACAAGATTTATTTGTATACTCTGGGTGCATGCCCCTTGGGACATAGTTTGTAAGTAGTTTCTACACTGGGTAAGCTGTTTTATATCTTTATTGATGGCATCCTTTACTCACGACAGATTTTACTTTTGACAAAGTTCCAATTCATGCTTTCCACCCTCTTGCTTGTGCTTTGGTGTTCTAAGGAATGTTTGCTCCAATTAGCTTTTTGAGAATGAATTAATTATTATGCATTCCCATCTACAACTCAGGAGTGATACAGTTTCTCTGCATCTGACATTCTGTTTTGCCATTAGTTTTACTTTTTAATTGATCATTAGGATGTTGTTGACATGCCAACTCTATTTTCAAACTTCTAGGACCAATTCAAACCTATCTACTTCTCTGCCCTCCACACCTAGGCTTCGTCTGTAAAATGAACTAGTCTGTGTTTATGTCCCTACAATCTCCTACACCTACCACTGTTAAGTCAATTAGCATGCTATACTTCATGTTAATTTGTCCATTTCTACTTTATCTACTTTTAGGATTCATTTGCAGATAGAATGTGAGTGCTCAGTGCTTACACAGCGACAATATGTTGGCCAAGAACTATACAAGGAACGGCTGACTTCCCCTAACTTCACTGCATATGATTTTCTTAAATCCTAGACATGACTTAATGAAAGAAGATGAATAATTGCTTTGGTCCGCTTGTCACCATGGTCATGACTCACATCCTCAGGAGAGCTTTTGAAATCTTCAGAATTTTGTTTAAAATTAAATGTGGATTTAATTATATTCCCAACAGAAACAATTATTGCTGGTCAATATTTACAGCCTGATACAATTCACTAGGAATTAAAGGAATTTAGGGCAGATGTATAAAGGTAGCTTCTAGGTGAAAAAATGGTGGAATCTTTTTAAATCCAGAGCCCTGGCATATAGGTAAATAATAAAAATAATCAAAACTTGTCACTATTTATTTATGTATTTATTTATTTATTTATTTATTTTGAGACAAGGATTTACTAAGTAGCCTTGGATGACCTGAATGTATGTAGATAAGGCTGTCCCCAAACTCAAAGAGATCCACCTGCCTCTGCCTCTTCAGTTCTGGGACTGAAAAGGTGTGCACCACCAATGTCCAGCCATATCTTTTAAAAATGAGTAAATGGACCTTCTTTTTTACTTGTTAAAGGAAGTCTTAAGTCAACAGAACATAAAGTAGAGACATTTCAAGAAGCTTATTATTTGAAAACTGAGAAAACTCAGTTTTCAAAAATTTCTCAAATTATGGCAAATTTATTTCAAATTTTATCAGAAATAATGGCAAAACCAAAAGATACATCAGATAGGCTAAAAGAGAATGTTCCAAGAATCCAGTTAAGAAATAAGTTCTTTATCAGAAAGAGTAACACACAAAAACAATTAATGATAATCAGACTAATTTGAAATCATTTGCCTTCCTCATCAGAGCTCAGATGTTTCACAGATCTCTCTGAAGAACAGATACAAATAGTTTAAAATAGTGTCCCATGCAGGAAAACTTTCAAGACAGTGTGTAGAGAGTCTTTGGTGGGGTCAACTCTCTTCTGCTAGCCCTCCACGGGGCTGCTACGAACCATCAATTAATGCTGAAGCACTAGAAGAAATGTGTTGTGAGTCCTGCACTGGAGTGCAAATCACACACAGTGTCCCTTGTTAACAAAGACTGAGCAGATGGGAGCCTCTTAGAAAGCTGTTATACAAAGATAGTATTGTTCTGCGGGGGGGGGGGGGGGGGGCGGGCGGGTAGTTAACTGTGTTCCAAGTTTTGAATCATCACTCTTAAAACAAGTTAAATCTTTTAGTGGGAAATGATCATTAGTTCACTCTTTAGACTGATCAACTGCTGTGTTCTCTGGCATTTATAGAAGTCATTGAAAGACTTCACCCACCATCAATGAACTAAAAAAAATATATATAAATGATGTGGACTAATAAGCAATGAGCATATAAGAAGGTAAAAAAAAAATTCCCAGCACAGGGAAAACAAGAAAGCAAACCAGCATTCCAGGCATAGGAAGTTACTACAAAGTTAAATAAATATAAAAATATGTGACACTGGGGAAGAAAGTAATTTAAGTTTCTTAGAATTTACAAACCATCACACTCTCTCTGTCTCTCTCTGTCTCTCTCTGTCTCTCTCTGTCTCTCTCTGTCTCTCTCTGTCTCTCTCTCTCTCTCTCTCTCTCTCTCTCTCTCTCTCTCTCTCTCTCTCTCTCTCTCTCTCTCTCTCTCTCTCTCTCCATGGCATGAAGCTCCTAAAGTTCCAAGCTTCCAGACTCGGAAGGCAAAAACAGGATCTGCATAGCAAGCTGGCTAGGGAGGATATTGGTGAGCCCTGGGTTTAGTTGAGAGACCCTGACTTAATGAGAAGAAAAGGCAGTACCCATTTGTCATTCATATAGATCAGATGCTGTAAAGATAATAAATATGTATATACACAATACACATACACACATACACATATATATGCATGCACTATATATTACATATTATATGTGTGTGTTATGTTATGTGTTATATAATATATATGTTAATCACAGTAGAATAAAGATTCATTCACAAGAGTTTCCACTATTCCTGATTTGAAACTTAAAAGAATAATTACTAATATATAAGAAATATATTTATTGACTATGCTTATTTTGATTAACATCAAAGGTTAAATAAATATAAAAATATTTATTTAAATATTTTCATTGATGTAAATAGACTCTGCCTACTACGTGGGTAGATTCTGGGATTTCTCTTGATAAAAGAAAATCACATCCAACAATAATAAGAAACCATATCTTTTCTTTATGATTACTATCTATCAAATTTTACTTGTATTTAACACAAAATTTCTGCCTCCTTTAGACACATCATTCTTCACAAAACTCTACACAATGTACTATTCAGATGTTAAATAGAATGGGAAAACAACACACACACACACACACACACACACACACACACACACACACAGCATAGCGTTCAGCATAGAGTACAGTAACATTAGGGATTTTTTTTCTTAAAGCATTTCTCTCTATGACCCTTGAGGCTGGCATGATATAGTCAGACAGGCTTCAGACTCTCAATCTTTCTGCCTTGGCTTAACCGGTCCCGGGAGAACAGGCCATGCTCAGCCAAAGAGATATTTTTAATAAGCTATAGTAACTTATTGTGCTAGTCAAAATATCTGGCTTTATTTTCTCCAGTACTCTTAATTTAGATCTAAAATTTAAGCAGAAATTACATTCATAAGTGAGCACTTTATTCTTCCTAATACATAAACTAATGTAAACTTATGAGATGACCATTCAAATATAAAAGATTATGTTTCATCTACTTGCTTATTAAAAGTATCAACTGCCAGCTCACCATGCTGGCAAGAATGGCTAAGGAGCCTCTTCCCATAAACCTACTCATTACTGTTAGAAGTTGATACTACTCAGCGAGAAACCTTATAGTCTGTTGAGCTTCTTCAGTTCCAGATGATACCCCTAAAGGAAGTACTGGAGAAGGCTGTGGAATACATGCATCCAGTAACTCTGTGCTTGCCCCAAAGTGGGACTTCTAGGCAAATAGCAGAGAAGCAGCTCCCCACTACGCAGGTAGAAAAATGAGATAGTAGGTGCCACGTTCACATTACTCTATTTACCATTTAAAGTTTATATTTCTCAGCCAGAATGTTTTATCTTTACATTGATTAGCAAATAAGACTATCTTAAAGAGTTCTTTATATATTTAACAAGCTATCTTCTCATATTTAAGAAACTATTTAGCTTTTTACATACAGAAAACTGGAAGGACAAATGAAGCATTGTGTACCTGACTACAGATAAGCAGCCAGAGCTCCTTGCTCTGATATATTACACTCATTCTCCCCTAACTCTTGTTAGAAAAACAGTGGAAAATGGCAGAGGCTGTTAATGGGGTGAGAGCATTGCTTTCAATGGACTTGGAGGACATTAGCACTCACAGTGCAGATGTTGGGAATAACTCACAGCTGTTGCAGAGTGAGCCACTTACTGAAATCATGAGAACCAAGAAGGAGAATTGGCTGAGCACTTTAAAGTATTTACAGTACAGCAATATGACAAATATTTAACTGGAAGACAGAAAATACCACCAATTTCTAATCTCTCAACATTGTTACGTATTCCTTCAGTATGCTTATCCATACATGGATGTGCTCAGTTGTAACAGTTATCGGAAGTATTACAGACAATGAGAAAATCAACTGTCTTGGCTTTGAATCACTTTTCCTTTAGTTCAATTTAATTCAAAACACTTTCAGTGCTTCTCAGCTTTCTGACTAAGATCAAGCATGATCTAGTGTGCACACTAGAATGAATAAAAAGGTGAATTAAAAACCCTCCCTTTGGGGCTGGAGAGATGGCTCAGTGGTTATTAAGAGCACTGACTGCTCTTCCAGAGGTCCTCAGTTCAATTTCCAGCAACCACATGGAGGCTCACAACCATCTGTAATGGAATCTGATACTCTCTTCTGGTGTGTCTGAAGACAGCTACAGTGTACTCACATAAAATATATTCTTAAAATATTTTTAAGGGGCTGGTAAGATGGCTCAGTGGTTAAGAGCACTGCCTGCTTTTCAGGAGGTCAAGAGTTCAAATCCCAGCAACCACATGATGGCTCACAACCATCCGTAATGAGATCTGATGCCCTCATATGGGTGTCTGAAGACAGCTATAGTGTACTTTGGGCCTGAGCAAGTGGAGCCTGGAGTGAGACCAAAGTGAGTAGGTCGGAGCAAGAGGGAGAAGGGAAGGGGAAAAAAACAAAACACACACACACACACACACACACACACACACACACACACACACACACACATATATATATACATATATATATATGTATATATATAAAAGTAATATGCCAGAAGAGAGAGGGCATTAGATCCCTTTGGCCTATTGGTCTATTAACTGTTACCATTAAGATATGGAATTTGGAATAACCTAAACCTGGCCCTGGACCATGGCAACTCCTAGCTGGCTCCAGAAAAACCTGTCCTCTTGGAGTCTTGGACTGTGGTTTTGTATGTTGACGGTGCTAGCACAGATGAAATACAAAAGATGAAATACAAAGAGCTAATAAAATATGAAAAAGATATTCAACATCTTTAACCACCAGGGAATGCAAATTAAAACTATGCTAAGATTCTATCTATCCCAGTCAGAGTGGCCATCACCAAGAAAACAGGTACCAAGTTCTAACTTGGGGAGGGAAGAGGAACTGCCTTACACACTGCAGAGATAGAGGAGGAGGCTAATTCCACTGGTCAGACTTGAGCATATATATGAGACCTCAAAGCTCTACCTTCACAGTGACACACTTCCTCTTATAAGGCCACACCTCCCAACTGTGCCACTTCCCATGGGCCAAGCCTATTTAAACCACCACAACCACCTTATGTAGAGTGACACACAAATAGTGAAATCTCTATCTACTCTGCTTCCTACACGATTTCACCAGGACAGGTAGGCATCTGTGCAGGTTACAGTAATGGTTCTGTAACGCAGAGAACAGGGGTGGGCTATTCCTATAGGGGGACCAAGTCACTTTTTTTTTTTTAAAGAGATTAGTAAGGTTCTTACGATGCCAATGTGAATGAACACTAGCACTTCTGGGAATATTTACACACCAACAGCAGTGAGACCCCTTCCTAACATAAAATCACCAGCCAGGAACAGCTCACCTGACCAGCAGAACACAAAAAAGGAGAAGGTTTTTTGTAAGTTTCTTACAGACAGAATTAAAGACTTTTGGGAGAGAGGAAGACAAACTGTAAGTGACAAAATGATTGCAGAGAGATGACAATACATGTAGAAGCAGAGTGATGCCCAGTCATCTAGGTATATGTCCTCTAGCTATCCAATCTCGACTTTCTTCTAATAGAAAAACTTCCTCAGACAAATATCCTACAACTAGGAAGGCAGCCCTAAGGATCTTTGGAAAACAGGATGAGTGGGACATATGTACTGTTATGTGAAACCAGAATCAAAAATATTTCAGTATTGAAACAGGTACAAATATAATTGTTCATCGTCTACCAAAGTATGCATGCTATGTTGCTAGGACATAAAAACATATTCACTCTTCGCAATAAGTGAAGGCCTTTAAAACAAATGAAATATTTATTTTGTTATGAATGTTGAACTTTGGCTTATTATGTAATTCCTAAACAGTGAGAATCCTTTAGAAACTTGAAAACACAACAAATTCTATTAAACATATAGTCATTTGCTGATTCGGATATTTATAAGAATTCTATATGAGACTATCGTAAGACTTCTAGAAAATGTCGCTGATGACAAAAGAAAACTTTATAATCAACTGAGAAAAAAAGCTAGAAATAACTCTACACTCATAAGTTTAAGAACTTTAAAATCATGGCTCTTCTACCCTAAATGGTTTTGAAACGCTATTTCATCATTTCTTGGTCATTTGGCTGAAAAAAAAAAATAGGAAGACATTTCATGGCATTCTAAAGCCAGATCTACTACCCATAGCGCTTCCAATCACAATTTAGGAGCTTTTGTGCTACAAAAAGGCCAGAGATGTGGCTTGCAGGGTGAATAGAGCTTGTTCACAAGCCTGAGAGGGAAGGAGAAAACCAACGCCTAAAAGTTGACCTTTGACATTCACACAAGAGTTGCAACACATACACTGGTGTACACACACACACACACACACACACACACACACACACACACACACCCCAAAGCAATCTTAATCCCTTCCCCATCTCACAGTCACCTTTTTAAAAAACTGGGATGTGGTGGTGCAGCTTTTAAGCCCAACTCTCAGGACACAGAAGCTGGTGGATCTCTAGGAGTGTGAGGCTAGCATCATCTACATAGTAAGTTCAAAGCCAACTAAGGCTACCCAATGAGATCCTGTCTCAAAGGGGGGGGAGGGTGTGCTTTATGACTCAGTACTAATAATAGACAAGTGACTCATACTCGGGCATTATGCTTTATCACTAGTTCCTGGAGTAGGCTTACTTACTACAGAAGCTTCTCCAACCACTTGCAAGAAAAGGAAAATCACAGAGATTAACTGCTATAGTGCGGCTTTATAAAAGCATTCCATCACCAACTCAATATGACACAGTGTTAGGACAGGGAGTGAAACGCAAACAGAAGTCTTTAGCTACAAAGGACTTACATATTTTCTTAGTAAAAGGCACGCCTGGGATTAGGAACGATTTATTTCAGTCTGGCATACCACTTGACAGTTTAAGAGTAAATGGAACACGTGAAAGATGACGGCTATATTATATAAAGAGCAGATATTTTAAAGCTTAGATGATTGATGTTGGATGAAGAATTAAGCAGCATTCGGCCTTCCCTTACACTGTCCATTACACAGCAGTGTACGATTAGATGTCTGCCTAACATTTGGAGGGACACAGAGTCCCCGGCACTTCTCTCAAGTAGAAGCAGCACCTTACCAGGGAACTAAGAGACCTGAGTGAGATAGGGAATGGGCGAACGCCTTCCTGTTAGCCTTCACTGTCACTGCTTTTTAATAACATAATTGAGCCTGGCTAGAAAAGAATAAACTTGCTTTACCTTGCTACAGTTCAGGATTTTACTGTGAAAATAAAGTCTCCCTTAAAATAGCTTATAAATCTAAACTACATGGGTTACAAGAGCTAAATGTTTATATCCATTTTAAGGATAAGTCCAAAGTCTAAAATATATTTTTCCAGATACAAGCTCAGAGAAGAAATTTTAAATAGTGATTAAAACACAGTTTCATGGATCAAATGATTTCACCTTCCTCACAGGGAAATCTATCCTCTTCACTTGTTCAAGTCCAACACACAAGGTGAAGGAAAACCAAACAAAGGCCGGAAGCTGGGTGCACTCTAAACAAATACTGATACACTCAGAAAAGCAAATGGGTTCTGATGCAGGAAATAATAAAGTATAGGCACCATCCCACACTATACCCAGCTACTGTCTGCCTGTGGTCTCACCACCTCAGAGCTGCCTGTATCTTCTCAGCCATCTACCCACTTCAGCTAGTTGTCACAAATCCTCTTAACCCAGTAAATCAAAACTCTGGAAGCTTATAATTAATCAGTCAGATTTATATATCAAAAATTCTCAATTCACAAGATGCCACACAGTAATTTCAGAGCCAATTGATAACAGTACAAGCTGCCCACCTAGATTAGACAAGTATCTCAATTCTTCTATCCCTTTATGATAGTCATAGCTATCTGTGGCTATTTAAAGCCACATGGAATCTGGATCATCTTTCTCTACCTCCATTTTCCTTCCTTCTTTTCTTCCCTTCCTGTCTCTGTCTCTGAAACTCTTAGCTCCACCTCCATTTTCCCTGTCCAATCACAGGCTTCTTGTATTAATATTTAAACTAATTGGGGGGAAATTCTGCTACAGGGTTCAAAGTTAGAAACACTTCAGAATGCATATGGTTTAATGGTTTAAGACTGAAAGGAACAAATAAAACAGTGTCCTATCACATAAGAGCAAGTTCTGTAATCCTCAGATGGCTGTTGATTGGGATGGTGCGATGGGTCAGCAGGCAGAGTTGCTTCTCACTATGCCTGAGCACCTCATTCCATTTCCCAGACTCACTTACTAATATGCCCCATGCCCAAGAATAAAATATAGGAATAAAAAAATGTAATTAAAAAAAATTTAAAGAAAAATATTGGTTAACAAAGTCTCAGCTTGAGATTCCATTTTATACCCACCAGAATGGCCAAGGTGACTCAAGTGACAGCACATGCTGCCAGGATGTGGAGCAAGGGGAGCACTTCTCCACTGCTGGTGGGAGTGCACACTTGTACAACCATTTTGGAAATCAATCTGGCTGTTTCTCAGAGAATTGGGAATAGTTCTACCTCAAGACCCAGTTATACCACTCCTGGGCATATACCCAAAAAATATTCCACCATCCCATAAAGACACGCTCAACTATGTTCATAGTGACATTATTGGTAATAGCCAGGAACTGGAAATAGTCTAGATGTCCTTCAACAGAAGAATGGATAAAGAAAACATGGCACATTTACACAATGGAATACTATTCATTAAAAACAAGGACATGAAATTTGCAAACAAATGGATGCAACTAGAAAATATCATCCTGAGTGAGGTAACCCAGACCCACAAAGACATAAATGGTATGTATTCACTTGCAAGTGGATATTAACCATAAAGTACAGGATAACCATGCTATACTCCAGACTCAAAGAAGCTTAGTAACAAGGAAGGCTCAAGGGAGGATGCTTGAATCTCACTCAGAAGGGGAAATAAACATCTAAAGTAGATGGAGGGAAGGAACTGGGTGGGAGAGGAGAGGAGGGAAGGAGGGCTGGGAGAGAGAAAACAAATTGGTGAGGGGCAGCTCTGAGACTAGGATACTTTGGGGGATGACTCTAGCTGAGACTCCTAGTAGCGGGGGACATGGAGCCTGAAGAAGCCACCTCCTGTAGTCAGGAAGGACTTCCAGTGGTGGGAAGGGACACCAACCCATTCACAAAACCTTCAACCCAAAATTTGTCCTGCCTATGAAGTGCAAGGACAAAGACAGAGAAGAGATTGAGGGAATGGCCAACTAATGACTGGGGTAACTTGAGATCCCATAGGAGAGAGTCAGCTCCTGACATTATTAATGATGTTATGCTATGCTTGCAGATAGGAACAGCATAACTGTCTCCTGAGCGGCTTTCATCAGAAGCTGATGAAACAGAGGCAGACCTGAAGTCAAACAATAGGGAGAGCTCAGAGAGTCTTGTGGAAGAATGGAGGAAGGATTGAAGGAGCCAGAGGGGTCAAGGACACCACAAGAAGCCCTACAGAATCAACTAACCTGGGCCCATAGAGAATCACAGAGAATGATCCACCTACTAAAGAGCATAGAGGAGCCTAGGTCCAGCCCCTTACATATATGTAGCAGATATGCAGCTTTTTCTTCACGTGAGTTCCCTAACAATTGGCACTGGGACTGTCTTTGACTCTGCTGTGGGGCCTTTGGATCACCTGGCCCATACCTCGGCTGCCTTGTCTGGCCTCAGTGAAAGAGGATGCACTTAGTCCCGATATGACTTGATGTGCCAGGGTGGTAGTACCCATGGTGGAGACTCTCCTTCTCTGAGGAGAAGGGATTGGGGAGTAGGGGAAGAGTGTATAAGGGTAGGACTGGGAGGAGAGGGAAAAGGTAGGCTGTGATCAAGCTGCAAAGTAAATAAACAAACTAATTAATGTAGAAAAAAGAAAAAAGTCTCAGCTTTACATTTAAATAAGTATTGCTTAGGAAATAACTTTTGCAACAACTTTATAGAGTCAAGTGTGTAAAATCAATCAAGGTTTATTTCACCAAAGTGGTTTCATCCTCGGCAAAAATATTGTTCAAGAAACTCCTGAAGAAAAAGTTCCATTAAGAAAAAGTGATTTAGAAAAATGGCTTTTAGATATGATAATCCTTTCTACTTCCTTTAAAAAACTGTCAAACAGAACTTCCTTTTTGTTTCGGGGAAAGTGAAGAGGGGGAAGATGGGATTATAGTCAGCATGGAGCAGTCAACAATCCGGAAGTGAGTCCGGATGTGAGAGAGTCTCACTTGTCTGACTACGCCCTCCAGTGTGGTCTCCCACCGAAATTCACATGGATTTAGTTTCTATCTTTACAATGATATATATATTTAACTTACATAACTATTTTAGCCTACTGCTGAAAAAGTCAAATATCAGATTTTAATTTCGTGTACTGTATACGCATTTAGCATACTTAAGTCAAGCTGGAGAGGAAATTCCTTAAGAAGGAAGCTCTCTTCTAAATGCCTGTGCAAACAATTATAGTTTATTCATGAAAGTGCAAGTCTGATCCTGTCTTCTACATAAAAACCACTTTTTTAAGCATAGCCCACAGTGCCCTCATGACTCTGCCATGTTTTATTTCCTGGAACCCACTTTACATTCCAACCACTTTGCTTGCGAGTCCTCGTCACACAGGCCTCTCGCGTGAAGTGCCACAGCTTCAGAGTCCCACTCAGGGTCCTAAGTGCTTTCTAAACTCTCCTGATACCTTTTTCCTTAAGGAAATTAGCGTAGCTGGTGCAAGCTGGAGTGTTAGAATACCTTCCTCACCAGGCTACTGGAGGTCTTAGCTGGACTGTCGTACAGCAGAGAGGGCAGTGAGTCTACTAAAACCACTGTAGTTCACGAGAATCTCGGGCATTCTGTGTTATGTCTTTTTCTTACAGCTCCTACCACGCTGCTGTAATTTTGGATGAGTCACTTTCTCCCACTATTGCAAATTACTTGAAAACAAAGATTTCACATACTTGTTTTTATGTATGAAATACCAAAAGGTACTGAATGACTAAATAATGACGAAAAATAGAATAGAATTTTATCAGGAAGGATCTAACAAAAGAGATAGGACTTTTAAGCAATTTATCTCTCATTTTTCCCTGAAAACCTGCTGAGCTATGGTACACTGCATACCACCTCTTTTAGACACCTTCTAGACTGACCTTTTAAGGCTTTCTATAGGGAAAGTGTGGAATGCATTTTCTTTTTTTCTCCTCCTACCGAAAGGACACAGAGGTTCACATTCTCCTCTGACTCTGGGGACAGGCCAGAGCACTACTAATTACTTAGTTCTGAAACCCAGCCTTCCCTAAATAACCAGAGCTGGACTATAGACCAGGAGTTAACAGCACTGCTCATTTGGGAGCAGCAGGGAGGTGCACACGGGAGGAAGGCTGGTGCGGGCTCTGACTCATGCCCCTACTGTTTATTTATAGCTTATTAGTATGAGATTTGTTTTACTTGGCAGAAATACAAGATTCTGAGTGACTAAGTGAGGAAGATGTAAGAGAATGCCCAAGCATTAAAGCTCTGAGCTGAATAACAACCTGTACCTCGTGCTACGTCAGCAGGTTCCCTGGGGGCCGCTGCGCACTGAAGCCACTGCCAACTTCCTAGGCTGCAGACTTTACTTCTACAAGTGAGACAGTGATTAGCCAAAGAACTGAGTTCCCTTAGATACCTCCACTTACTAATTTTCAGATTTTTCTGCACATACAATTCTTAATTTCTTTTTCTAAAATACCACTAGCAAAAAGAAAAAAAAAAGTAATCTTTAAAAGACAAGCCAAAGAATTATATGCTGTGATCTGAATAAAATAATTTTTCAATAATCACTTAGAATGATTCTCTTCTTACTGATTTTTCTTCTTAGTACTAATATTTTATTGCGTCCTTGCTTATATATTTACTTAGTATCTATCTTTATAATATAAATTCTAAAAGTATCTTGTCTTTAAAACATAAACCCTGAAAGTGCAAAGTATTTCTTTTTTCATTTTTCTCGTCCACTACAGTAGGATTTGTTAAAAGAGCAGCAGGAAGACGGTAGCTGGTCACTAAACACCTTGTTGGATGAGTGACAGTGAAACTGATTATAGCCTCATTAAGTACCAACTCTCTGGCTGCTCCAGTTAGAAAAGCTTTAACAACATATACAGAAATAAATGGCAACTATGCAGAAAGATGGTTACAACTTGGATAAAGGTGTTTGAAAAATAAGTGATTCCTCAGAAGATGTGAGGAAATATACCTTTTGAGGGGAAAAAAAACTTTTATGCTCTGAAGATTTCTCATATTTTGGCTTTCTCTTAAAGATGAACAAAAAAACTGATTGATAGTCAGAAGTGTGTGGGTGTGATGTTTCCAGCTATAATTCCATATCCTGGAGATATTTGTTCCACAGTGAAATTAAGTATTTATGTTATACTAGGTAGAAAATATACTTTCCTTGTTTTACATCTTAAAACTAGACATACAGCACACAAAACTGGAGTAAAAAAAATTAAATGTTATTTAAAACTAGGCACAATGCACGTAAAACAAAGTAAATTTTAAATGTTATTTTGGACCTCTTTGATTATGATATTAATAGGTAATACCATATTCTCTTTAGCCTATGATAAATACAAACTTGGTAAAATTGCTGTCAAATGATAGGAGCTTTCACAAGGAACCGTACACACACAGGAACTTGGTTGACCATGAAAGGCTAGTTATTAGTCTCACATACTTTTTGCATGCATGTGTGTACATGCTCATGTGTTTAGGGATGCGTGTGTGCATATGTGTGTGGAGGCCAGAGGTCACTCTCAGGTGTCAATCTGCAGATGCTATTCATGTTGTTTGTTAAGACAATCTCTCACTGGCTGGGAGCTCACCAGGGGGCCAGTCTGAGTGGCTAGTGAGCCCCTGGACCCACCTGTCTCCGCCTCCTCAGTGCTGGGACTCTCACACTCAGCATCCTTACAGTGTCCCTAGGACTTAAGCACAGGAACCTGCACTTCAACAGCAAGCATTTCAACAACTCAACGGTCTCCCCACCCTACACTTTGCTAAAAAATAAACCATCACTAACAAGTCTGCCCCAGGCTCAGGTACAAGAGAAGCTGATTCTTCAGAACAGATGGACTACTTGATAATATGAATTCCGGTTAGCTTGTTAACTGTTTAAATATTCTTATTAACCTGTGTTATCTAGATGAGCTCTTGACATTAGTCATATAATATAATATAATACCAGCATAAAAAATAGTCAGAGAGACGATATAGTTTCTAATTATCAGCTGATGTCATGAAATGCATTCAAATAGATATGATGTAATCAATCTGAAAAGTCCTAGAAATAACTAGAACACATGTCCAGTGTCACTCAATTTTCTGTAATCTAGTTCTATCATCTAACCCGAAAATCTAGCCTGAAAATCTGAGTTCAGTCTCCAGGACCCACATGGTACAAAGAGTACCAACTCCCACAAGCTGTTTGGAAGAGGTGTTCCTTTCAAATTTCTGCATCCTATTCCTCCAAATCCTGAAAAGGAGTAGATTTAAATGAGTTCAGTCAAATGTTTATTAAATTTAGTTATGTAATAGAGTATAGCTTGAACACAGCAACTATAAAATATCTTGCAGTTTTAATGCCACGCCTATGCCAACCTTCAGTCTGCTGATGGATAAGAATATAATAAAAATGAATCTTTCTGAGGAGTTGTGAGATGGAAGGGATCGTAGATGAGTCTTGCTAAATCTAATGCAAACAAACATTCCTGCCTTGTCTACCCACTTACACGTTCTTCTTACAGTGACCCCTGCTCCAAAGGGCCTCCCCACACTCCAGGCGGCAGAGAAATAAGCATGGATGGAACACACTGTTCAGAGCTGTGCCAGTACTGGATGTAGCATTTTATTTAAACTTCTTAATGACCCAGTGAGAGGTAACTGTTATTATTACTGTATCAGAGATAAGGACACTGGGGCTTTGGACAGTATCTTCCCAGAGTCCTGCAGTTTGTAAGTACAGCAATGCTGGTTAAAACCCAGATCTTTCCAGATCTTTCTGACCTCATGTTACACATTAACCTACCAAACAAAGCTACATCAGCTCCTGCCAATAATTCTT
>JANHMN010000007.1:77355423-77375538 GCA_030674055.1 Rhabdomys pumilio | reverse complement strand
AAGATAGTCTTAATACCCAGTCCATTCTTTTGTTGACTAACCAGAACTTCTGTCGTCTCTCTTGACTAAAACACTTAGTTTTGAACCTGGCTTTTTTCTTGCCTTTAGAATGAATGTCAGCTGAAAACCATCCACTCAGATCTTTTCTCTCAAAGTAAATAGCCACGATTGGCTATGAGACTATAGGTCTTCAACCCCGTCAGAAATCCAGAATGACTGAGTTAACTGAAGTTATGGGAAGCACTAAGCATAGCTTCTAAAATTTAGTCAATTTATAGAGATCGCTGAACACCTGGACAACCCCTATACTACCAAACGTTGGAGCAGCAAATCTTCAGCCTTCTGGCCCAAACTCATCTGACAGACTTTAGTGCTGCAGAATTATTAAGGGCTGGTTACTCTGTCTAGGCAGATATAATCGGTCGACTATTCTGCAAATGTGTCCTTTTCTGGACAGTAATTTGTCTGTAGATGGAGAGAGGCAATTCTTGCCTAGTGGCTGTCTCACCACAATTGGAGTAACTCCAAGGATGCTCAATTTCTTCTTAGAATCCAAGACAGGAAGCTGTCAGGAGCAGACAGGTCTCTAATCAAAATGAACATTAATATAGAAATATTTGTGACGTCATTTCTATGGATTTCTGACGTTTTGAAATCCAACTATCCATGTAAGGTAACCTGGCATTCATTTATTCTCTACTGAATATGTGCGATACACCTGGCACCGTGCTATGTAGTGGGGATAGAAGGAAGACCAAGACAGAGAGGCTTCTTGAACTCAATATACTTACACCACAGCAGAGACAACAGACAATGAGCCAATAGTAAGTCATTAATTAGTTAGATGTTAGGCTCCAACTTAGAGCTAACCATCCATCCTGTTGGCATCTGGTGGGTTGTCCATACTATAGAAGCTACATCTCTTCAAACAGGATCTTCATAGCAGGTCAGCAGTAATGTGTGGAAATAAATCACACAATTACTAGACTTAAGATTTTTCAGGAATAAATAATGAAACATCAATGTTTAACATTGCTGAAGGTGTTGAAACTTAAACAACTACGAGTCCAAACTGAACAAGTCACTACATGCAGAGGGAGGAGATGGAAAGGACATGAGTGTTTCAGACCTTAATCATAAACCGTAGCTGTTTCCTGTAATGTAATAACTGCTTCCTCTATAATTAAGTCTTGTGACATCATGAAAACTTGTACCAAGCTATTAAGACATAAAATGATTTCATAAGCTACTTTGCTACTTTTTTAGCTTTTATATGAGGAGAACCTCGAAAACTTTAAATAAATTTAATTAGAAACAGTTCTATTGAGAAAAAAAAAACCATAGTTTTTCAAGACAGGGTTTCTCTGTGTAGCCCTGGCTGTTGTGGAACTTGCTCTGTAGACCAGGCTGGCCTCAAACTCAGAGAGATTCACTTGCCTCTGCCTCCCAAGTGCTGGAATTAAAGGCCTGCACCATCAGCACCCAGCAACTTTTATATTTTAAAGTCTTTTCCCCATTTATTAATAACAGCTTATTCATGACCTGGAAGATTTTACACATTATTTTATTGTTTTTGATTTGGTTTAAATTCCATACACCCTTTTTCTTTTCTCTGTGCTTTGCTTTAAACATAAAAACATCACTACCTAGGAGAACAAAATTGCATTGACTTACTTCATTTCCTTCAGAATACCTGTCAAGCACAAAACCTACTCTTACATTTATGTGTAGATTAACCAATTGCAGTGGCCTCTATCTACAGGGAGAAAGTGCTGGCCTAGCACAGTCAAGCTCTCCCTGACTACACACAAGCTCTCATTTCTTCTACTCACTGCCATATTTACCAAATGCCCCATTTTATTTCTTTCATACTCTTTTATCTCTAATGTGGGTCCTTCTCGATTCCATCATAAGTGTACCCACGGTCACGAGTGCTTTCAGTTGATAAAGATAAGTGGGATTTTCCTTTCTCACTCTCAGGGACCCTGTGATACCTGGTGGCGCTGATGGCCTCTATCTGGAACTCTTCCTCCTTGACCTCTAAGTTTTAAACAAAATAAACAGGTTGATGCTTTTCTCCCTTCTCTGTGGTACACTCTTCCTTTCTCCTCCTGTGCTTACAATGCTCCCCTGTGGCTTTCTGCTTGTTTTGTTCTTCCTATACAATTATACATACTAGCAGATGGCTTGGTTTTCCACAAGGGCTTGCCTTGGTCTTGGTCTCTTTGGAAATAAATCAAAGCAACTCTATTGTGTTTGGACAAAGAAAATGACAGAATGAAACTCCAAACTGATTGTTCTGAAAGGTATGGAAATAAAAGCTTTTCAAATGGCAATGTAGGAAAATGATTAAGTCCACAGACTCTGGGCTTATGAAATGGCTCAATGGTTAGGAACATTGGTTGCTCTTTCAGAGGTCCTAAGTTCAATTCCCAGCAACCACTCTATGGATCTGATGCCCTCTTCTGGAATGCAGGTGTACATGCAGACAGAGCACTTCCACATTTAAACAGACAAACACACAGAGAGACTGTGTTAAACTCTAGCTCTGCCACTTTTGAACCATGTGACAGTAGCCCTTCTGTACTTCACTTCCATAACTTGTAAAATGGGATAATAACTTCATTATAAAAATAAGAACTAAAGGTTGATATATTGTGCACTGTAGGAGCAGTAAGTAAATCATAAAACTGGCAGCCATCACAAAACCAAACTTTTTATAGGTAAGTTGTTTTTCAAAACTCCAAGACTGAACTATTTAGTAATATCTAAGAGTGTAAAGCAATGCCACAGCCTTCTAGAGCAACAATGTTTACACACACACAAACATGAAACTAGAAAAATAAAAACCACATTCTAAAGCTAAACTGGAAGTGCCAGTCCTCTCTAAGGCTCTCACTTTATAGACAAGGAAGCTACAGATACGAGGGTTATGTGGTTTGTTCTAAGTCACGGTAAATATCAGTACGAGGCACAATGGAAGTTAAACTGCAGGCCCTTACATTCTTCTTTATATATTCATTCTTAGACTATATCTCTGTTTGGGGAAAAAATTTCCATCATTACAAAAATCCTAAAATTTAATGTGATAGAAATTATCAAAAGTTGACCCATTAATCAGTCCAAGTTAACTAATGTATTTGTCCATTTTTTAAGATAGGGCCTCACTATGCTGCTAAGTTAGCCTCAAACTCATGACTGCCTCATCCTTCTGAGTGCTAGAATCACATACCTGAGCTTCTCCATGCATATTTATTTACCTACTTACTTACTGTTGATTGTTTTGGGGGTCTTTTTTTTAAACAAGGTCTCACTATGTGCACCAGGCTGTCCCCTAACTCCTGGATGCTGGGATTAACGGCATGTGCCACCACACCCTGATATTGTTGTTTTGAGGCAGAGTTTTACTCTGTAGCCCAGGTGGATCTTAGGCTACAAGACCAAACTCATTAAGAAGCCCAAATTAGCCTTGAACTCATGGCCTCCTGGCAAAGCTTCCCAAGGATTGTGATTATAGACAAGTGTCACTATCTTCAGCCATTGTTCTAATGCTTTTTGTATTAGATGCTTGGTGCTTTTTGAATCTTAAAGTTATTTTAACCTCCTTCTGCCTCAATTTTATTATCAATAGTAGGATTAGAAATACATGATTATGAATAAAGAATTAATGAATATATTGAAAACAACTTTGTAAAGTACAAAGTCTACATAAAGACGCCAACTTATATATAATAAAATTTAAAAGGATTATAAAAAGAGCACTGGCAATATACTCAATAAGTAAACCTAAGTGCCATGGCCACTTAAACAACCCTGCTCTACTGTTTTATAATACATGTCAGGACCTGAGTGCAAGTACACTTTAAGGAAAGTCAAAACTGAGAAGAAGTATTCTAAACAGGAGACTTTAAAAAGAACTCCATCTTCTGACATAAGCTGTTTTCTGAAATGCAATCACTACTCCAAGGTCAGCTACTCATTGTTCAGCTAGAACTCGGCTTGAAGGTCACACAAGTGAAGGCAGAACTGACCTCCAAGCTCCATGTGCGCACTCAAGCTGCAAACTCTCAAAACAAAAAGCACTGACTTTCTAAAGCAAAGTAGATAGACTCATTTTTTTATCAGTAAGGAAATCCCTCTGCCTCTAAACGTGCATACACTCACATATGTGTGTGTGTGTAAAACTGTTTTGTGTACAATCAAGTACTTCTGATCACTTAATACTCTTTGTATATAAAATTTAAACTTTTAAGGTATGAATTATACACATTAAGAAAATATGCCATTCTTTATGTATTAGGAAACTAATATATGTATTGCTAGCAGTAAATTGCTTTTGTGGTCACCCATGGGAATACGCCTTTGGCAAGCATTTTACATAAATAACACCACCAAGCAACGTTTGCACTCATCAGAGCATTTCCTCCAGTTTGTCTAAAGCTTTAAGTTTCTGACTCATGTACTCCAGCATGTTGCTTAAATCTGGTATAGGACAGTAACCTTTCTCCAGAGTTCACAATAAGCCAAAGACCGGAGAGAGGTCTACTACAGCCCATCCGCTCCAAAACGCTGTCATATTTTTATGAAAATAAGAGTAACTTAAGGTTCTACTTGATGACACTGAGAAGCACTAAGCAATCTGTCAGGTAGTTTCTTCACCTCAGTGGCTTGGAGCCAAGACAGAAAGCTGCTGTGACTCTGGCTAGAGCATCCAGAAATGAACACGGGAGAAGCTAGTGCTGCCTAAACTCTGCTGCACTCAGCACTGCTTACATTAAGCAGAGCAGTAAAACAGTCACATTTCTTTACGCCAAACATGGAAAAATGCATTTTAAATCAAATGCATGAAGAACGGTGCATTTGTAACACAGGACTCCTCTCAGTGACACACAGCCACAGTATCTATACTCAACAGGTGCTGAGTGGCAGGCAGCCTGTGCTGAGTGTCAGGGTTGTAATTAACAAGCACACACTGTTTCCTGCCTCTAGTAGACTTGTAACACAGATGAGAGGAAGAGTGTTTCTGATCTAATAATCAGGAACTGACATAAGAAAGAGTTTTTTAAATAATAAAACTATTGTATGATAATAATGTTTATGAAGGTTCAAGGGCCTGCACAAGCAAGCAAACATCTCTTGAGGCATGCATACAGCTAAAGTTCAGCTTTTCTCACAGTGTAGCCTCAGACATAAAATTTCAGGCTTACAAAAGAAGAGAACACATCATGAGCTTAATCCCCCACAACTGTCCTTCATAAAAGATAGTAACCAACTGTCTAATAATGACCATGTTGTGTCTGAAGAATCTGATTCAGCCATGTGTAAGACAGACTTCAGTTCACTCGCTGGTGGTGCTGTTGAAGCAAACTACCTCAGTAACATTCCAGGTGCTATTTGGCTGCTGAGCCAGTTTGCTGTGCTACTTTAATTCCTATACATCATACACTGAGTCCCTCGAGGTAACCCTTACAATCTACGCCATATATATGCAATGTGCTCATCTATGTCTTACAAGCAATTAAGGCATGAAGTCCACCTCCAAATATGATACTATCTTGAGAAAGAGGGAAGACCCGGAGAAAGAAAACCAACTCGGAGACAGGCAGATAGCAGAAGTTCAGATCCCCTCTTATATCACACATGCATTTGAAACATCCAAAAAAACACAAAAGTGTTTACTTTTGATGTGAAGAACGGGTACTAAAAACAAAAAAAAAAACCTAAAAAATGCCAAAGTATTTTTATGTGTCTATCTTATTGGAAAAAGAAATAGCAAATAAGTAGGAATAATATTCATGTATGTGTATATGAATATATAAAAGACCTGTTTTCTTTCTCTCACCCCTCCCCACACCCATTCCTGGTATTGAGTGTGTGTGTGGTGCATGTAGATTTGAGTGGGTGGAGGCCAGAGGTCTACATCAGATATCTTCCATAATGGCTCCACCTTATTTTTTGAGACAAGGTCTTTTACTGAATGCAGACTTTGCTAATTTGGCTATAGACCAATAAGCTCAAGGGATCATCCTGCATCTGCATGCCACCATGTCTAACTTTTAAATAAATGCCCCAAGCAGTTTGCTAACTGATCATCTCTCTAGCAAGAAAATCAGTTCTTAAAGAGAAACTGCTCCAAGATTTTAAAACTTTTCTCCAGATAAAACTGACTCGGAAAGAAGAATGCATGGACAGCATTTCAAAGGTCACTGGAATGACAACTAATGTCACAGTGTTCCTCACCCTTCTCTGGTTTTCTTTTCCTCCTCGTTGGCATCAATTTCCTAACTTTCCTTTTCTGAGCATCTGCTGCTGGCCCACACTCTTGACTTCATGTGCTTACATATTTAACCCACACACCCTCCCTAAATAAACTATTATACAAACACACTTAAAAAAAATATCAAATTTAATTACTTTTTCCTTATTTATGTATAGTTCATTCAAGGTACCTTGGAAGTTTGAGAAAAGCTATTCTTCATCCTTCCCCTCCAAGTCATACCAAAACAAGATTAAAGGGAAGGAAAAAGAAAAAAGACTCATGGGAAAATAAGACGTGAGTGCCTGGAACTCCACAGGGAGAAGAGAGGAACCTACTGTGCTGGAGTCGAAGACATGCAGAAAAAGCCAAAGCCACAGAAAACCTTCCATCAGAATTTCTTTCTTGCTGACCTACAGCAAGACCTCAGTAGTTACCCAAAAGCATGCCTGCCTCAGAGAAATAATGTCACCAGCTCAATAGTAAAGAGATTAGCAGGTACAGGAATGTGGGAAGTGAGTTTATTAAATACTGGTGTGTACTCGATTACTTCTTTAGCTATTAAGACATTCGGTTGAGTATATGCTCAGTAGTAAAAGGAAACGCGCTCTGCTACTGGCCGGATTGTAAGTGTCTGGCTCTCGCTAAGCAGAGACTTGGACCTTTACAATTTCCTTATTCCTGAGTTCCAGCCATCATTTCTGTCAGTGAGATTAAGAACCCAACAAGAGCAAAGTCTACCTCCTCCTACTAACGCCACAGGATTTTCATCCAAACTTTTAGGAAAGTATTTCACATCAAAATATAGAAAAAAAGGCCAAGTATGATGTGATTACTTCTTATATTTTCATATTAACAAGAAAAAAATGAGCAATCCAGGTATTTATGGATTAGATTCCTATCCCATGACACAGTTTATAGTCAATGCAATAAAATAAACTTCCATTTCCCTACTGTTAAAATGAGAAAGAGAGACTGGGAGTGAGGGGCAGAAGAAAAGATGTTGCAGGGCTTCCTAGATATAAAATACTAGGTGATAAATTATGATTAGATGAAAGATACAGAAGGAATGTGTGACAGACTGAACTATTTGAACATCAAAGGATGGAAGGAGAGATCAATAATTTTCTAACAGTACTTTCCACAGTAAAATAATGAAAAAGAGCTTTATACACATGTGGGAAAATGTAATTCTTGCATTTTTTTTAAAGGGAAGAGACAGAAGAGAAGTCCAGAGGGCCAGGAGAATGAATAGAAATATGTAGCAATGGAAGGTGGGGAAGGTGGGGGAACATTAGAAAGTCCCAGCCACCAGGGATGTGAGGGGCTCCCAGGACCCAATGGGGGATGACCTTAGCCCAAACACCCAACAGAGGGAGGACAGAACCTGAAGAGACCACCTCTAGTAGATGGAGGACATAGCCCCCAGTTGAGGGGTGGGGCTACCCACACATCTCAAAACCTTTAACCCAGAATTGCTCCTGTCTAAAAGAAATGCAGGGACAAAAAGTGGAGCAGAGACTGAAGGAAAGACCATCCAGAAACCGCACCACCTTGAGATCCATTCCATCCGTAGACCAAACCCAGACACTATTGCTGATGTCAAAATGTGTTTACAGACAGGACCCTGGTATAGCTGTCTTCTGAAAGGCTCTGCAAGCAGCTAACTAAGACAAATGTAGATACTCACAGGCAACTATTGGACTGAGCCCCGGACCCCAATGGAAGAGATAAGGAAGGTCTTAAGGAGCTGAAGGGGATTGCAACCTCATAGAAGAACAACAATATCAACTAGCCGGACCCCTCAGAGCTCCCAGGGACTAAACCACCAAAGAGTATACATGAATTGGTCCATGGCTCCTACTACATATGTAGCAGAGGACTGCCTTATCAATGTGAGGGGAGGCCTTGGTCCTGTGAGGTTTGTTGCCTCAGCAAAGGGGGATGCTAGAGGGGTGAGGCAGAGTGGGTGTGGGGGGGAAGCACCCTTTTAGAGGCAAAGGGGAGGGAGGAGGTGGGTAGGTTGCAGAGGGGAGACTGGGAAGGGGAACAGCATTTGAAATGTAAATAAATAAAACAATTTATTAAAAAAGCACAACTCGTCTTCTTTATTTAAAAAAAAATCCAGTCTCTTTTTAATATTAATATAGTCTCTCTCTCCCTCGTGTGTGTGTGTGTGTGTGTGTGTGTGTGTGTGTGTGTGTGTGTGTATGTGTAACTAATTCTCATCCCTAGAAAATCATTGTTAACAGTGATTTCCACCCATGGCTTGACATCTGCTGCTTTTACTACATGTTACACTGTTCGATCAAACGAAGGCATATACTGAAGTGTTATTAAAAATATGCTTCTGCAGGAAGTTCAGTGATACAGTCATGTCAGCGCACATCAGCTCCTTACAGAAACAAGATCCATTTTAAAAGCTTTACTTTCCCTTTAACCTTAAACATAATCGTATCAAGAGAAGAACAAATCTGTAGTTCGCATGTGTCAAGACAGTTGGAGCTTTAATGAAACTCTGTTCTCAGTGGCCTCCCTGACAGTCAAAAGGCACTGTGAGGCTCGTGCATATATTAATTATCTGGGAGAACAAGATGAGCAAAGGAATTCTGTGAAAAGGCTGTGATCATCAGATGCCATTGCTAAAGTATCTAAACCTCCTGGTTATGTCTGATTAATAACTGAATAGATGAATAGATATAGATATATAGATATAGTAATACATAACATCTAATTTCCTTAGTCTTCGAGATCTGACTGTCTCTACTCCTGAAACCCTGAGGCACTAAAAATTTCTAATTTGGAAAAGCACTAACTAGTTAACTGACAATTTCTGTGTTAGGGAGTGGCAACAGGAAATGAGAACAAATCATTCTACTGTTAAATCATCCTACTTATTACCAACCAGGTAACACCTATGGTCTTTCCTTTAAAAATAAATGACTTAGGCAGCTAGAGAGAGGTGGCGCAACGGTTAGAATCACTTATTCTCTTGGGGAGGACCTGAGTTCTGTTTCAAACTCCCACACTAGGTAGCTCAGAACTGGCTGTGATTCCAGCTCCAAGGGATCTGACACCATCTTCTGGTCTTTGTGGGCAATGTACTTGTCTAGGTTTGAAAGGAATAGCTCCCATAGTCTCAAGTATTTGAATGCTTGGTCACAATCAGTGTTAATGTTTGGGGGCGCTTAGGAAATAGCCTTGTTGGAATAAGTGTGTCATGGAGGTGGGTTACAGAAGTTTAAAAACTTTTGCCATTTCTAATATTCTCTTTCTCTCCCCGCCCCCTGTCTATCTCTGTCTCTCTGTCTCTCTCTGTCTCTCTCTCTCTCTCTCTCTGTCTGTCTCTCTCTCTCTCTCTCAGCTTCCTGCTGCCTGCTGCTTCCACTCCACCATTATAAACTCTTACCTCAGGAACCTTATGCCCAAATGAGCTACTTCTTCCCTAAGTTGCCTTGGTTGTGGTTTTATCAGAGCAACAGAGAAGTAATTCATACAGCTCTTGCATGCACATACCGATATTTACATGTAATTAAAAACATAATACAAAATCTTTAAGAGATGGCTTAGGATGAAAATCACTGAGGAATTCCAATCACTTCTATTTTCCTGGTTAATGTATAGCACTCGAAAGGACTGTCAGATGGAAACTCTAAGAATATTGTCATTTATAGGAAAAGCAGATGGACTATAAATGGCTGTGCTTTTTTTCATGTGGTCTAACATCTTTAACATTCAAAAATGCTAGTATAAACACTTTTGCTTATATAACCTGACTGATTATTTAATACATTCTTCACCAAGAAGTATAAACGTTTTAAAAAGGAAATAAAAAATGAACAAAGAAACTTGGGAACACAGATCCAAACACTCCACAATTGACAAACTAATCAGCCTATGATTAATCTTAAGCCTACGTTTCAGAAGTTAGTTCCTTAATTACCACATAGGACTTGGCTTAGAACACACCAAGAGGCAATCGTCACTTCCTATTTCACTTTCCCACTGGTTAGAAACAAGCGGCACAGCTATAGGGGTGTCAAGGAATAAAAACCAGATGGGTTTATGTTCTCGACGCAGTGTGCAGCCTGACAACACTGCCATGTTCCTGAATCATCTCAGCGCTCCCTCAGCTGCTGCAGCTGCACGGCTGACTTATCCTGCCTCCTGCCTGCCTCTGTACCTCCAAGACTCTGTCTGAGGCCTTGGATTCAGCAGCTACTCAAAAACATTTGCTTTATTCTTTCACAATGAACTTACCCTTCGAAATGATACGACGTAAAACGTATCTCCCCTCCTGCGGATGGCTTCAAAGAAGCCTTGGTAACTTCCAGGTGAAGCGTAATAAACTTGCAGCTCACTCCCAGAATTCCTACTAATGTGAGAAGAGAGAAAATACCATTAATATTCCAACATGATGGATCTTCCCTATTCCTACCATTCTAAGGCCACATCTGAATCTTAAGAACCTCTTTCAGCCAAAATTTTAACACCATTCTTGCTTTTTAATATTTTTTAATTGGCACATATTTGTCAAGTGCCATGTGATGCTCTGTCACATTTGACTTATGCAAATGATGCTTTTATTGCTACTGTTGTTTTGTGTTCTGGAAGATAAGTGGGGTCTCAGATCTGCTACATGAATCTGCTTGGTTCACAGAGCAAGTTAGAAAGGCTATGACTACAAATCCGCCCCACTATAGCTAGTCTCTTAGTCAAGACTGGATTAGCTCCCACTCTGCTCTGCTTTTACCTTAAACTGCCTTGATGATGTCATTTGAACTACTGGGTACTGTATTCTCTGGAATCTCTCAAAATCTCCTGTAGTACTTACTACGTAGTACTAAGTCACACAGACAAGGTCTGACGTCTAATTCTACCACTTAGTTCATGACTTGGGAAATTAGTAAAAACAAAACAAAACTTGGCTCCCCAGCCTTTTCCTATATAAATATACTTTGAATTATTATATAAATTTAAAGATAAGATATATGTAAAGCTCCTAGACAAGGTGGGTGAGATAGCTCAGCAGGTAAAAATACCTGCTACAAAAACCAAAACACAGAAAGTCAGTTCAACCCCAGAATCCACATAAAAACGCTACATCAAAGGACACTGCTGTAATCCAGCATGAGCACAGCGATGTGAGAGGCTGGGACAGAAGAGCCAGCTGGGAGCCTGGGGACAGCTAGCTTGGAGATCATGGAACAATAGAAACAACAGTGACCCCACACCAACAAGGTGGATGGAGAGAACTAACAGCAAGACAAGAAAGCAATTGGGCACTTTGGATTTACAGCAAAATTATGACAGAAAAACCTTCTGACTAATCTGTACTTGAGACTTGAGAGAGGTCTGAGAGAGGTGAGCTCTTTGCTGGGATTGCTAGCTGGCCGTGTCTGTTCATGTGGTCTGATGTAAGCCATCAGAGGAGCATGAAAAGGAGGAGTGGGTTTCTGCTCCACTAAAAGACAGGTGAAGCTCACTGGCCAAGAGCTTCTGTAGTTTCTTACCTGATGCTAGTGGTTTCTGTGTACTGGACAGCCATCAGCTGAGAATTTGAGCCTTGTTCCAGAGCACCCTGGAAGAGAGGAGGAAGTTTAGGAAATAACACAAAAAACTTCCAATACTGACTCATACCTGGGTTTGTTATTTAGAATACTTTAGGGCATGCTGTAGCCTGAGACTATATCTTACTCTGTCCTATAAAGACATTTCAGGTACTTCCCACAAAATTTACAGAAAGACTGCCTAAGTTCAGTCTATCATTACAAGTTTTATGACCAAGCTGTACAAGTAATACAGGACATGTAACAACTTTTATTTGTCAAAAATTATTATGTTATAGACAAATTCTTAAGAAATAGGAAAGATTCAAAATGAAACAAAATTTCCACTACTCACCAAGTTACACACACATTCCTCACACCTAACATATCCATTGGCATCACATGAAAGGCATCTAAGTCATAACTCTTTTGGCCAGAGAACAGTTTAGTATAGAACCATCGGTGGCCAACATATGCCACAGGAGAAACCTCTATTTCACAAGGCACTTGCTCTGTATCTGTTCACTTATTTTCCTGAGAGTTCAGTAAGTTAATCTTTAGGAGAATTTTATAAGAGAATCAGAATTCAAGGGTATTTTACTACTACTATGTTAGAAAGTAACCTGTTGTTACAATAATAAGTATTTTTGATATATAAATACTAGCCTAATAAATCTCAAAGAATTTATTAATTATCCTGTTCATATATCCATCTTTACATGAAATAGGGCTTCAAAATTAGATATCTGGTTTCCTGTAAGAAGCTCAGGTATGACTGGGGGGAAAGTTCTAGAAAACAATAAAGTATGATAAAAATTAAAACAGAAGCAAATACAAAATGCTTGGGAAAAAAGGAGAATGCGCTTCTTTGGTAAACAGAACCGATGTGAGAAGATGACCGTACCTTCCCAGTCTCTGGCTCTACAACAAGGGCCTTATTTGATGATTAGCACCTGCATCCATGTATTCACACAACTGCCATGCTAGTCACTTAGTAGGCGTTGCATTCACATAACTGCCATGCTAGTCACTTAGTAGGCGTCTAAGTCTCTGACCAACTACCATGCTACAGCAGTGCTTGTAAAGGAGAACCTTATCTAACTGAATAATGGAGCAATGATACTGGAGGTTTTGTTATAATACATTGTTATAAATGCTATAAATTACTGTTGTGAGTCTCTTATTGTGCTTAACTTGTAAATTACCCTTTATCATAGCTAAATATGTATAGGGAAAAATAATATATTCAGGGGCCACTACTATCCACGTCACATCATCACAGCCTACCTTGGAATAATATTTGCACAGTATAAAGACTTAGCTTCAAGTCCAGCATTCAGAGGGCAGAGGCAACTGGCTCTCTGTTGAGCTCAAAGCCAGCTTGGTCTAAATAGTGAGCTCCAGGCCAGCCAGGGCTACCTACTAAGAACCTGCCACAAACAAACAACTTATTTATAAATTCCATAGCTGTTTTTATTCCTGCTTTAAAAATACAAGATACTGGAATATTTCTCTTCTCCTTTCTCTCTCTCTCTCTCTCTCTCTCTCTCTCTCTCTCTCTCTCTCTCTCTCTCCCCGTGTGTGCGTGTCAGTGTCATATTTTATTTTTCATAATCTGTTAGTTTTACTGGGGTATCTATCTATGCTGCTGTTTTTCCTCCCTGCTAATATTGATTTGTATCTGGCATTGTTTTCTTAGACTAAAAAGCTTTGGAGTTTCCCCCTTTAGAAAAGGGTCTTGTTATATGGCCCAGGATGGTCTCAAATAAATGATTCTCCTATTCTGGTCTCCTGAGCATGAAACCTGTAGAAGCACACCACCACGCCTATCTAGAATTTCTTATTGTCCAGCCTCTTGAAACCGTCCTTTTGACTGTGATCTACCTAAAGTGCCTTAGCTTTGCCTTAATCTTAGAAGGCTTTTTCACTCACCCTTGATCTTGCCTAACAGCTCCAGGCTAAGAAGGTTAAGATTATGAAAGGGAAGAAGTCAAATCAAAGACATGATACTCAAATAAAGCGATAAAAATTTCAAAGAAATGTTAGTTTACCAAACTTACAGAATATTTTATAAGACTGACTTTTTTTTAATACCTAAAGTAAATAATTAAGAGGGGAGAATGTGGAAATGGGGGTGGGGAAGCTGCAGAGCAGGTGCAGTCTTTCAACACAAAGAAAGAGACCAAACGAATTCTTACATGCTTTACAGCTAACATTACACGACCAAGATGACTGTGCTCCTAGCTAGCCCAGAACTTCCTTTACTCAGACAAATACAGATTCTTTCATGTCATTCCTTTTTTGGTAATAGCTAAGATTCCTAGACTTCTGAACTATTATCTAAGCGCCCAATAGAGAGACATGTTCCCAAAATAGCAGAGAAAGGGGCTGTAGTCTAAACTACAAATCTATAAATAATGGCCAAACTTAGGACAACATTACTTCCCTTACACTAGAATTCTCTCAGGATTAGAGAAAAACCCTTTCACAGTTATAAAAAAAAAATAGGAAAGAGTAGTGTGACAAATTATAAAGACAAGGCAAAAATCTCCATTTAGGCCAAGAATTATCATCTGATTTTCATAAATTAGTTTTGGGAGATTATCTCTTCCTCTATACGGCAAAGGCTAGAAGCCAGAAAACCACATTACTCGAACCTTCTGTCACTGGGGTTGCAATCATTTAGACTCTGCCAGAAAGATAAACTTGCTCCAAATATGGAAGCAGAAGCCAAACAGTCTCCTTCCCCTGTGGCTGAGGAGGTAGTTGATATATATGCACAATTTAGCAGACTGATACGTTCTGAAGTGCTAGCCCTGAATGCCAGGAAGAGCTTTGGGACTGTCAGGTCCTCACAGCATCGCTGCCACAGTAGGCAAAGAAGGGGTTGGAAAGGCCTAGGAAAGGACACTCTAGATAACCACAGACAGAGACCCTCAGAAGTCAGAGCATGAGCTCAACTATGCTTTTGAACACAGTAGGTACTGTTTCCAAACAAACAGTTAAGTTCGCTCTCCCAGGCACATTCACTCTCATTCCCTCCCTCCCTCCCTCCCTCCCTTTCTCTCTCTCCCTCTCATCCTCTCCCACCACCTCCTTATCCACCCCTTACCCAAACCTGAGGGAGAGTCTCACTCTAGCCCTCCAGCCCAAACTGGCTTGGAATTCACTATGTAGTCCAGGATGACGTAAAATTAAGCCTCAGCTTCCTGGATTCTGTGATTACAGACGCAAGTCACTGCCACCATGCCCGGCTGAGATGCTTCTTTCTCTATCCCTCCCTCAACCCCCTTCCTTTTCTTTCTTTTTGACAGGATCTCACAATGTTGCCCTAGCTGGCTTAGACTAGGCTGGCCTCAAACTCATGGCTACTGCCTGCCTCTGTTTCTCCTGCCCTTCAAGAGCTAGGATGTAAAACCATGCCACCGTGTGAGCGCCACCATGCTCAGCAAGGTGCTTCTATTAGCACCAAACCAAGCATGTAAAGCAGGTGAAAGTTTTCCATTCCCAAACAAAACCTCCCCCTTGACTCTTATTCTCTATGTCCATTTCTGGAAAGATCTCTGCAACAGTTATGGCCACTTTTCCATGTTACTCTCCCACTTTCCCTTCCCTGTGTCATTATGTGTCATTATGGCCACAATAAAAGAGTCTCCAGGGTCTCTGGTGAGTTCCAACAGTAAGGTTTAATAGTACCGTCCTCACTGACCCACAGCATGTCGGCTTGGCTGCAAGCCGCACTGCCCTTTCCTGACCTCCATCTTGCTGTCCAGCCACCTTCAAGGAATGCTTTTTGTAGCCCACACATGCGCATGCTCAGCACTGGTTCATCTCTCTCTCTCTCTCCTCCATAGTTTCACACTGGGAAGTAGCACCCAAGAAAAAAACACTTAGCCCCACTTCTCTCCTACAGTCCAGACGTGGATACACGGATACAATTGACTTCTTCAGTTGATTGTCTAAAACCTGTATCTAAAGCTCTTGACTTCTGTCTCTAACTCCTCCTTCACTTTCTGTCTCTATAAATGGCATCAGCATTAATCCAGCACCTAAGAAACAGAAATTATCGCCAATTCCTTTTTATTTTATAGCAACAATTCC
This sequence comes from Rhabdomys pumilio, assembly GCA_030674055.1. Taxonomy (NCBI): domain Eukaryota; kingdom Metazoa; phylum Chordata; class Mammalia; order Rodentia; family Muridae; genus Rhabdomys; species Rhabdomys pumilio. The sequence continues at coordinate 77,359,632 of JANHMN010000007.1, read as the reverse complement.
CTAACAGTTTTACTTTCAAAATATATTTAGGTCTCCATTCCTTCCTATCCCTTCATATCTACCACAGTAGAAGAGACCCAATTATCTCCCATCTAGACCACTGGAATGCCTACGCCCACTCCCATTCCCCATCAGTCTGCTTTGTGTGGCAGCTAGAATGATCATTTTTGTTTCTTTGTTTTTGTTTTGAGACAAGGTCTCACTAGATATTTTAGGCTAGTCTTGAATTCACAATCCTGCTTCTGTCTCCCAAATTCACTAAGGAGTTCTACCAGTGTTAGCCAAAATGACCTTTCATATATTAAATCAGATCAAGTCACTCCCCTCACCAAACCTACTAGTGGTGTCCTGAATTCATGACTAGAATGAAATCCAAAGTTCAGAGCAGAGCCTATGGCATCCCCTAAGCATTCTCCTATGCAGCCTCTCAGATCTGACCTCCTACTGCTCTCCCCTCAGTCACAGCACTCCCCCAGCTTTACTCAACTGCTTGAGGGTCTGTAAATATGCAAACTGTTCGATCCTGGGGCTTTTTACATTAGATATTCCCTTGTCTGGAAGATATTTCATTGGGTTTCCCCCTAAATCCTAGCTAGAGCTATGAAGAATTCATGTAAGAGATGAATTTTTATCTCATCCAGCCACAAAGATGCCGAGGCTGTTCTAACAGCCAGAGTTAATTACTTTGATACAATACAGAGAGAGAGAGAGAGAGAGAGAGAGAGAGAGAACAGGAGTATAAGAAGCAGCACCATGCCTGAGTAGGCAGCAATGGCTGTGGCATCGGAAGCAGCCACAGTGAGAAATAAATAAGGCTTAAGGTCCCAAATCTCCCAGGGAAGAAAACAAGTCCCCTGAAAGAGGCCTGGACTGTCATTTTTCAAACACAAGAAGAACAGACCTGGAGAATGCGTGTTTTCTGTTGGCTATTGGTCATTCTTCTAGATTTGGTCCTTTCCACTTCATGCCTATGAACCCAGCCTCGAAGTTCATGGTTCAACCTATAAAACAGAGTAATCAAATATATTTGATAGTAGTTAACTGGCTTATTCTTTTGTTAGAAATTAATTTAACTGTTTTATAAGACCCAAAGAGCAGCCTAACATACCTGACTACTTAACAATGCTTTTCAATTTATTTAAAAAAAACAAAAACACACACACACAAAAAAAACCCAAAAAATATTATGTCCACAAGTCTAGTCTTACCCTGAATTTTTTTTTTTTTTTTTTGGTTTTTTGAGACAGGGTTTCTCTGTGTATCCCTGGCTGTCCTGGAACTCACTCTGTAGACCAGGCTGGCCTGGAACTCAGAAATCCGCCTGCCTCTGCCTCCCAATGCTGGGACTAAAGGCGTGCGCCATCATTGCCGGCTTTCCCTGAATTTTAACATGCACTTCATCCTTTCACTCAAACAAGGCACACATAAGCAGGCAATCATATCAAATGGACCCATCACCAACTCTACCTGGACAACTGGCAGGCTTACAGTTATCCAACAAGTAAGTCAGGTTCTCTTGCTTGGCCTTTTAGTTTTAAACTGAAGAAATGCTTTTCTACGTTCTGAAGTTTGCCATGGGAGACCATGCAGTAGTTTCTACACCAATCCACACCCCTCACCTGAGAGACTCTGTCGTGTTAATCAGGGGCTGACATGGAGGTGGAGGGATATAAAGTAAGGGTTCTTCACTTAGCACCATTAAGGCTTTGTCATTGGACACAGAATGATCATATCTGAAACAAACATACACAAAGATCATTTCCTTGAATCATAAGTTTTATAAAGCTTACTAGTGGCAATTTTCATTAAAATAAACATATACCAAATTGAACATGTTGCAAGATCGAAATGAACATAATGGAAAGAATCAAGTATAAACCATATGGTGAACTGTCATTCAGTTTCTAAGAGACGGCAAAGTAATTCTCATTGCTTAGCTACTGTTTACTGTGCAGCTCATGCTGTGTGTGAATTCAATAAACCTTGATATTGCTAGAGTAGAGGACAAATTACAGGAAAGAGTTGGCAGTTGATAAGAAAAAATTATCATTATCATCATCATCATTATTATTATTACATAACAAGCTACATGTTTGTGGTCATTTTCCTTTCTGTGACAACAAAACTCAATAGTCTACCCAAGCAAACTTGTGTGAAGTCGGGGTAGAGGAAGACCGAAAATATTTGGCAGGAGAAAAGTGACAAAGTTGAAAAAGTGAATAAAACTTTTAGAACTGTGGATGCCTTAAGTCAGTAACAAACACTAAATGACAATGAGTAATTACTCATTAACTTAGAAGATACATATTTGTACCTATGCTACTGCTTTATGTCACGTGAGTCACATATAGAGTATAAGAAACAAAACCAGAGTTGAAAATCAGAATGTGAACCAGGCCTGCCATTACTAGTTATATCCTTCAGTCTGTGTCTTGATCTATCTCACTAAGAAATCGTAGATCTGTTCTGAATTTTTTTGTATGATATGCTCTGAATTTATAAATTAGATATGCTAAAATACAAAAAATATACACAATTGAACATGGTAAGCTTCATGCTTTTCACTTATTCATTCAATATTTGTGGAATACCACCTATGTGCTGGTTAATCCAAGAGAGAACAAAAGTAAATTCTCACAGAGCTAACAGGAAAGGCAGATCAAACACAAGAAAACAAATACATAAAATACAGCAAAATCATGCTAATTGTTGTAAAAGAAAGAAAGGACGTAAGTAGCAAGTACGGCAGGGTCTACTTCAGATAAGACAGCCAGTCTAAGGAAAGGATGATGTAAGTCAGGCTCAATGACAGGAGGGAACCAGCTGCACAGAGACTAGGAGAAGAGTACACTCAACAGAAACAAGTGAGAAGAAAGCAGACTCAAGAAACAGAAGATTGCTGAAGAGCTGCGGGCATGTGGGACAGACAGAAGAGGAAGTTGGGAAGACAGAGACTGGATCATAATTAGGACTTGCTGAATAAAAGGGAAGTTACTAAGTAGAGAAGTAAGATACCCCAATTATCCTTAAGCCTTAAAATTGTACCAAAACCAAATATGAGTTAAATACAGAAAGGGAAAAAGTCAGAGACAGCTGGATTCATGAGCATGTGTATGAGACGTCTAACACGTCCAGTGGAACTTGAGAATCACCCGTGTGTGCGCATGTGGAGGCTGTAGTGCAGATGAGTCACTTAGCAGGAGGTAAACAGAGTCCTCAGCCTTAAAGCCTGGGACCTAGACAGAGGAGAAGCTTACACAGAAAATCAGAGAGCAGGAAGGAAGACTGAGCGGGCATGATAAGCTTTGCACACAGGAGGTGAAGGAAGGAGGCTCACAAGTGAAAGCCAGTGTGTCCTACAGAGCAAGAGTTTGTCTCAACTAACCAGGGGCAAGGAAATACCACAGGAGTAGAGTACTTGCCTATACAAGGCCCTGCATTGAATCCCTAATACCACAAACAGCAGACAGCCAAGGAAGGAAGGAAGGAAGGAAGGAAGGAAGGGAGGGAGGGAGGGAGGGAGGGAGGAAGGAAGGAGAAATTAAGAGAAAGGAAGAAAGGAAGAAAGGAAGAAAGGAAGAAAGGAAGAAAGAAAGAAAGAAAGAAAGAAAGAAAGAAAGAAAAAAGAAGGAAAGAAAGAAAGACAGACAGACTAAAAATTATAACAATACAGAAGAAAAAATCTTTTAGGGAGTGACTCACTTAGCCAAATATTGAACAAAGTTCAAGGTGAGCACATGGGTAACCATTAGGTTTGCCACAGTGAGAACATCCCTATAGAGATTACCTAGAATAAGTGTGTTTTCAAGTATCAAATCAACAATTTTTCTTCCTTTTAGCAACTAACTGTATTTAATAAAACCCTGTAAATACAAAGACTATTAAAGTTAAAATAAAATTTTTGAAAGATTTCCTGTGGACAACCACAGAACTCAAAATTATAGAATATGAAGGGAAAGCCTGGGCACATTTTGGAAAAATAAAAAAACTAATACACAATCAATTTTAGAGACACTGTTATCACCATGTCAACATTTCAGAAATGTGACAAATTCCAACATGTAAACAACAGATTATCAGAAAACAGCATGTAGTTGCTCTCTACCATCATGGCCTCCATCACTGCTGTGTTACCATCATGGCCTCCATCACTGCTGTGCTACCATCATGGCCTCCATCACTGCTGTGCTGCCATCATGGCCTCCATCA
>JANHMN010000007.1:77335295-77355413 GCA_030674055.1 Rhabdomys pumilio | reverse complement strand
ATCATGGCCTCCATCACTGCTATGCTGCATTACATAAGATCCCTGGCTCCAAACTCAACCTCAAGAGTAAAAGCCCAGAAAGGCTGATTCCTCTACAGCCTTCGCCTTGTAACACTACAGACAGTCCAGGGCAACCAGGTCTTTAGCAATTCCAAGCACCTCATGCCAGTGCAATGGATGCTATACTGTAAGATCTCTGCCTACTGCTCAAGAGTCTGGTTTTACTTGCCTCTGATAAGAATCTAAAAACACACAGGGCAATGTTTACCAAAAAGGATACAGTTCCAAAATTACTTACTGTACCTTCTTCTAATTAACAGACTATAGGAACTGTGCTTTCATGTACACCTTTTGCTTTATTACTAACCAAAATGAAAATTTACCAAGGTATCTGTCAAATTATAAAAAGGAAAGAAATCAGAAAACAACAAATAATAATTTTACTTCATGACCACAAATAGGTTCAACCACATCATCTGCTAACCCAGACATAAATATTAGATAAATGTGCTAAGCCATAAGAACAGGGAAGAAAATGAAGGCAGTACATGTATTTCAATATATGTGTACGTCAATACAAACTGATTATATAATCACATCTCAACAAATGAGGGTGGGGCTGGGAGAAGGGGGAGCTGCAATTAGGATGTAAAATAAATAAATAAATCAAAGGAAAAAATCTAAACTAGGAACTGTTTCAAAATCAAATTATTCTTAAGAGTGATGATAAAAATACAATACATTAATGGCATGACTAGCTCACTTGCTCCACTAGCCAAAACCCATGTGACCAATTTACATGTAAAGGGATATCACTAAGGCCAGCACGTGGTCCCACCTGTAACTGTTTTTCTGGTTGTCACCATTGGATGTGTCTTTAACTTCTTTCTGTGAAAATTCTAAGAGATGCCTCCTTTGATTGGCAGGGCTCACACTGGGTTTCACTCTCCTGGAATCTTGCTCCAGCATGCTGAAAAACAAACCAAAACCAACACACCAACAAAATGAAGCGGTTGAAATAAAAACAGTATTCATATATGCTGCATGTAGCTAGAAAGCAAGCCAGACTGGCCGTATAGATCCAAACATACAGCAAACACTAAGGCCTATATGTCAGAACACTGATGTCCTTACGTACTCAAGGCCTGGCGTCCTGTACATAGAGAACAATTTCAAAATAATTTTGCTAAGTATAAATGCCCATATGTATAAACTGACTAAACAAAAGCAGTGTTTTACCTGCTTTTAAAAACCTTAGAATTACATTATATGCTGAAGGCTTGGGTCCCTTGGGAGGTGGTGGAACTTTTGTGAGGTAGAGTCTAGTAGGTGGAAGTCAGAACATTGAGTCATGTTTTTGAAGAGGATACTGGGATCCTAGTCCCTCCTCTGCCCGTCTCTTTCACTTCCCAGCAACTGTGAAATAAGCAGACCTCTTCCATATAACAGTTCCTGATAATGTACTGTGTGTGCTACGACAAGTCCAAAGCAACTGAGCTCAGAGACCATACACTAAAACCTCTGAAATCAAGAGCCAAATAAACCTTTCTGCTTTTTAAGCTGACTTATCCTGGGTATTTATTAGCATAATTATGGCACTGTTTTCCTCACTTCTTCTCAGGTAATGGTTTACATGTTGTAACCACAATGTACCCACAGCTGTCACCACAGCACTTCAGGGAATTACACTTTTCTTTTAACTAAAGAGTTTAAATCTCACTTAATGCATGTCACCACACTTCATTATATGGAGGCAACATAATACTCTGAGCAAGGGACTCAGTGATGGGGCAACAGTCGAGATTTAAATAAGCGAAGCCGTGAGTTTACTGTCCACCTACTAGTCTGGATAATAAGTATATTAAGACACTCACTGTTAGCTGGGTTGCTGTGGTGCACACTTTTAGTCCCAGCACCTGAGAGGCAGAGGCAGGTGGATCTCTGAGTTCAAGGACAGTCTGGTCTACACAGAGAAACCCTGTCTTGAAAACACAACAACAAAAAATAATAATAAAATAAATAAATAAAATCACCATCTTCCTTTTTTTTTTTTTTTGCTTTCTTTTGTGTGGCAAGGGGTTACAATTCACGTATATTTTAATGCTTAAAGTGAAATTTCTAAAAAAGAAAAATACTTGATCTCTGAAATAAGTGGGAAAAATCAAGTTTAGCTATAAGAATAAATTCATATTTACAGTTTCCTTGTATCTATTAGTATTTAAAAGAATTTCATTCCCTTGCCAGATTTCAGGATTATCTAAGAATAACTGTCATATTACAAATATCAAGAGGAATTTGGCAGCTTTTAAGGTGGCCAAGCATACAAAAGGGTATGAGAAAATTACTGTTGATATGAACTTTTAGATTCTTGGCCTGAGTATTTTTGTAATATTGGGAAAAATTAAATTTCCAAGAACACAAAGGATTGCAGGGCGGTGGTAGCGCACGCCTTTAAGCCCAGCACTTGGGAGGCAGAGGCAGGTGGATTTCTGAGTTCGAGGCCAGCCTGGTCTACAGAGTGAGTTCCAGGACAGCCAGGGCTACACAGAGAAACCCTGTCTCGAAAAACAAAACAAAAAAAAAAAAAAACACAAAGGATGAGTCGGGCACAGCAAGGACACGCAGTAGGTGAGTGCCCGCCCGCTGGGTCTCTAGCTTAGGTGAGTGAATGGGCATCCGCTGACTTTCTATCTCTGAATATTGACAAAACAGTCAACTAAACTTTAAAAATCTATTTATTTTTGTTTTATCCGTTTTTATATGTTTTGCTTGCATGTATGTCTTTGCACATGCCATGTACATACAGTGCCCTTAGAAGCCAGAAGCAGGGATGAATACTCTGGAACTAGAGTTACAGATAGTTGTGAGCTGCCATGTGGGTGCTAGGAACCGAATCTGGGTCCTCTGCAAGGGTAGAAAGTGCTCTTAACCCCTGAGCCAACTCTCCAGCCCCCTAACTAATCTTTTTATAATTCAGTTAAGCTAGGGTCTGTCCACAGTTTAAAATAAACTAGCAAATACTGAGAAAGCGTGGGTCTCTGTGATCTATGACTCTACAATCAACATACTATCCACTAAGAGTCACAATAATTCTAATCCACAGGATAACCATTACACAAAAAGCCTTGCTTGTGTTTTGGATCAATGATCCTGAAAAGCATAGATTAATACAACATGAATGGTTTCAATCTGCCCCAAAGTTCGAAAGAAGCATTACTTTTGTTACTTTCCTCTATGAAGTTCTTAACAACTGCTTTAGATTATCCTTGAGGCCATTTAATGCTTAAGACTTCAGATATTGAATCTTCACACCAAGTGGCTGAACATAAAATGGCACATACCGAAGGGTGCCCTGGGCATGCCTGTCTAAGGTACAAACAGACCACCACATACCGAAGGGTACCCTGGGCATGGCTGTCTAAGGTACAAGCAGACCACCACATACCGAAGGGTGCCCTGGGCATGGCTGTCTAAGGTACAAGCAGACCACCTTTAAACTGAAACCATCTCCACAGGTAAGAGTAGCACTGTTTCTCATCACCCCAAACCATAGACTGCTCTTGTTCCGAGACCCACATGAAGGCTGAATTACTTCCAGCTCAGGAAGATCATGAAGACCTTTGGGTCTAAGTGGGAAAGTAGAAAGAGCACAGAAACTGAAGGCAGAAGATCTAGATTCAAGATGTGACTCAAACGCCTGCCTTAGTTTAGTTCTTTAAGCCTAAATTCCTCACAGCAAATTCATGAAAAAATAGCAAATTTGTCACAGAGCTCTTCTGAGAGTCACATGAGATGGCAGATGTGGACATATTATAAAGCCTGAGGATGTCACAGGGTACTTAATGACACAGCTGTCTTCCTGCTTGCCCAGTTCAAGTGTTCACAACACAGCAACTGCAGTGACCTTTTAAAAATCTAGATCAGACTTTTATGCCTCTCCACAACTCAAACCCTTTAGATGGCTCCCCTTTTCCAGCATAATAAAAAGCCCAAATATTTACCGGACCTTCCCTAATCCTGTGCATTTAAGTTTAGCCATACTCCTTACTTACCCTTGAAAATGATCCACACAACTCCCCACACTAGGGCTCCTGCAATGGCTAAGGCCTTTGCAAAGCTCTTCCCCAGCTATCCAGACAGCTAACCTCATCTCCTTCAAACCTTCACCCAAACATCTGTTAAACAGCAATCACTATTCAAAGAGATATGCCAGCAACACCCTCCCAGACACTTATAAAACCATGTACCCTACCATACATACTTTATTCTGTTGACCGTTTTACTTGTTAAACGTATCATCTCTTAATGTAGCACAAACTGAAAGGTACAAAAATGTCTGTGCTGTTGTGGGTCAGTGGCTGGCATATAGGGGGCACTTCTAGAGTTTGCTCTTTACATAAAAAATAAGTGAGCTTTATGGACACTTCACGTCTTCACTTTGCCGTTACACTTAGATCAAACCAATCGATTCATAAGACAGACACACTTTCCTGTTTCACAGCCAAGTCTAAGCTTTTGGAGAGTGGGCAGAGCTGCTGAAGAGAGTAGGCATTGCTCCACCGTAAGGGTTTATCTGCCTGTAAGCCTTGCTTTGTTAGTGATGAAGACAAAGTCCCAGCTCAGCCAATAACTGTGTTTTCAGTTTCCTTATCTGTAAAATGATTGGAATAACAACTGCCTATGGTAGGAGGATAAAAATGAAATAATGCATGGGGAAATCAGATTACTATTTGGTGCACTAAGTTCTATAACTGATAGCATAACACAAAAAACAAAACTGGCTACTTTCACCAACAAAACATTAATAATATCAACAAACAGCCTGTTCTGAGATCTTTGTCTTCACCTTCATATATTTTCTTTTCTTCCAATTACCATATTTCTTTTTTTTTTTTTTGAGGGTTTTTTTGTTTTGTTTTGTTTTGTTTTGTTTTTGTTTTGTTTTTTTTCGAGACAGGGTTTCTCTGTGTAGTCCTGGCTGTCCTGGAACTCACTCTGTAGACCAGGCTGGCCTCGAACTCAGAAATCTACCTGCCTCTGCCTCCCAAGTGCTGGGATTAAAGGTGTGCACCACCACCGCCCAGCCAATTACCATATTTCTATTTCTTATTTTCTAATTTATTTTTTAAAGGAGAAAGGAGGGAGGGATGGAGGGAAGGGAGAGAAGGACTGCTTTATTGGAGTTCTGGTAAAGCGCTGATACAGAAAGCCACATAAACTGTGTTGACTTCGTATCCATTTCCTAACTGTAGCTCATTCAGGGTCGCACTGTGATAGACGGACTATGGAGAGAACATAAATGCTGCTTATACTTGGAAAACTGAATATTAAAAAGTCTAAGTGTGTAGCACATGTCCATAATTCATGTAGACATTAGCAATTAAAAATAATCTGCAGAATGACCCCTAAAATACTTACTGAAATGACAAAATAATTCTAATCTGGAGACAAAATGGCATTGGTGGTAAATTTCCTAGAAGCCTAAGTGATAGATAATATTAAAATTACATTTGTATATTCACGGATCAAGTTTCATATGATTCCTAGTTCTGTTGTCGGTACAAAGCTGAGTCACTTACTTCTTTACTATGTATGATCTGCAGTTGACAAACCATGATCCTATCTGCATATGTGAAGTAATGCAACGTTAATTATAACTCTTTTGGACAAGCCATTCACTGCTCCTTACTTTACATTTACTAAGAACACAGTAATCTGGAGAAAATAGCAACACACTGAGCGTACACACTGACAGGCATTTTCTCACCTGGCCTAGCTTCTCGCTGACCCACTCTTGGAAAAGCAACAGCACAAGTTACCAACTGTTAGCTTAAAAAGTGACACCTGCCCAAGGGTATATCTACTCCAGGTAAAGAAGAAAGTTAGGTGGGAATATAGTGTCTGACTTAATTAGACTTTGTTTCACTATAACTGGAGTCTAAGGAAGAAGATGGCCAAGTGATGTATGATAAAGTCACTGACGTGCTTCTAGCACACACTACATAGTTTATGTGAAAGCACAGACCAGAGAAAACCATCAGCAGGATTTTCCATGCCTTCAAAGTTCAGTACTGCACAAGACAGACTTGGAACCATCTACAACAAAGACTGACATCTACCCAGGCTGTAAGAAAACAGAACCAACCCATTACCTTGCACAGACATTTTGACAATCATGAATAAATTAAACTATCTAGAAAAGAGTCTGGTGCTGGCTCTACAATCCTGACTCAGTAACACCTGGTACTTAGATATATTTTTATATGTACTTGAGATGCTTATGTGTCATTTTGATAAATGTGGAACATACTTTTAGCCAAGAGCTTGAATTAGATTACATTTAAGAATTTGGCTGAACAAACCCATCTATACTTGGTGGTTTGAATTCTGACATCTAAGTTACACAGTGTCTTTTAACACTCAGCCAAATGGTGATATCATACAGCCAACTGTGCTCAACAATCAAACAGGGGCACACAATTGGAACCAGATTTGGGGACAAGCTCATCTCAGGATGTGAAGCTAGAATTCTTCCTGCAAAACAATGAAAAGCTGACAACCTCGAGAATGCTGAAATAAAGGCCTTTGCCTCTAACCAGTTCCTGCCTCATGCTTGCTGCATACGCTCTATTGTCACCTCTCCCTTAAAGTGCTGCCTCATGCAAAGCACAGAGTAGCAGCCGAGCCTTTCATGACTTCAGTCTCCCTCCTCCATGTCCGATGTCTCAAACTCCAGATTTTGGATCTAGTGAGGACCTATCATCTAAGCTAGAACAAGAGAGTTGAAAAAGAACCCTCTTTCCCCAACACTTGTTGATTATTTTAAACAATGTAGCATTTACAATGTCCTTCAGATAGGAATTTACCACTTGCAGAAAGGGTGACTTACTGGCTTTAAATGAAAGGGAAAACACAATACAGAAATTCATAAACTGAAGCCCAACCTGCCAGGAAGAAGCTGCTTTCCCAGGGATATGACCTGACTCTCCTGCTCAGAACAGGGGCTTATGAGTACATAAGACAAGCTTACAAACGGGGAAGTGTCTAAAGACTTACTATATATAATAATGCTCTTCTCCCTCAGGTTTGCCTGCTGTTAAACACAATGAGGTTTCTTTAGGCTACTGTTTGCTTTTTCCCTCTGTAGCTGTGAATTTCTCTATTTCTCTACAGCCTCACAGTTTTGTTTCTTTTTTTTTTTTTTTTTTTTTTTTTTTTGGTTTTTTCGAGAGAGGGTTTCTCTGTGTAGTCCTGGCTGTCCTGAACTCACTCTGTAAACCAGGCTGGCCTCGAACTCAGAAATCCACCTGCCTCTGCCTCCCAAGTGCTGGGATCAAAGGCGTGCGTCACCACCGCCCGGCCTCACAGTTTCTTTTAATACTGTAAGGTTGATTTTGCTTTTTCTTCACTCTAGTTAACAAAATTTGCCTCCTAAGGACAAAAGTCCAGTCCAGGAGCAAGGGAAATGGCTTAGTGGATAAAGTGCTTCCTGTGCAATTGTGAGGACATGAGTTCAAAATCCCCAGAAGTCATTTAAAGCTAGGTATGGTAGCACACATCTGTAGTGTCAGTACTCAAAAGGCAAGATGAGCAGCAGAGACAGGACAATCTCCTCCAAAGCTCATGAGTCACCTTGCCTGGTGCACAACAGCAGTCAACACTGCTGGTGCCTGGTGCACACAGCGGTCAACAGCAAACAAGGTGGAAGTTGAGGCCCACACCTGTGGCTGTCCTCTGACGGAGATACATAAGCTGTGGCACCTGCATGCCCACACACACACACACACACAGAGAGAGAGAGAGAAAGAGATTTCATTTTCACAAGTTTACCATCACAGAATGTATTTTTATTGTCTAGTTTCTTTCCCCTTATGGCTTCTTATCCCAAAACTGTAAAAGTTTAACTTAACAAGTCATATGGTGTCTACCTATCTCCCCAAACCAAAATAAACAGGGTACTTGCAGTTCAATCCTATCACTTCCAATGTATCAGTAATCAATTCCATCTTGATTTGCTTTAATCTAACAAACTAGGCATTGTTACAAGTTCATCTCGACAGCTTTTTAAAAAAAATCTTCACTCAACTTTTATTTCTGGTTGTTAACTAACCATTTCTGTCTCAACCTTGCTGAGGTCATTCTCTTTCTTCCTGAACTGCGCCTTCGGCGACGTTTAATGGGATCTGCGAACAGGAAGTCCTCATCAGCTGTGTCTTCAGATGGCCCTGTACTACTGTCATGCTTAAAAGGTGTTTCTGTCACGAGAGACACTAGGTTGAATTCTTTCTCTTAAACTTTCAGGATAGTACTCTACTGATTTCTACCTTAATACTGTTGAGAAGTCAGCTACGAGTACGATAAAAATGATCTTGTGAGTAAGCTATCTTCTGTCTTGGATGTTGTGAAAATCTGTTTGCTTCTGGTATTCTAGAGTCTTTCTGGGAGGTTTCTATGCATGAATATCTTTTCATCTGGTTCATTTCTCTCCCCTGAACTTATTTATCTTAAGCCCGTTAAGCCCAAGTATTGTCTTCCATCAAGTCTGGGATGTTTCTAGTTTGTTGTCTTCAAATGTTGCCTTTCTCCATTTTTCCTTAATCCTTTTGGGTTCCACTGTGATGGATACTGGAGCTTCTCTTTTTATGCCAACTTTTTCTCTGTTGCCTTCTCTCCTTAAATATCGCTCACTTTTTTTGTTTGGGGTTTGTACTGGCTGGCTTTGTATGTCAACTTGACACAAGCTGGAGGTATCATAGAGAAAGGAGCCTCAGTTGAGAAAATGCCTCCATAAGATCCAGCTGTAAGGCATTTTCTCAATTAGTGATCAAGGCGGGGGAAGGTCCATTGTGGGTGGTGCCATCCCTGGGCTAGTAGTCCTGGATTCTATAAGAGAACAACCTGAGCAAGCCAGGGGACGCAAGCCAGTTAAGTAATATCCCTCCATGGCCTCTGCATCAGCTCCTGCTTCCTGACCTGCTTGAGTTCCAGTCCTGATTTCCTTTGGTGATCAACAGCAACATGAAAGTGTAAGCTGAATAAACCCCTTCTTCCCCAAACTGCTTCTTGGTCAAGATGTTTTGTGCAGGAATAGAAACTCTGACTAAGACAGGGTTTGTTTGTTTGTTTGTTTAAATTAAAAATTGTTAAAAAATTGCACTTGCCCCTATTACTTTCTCCTTTATTCTCGGAATGATCCTGCCTTTCCTTGGCTTTCATGACCTTAATATTTTTAAAGATTCAGGTTACTTTTGTACAGGGTCCCTCATTTGGACTTTATCCTTTTTTATGATTAACTTCAGAGAAACGCATTTGAGGGCACTACTTCACAGAAGGGGTCATTGTGTTCTTTTTGGTACATTTATCAGATACCCAGTGCCATATTACTGGTAATGTTACTCTGATCATGTGGTTATGATGGTATAACCTGGCAATGTTACTCCAATCACCTGGTTACAGTGGTATAACCTGGTAGTGTTACTCTGATCATGATTATGGTGTATACTCTTATGTCTTTTAACATCTCTCATGTCACATCTGTTACACTTGGTTTATTTTTCTTTGTATTTGTTGGGTGTGTGTGTGTGTGGAAGTGTATGCATCTCTATGTAGACTCACCCAAGCATGGGTGTATGAAGGCTAGAGGTCAATGCCAAGAGTCTTCCTCTGAGTCTCCACCTTATTTTTTGAGACAGTGTCTCTCAGTGAATCTAGACTGGCTGGCCAGCAAGCCCCTGCCTAAACTGGCTATTAAATAGTGCTCAGGTCCAAAAGTAGTTACTGTGAAATCTACCCACTGCGCCATCTTTCCAGCCAGTGTAGTTGGTTTAAATCAGTTGATGTTTTCTTCATTTTAGCAGATGTCTAGTTTGCTCCAAAATGTTCTAATCAACTTTATCTTTCATTACTTTTATGTATCTGGATTTCTTCTTTTCTCTAATATTTTATCTTTTGTAAGTGACAATTCAAATAGCCACAATAACAAAGTCTGATTCTGTAGACTGTTTTTGAGACAGGGTCTCATGTAGCCCATGCCGCTCTCAAACTTGCTATATAGCTAAGGACAATGTTGAACTTCTAATCCTCCTGCCTCTACCTCTCAAATGCTAGGATTACAGGAGTGTGGTTTATGCAGCAAGGCTGTGGGTATGCTAGGTAAACCCCTGCCAACTGAGCTTATGCCTAGTCTAACTGTTCTTATTTTCATTCATAGTCTTGCTAAGAGGTCACGGTTGCCCTTGAACTCACTCTGTAGAGCTCAAACAGGCTGGGAACTTGTAATCTTCCCGCCTCACCTTCCTGAGCAGCTAGATTACAGGCATATACCACCAGACCTGGCTCAAATAGGTTAGCCATTTCCTGCAGCTAGAGTCTATTTTTATAGACCACCCAGAGTGGGCTGGCTCCTTGAATCTCATGCCAAAAATAGCTAGATCTCTTCTTTACCATCCATAAAATATCAATAGAAAAATTAATTCAGTTAAATTTGTTTATTTCCTTTTTCTGTGTGATGACTATACAGTAATCCAAAACTCTCCAACAGAATCTGTTTTGTTACGTATTTCCTCTCACAAATTATTTTACTTTAGATGTAAAGTATATTTATATTTTATCACCAAAGCATTTAGGGAATATTTCTTAAGGTATGTGTCCAAATTGTTTTCTTTTCACAGTAAGTCACAAAATGATTCTACATTGCACATCTGAAACATTATAATTAACTCATCAAAAATAGTTTAAATTCCTAAATTTAAAATCCTTTAGAAAACTCTGATTAAACTATTTGTTTGGCCAATTTTAACTCAGTAGTATTCAAGAAAATTCAGATAGAGCTCACAATTTGTGCCAATTAAAACATAATAGTAATTACTTAATGTTTCTCATTATTGTTGTTTTAATAGGGAATTCTTACATACTTTTTAAAGATTTATTTATGTTATGTGTTTTATTTTATTTATTTTATGTTTTGCTGCCATGTATGTTTGTGCACCATGTGTGTGCCTCAAGCCTATGGAGGATCCTTTAGAGCTGGAGTTATGGACAGTTGCAAGCTACCATGTGAGCACTGGGAATTGAGCCCAGGTCCTCTATAGGAACACTGAGCCATCTCTGTAGCCCAGTTGCATAATTATTGTTTTTGAGAGAGAGAGCGCACATGTATTTTACTGAGTTGTTCAGTAACTATCCTGTGTGTGGAACTGATAAGAGACATCTGGGAACATTCTCCTCCAGCAGACTCCCTCCAGCAGGTGAAGATATCCAAACAATGGGGCCAATCAAAAGACACTCTTGCATATTACACATCTTGATTCTCAACATCTGGTTATGCAACAGGTTTCAGGCTTGGAATCCCTGTTGTTCTCAGGGCTTTGATGTGTACCGCATATGCCAACCTCATCTAGAAGAAATAGTTTTCTGCTTTTATGAGTTTTGCAGCCAGTTTTGTCTTTTCTCCTTCTTGGTAACATCCCAAGTTGTTAAGAACCTTCGGTTTCCTCAAATCTTCCAGCTCTTCTTTCTTTTACTTGTCTTCAATGTAAGCTTTTAAACAAATTTCAAAACGTTAAAAGTTCTTAATATTCCCACAACCTGGTGTTCTGTTCCCTAAGCTAACAGAGAAAGACAGATCTTAGCTGGTTGCCCTTCAGGATTTTCAAGCATCTTAGCTCTTCCTCCCATTCTAAAATTCTCCTTTTCATGTTGGCCTTTTAATTCTTTTCTAAACATAGATCTTTTCTTCATAAGAAGGGACCACTGTCTCTTCATTTTACAGTGTCTTTTCATCTACAGTGGAAATGAGATTTGCTTGATGGCTGTGAAAATCACTGACTCATTTAGAACCTCTGTTCCAAATTTCTATTATCTCAAACAGACATCACAGACTACTTCCTCTAGCCCCATCCTTACTTTTTACAGCATAGCCTAATCTTAATTTGCGTACTGAATGCTATGCACAAGGCCTCCGAGGATTGATTCATTGCTTGTTCATTCAGGAATATGAATGGGATTTTATAAGAAATATTTTGGTGTCTTCCTGAGTTCTCAGCACAGAAATTTTAAAACTCTTGAAATTTCCTGAGCGATGGAGAAGAGAAAATACGTTTATTACAAACACAAACACACACACACACACACACGCCCTTCCAGGCTATGGAATTGAGGTAAATTATGAAGGAAGGAAGACAACTGCCAGAAAAGTAAGCCCTGATTAGTGAGTTGGAATTTCCAGTCTCATCCCCTACCTCCAAGGACTAGAAAGAGGCTGACAATGAGTTAAATCACCAAAGGCTGGAAGTCTAATCATTCAATCTATTGAAGCCTCCATAAAACTCCAACCAGTAGGTCTGAAGAACTCCTAGGTTAGTAGGCACAAGAAGATGCTGAAACCCAGAAGATGGAAAAATAATAAAAACAAACAAACAAACAAACAAATAAACAAAACATTCCTAATATCCAACATTAGGAACTACACAACAAACAAACACTTCTTCTGCCTGCCAGGAGGAGAGGAAACTGGTGCAGTCTTCACTGTATGAGATAATTTTACACACACACTGGACATACAGACACACATGTGGATACCTATAAACAACTGAAAAGGGTTAAATATAGCACATGCTTTAAAAATGCTATATAAAAGTGCAGTCTAAGAAGTCTGAGGAACCCTAAGGATCCCCAAACTCTGTAGCACCTCAGTAAACTTTTCTCACATGAAACTCTGATTGATTTTTGTCAACTTCAAGCCTAGCAATACATCACAATAGATTCATAGACACAGAGCCATGAAATCCTGGTGCCTAGCAATACATCACAACACACTGCATAGACATAGAGACATAAATAAGATAGTAGTAGTAGGCCAGATACCAAATATTTGCTTTAAAAAAAAAAGAAAGAAAGAAAAAAACAACAATGATACTACTCTCTTTTGCGTCATTAAATATTTGGAGACATTTTATTACTTAACACATAATGATTTATAAATAAACATTTAAAATCTATTGTATTTAATCTATTACACAATAAATACTAATAAGTTAAGTTCCTTGCAAATCTCAGTAACTTTTAACTTTAATAGTATAAACTGGTTCCTAAGACATAAAATTTCTGAAGTATGTCAAGTAATAGTATATCTATATTTCAAAATGTAATGAAGTTACTAAAAGAGAATGTGTTAACATAATTCAAAAGACAGCACTTTGAATAATGCATATGTTGCCCATATGTAAACATAATTTAACAAATTATGTATACATAAATACAAAGACAAAATCATGTGTGTGTATGTATGTGTGTGTGTGTGTATATATACACACACAAACAACTTTTTTCCTTTTTAAAAGAATGTCATATATTATTTTATAAGCATGTTTTTTAACATGCTGTTTCCTCTACTTAACATGCTTTTCCTATGATTTCTACTTGGCAAACTATTATCACAATTCAAGGTTCAGATTCCTCCCTGGGGATTCTCCAGGATATAATTTAGTCACTATAGAAAATAATCTTCTGTGCACTATGACATGCCATAAACTATCAAGGCAAGGAATTCACATGCCCAGCCACAGTCTGCTCACTGTTTTTGTCACACTCATCATGTCTATCCCTCAATGTGGTTCTCCTCCCAGATACATTCTGAGATCTGTGAAAGCACTTGTCTCCTGTCCAGTTAATCTGGACACATCTGGAATGCTGATTTTCTCTTTTCAAAACAAATGAGTTTTCCTCTTTTGAGTAGAGCAAAACAATAACAAATAACAAACATTTAAATTTTAGTATTTGTATCCAAAACATCTGCACACTTACCTCATGGGCCCATAGTTCAGCATTATAAATGCTAATACCACCATTACACAGACAGCTCTTCGCTTTGGACTTGGGACTTTGAGCCTCTGGTTCTACAGGAAATGAAACAGGATAAAACTGCATGTCAACACTACAAAGAGCAGGAACTGAGAATCTTCCTTTCTACAAATTGTATGAATAGATTTTCTCATAAAAAATAAAACTAAAAACACCTCAACAGTAAAGAAATAGTACTTTTAAAAAGACTAAATCCTCCCATACCCTCTTTTCCAACAGAGAATGAATTATGCCCCCTACAGTACTAAGCAAAATACCTGAATTGACTCATTTTCTGGGCTGGTGGGATGGGTTAGTCTAGAGCCAAGAGCCACTAGCAGCACAGTGGACAAAACATCCTGGCTGCCTGCCCTTCCTAGGTCCCTTCTCTGGAGGTGAGGGAGAATCTATTAGCATAAATCAGAAACAAGTTTGTGCCAGCTCCATGTGAGCCCCAAGAAAAGGAGGGAATGTTATAGTCACAGTCTTTATTGTCGCATGCCTAACATGCTGGAGGAAAACATATTCCAAAGGTCATGGTTAATTTTTTTTTCCTACTGTAAATGATTTTGTGCTTCTTATATCCCCATTTCTTAGCACTACTATTTTATATGATCTAAAAAGTAATTAACAATTTACTTGTCAAAAAGAAAATCAGTTTACACCACCTCAGCCAGCTGATCACTAGCACTCACCTCTGATACCACCTCATCCAGCTGTCGCTTCAGGGAGCCATTTTCCTTCTTCAGCTGCTCATTCTCTGAGAGGGCAGCCTTCAACCTGGCCTCCAGTCCCAGCATGTACTCTTTCTTCTTCTTGCGTGACTGACAAGCAGACTCTCGGTTCTTTATCATACGCTGCTGTCTCCTCAGCACAGCAATCTAGGAAAAGTTACACGACACACCGAATCATGGTACTGGTTTTATAACCACACCACATATCAACACCTACGGATTTTTTGAATGATTTCTCAATAACTTTGGTCAAAATATAGGTTGGTTGGTCATTTTTAAACAAGTCTTAAATATACTACTCAAATTAAGAAAGTTCAAGTCGATTTGAGTAAAAACCTCCTTTCTAAATCCTAACCACTAGTGTTTTCTGAAGTACACTGTTGAGCATCTAACTGGTCCTTTATCCCTTAGAAAGTACGTCAAAGGAGCTGTGCGAGGTAGCTTACACTGAAAAGCCCAGGACTCCAGGAGGTTAGAGCAGGAGGATTGCTCCAAGCTTGAGGTCAGTCCGTGGGGCAGTGGACCGTGCCAACCAGACAGAAAACTGGTAAGGTACAGCAGACTCCAGGTTCCTGCACTAGAACACGTGACCACAACACCCCACTGAGAGGACTGGGACAATCAGCCCCATAGGGAAAACAACTGAAGTCCTCCCACATGCAGATGAGGCATCCCTAACATCTCAGACCAAGCCAGTAGAAAGCATCTGCCTCTAGATCCCAACCCACCCGCAAATGTTTATAAGGTCCTAACCACGACAAATAAAGTGCACGAGTTACTTCACTAAAGATGCCTGAGAGTGCCTGTCTTACTGAGCTGTAACACTCCAGGGAAGAGCTTTTTCTCTCATGGCTGGACCTCAATCAGGCCCAGCCAGCTGGGTGCAACAGCTTGACTGCAGCAACTTCCTGCTCGGTGACCCTGACCTTAGCCCCTAGCTGCTCACTGTGCCACGCCCCCTGCCACCTACTCCAGGGCAGGAGTGACCACGGAGGAGGTGTGGCAGCCTGCCTTGCTCTGGCTTCCCCTTGGACAACTGTAACTCTTTGGCCCCTCCGGCCAGGCCTGAGCCTGAGTGTACTGAAGTACAGCAGAAATGTACTGAGTATATGTCCTGCAGATCCCTGTGGACAGCACTGGTATGCAGACTGACACCAGTCTTACCCTATTTTTAAAATGAGAAAGAAAAATGTCTGGACTGGTAAGGTAGCTCAGTGGGTAAAGGATTTGCTGCACAAGCATGCGGACCCAAGTCCTGAGTCTGGCCCCCAGTCTGACCCAGAGGAAGGAGAGAGCCAGCCAACTGTGTATAGAGCTGTCTTCTGACCACCACATGCCATAGGATGCACACACGGGGAGCACTGGCTTCAGCGTGCAGAAGGTTGAGAACCACTGCAAAGCACTTCAGGACTACTTAATCTAGTACAATGTAAGCCACTGTTGCACTGTAATGAAGTTCTACACGTTATTGTATGGGGGCAATGTTCTTTATTTTCTACCTCGTATGTTGAATCCATCAAAATCCATGGCTATGAAGGGCCAAATTACATATGTACTGCTTTAATTACCATAATGACCCTGAGTTAATTGACTAAGTTCCCAAACCCTAGATCCAACTACTCAGAAGATCACTTCTCCATGTAGAATTGCTATCAGCATCTTTTATCAATACTACATATCTCTCAAAACATGCGAAAAGCCAAGTTGGTGACATGTGCCTATAATGCCAGCACTCTAGACTCAAAGCCAGGTCAAAGCCAGTCTAGGCCATATGAGACTTTCTCAAATCAAACAACAAGAACAAAAACAACAAACCTGCAAAGACACAGTTAGAAGTGACCACTATGTTTTTCCTCTCTATATTTACTGCCTCTCTCAATCCTTCACTCACCAGAAGTGTACTGCGTATATGCTAATAACCAAGTTGATTTCAATGCAAATATTCTGTTACTCCTCCCTCTCTTTCTCCGGTCACTCCCCAAAGCAGGCTTTTATGAATGGATCTACAGACTACAGCAACAGACTCCCGGTCATTTAGATCATCTTCCATCTCCCCGCCTACCACTTCTAAACTCTCTCCTCACTTCCTGGCACTCTACAGCCAAAACTGTCATCCTCCTTTCTCTCCCAGGGCCTTCTTTGATTGAGTACTCACTACCTAACCATGCCTTCTCCTTAGCCCCAGAATTCTCTACTCCATAATCGCTACACCATGTTCTCATTTTTGCCCATATTCTTTATTTCCACTTAATGCCATCTCCTCCACTAAACAACCTCTGAGCTCCTCACCTCTCCAACTATTCTCACCTATTTCTCTGAGTGGCTTATGTTCTTAAAATTTGGAAGACACGCCAAAATACCCCAATGGTTCCAACAATGTTAACTATCTTTTTTCACTTAGATTTTAGACCTTGGAACCCAATGTCATATCTGACACTATTTAATAACCAAAAATATCTCCATGTCACAACTTACTTAAATTTTTTTGCTACATTAAAAAAAATGCAGGGCCAACTGTTACAGCATTCGTCTAATTTCTTTGGGTAGCAAGGTCACAAAGTCGTCTCAAAAACAAAAACAAAGAATAATATTGACTTCATTAGATTATGTACATAAATGGTTGAGTTACTGATGTCTGCTTCTCAGTGGACTTTAAAACACTCTACTGTGGAGTGTACCATAATTCCTTCAGTAAATGCAGTTTCAGATCAGTTTTGTTAAGTTAACTGTCTTAGGGTTTCTACTGCTGTGATCAACACCATGACTAAAATCAAATTGGAGAGAAAAGATCTATTTCATCTTATAGTTTGTGGTCCATCATCCAGGGAAGTCAGAGTAAGAACTCATGGTGGGAACTTGAGGGCAGGAACTGATGCAGAGGCCAGGAAGGGATGCTGCTGACTGGCCTGCTCCTCATAGTTTGCTCAGCCTGCTTATTTTTATAGCACTCAAGACCACCAGCCCAGGGATGGCACCATCCACAATAGGCTGGGCCCTAATTTAAAAAGTATACTCCTGCCTAACCTACAGGCCAATATGGTGGAAAATTTTTCTCAATTGAGGTTCCCTCTTTCAAAATGAACCTAGCTTGTATCAAGTTGACATAAGAACCAGCCAGCACATTTATAATAGGAAGCTTATAGCTACCCAGTTACTACAGCTCCTAGTAACAGTGGAGTAACCAAATGGTACCCAACAAGATGGTGTCAATCATATTCCAGTCCTAACCCACATGGAAAAGCATTACACGGCTGTCGGAAAGAGCACTTTCTTCTCTTTTCATTTCTAACTGGAACTCCACAAGAAAGTTGATCACAAATACCCAGCACCTGCCAAGAGTCCCCAAATCTATATATGTCTAGAATTGTTTCTGTTATTATTCCCAAGCAATATAACTAACTGCTTATATTACAACTAATACCCAACATACACACGCATGGGAGGGAGGGAGGTGGGAAGGGAGGAAGCAAGACCATGACAAATTGATTTCTCATCAATTTCCAGACTCTCTCAGAACAACACCACTTTGTTCTGCTAAATGTTAGTTGTAGTCACTGTCACTGTCCCTGGGAAAGCCGGTGCTCACAGTGAATACTACAGTGCTGAAGTGCAGGGAACACTGAGCAAACACATAAAAGAGAAGGTTCCCAGATGGAAGAATTTATACTAAAAGTTAGATTAAAGGCAACTTTAAAGGCTAATTAATCTATGGGATTTAGGGAGGCTTACAGATGGTATACCATTTAATAAATCTCAAACAAGGATTAGGTATTTCTATAAACAAAAAAATCACCTGCACATTATACACAGCATTAAGATTTCAAAGGCTGACAACCCACATGCCTCAGACCAAGGGGAAAAAATAAAAATGAAAACCACCTGTGGCCAAATAGTCTGTTTTTCTCATAGAAAAAGATCCATTGTAGTAGGTCTGAAAATATTCAACATTACCAATAAAAGCAGGGAAAAAACTGTATAAATGAATGAAATGCTTAGGAGTCAAAAGTACAGGGCTGCCACTATATCTCAGCAAGCTGTCTTTAGCTATCTGAACACATAATATTAAATTACACTTCCTAGACCAAAAAAAGCATATAGATGATTTTTTTAGACTAAGCATACATATACATTGCTCAGTGTTCTTGAGGGAGTTTAAACTCTGTTGGGTACACTGACCTTTGTAAATACAATATATTAGAATAATCCCCAGAAAATAAGAATGGCAGCATAATATAATCTCTATTTGTTGAAATTACTATAGTTTTCAAGATTAAAGCCAGGCATCGTGGCATACATCTATAATTCCAGCACTTGGGAAGCAGAAGCCAGAGAACTGTTGTGAATTCAGGGCCAGCCTCATCTACAGAGTAGGCTCCAAGCCAGTCAGGGTTATACAATGAGATACTCTCAAAGACAAAATAAAATAATAACAGTTAATAAATAAAGTAAGCCTCATTTGAATCTACTGAGCGAATAGACAAGCCAAGGCATGGATTGAGGTCAGCTGACTTCAAACCTCTTGGAACCTATTCAGTAGCCCCACTAGGCTTTTACAGACCACATAGAGCTGGCACCACAGCATGGATGGTGTGCTGTTTGGCTACTCTAATTATGTGCCATCTACAAATAGAAATGTACGGACATGCCTATGTCTGGAAGCTAGCTCACAATTGTTAGCCCCATGTACAAGCATGAAATCAAAAGGCTGGCCCACTAGTTCACACTCCCATCTAGTCACATCAGATGGCTTAACAGACCAAAACCAGCCAACGGCTGGCCCACTCCTGCTTCTGATCATCCTGCCTTCAGAGATCTCTCCCACCAAGCACCATGCCTTGGAAAAAGAATAAAGAACCAAAGGAAAACATCCCCACAGCTGCAAAGGATTTGTCCCTTACTGCCACTGCACTATAAAGTGTGGTGTTTTCCTTATAAAACAAACATTTGTTTGCACAGAAGAGAGACTGATGTAGAAGGAAAACTTTCACAAATGGCTAAGTTCCTTTTGAGGCTTGAGTCAGTTTAAAAGGCAAAGCTTCAAAATTGCCCCTGTTTTCTTTTTAATCTTAAAGCTTTACCAACTGATAAACACTTTATTAAAACCCTCTTTTACAAACAAAATGATGTTTAGAGCCTTGAGTCTAAAATGCTGCTGGAAATGAGCTACAAACACTAAAAACTAAGGCAGTATGAAAGCAAGTGCAGTTCTTCTATGTTTGGACATATATTCCAATGTGGAGAGCTTTGGGGGGCCGCTTGGCAGGAATCTGACATTGGCAAAGGACAAGGAAATGGGCTTCAGGCAGGAATCTGACATAGGGCCATGACAAGGAAGTAAGTTCAGGCAGGAATCTAATTTTAAGCTAAAACAGAGAAGTAATTTCAGGTAGTAATCTAAATCTTAGGCTAGAACAAAGAAGTAGGCTTCAGGCAAAAATATGACTTTGGGCTAGGACAGGGAAGTTGACTCAGATATTTTGGTCAACCTGATAAGCCCTTAGAAACAGTGATCACAAGAGTGAACATGGGACTTAATTGTCTTGCT
>JANHMN010000007.1:77310104-77325925 GCA_030674055.1 Rhabdomys pumilio | reverse complement strand
AGACATGAACAAACCAGGCAGTTCATTTTTATCTTTTTCAATATAACAAGACATAACCAATCTGTTGTTATATCTCCATTCTTCAGTAACTAGCCTCTGAATTTTATTAGTACTATAGGAATTTTTCTTATTTTAAACAAATCCTTTAAATTAAGATTTACAAATATATACATATACAAATATGTAGAAAGAGTCGAGTGACTACAAATGCCAAAAAATATAAGACTTGAGTTGAGAGGCACAGTAACAGCCTTTCTGATTCCCGCCTAACCAATGGTCAGCACACGGCCTCCCAGCCTTTGCAGCTGCCATTACCTTCCACTTGCGATCATCTGAGGAAAACTCATATCAATACCCTCAGGAAAGCACAACTCATAACCCTGAGCTATTAAAACTGTACCTGCCTGTTTCCTTTCCTTTGTCAATTTTATAAGGTATTAAAAGCTTTGCCTAATATCCGTAGTAGTTTGGCTTTATCTAGCTGAATAAAGGTACTATTATAACCAGAAACTAAACTTCAATAAAAATTTATAATTTTTCTTCAAGGAAAATCAGGCACTTGCATTTAGACAGTTTAAGATGACTTATAAAGCTCAGTTTCATATTTCAAAAGATCAGGAAAAACTGAAAATCAAAATAATATTTTCAGAACACCTGTTTGTTAAAAACATCTGTCTTGGCTAAAAAAAAAAAAAATCAAATTCATAAAATAAAATTCTTTGTTTCAGTGACCTCAAAAAGTAGACCAGAAATAGAGCTCAAACGTTACCAATTTTCCCAACTCAGTTACTAGTACTTACAAGTAGTAAGTTTGTAAGAAAATGTAAAATTAATTTCATAAATTTAAAATACATATCATTTACTAAAACATAACATTGCCAAATATGTTTAATCCTCTTGTTTTCCCCTAAACTGATCTTCTGTCATAAAAAAATGGAGAAATAGGTTAAAGGTAGTTATAGAAACATATAACATATGTTTAGGTCAGATACACAAATAAAATATATTTTTTTTCTAATATATAAACAAATACTGTGTTTTTAACAACACTGAATAAAACATTAAGTTAAGCTGGCATTAAAAAGATATACTCACTCCAATGTAAAACTGAAGCCAAGTATTCCTAACTCTGAATATCCTTACTTCTCAGGGCACTGAAGTCTGAACCCAGGGTCTTGCACATGCTAGGAAGGCCTTCTACCACTAAACCCTGGGTGGCAGTGAGGGGGTGGTTGAGACAGGATCTCACTATGTAGCTCAAAGCTGGCCTGGAACCTGCTATGGACCCCAGGCTAGACTCACAATCTTCCAGCTTCAGCTTCGTAAGTGTTGGGATTAGAGGTATACCACCATCCCCAAAGGTACTCTTAACAGCAAAAAACAACAACTCAGCCACACAGAAGAATCAGAGTCGTCTGTCAGTTTCTATGAACTGAGAAAATACATAATGAGAAAAGGTTATTAAGAATTTAGCTATAGTTTTAAATGAATTTGTATTGGACAGAAAATAGTGTATGGCTATAAATCCAAGTTCTTGGGAGATTGAGATAGGATTTTTGAGTTCAAGGCTAGCTTTAGGTTATATATTAAGATAGTACTTCTATAGTCTCATAGCCAATCCTGGCTATTTACTTTTAAGAGAAAAGACTTGAGTGGATGGTTTTCAGCTGACATTCATTCTAAAGCCAAGAAAAAACCCAGGTTCAGAACTAAATGTTTTAGTTAGGAGAGATGACAGAAGTTCTGGTTAGTCAACAAAATGATGGACTGGTTATTAGGACTAACTTGTACCTCACTGGTACAAATCGGCATAATTATGCTGTAATTGTATTTTAAGAGAAAAGTCTTATTGTAACAGGAAGGGTGATATGTAGGAGGAGCTAAGATGGGAGGAGTACGGAGAGGAAGAGAAGGAATAAGGAGAGGAGGATAAGAAGGACAGGAGAAGCTAGGTGATAAGAGAGAAAGAGGGGAGGGGACATGGAGGCAGATGTTCACGTGTCTCCACCAGTAAAAGATAGTTGATATATCTAGGTTGAGTATTGGGTTACACTTTTGACTGAGCATTACCAAACTTATAAAGCCTTTGATTAACTTTTAAAAAATTTTGTATAAAAGCAAAAAGGAAAAGGGGGCATGGGATAGGGGTTTTCTAGGGAGGGGAAATGGGGAAAGGGGATGACATCTGAAATGTAAATAAAATATCCAAAAAAAAAAAAAAAAAAAAAAGGAAAAAAAAGTACCCCAAAACCAAGACAATCAAAAAACAATATGAATTTGTAGTTTATTAACCAAAAATATAGCCACAGTTTTTTAAAATAACCATACAAAGATAAGTAAAACTGATAATTTGATCTACAGTAAGAGCTTGCAACAAACAGAGCTTTGAAGGATGGCTTAAAGGTGCCATAAGACCACTGCTCTCCATCCCATCCCCATCACCGACCACATACGGTCCAGGGTCCACAGTCTACAGAACCACTGGCATAAACCAATCCTTGGAGACTAGAACAACATTTTCAGAAACAATGTTCCATACAATCTAAGTTTAACATTATGATTTTAAAACAAAACAAAAATCTCTCTCTCTAAGCATTGTTCAAAACTTTGAGTCTATTCAAATTATTTTAAAAAAAAAAAAAAATCAGACCTGCAGCCCCAACTACAGAGTTAAAGCACTGGTAAA
Organism: Rhabdomys pumilio; assembly: GCA_030674055.1. Taxonomy (NCBI): domain Eukaryota; kingdom Metazoa; phylum Chordata; class Mammalia; order Rodentia; family Muridae; genus Rhabdomys; species Rhabdomys pumilio. The sequence goes on along the minus strand of JANHMN010000007.1, from coordinate 77,323,239 downwards.
TAACACTTGTGAATATCTGTACTGATCCTTTAAATTAATTAAAAAAAAAAAATCCAAAACTGGGCCTGATGGTACAGGCCTATAATCCCAGTTACTAAGAAGGCTGGGGAAAACAGATCATAAGTTCAAGGCCAGCTAGGGTCACAAAGTGAATTCAGGGCTAGCCTAAGCAACATGAGACTCTGTCTCAAAATCAAAAGCTAAAAGAAGGCTGGGAATGTATAAAGTTTGGTGGTAGAGCACTTGCCAAGTATGACCAAGGCCTTAGGTTCAAATCCTAGAAAGAAAAAAGAAAGAAAAAAGGGAAGGAGGGAGGGAGGGAAGAAGGGAAGGAGGGAGGGAAGGAAGGAAGGAGGGAGGGAGGGAGGAAAGGAAGGAAGGAGGGAGGGAGGGAGGAAAGGAAGGAAGGAAGGAAGGAAGGAGAAAAGGAAATAAAAAAAAAGAAAAGAGGAAAAAAAACAATCCAAATGTTATGGTCCTATGTCTCATCACCCCTCTCTCCCAGCCTGGGGAGATGGAGGATTACCAAGGCAGCGGGTACACCAACTATGGCTCACGTCCTACCAAACCACTACTCCCTCCTTTATTCCAGGCTGTACTTTAAGCTTTTACACCCTAACATTCCCCACGGTCTTCACTTTATTTAAGCCAAGGACCCTCTAAATACTTTAGGCATGTTCAAGTTCAAGAAAGAATGGCAGGGCTGGAGAGATGGCTCAGCAGTTAAGAGCACTGACTGCTCTTCTCAGAGGTCCTGAGTTCAATTCCCACCAACCACATGGTGGCTCACAACCATCTGTAATGGGATCCAATGCCATTCTCAAGACCTCTTCTTGGGTGTCTGAAGACAGCTACAGTGTACTCGCCATATATATAAATAAAATCTAAGAGAGAAAGAGAGAGAGAGAGAGAGAACGGCAGGAACCACTGAATTTCGATTACAATACATTCAAAACCAGAAGAGTCTCATAGTTACTTGCTGAGTGCTGACCAGACCACAGAACTGTTTGGGGCCTTCAGCAGTTAGCAGCAGAACAGAGTGACTACTGTTCCTGGTGTGGAAACACATAAAACAGAACACACCAAAGGGTTGTTTATCCGTTGTGGCATGCTCAAAATCCTCTCTAGCTTTCTATGTAAATCCCCTCAATGGAAGACAGCTGGATTCAATACTAAAGACTTCTATGTATGACCACTAATTTTGATGGTTAGATTTTTCTGTTTAACGTTCTTCAAAAATTTCAAACTATATATCAAACATTTATGGCATACCTACTTTCTCTAAAATAGCATACTTGTATCAATGTGATCAAATATTTCTTTGCATCAGTCTTTCTCACCTATAAAATGAAAATATTGATACCCGCCCCAAGAGACACATGACTATTAAATAAAAAAGGTATTTTAAGCACTTAGAAGAATGGTGCATGATAACAGTTTGGCATATGTTCATTATCAACATGGTTTCTGTTTAATAGTAGCTTCCATATCATTTTTTTTAGAAGAGATATTATAATTAATTACCAAGATTTGGTTAGCCAGACTACTTGGCTTCACCCTTCTTACTAGATGTTACTCTCTAAGTATCCCCTAATTTCAGTAATTTGTAATGTCATCGAAGAAGTGTGACAGTAACACAGAAGTCACACAAGAGACTTTCCTCTCTATCCTTCATGATGGCCCCACCCAACACAGCCATCACTTACCAACCCTTACAATGCTAGACTTAGTAACAGCTCTACTTCCAATTCTAGGTCTACATTTTCACAAAATCTAGGCTTTCGCCATCTTTTAACTGCACTACTTATAACATTCTTACAGGCCACAGAAGACTCAGAAGACTCAGAAGCAAAAACACTCAAAAACAGAACTCAGGTAAGCAGCATTCAAGAGATAATGCCAGGTGAGTTAGACCAGCACAGAAGTCTGTAGAAAATAATGACACTGTACTGTAAAGTCAGAAAACTTAACTGGAAGCAAATTTCAAAGCACTTTAACCCCACACTAGAGAATCTGAACTTAAACCTGTAGGGATTACATCTGTTCCATGTTTCCTTTCTGTCCATGTGGTACATGCATACGTAAGTTTTCACGTGTCTGCACATGTGTATGGAGGCAGAGGTTGCTGCTGGGTACTTCTTCAGTGGCTCTCCACCTTATTTTTTGAGACAGTCTCTCATTGAAATTGGCGATTATCAATTAGCTAGACAGGCTGGTCAGGGATTTGCCTACTTCCAGAGAGGCACTAGAGCACCCAGCTTTCTGTGTGGGTGCTGGGAATCTGAACTCAGGTCCTCATGCTTACATGGCAAACATTTTACTGACTGAGCTATCTCCCCAGCACTTTCTTCCTCTCATTCCAATTCAAATTTTAAAAAAGTATGAAAAATACATATTAATCATCAGATTATAATAGTTATACCAAAGATTATAACAACAAACAATTTTATTGGCACATGTTTATCAAAAATATAGCTTTTAGATCATATTAAATTATTGAAATTTAAAATGTATAACTTTAATCTCTGGAACTGATAAGCTGCTCAGAAAAGAACAATCTGTGTTTTGTTATAGATCTTGGACTGGCAGTAGTGGCACACGCTTTTTATCTCAGCACTCTGGGGTCAGAGGCAGGCAGATCTCTGAGTTCAAGGACATAGCCCAGAGCTTACAGCAAACTCTTGAGGGTACTCCCTCATTTATACACTGCCATGTTAACAGCATACTCTGGCTGCATGTTCTTTAATAGCTGTGGAAACTACAGTGAGGTTCTTCATGAACTTCAATTCTTAGCCTTTGGAAAGACACAAATCATTTTGAGATCTTGGAAATGCTTTAGGTACTAGTCCTAAAACTCCATTTATGAATATACACTAAATCTTGTACCTTATTTCAAAGACTGTATGAACCCTTAATGTCCACTTACAGATCACAAGAACACTTATTCCATAGGCTTGCTATTTTTCCTATTTAAAAAACCAAATAGGAATGTTGCTCCTGAACGAAGGCAAGCATTTCAAACTGTTTGTCTATTAGTTTTGTTCTTTTATTAGGAATAGGTTTTTACCTATATATCCACTCTTTTGTTTAGTTCTTTTTATCAGTGTTCTATTGCCCATGGTGGAGACCAAATTTATGAAGCCTTCCCCATTGAAACCATGCTCCAGAGAATAAGCTAACAATCTTAAAAGCAAATATGACTATAAACACAACTGTGACATTAATGTTTATTTACACATGCCCTTAAACTCCTAGAGTTAATTAGTGCCAGTAAATTCAATCCTGAGAAATGAACACTGCATAGATTTTCTCTTAGCCATGTGTACACAGATTAATGGAAATACAGAGATGACTAAGTTGCCTAAGAGATGTCACATATCTCAAGATTATCAAGTCATCAACCTGAATTTCTTTCATTAGTTTATGAACTCTTAACATCCATTTGACTCTCTTGTAGAATCGTAAGTGCATGAGGCCATCTTGTGGATAAAATACAGAAAAACACCAATTCTGAGCTATGTTGGCAAGTCAGGTCTTCTAAAACCTAGTTCAATGCCCTGCTTATCAAACTACACAGTCTCCTCAGAAATTAAGAGCCAGATTTATAATTCAGCACATCCCTGATTTAAAATGGTCCTTATTATTTTAAATCCTAAACACCCCTAAAAAATACAAAACAAAACAAAAAGGTCACAGCCAGAATACTCTCAGAATAAAATAGCAATACAAATGTCTTCCAAAATGTCTTCCTCATTTTAAGTGGTTTCATATCAAAAGCCTCAGCCAGGTGGGGCATACACCCTTAGCGCCAGTGCTCAGGAGGCATCTCTGTTGGTTTGAAGCCAGCCTGGTCTACTTACAGAGTTCCAGGCCAGTTAAGGATACATGAGACTCTGCCTCAAAAAGGCAAGAGAAAAAGAAATGAAGAAGAAAAAGAAGGAAGAGGAAGAGGAGGAGGAAGAAGATGAAGAGGAAGAGAAGGGGGAAGAGGAGGAAGAGGAGGAGGAAGAGGAAGAAGAAAAAGAGAAGAAGGGGGAGAGGAAAAAGAGGAGGGAGAGGAGGAGGAGGAAGAAGAAGCAGAAGGACAACAACAATAACAACAACACCTTGAATACAGATATTAAAAAATAAAAGCTGTAAGAAAAAAGAAGCAACAGTTATGATCCATAGTGTTCTGTCTCTGCAAAGCCAGGAACCACATTAGTCGTCTCTGTAAAATCCTTAGAACCAAGGACATTTCCTGATGTGATGGCACATGCTCAAAAATTTTAACACAAATTAAAATAAAGAGTGTAACCTAAGCCTTATTTCTTTCCAATAAACACAGAGCATCATAGTCTCATGGGTACCTTTGGTGGCTGCAGGCTGTATGCTGATAATCGATTGCTGCTTTGCCAGCGGCACAAGGGTGGGTAGTGTCTGAATGATGATGGTTTTTGCTGGAGCACTGGCATTTGTTTGAGTCTTGGGTGCTGCTGGAAGTAATAAAGGCTTGGGCTGAAATGAAGGTTTTGAACTCATCTGAATTTTTTTCTTTGGAGTCAATCCATGTTCTGAAGTAAAAAAACAAAACTTGAAATCAATCTGAGGAAAGTTAAGAAAAGACATGTTACGTACTCTCCTCTATGTATGAAGTCCCCTGACTTCTGAGTAGCGACCAGCAATGAGCATCAGGAAGTGCGGCTATTCTGTAATCCGAGATCATCCTGTGCTCGGTGCTGGGAGGGGCAACAGAGCTGGTGAAGGATGATGCTAAAGTTACTGAATGAGGTGCAGCTTAAGGAGGTGAGAGGCATCACCTCACACACTGTCCTTACTGGGACCTCTATAACCTCTCCTGAAGACAATGGAATCCAAGTCTATTTTAATTATTTTTCACCTATGACAACAAAGACCATCACAAAAGATTCCCCCTTGTCCTCTTCACAGTTATCATTCAGAACAACAACAACAAATAACATGTAATTAGGGGCTTGGAGAATACTGGTTGTTTCTCAAGTGGACCTGGATTCTGGAACAGTTCACAACTGTCTGCAATTCCAGTTCCTGGAGATTTGAAACCCTCTTTTGGCCTCTGGTGGCAGGAGGCACACACTTGGTTCACATACACATATGCCGATAAAACACCCGTACACATAATCAAATCAAATCAAATGATAGACTAATTTAAAAACACAAGCCAGTTTAATAAATATAAGCTTAATCCAAGACTTGCCTTTTAAATATGGAACCTAAGTTGTCTAAAATAGAAATAATAGAAGTTGGGAGACAGACAGATACCCGTTTTGTTTCCAGGACCAGGGACAGGCTTCTCTTCCTTCAGTGGCTCTACTGAGGAGGGGCTATTACAGCTGTCACCATATAAGGAGAGGGGAGACTGAGAACTAGACAACAAATCCAACTCCTCCTGCAGCAAAACACAAACAACTAATGAGCACGGGCATAATCTCTGAGCAACAAATTACTTTAAAAAGAGAACAAGATCTTACATAAACAGAAAAGTGCCACAGACAGCTTAATGTGAAGATAAGACAGGGTATAAGTGACTATTGGTAAGTCAACACTCACGGACCTCAGAGGAAAGACATTCAAAAGGCAGCATCTGTGTGCCGTACTCACGTAATAAGCATAACTCGTTCATCTGTTCCCACTTCTTTCCACGCACTCTGACCTTACCTGGTCTGTAGTCAGATACACTCTTCACCATAAAGCTAGAGCTATGACTAATAACCTTTCCCATTTCTTTTATTCATCCTTAAAAGGATCTCAAAAGTAAAGTAATTCTAGTATTTCTTTTTTATCATAATTCTAGTATTTCTTTTTTATCAACACTGCCTTTTTCCATAACATTTAAAGGAGATTAATCTTAAAATAAACATTTTATTTAATGGATGAACAGATAATATAAAGATGTATTAGGATGACACTGACATTTGACAATTATCTCTTAACTTTCAGGGAATCAGTCATATTTGTTAGGGTAACATAGGAAAAACTAAGATTCCCTTCTAATAACACATAGTAAAGGAGGCTCAAAAGGTATAGAGAATCTAAACGTTAAAGATAAACTATATGGTTAATATAAGAAAATGCAGGGAAATATCTTTGTGGCCTACAAACACAACAGAACTTCTTAAAATTTCAAAATTGGGACCTGGAACTAGCTAAGCAGACAAGAACACTTGTTCTTTCGGAGGACCCAGGTTTAGCTCTCAACATCCACACAGTGACGCACAGCCACCTAAACTCTGGTTCGGGGTATCTGACACTCTCTTCTAACCTCCAGCGTCACCACGCATACACAGGTGCACATACTGCATGCAGGCAAAACACTGATACATATAAAATAACATTTCAAAATCTAGAAGAAAACTTAAAAAACAACATCAACAAACAAAATGCTTCAAAATTAAGCCAAGAAGGGAAGAGGGTATATGTGGGAGGAAATATGAGTAATTGAAAATTAAAAAGTTTTACTTAACGAAGACTACAAAGTTGATAGTTAACAAGAAAATGAGGTTAGCAACCCCTTCACCCAGCAAGAGTTTGAGACTTGAGAGCCAGGGTAAACACTGCCCTCTCACACTTCTAACCACAGGCTGGAAGTGCCGACAGGATTCCTGGGGCTCAGGTCAGCCACCTGCTTAGTTAGGTCAAGAGAACTGAAAGCTGTCTCACCTCAGTGTGGTACTCCCAAGGAACCAGCCTCCTTCTACAACACACATGCAAAAGCCACATAACACAGCTTAGTATCTTAACCATTCAACCGATTCTTGTAAATAACACAAAGACAGACAGTAAATCCATACACAACTGCCAAAAGACAAGAATAAACTATTTACCGAAGATCACAAATACATAATGAAATTAGAGACAGTCTGTAAACCAATAATCAAAGAAATGAAAGGTAAACAACAACAAAAAGATTTACTACCTGAAAAAAAAAAAAAAAAAAAAAAACAGAACACTGGATAAAATCAGCCTTAGCAGAAAAGTTCCCAGGCTCTTCAAACATGGCTGACAGGCCTGCAGAGTGCCTATAGCAACTCCGGGAAAGCTAAGGAAACACTGACAAACTGAGTATCTGTAGCCTGTCACTTTTTACACATGTGGACATACATCCCAGAGGGATCCTGACACAGGTCCATGAGAGAATATTATTTTTACAAAAATATATTCTTCATAGTATGGGTAAAATACAGTGAATGCTTTTTGAAATGTGCAGCTAGATGCAACAGATTTGATATATACAGAGCAATATGAATTCATCTTTTAAAGTAAACAGAAGCCAGGCATGTGGAATACAACTATAACCTCACCACTCAAGTAGCTGAAGCAAAGCTTCATGAGTTCAAGGTCAGCCTGAATTGCAAAGCCAGACTGTCTCAAGACTCAAAATATAAATCAATAACAATAAACCAATATTTAATAATAATAATTCCATCTGTATAAATTTAAAATGCATACTTGTAAGTGAAATCAGTGAGGGGACAAATAAACTTTTAATAGATGATATTGGAATAAACCTTTCGATAATAATTTAGAGAAACATAAAATTGAGCCTGTGTCTCAAATCACATACTAAGGCAATTTCAAATGGATCTGAGATCTATCTTTACCTTGTGAAAAATTTGTGTTAACACTCATATAGAAAATATTCCTTCCAGAATAAGTTAACCATCAGGCACTAGATGGAACTGCAAGACCACCATCCATGCCTGGGGGCATTGTCAGGCACCACAAGGGTTGGGAACACATTCACAAGGGGAACCATGGATCTAAGAAGTCACGGCAAGGGTTGGGCAATGGCTCAGGAGAGAGCCTTAATGTAAGATGGCTGAGCCCAACAGAAACATAGTAAAAGATCACAGGAGCCATAGAAAGAGACTCCTAGTGGCTAAATACAAGACAACTCAAGAATCAGAGTGACAGAGCAGCAAACAAAGGCACTGAGTTCAAACCCTAGAACCCACGTGGTAGAAAGAGTCTGACTTCCACACACTCACTGAGAGCCATCCATGAACAACCATACATCATACACACAAAATAAAAAAGTAAATGTTTTTTTTAACATGGTTTAAAAGTACCTTCTTCACAAAATATTGGCAACTAGCAAAGAGAGAAAGAGTAGCTTCATAGCTGAGAGTCTAGCAGATGCTGTCAGCTGACTGAGGTGATCACCCGTAACAGGACAGACAAGCTGAAATTGTCAGCAAACTGAAGTTTTATCATCAAAAATAAATGGCAAGGCAGATATAGTGTGAGTGGCCTGCCCCTGTAACCTCAGCTCTTGGGAGGTGAAACCAGGAGAATCAGGAGTTGAAGGTCATTTTTCATTACATACCAACTTTAAGCCAGTTTGAACTAGGTGAGATCCTATCTCAAAAGGCAAAAACAGATCTGGCAGTGGTGAGACATTCCTTTAATCCTAGGACTTGGGAGTCAGAGGCAGGTGTATATCTGAGTTGGAAGTCAACCTGGTAAACAGAGTGAGTTCCAGGATAGCCAAACAGCCAAGGCTATACAGAAAACCCTGTCTCAAAACCCAAAACAAACAAACAAACAAAAGATAGCCACAATCCTGAGAAAACATCTGGCAGTACAAATGATAAGGCCATTAAAGCACAAAGTCAAGAAGGAAGACTTGTTCCATAATACATTAATTTTCTTTAAACTTAAAGCAGAAAGACAACCATATACAATATAACCTGATGCTTTTGCTGATCTAGATCTTATGGGAGGTACATGTGAAATCACACAATCTGAAATGGGGCTGTGTAGTGAGGGTTTGGGTTTCTTTTAACGCCCAGTTATGCTATGTGAACATGTTTTTGTTTTAATCCCAGGTGTGGCCTGCTTCAGATTACTCCAGCAGGGGCATGATTTGTGCCTACTGCAGATAGTTTAATCCTGGGAACTCCTGAGAGAGAAAAAAATGTCAGAGCTCAGAGAAGGTTGAGGGAGCTCTGAGGGGCATGGGGAGCTCTAAGGAAGAGGCCTGGATGTTTGGCTGTTTAGCCTCCTAGTTCCTGCTGTTGCTGCTTGTGGAGAGCTTTGGGGCTCCTTAGCAGGAATTTGACTTTGGGCCAGGACAAAGACGTAGACTTCAGGCAGGAATCTGATAATGGGCCAGGACAGGGAAGTAGGTTCAGATTCTTGGTCATCCTGATAAGTCCTTAGAAACAGCGATCACAGGACTTTGTTTATTGTCTTACTTGTTCCTCAACCTAGAATTGACATGTAATTAAAATGGTATAAAAGCAGACTGGGAGAAAATAAACGGGCCTCAGTCTCAGAACTGGCTGGGGTCATGCTACAATGTTATCTAATTGTCTTTTTTCTTTTTAATCCTTGCTCCTGCCCTGAAGAACCTGTTGACTGACTGAGATGGCTTGGTCAGGTGTTGATGTCAGTTGAGAGAAAAGTGACCAAAAGAAGCTGGACATATCCTGACTAGATGCAGATTAGACTTGCTCCTAGGCAGCAGGAAGTAGTTTAAAGAGACCTACAACCCATTTCCCCTCTAACCTTCTTTCTCTTCTACCTAGTGTTGGGGTGTTGGAAGAAATAAGGGTTGGAATAGAGGTAAAGGTATATAAAAAACAAACATAATAGCTAAAACAAATAGGCCTACAGGGCTACATATAAAATTATTGTTCTATATCAATAGCTAGTTCCTGGCTTTGATGGTTGTATTGTTGTTTAAAAAATACTCTTGTGCCGGGCAGTGGTGGCGCACGCCTTTGATCCCAGCACTTGGGGGGCAGAGGCAGGCGGATTTCTGAGTTCGAGGCTAGCCTGGTCTACAGAGTGAGTTCCAGGACAGCCAGGGCTACACAGAGAAACCCTGTCTCGAAAAAAACAAAAAAAAAAAAAAAAAACAAACTCTTGTTCACAGGAGGTAGACATTATAGAATTTGGAGTTCAGTGGCCAGCTGACTCTCAAATGGCTCAGACAAAAATACCCACAATATACTTGCAAATTTAAGATCATTCCAAATAAAAAGACAATGTAAGCAAGAGAAACAAGAATAAAAAAATTAGAGAATGTCTTTATGAATAATAAAAAAAAACTTTTGAGTAACAGGAGGAGGAAGAACAGAAGGAAAGGAGGAAGAGAAGTAAAAGGCAGGAAAAAGGATGAGGACACAGAGGAGGAGCAGCAACAATAATGGCAGTACTAGTAGGGTCAATAATGATAATAAAATAACAATAAATATATGTACGCTTTATATAAATATAAAAATAAAACTAGTAACCAGGCTGGGTGTGCTGGTTATTATTTTAATCTGGACACCTAGAAAGCAGAGACAGAAGGGTCTCTACAAGTTCAAGGCCAACCTGTTCTCCATGATGAGAAAGCTACACAGTGAAACCTTGCCTCAAAAAAAAAAAAAAGAAAGAAAAAGAAAAAGAAAACAACCCAGGCCAGACACAATGGCACATTCCTACACTGAAACCCAGCCTGGGCAACATGTAAGACTCTACCTTTAAAAGAACCCTGTAATCCTAGCACTTGAGCTGCTGAGGCAGCAGGACCATAAGCTCGAAGCCACCTTTGACTACTGTGCTGTTTTATATTGGTTACTAACTTGACGGGATCTAGGATCACCTTGAAAACAGATCTCTAGGCAGAACTTGAGAGAGCTTCTACATTAGACTCAGGTGGGAAGACCCACACTAAATGTGGGCAGCCATGCTCCATGGGCCGAGGTCCCAGGCTCCAGAAACAGAGATAGCAAGCAGAGCAGGGACCTTTGTCTGTCTGCTTTCTGACCATGGACACAATGTGACCTGCAGCCTCTCTCCTGCAGCCATGCCTTCTCGTCCATGACAGACTGTGAGCCAAAATAAACCTTTACTCCTTAGGTTGCTTTGGTCAGGGGTTTTGTCACAGCAGCAAGAAAAGTACTTATATAGTTAGATGCTGACTCATTAAAAAACCAAACCAAACCAAACCAGAAAAACCTACAACTGTAAGAACAGAGACCTCACTTGCAGTGCTGCAAAGTGCCTAGCACAGGCTGCAAGACGAGACGAGTGCACTGGTCTCAAAAGAAACTCACAGGGCCCAAGCTAAATGGTGTGTGAGGATGGGAAGGACAACGGAAACAAGACTGACATGACTAGAAAGTATTGGTAAGCATAGGCAGATCATGGAGGACCCAGCACCCAGAGAATCTGAACTCCACACTTGGAGCACCAGGAAGTTATTAAATGGTTTTAGGGCAAAGGACCTTTTGTATTTTAAAAGAGTTGTCTTTAAAGATGACTATACTAAGAAAGGTTTAGAGATCTGGTAGGCAGACAACCAGTTAAGATCCTAACAGCTTTTACCCTAAGGTCAGGTGCTGATGGCCTAGCAAAAGCAAAAAACTTAATCTTAGAATTTTAGTGAAAAGAGGGCTGGAGAGGTGATGGCTCAGCAGGGAAAATGCCTATTGTGCAGGTTCCAAAAACACAGCTGATCTGCAACATGGCAGCAGGAAAGAACCAACTCCTGCCGGGCGGTGGTGGCGCACACCTTTGATCCCAGCACTTGGGGGGCAGAGGCAGGCGGATTTCTGAGTTCAAGGCCAGCCTGGTCTACAGAGTGAGTTCCAGGACAGCCAGGGCTACACAGAGAAACCCTGTCTCAAAAAAAAAAAAAAGAACCAACTCCTGAAGGTTGTCATCTACCTAAAAACACACACACACACACACACACACACACACACACACACACACACACAAGTGAACAGAATTACCAAAATTTAGAAGTTTGCTAAATATAGAACCTGACAGAATAAACATGTCTCAATGTACAAAAGTTAAAATATATGAAATATTAATTTGATTTTTCTTCTTGTACTTTACCTTTCCCATTACTTAAACAGGTACTCCATTTTCTTGACCTCAAAGCTTTTGTTGTGAAGGAGAGGAATGCATTCCAAAGCTATCAGACTTTTGTAAAGATCTTAGCTCATTCAAAAGATAGCGGTAGGAGTTCCTGAGCTCCTGAACTCTACGACCCAGGAATTAATAGATCTTACATTCTTCCAAGTCTTTAAAGAATGTATGTTCTAAGGAAGAGGAAAGAGAGGTGCAGGAAGGAAAGGAAGCCAGCAAGCAAAGACTACTAGGCAGTACAGAAGCAAGAACAAAGGGGAGGGAGCGGAACCCATGAGGCTAACACATTTCTCACTCCCACAAGGCCCTGCCAAGTCTCATTGTCCTCAGAAGAATAAGGTGACTCAAAACATTAATGTCAACGGCCTTCCCCACCCCACTCCATTTTCCAGATAGCATTACAACCTGATTCATCACAAACGACTGTCCACTTACAGGGACATGCTGAGTTGAAGAACAAGAGTCTGTGGACCGAGGAGATGAGACGGAGCAACTGGAGGAAGCCGGAGAAAGAGGCTGGGGCTCTGCCTTAATGTCTGTCGTGGAAAGACATGGAGAACGGTTTACACAGCAATCCATACAAACTCAGAATAAGATGGATAAAAAGGTAAAATTTTTGAAAATTCAATTAGTAGTGGGGGCATGGTTACAAAAATGTATCATTTCAATGAAAAACTCAAGATCAGAAAACAGGGTACACTTCTACTCCTGTAGGAAGTCGTATCTACACTAACTCTCTGGAGAAAAAGAAGAAACTAGTTGCACTGGCTTTCTTAGCTAAGAAACAAGAGCAGGTGGAACATTGCACTCTATCAACTGTTTTCAGTATTATGTCAGATACAAAAAGCCAATCACCAGAATCAGAAAGGAAACACAAATGACCAGCACTCTCCCATCTAAATCGTATCTATTCACCTTCACTGTATGAGCTTATCCATCTAATCAATTCCTGCCTCCACCTCAGAATATAAAAACACAAGGTCAATGTTCACTCTAGATTTTTGGCTTTTTGACTTATCTTTGCTTTTTGGTTGATTGTTGTTGTTATCGTTTGTTGTTGTTTTGAGGAGGCTCTGTGCATGCTGGGTAAACACTTTACCACTGAGCTACACCCCAACCCAGTATTCTGTTACTACCCTGGAACGAAATCTCTGCTGAAACAACCATTTTATTAACTTCCCAAAGCCTATGGATCAGGAATTGGGACTGGAGAAGACTCATGTAACCCACATTCTATGAGGGAAGA
>JANHMN010000007.1:77275963-77310094 GCA_030674055.1 Rhabdomys pumilio | reverse complement strand
AATCCACCCCACCTCTTGGTGCCCTAGCATTTATAGTCCCTCTGAAGAATCCCCAGAATTCCAAATTTCAGACACTTGCAGAAACTATCTGCAGCTGGCAAATCACTCCCCTGCTAGAGCACAAGGCAAATCATAGTCAGCTGCTGTGGGCAATCTGAAGCAGCCCCATAGCCCATACCTGTGTTAAAACAAAACACATTCTTATAATATTTCTGTGTTTCTAAAGAAATCAAAACTCTCACTACTCAGGGGCTCTACCATCCTCTTCTGCCCTCCGAAAGCATGAGGCACACACATGGTGCACAAACACATATGTGAGCAAAACATTCATACACGAATATAAAAAATTAATCTAAAACTTTTTTCTAAAAAAAAGCCCTATAGCCTCTACACACACACACCACTCATACACATACCAGAAAAAAATTAATAGAGATTAAAGAGAATAATAACTTTTATATCTAGTTAAAGAAGGTAAGATGTACTGCTAAGAAAAAGCTGTAAGTTATGAGAATGTTATTTTCTTTCAAAGAAAATAAAAGTCTAATTTTTCTCCTACAGTAGAATGGCTCATTGGTTTTAACTAACAAACCTGTAGACAAAGCCAGAGTGGCTGAGAAGCTGCATAAAGTTATGGGAAATGAAACTTCTGAATCGATTCTCATGTGCAGTCACATTAGCCAAGGCTAGTAAGGAATTATAAGTTTTATTCAAAAAAAGTGAAAACTGGGGCTAGAGAGATGGCTCCACAGTTAAGAGCTGACTCATCTTCCAGAAGACCAAGGTTCAATCCCAGCACCCACAAGTGGTTCACAATTACGTATCTCCAGTACCAGGAGATCAGACCCTCTTCTGGTTTCCTTGTGCACCAGACACACAAGCAGTACACAGACATACACACAGGCAAAACACTTACACACATAAATTTTAAATTTTAAATTTTAATTGAACATTAAAATCCAAAGTAAACTGTTGTAAATTGTAGTTAAACTCTGTCCAAAAAACAAGAATTTTATGGTGTATTGATCTGCTCTGAGTAACAACAGCCTGTGAAAGGTTCATCATTACACCGTAAGTAACCAGCATTAGAAACAAATGATATTTTTATCCACTTTCCTGTTCTCTCTATTGTCATTATAAAACTTTTATCACTTAAAAAAAAACTAGCATTAGCCAAGCTGTGCCCCTCCTCAGAAGGATGTACAGAAAATTCAGGGACCTCACGCTGAGGCTCCTAACTGCTGGTAACCCTAGCCTCATCCTTTTCATTTCCTACGTCCTGTTGGCCAGGACTTCTGACCCACTTAATTACGAGTATTAACCAGTCAATAGCATGAGTCTAGCTAGAGTGTTTATGGGCAAAGCACATCATTACCTGAGCAGAAGTGGCTGCTGGGGCTCCATATGTCTGACTCCCAAGGCATCAAATCCAAATCAAAATTAAGATGATCAAAGTTATTTTCCTGTAGGTGTCAAATCAGCAAATGATTAAAATTTCACACACACTGTGAAATAAAACCCTCAGGCACCGTTCACCATGGATAGCATAATGACTACTACTCAAGCCGACCGCTCCACACCGCAGATCTTAGAGAACCCAGAGACACAGCAATTCTGTTCTTGCCAAAAGATGAGAACTAGAAAAGGAAACAGGCTCAACAACTAAAAAATTTGTGAGATTTATTTTTTTATGGAAACAGACCATTAAAGATTCACAAAATGAGTCTTTGGCCATCAGAGAGATCCAGATCCAACAAGATAGATTTGTTTTTCCCTTTGCTACTAAGAAAAAGAAGTCCAAACAAATAGCTATTCACATCATCTCTCTATAGAAGAGAGAATGCAGACACAGCCAGAAACAACGGGGGAGTCATAAAGAGGGTGGCGCTACAGGAGGGTGGTCCTTCTCACCCTACCACTCTGTGATTTTCAAACTTGTAAAATTTTTAAGTTCAACAAACAAACAAACAAACAAACAAACAAACCCAAAAACCATGTTTAGGGCCAATAAGACAAGCTCAGCAGGTAAAGGCTTCAAGAATGAGGCAAAGTTCAGAATTCTATAAGCTAGCCACTTACACTGATCAAAAAAAAAAAAAATCTAAGCTATTTTGATGGCCCAAAGTATTACAATAATAGTTTTTACCTAGTTCTCTAACCCATCAAAAATAAAGATATGACTAATTTCCAGAGCTCTTGAAGATGAAGTTGGTAAGTTCCTCCTGACCAGATACATGACTCACACATGCCTCTTAATCCCACTATTTCCCACAAGCAGCAAAGGATCTGTAAAAATAAGGAAAGAGGACTCAGCTAAGGCTCACACCTATACTTTCAGTCTTCAAAGGCTGAGGTAAGAGGGCCACTAGCAACTGCAGGCCAGCCAGAGCTGTATAGTAAATTCGAGACCATCCAAGACTACAGTGAAGCCTTGAGTCCAAAACAAATTGGCTGTCAAATGACTTTTCCAAGGTCACTCACCCCTAAGACAAAACATATGCTAAGTAAACAAGGCTTCTCAAACCAAGACCAGGACAATTTTATAGCTCTGTACTTACTGACTACAAAAGAGCTACTAACATTCATGGTTAACAGTGTCACTTAGCTATTAGCCTAAACCTACTATGTGGAAACCCATGCATTAATCACAGTACAGCTGAAACATCTAGTATTCACATTCCTCCCCAGTAAGTACTTACGTAAGTCTCATGTGCTGCATCGAACTGCACATCATCAGTGTCTGTGAAATAGCCAAGCTCAGCAAACAACGTAGACTCTAGAATAAAGAAAGAAAAAGAAATGCTACTGTCACTCAGGAGTCTGAGAGAGGAACAAGCTCTGCCCCTTGGCAGAGCTAGTCATTTTCCTTTAGGCACTGCTGCTGCTGGCAAGCTCAAGCAATGTGAACATCATGAGAACGTGGGCTTGGCTCCCCATAACACATGCAAAAATCTGGGTACAGCTATATCTACCTGGAACCTCAGCACTGGGGAGGCAGAGAAAGATGGACTCCCTAGAGCTCGCCCAATCAGTGACCTTCAGCTTCAGTAAGAGGCTCTGTCTTAAAAACAAAACCAAAAAGTGGAAGCTTGGCAAGAAGGCTCAACAGCCAAAGGCATTTGCTGTACAAGCCAGAACCCATGTAAGGACAGAAGGAGAACCAACACCCCACCCCACCCTCACCCCCACCCCACGTGGTTGTCCTCTGACCTCTGCACACACTGTGGCATGCCCACCCTCACCCCAACACACATACAATAAAATTCAGTTGAAAAAAAAAAAGGTAAAAATGACTGAGGAAGATACCCAGCATTGACCTATGGCCTCTATATGCACACACATATGTACATACATTCACATACAATGCACTAAGTACACACAGACATGTTTATATAGATAATAAAAGACTCGCCTAAATTTCAGTAATTTGAAGTATATTCTAATTTCTAGTAAAGTTTCCTTATAAACCAAGAAAAATATGGACCAGAAAGATTCTTCCATAATCTACATTAAAAAAACTTTTTAGAAGGTCACAGTGCTGACAAGGCCCAATACTTCTGGAAAGCTTCCCTTCCCTACCATTTTCAGAACTTTCAAAGTTTCCCAGCTCCAGCTCCTCCTCTGTGCTAAACTCCTGCGGTGATTTCCTCCATGCAGACACTCCTCAGCTACACAGCTCATTTGTCTGGCTGTGGTGGTTTGAATGAGAACACCAGCTCCCCACGAAAGGCTCACACATCTGAATGTTTAGTCTCCAGTTGGTGAACTGTTTAAGAAGAATCAAGAGCTATGGCCTTGTTAGAGGAGGTGAGTCACTGGTGGTGTGCCTTGAGGTTTTAAAAGCCCACACCAGATGCAGTCTCAAGGGCTGCCTGCAGATCAGGATATAAGCTCTTAACTACTGCCCCAGCACCCTGCCTGCTGCTATGCTATGCTCCCAGCCACAATGGTCACGAACTAACTCTGAAACTCTAAGTAAGCCCCAGTTAAATGCTTGCTTTCGTAAGTTGCCTTGGTCATGGAGTCATAAACAACAGAACAGTAACGAAGATACTGACCAGTGACAAGACTCTTTCACCAACTAAAATAAAGCACAGCAATAGTGTCTAGATAGTAAGAACGCCAGGCTACCCACACAGTTGTCAGAAAAGGCTACTCCACAAATCATGCAAGATGACTGTGAGGATGTGCCTTAAGTACAGGCTAAAACCTCCAAGTTTTCTGCATTTGCTGTCTCTCATTTCTCCCCATCCTTCTTGAACCTACTTGAGTCAAGCACCCGACTCCATATCACTAATGTCGCAGTAACCTCCGCACTACTAAGTTCAGAGCCTTGCCCTCCTCACCAATCACGAGCGTCTGACAGTCTGGTCCTTTCCTATTAACTAAAACATTTTCTTCACTTAGCACTCACCTGATTTTCCTCCCACCTCACTGGCTGACCCTACCTTAATGGTTCCCCATCCCTTTAATGTGAAACTGCCCCTGAGCTCAGCATGAATTTTTCTATCAAATGTTTTCTCTTTGAAACTTCACGGAACTCAAGGCTTTAAAACGAATCTCTATGTCAGGCATTCCCAAACATGTATCTCCAGCTGATAATGTCAAGAGGCGTAAGGAACACACTGTGTTTACATCTCAGGACTGTTTAAAAAGTAACTCCAACTTGGCACACTCCAAACGGAGGTCGTATTGCTTCTACTGTTTCTGATAGTCACTTAATGACATTCAATTCTCCTGGTGGCTCAAGCCAAAACCCTTAGAACCAATGTTTACTCCTTTCCCATGCTCTCTCTCTCTTAGATTTACCTTCACATCCTATCAGCTTTCTATTCGAAACGTATGTTTATATACCATAACCTGGCTTCTGACCTTTCATCTCATTTTTCCTCCTCTTCCTATCTGACTTTCTCTTCCCCAGCCTCCCCAACAAAAAGATACCAGCATCTAAGACAGCAGAGCAATGAGGCTGCGGGGTTTATGCATAGTCATCTGCAGCAAAGTGACGGGCATCCACAGAAACGGTGTGGTGGGGAAGAGCGGGTTGTCTGACGTAGGTGGCAATATTCCCTAGAGGCCAATGAGATGGAGCTGGTGGGAGGGAGAAGAGCACGACAGATGGGAAAGAAGCCTCAATAGTTAGCAGTGGTTCCAGTTAACAATCTGATGAAGCAAAGGAATAAATAAATATATCTGAAGGAACTGGAGTGAGGTGCCTCACTGTCAGGGGGAGGATTCTGAAACAGAGAGAGTAAGGCTAGAAGAAGGTGTTAGACTGAAATAATCAGTGAACTTATTTTTAAATGCATTTACATACACCCAGGAATGGTGGTGCATGCCTATAATCCCAGCATTGGGGAGGCACTGGTGAAAGAATATGCAAGTTCCAGGCTATCCTGAGCTAGATTACTAGTTCCAGGCTATCCTGTGCTAGATTACTAGTTCCAGGCTATCCTGTGCTAGATTACTAGTTCCAGGCAAGCTTGGGCTACAGAATGGCAGCTGTCTCAAAACAAACATGAAACGGAGAGAAAGAGATCATTAAATGTTTATGTGTGTGCACACAGAGACATGCATTCATTTCCTAGTTCTGCCTGGTGAAAGGTTTGTGTACAACGGCACCCCAGTAGAATGAAATTCTACTCAGACGGCAGACACTGCGTCTTAGATAAGACAGTGCTCAGAAGGTAGATACTAAGAACCATCCTCCACTAACTGGAAATCACCAGGGGGCACTTTGGAGAAATGGTTGAGTCAGAGCAAAGGACAAAATAAGCCTGGGAAATCTTAATTTGTTTAAAAAAAAAAAAAGGAAATTCTCAGCAAAAGACATGAACATATCAGAAGACCCATGGCCATGCCCAACATGTGCAAGGCCCAAGTACAATCCTTGCTACTTCATGTACACACAAACAAAAAGGACATGACGATGTTGAAAGACCAAAGGCACTAACATGAACAAACTCCCACTGATCAAATCTGAGAAATCTAAACATT
This sequence comes from Rhabdomys pumilio, assembly GCA_030674055.1. Taxonomy (NCBI): domain Eukaryota; kingdom Metazoa; phylum Chordata; class Mammalia; order Rodentia; family Muridae; genus Rhabdomys; species Rhabdomys pumilio. The sequence continues at coordinate 77,304,097 of JANHMN010000007.1, read as the reverse complement.
AAAACACAGTAAAAGTTTACAAATCACTAATATAAAAAAAATTCAGTGACTTCATATGGAGAAAGGAAGAGAGAGAGGGAAGGAAAGAGGGCTCTTTCTAATGGTGTAAGCATTGCTTCAATAAATGTGAGACAGGATAGAGATAATTTGCATGTGGCAACCATTTGAGAAGTGGTTGATTTAGGCTGGCAGACTCAGGGAGGACAGGGGTGTGGGGATGTTAATTATGACAGGACATTAGTGCCCAGTCACATTATCTCCCCCAAATATAAATAAAAACACAAAAGGTAAAATTGACCTGACAGTGGAAAAACCTGACAGATGGCAACTCATCTGTAATCATGTGACCAGCACCATGTGACTCAGAGAATCAAACACAGCATCAGGCCTCTGGCATACCTACCATTGTATGGCCTGAGTCTGGTCACAAGGACACAGCTGTAGATCCAGATTATGATTAATTTCTTGCATAAAGACTGTTAAGGGCATGATAGGGGAAAAGGGGGGCTAAAGAGCTATTCTAGAATGAAAGACATCAAGGAGACATGTTAAAAACAAAAACAACAATAACAAAAAAGCAATCAATGTGTGTTTGCAGGAAGAATTCCAGATCACTAAGACAGACAGCAAAATGTAAAACATCTCTGTGAAATGAACACCAGTGTTGTATCCCTGTTTATTTTCTGAATGGAATACGCTATGGTAAGTAACATAGGAAAGCCTGGGGTGGGGTGTTGCTTGTCATCTTCTGGTGGGGGATGATAGATAACTGCAGTATTTAAGGGTGAAAGATGGGAAGGAGAAAAGAAAAAGAAATGGACAATTGTGACATAATTTAAAAACTGCAGAAGAGCATGCAAGAGTTCTTTACAGTGTTCTTTACGGTGCTCTTACAACAGTGTTCATACAGATTTAAAACTACTTCAGAATTATAAAATATGTGTCTAGATGGACCAGTATGGCACAGACCTCTAGTCATAACTACTTGTGAAGCTGAAGTAACAAGAAAGCTTAAATCTACCAGTCCAAGACCAACCAAAGCAACACACAACTCTTGACTCAAAACCATGCATGTGTATGTACACACATTCACTGCTATCAGTTAACTCTGGGAATCTCCTATAGAAGCCTCCAAATCGTCTCCTGACTTCTGCCATAGCCCTCAGGCAGGCTCTGTTCAATACAGCAGCTAAAGCAAAGCTATAAATTGGTATGAGGATGGGGTTCAGCTGGTATAATGCAGCACACATGAAACAACATACACTCAATCCCCAGTCCACATGAACCAAGCATGGCATATGCCCGCAGTCCTACAGGGAAGGTAGAAGCAGAGTGATAATAAAGAAATTCAAAGGGGGCTCAGCTGGCCAACCTGGCCAGCCAGCTTGATGACCTGAGTTCCATTCTCAGCACCCACAGAAGGCGATGGAGAAAACCAACTCCACAGAGTTGTCCTCTTGCCTTCACACATATGTCATAGGTAGATACACAACAGTAACAGAAAACTAAATAAACTTACTCATTTTAAATTAAGATAAATTGGAGCTAGAGAGATGGCTAAGCAGTTAAGGGCACTGGCTGCTCTTCTGGAAGACCTGAGTTCAAGTCCCAGCAGCCACAGGGTGGCTCACAGCTATCCACAGCTCCAGTCCCAGGGGATCTGACACCCTTCTCTGACCTCTGCAGGCACTAGATGTACACGTGGTTACACAGACATGCATGGGCAAAACACCTGTTCACATAGATAAAAATAATCTCAAAATTGTTTTATTAAAGTAAACTCAAGGTCATCCTCGGCTATATCACGAATTGGAAGCCAGACAAGGCTACATAAGATCTTCTCCAAAAAATGAAAAGGAAGCCAGACAGGGCTACATAAGATCTTCTCCAAAAAATGAAATCAAATAAAACATAGACAGACATGGTAGCACATTCCTGTAAGCTTAGCACTCAGGAGAGACACAGGAGAATCAAAATTTTGAACCAACATGGCTACATAACAAGAACCTATTAAACCTATTGAAGGGTTAAAGACTAGCTTCATCAGTGGAGCACCACACGTCCTGTAACGGCAGCACCTGGGAGGGAGAGGTAGGAGGATCTGAGTTCAAGGTCATCCATCCTTAGCCACATAGCAAGCTGGAAACCAGCCTAGGCTACAGGAGTCTGTCAAAACAAAAACCAAAAACAACAAAAACACTTTAAAAGGGATGTTGAAAACAGATATGGTCAACACTATATAAAGGCAGTCTCAAAAACTTGTAACAGACCTGAAAAACCCCTATCACCTAGCAACATCAGGGCTGCCATGGTATCTTATGATGATGGATACTCAGGTATTTGTGGTAATAATGTTTAAACAACCTCCGTGAAGCTCATAAAAGCATACAATTGTGTATCGTATACACATAACTCCTGCTGATGACAACCGGCAATTATGTTAGTAGTTTAGGATTTGCCACAGGACACTTCTCCTCCTTATTTAATAGTGTGCTCCCTCTACTTATAAAAACACTCACAATAAAACAGTGAGCCATGTTACACTGGCACATACATCATGCATCTTATACCTACTTGTCTCAACTGCATCATTGTCTCTTGTATTTTATTTAATCTCAGATTGCTTTGCTCATTGTGGCCATAGGAGCCATAGGCTGTAGCATATTATGTGTGTATTATATATGAACATATGTGTCATACAATCTAGGTGTGTAGGAGACCTTAAAATCTAGGTTTTGTAAGCAGAGGCCACACTATGACGGTCACACAGCAAGCACACTTCTCAAAATGTGTTCCTGTCGTAAATGACGGATGACCACAGTTGATGCGAGATAAGAAGGAACCACGTGGTCTGGCTTAGAACTATAAATATTGTCATGTATTCATAGTTTTTTTTTGTAAATAAACACCACTTGTTCTTAAGAAATACCTGGTAAAATATTTAGGAGTTTCATTCTGTATGCTTGTGTTTCCGGTGGTGAAAGAAGGGGAATTGTGGGTAGTAAGGAGACATAAAGTAAGTGGGGCAGGTTTTTCACAGTTGGTGCATACGGGAAATATGGGTACAGTATACTGACTAATCTTTCATTTTCTGTGGTTTTAAAAAAAACTGAAGGTGGATGAATGCACTTTTGTATGTATAGAATACTTCAGAAGAATCCATGAGAAACTAGTAGCACAAAGAATCATTCTAAAGAATTGAGTGAGTCTACTGTCTATCCCTATGTCCTTTCCATCGAGCTCACACCTCCAACACTTAGACTTCCCTCAATGTCAGCAGCTGGGATTCTAAGCTTCCTTAGCAGGTTTTTCCACCTCTCCTCCCTCTGCCCTGACCGCTTAATTGTTTACTCCTCCACAGTGACCTTGCTTTTTACTCTATCTCAGCCTGACCAAAGTCTTATTATTTTCAGTAATATGAGGGCCACAGACGGTTCAGTAAGTGCTCACTGCTGAGTCTGATGTTCCAAGTTTGATCCCTAGGACTCACGTGATGGAAAGAAAAAAAAAATCAATCCTGAAAATAATCGCCTATGTGCCTTGGCATGCACACCACCACCACCCTCCACACACAAATAAAGAAATCAATATAACAGAAAGGAGAGCGAAAAGAAGAAAAGGTGGGGTCACCGTTAAACATGGACTTTCAAGAAAAAAGGTGATGGGGAAGAAGAGGAGAAATGTGGTGACAGCACGAGAGAAAGTGACATCTAAGGGAAGTTTGGCATTTTCCCCCCACATAGGAGAAGGTAACTAACTACATGTTTGTTTTCTAACAGAGATGGAGAAATACTTAGGAAAAAGGACTTGGGTAGCATTTTTAATAAAGCATGAGGGAGTTGAAACTTACAGAGAAAACTGGTCTATCTAGTAACAAGAGGCCATCCTCAGCATCTACATGGGGAGAGACAAGCATGCAGGTAAATGAGATGAGACAGAGAGATTGGAAGTTCTAATTCAGAACATGAAAGAGGAGACTTTAAGAGGCTGAGAAGGAAAGCTTTGAGGAACAATCACCAGAGAGGAGGGGGGTGGGGGGGGGGAAACAAGACCTGAGAAAAGACTGGCCACGCCTACTGAAATATCCAAGAATCCCGGCAGCAGCTTGTTGGAGAAAGTAACAGAAAGCTAGCAGCTACATTTTCTGAGAAGGGACTGAAAGTGACTGAATAATCAGCAAACCTCAGCAATAGAATGAGGTAGAAGACTGTTACTGTGACCAAATATTTAGACCTAGATGCTTAGTGTAGAAGAGAGGACCATGTTCTGGGGGTGGCAGAGAATGACAAGAAAACACCTACTATATTCTGAGTTGCTGTGTGCAGAAAGCTTTCACCAGGACTTCGGGGAAAGCTGTGTCATCAGGGGAGTGCCATGCTTCGGTCAGTGCAAGAAAAGGAAGAGAAACTTCAACGAAGATACTAAAGGCATGAGGGAGTCCACAGTGGCAGGAAGCTTCTCATCTTGGCACACATCTCTTAAGTGGCTTTTTAAAAAAGAAAAAGTGGCTTTTGCACAACGTGAGTGAGAGGAAGAGGAGAGGAAAGATTGCAAACTAGCCATAGAGAGCCGACCAACACCATGTATGTAATATTAGAAATCTGCAAATTAAAACAAGGCGCCACCACATGCCCACTAAAGCAGCTAAACTCCAAAGTACTGGCAACAGCAAATACCAGCAAACAGAAACATCCACTCACTGCTGGTGGAGACACAGAATAATGCAAGTTTGGCAGTTAATTATAAACCAAATATACTCTTAGAATATGATCCAGTAATTACGAACCTTGGAATCAGACCAAATGATATGAAAATTTATGCCAACACAAAAACCTGCACACAGATGTTTAGAACAGCTACATTTATAACTGCTAAAAACCAGAAGCACCAAGATAGCAACATGTAAACAGTGTAAACAGATATACAAACTATATATATATATATATATATATATATATATATATATATATATATACACACACACACAAACAGATATAGAAACAGATAAACAGATATAGAAACATAAACTGAATTATGTCCTCCCAAAAGTCATACTGAAACCCTGATCCCTTATATGGTTATATCAGACAGAATCTTGAGAAGATTACTAAGGTTAAATGATGCTGTGGGAAGAGTAACTCTCAATATCATGTGAGGACACAAGAAGGCAGTCATCTACAAGTGAAGAAGAAGGCTAACATCAAAACCCGAGCATGCTAGCTCGCAATCCTCCATACCTTGAAGACTACTGTAATGGCAGATCCCTGTCATTATACATTTGTCAAAACCCTTCTATTTAGGACTACTCGGTGCTAAAAAGAAGTAAGTCGCCAAGCGGTGGTGGCGCACGCCTTTGATCCCAGCACTTGGGAGGCAGAGGCAGGCAGATTTCTGAGTTCGAGGCCAGCCTGGTCTACAGAGTTCCAGGACAGCCAGGGCTACACAGAGAAACCCTGTCTCGAAAAACCAAAAAAAAAAAGAAGTAAGTCATCAAGGCACAGACTCGTGAACTTCAAATGCAAACTACTAAGTAAAGAAGTCAGTTTGAAAGAGTTATACTACTTGGTTCCAACTATACAACAAAAGCAAAATGGTGGAGACAGTGAGATCTGTTCTGGGGTATGGGATGAGCAGATGGAGGAGCTCAGGGAATGCTTAAGAGAGAGACACACTACTCTATACAACACTGTAATGATGGACTTGTATCACATTTGTCAAAACCCCTATATTAAGGCTCACTCTTTACTTAATACTAATGTATCAAGCCTGGCATGGTGGCTCATGCCTTTAATTCTAGTGTTTGGGAAGCTGAGACAAAAGCATTAAGAATTCAAGGCAAGCCTGGTTACATCAAATATTCCAGGCCAAGTTAGACTACATAAGACCCTATGTCAAAAAGAAAAGAAAAGAAAAAAGGAAGAAGAGAAAAGAAAAGTTGATCAACATTAGCACATCCATCTTAACAGTACAATAATTGCTTTAGTTTGCTTTCCGTTTTTGTAATAAAACACCATGACAAAAAGTAACTTGGGGAGGAAAGGGTTTACTTGGCTTACATGTGCTAATCAGTGTCTACATGAAGGAAAGTCTGGGCAAGAACCTAGAAACAGGAACTGAAGCAGAAGCCATGTCAAAATGCTGCTCCTCGTGGCTTGCTCAGCCTGTTTTCTTATACACCCTAGGACCACCTGCCCAGGGCTGGCCAAATGACAGTCTCCATAAGCCTATATGGGAACACAGCCATTCGCACCCACCCGTACCTTCTGCTATGGCTGCTTTTTCCCTGTGGCAGAGCAGCTTCGACAGAGACCACAGGATAGTGATGCCTAAAATATCTGCTATCTGAACCTTTTCAAAAACCGTGTGTAGATGTCAGCTCTGAGTGTCATTAGTCGCATTTAGAAAATAAGTAAGTAGAAGCCCACCATACCCTGTGCTGAGATAACTTCCTCCAAATTGTACAAGTTGTTCTTCATAAGAAACACTAATTATAAAATCCAATTTTTTAAATCTAACAGGACAGCTGTTAAATCACTTTTAAATACATCAGTAAAATAACCAAACATCCAAATAGCAACTACCAAAAAAAAAATCTCTTATTGAGAAACCCTAGTAGAGAGTAGTGTTCAACTATAATGCCTGCAAAATTTATCCTACCTACTGAACACCTAAGGAATAAAAGTATTGAGCCAAGAGACGATTGTTAACAGTCTGAAAAGAGAAACCTAAAAGCACTGGGGAAAGGACATACTCAAGAGGAGACAGGATACCTAAGAAAGGAGTCAGTCAGCTGACTACAAAGAACTGAATGTTGTTGAAGAATCAAGATTAGGAGTTAGGAAAATGCAGCTAAGAATCAGAATCTAGGATAAAATAATACTATCAGGAAGTGCCTCATAGTTATACCGTTAAGAAATACCACAAACATGATGGTCAAATGATTGAGAAAACTAATCATAACTACATACAGAAGTAGACTTGTTAACTACAGAGGCATTAGGAAGAATCCAGCCTTTAGAAAAAAAAAAATTAGGAAAGTGTTACAGAGTAGAAAAACCAGAGGCAAACTTCAGTTAGATAAGCCTGGTTCTGATCCTGCTTTACCACGCACTAGCCTAAGACCTGGTTCTGATCCTACTTTACCACGCACTAGCCTAAGACTCAGAGAACAGAGTCTGTCAGCCTCAGTTTCAATATCTACAGAAAGCAGGACAAAACTGAACTGTTAGGAACATAAATAACACATGTAGTGGGCTTAGCAGAATAGCTGACAAAAATAGAGTCCTAAACAAGTGACTGCTGTGCCTATAACAAAAGTAGTTAGCTGGGAAAACGCACTAGAGAATGGACATTTAAAGTTTGGGTTTTTTCCAGAAAGTTGTCGAAACCTGCTCAAGGACTGTTAATTGTAGAGAACAGAACGTCTGCCACTGTTAAATGAAAGTAGGAGGCTCAACACTTCCTAGTGGAGAATCCACTCATGATATAGTGGAATGTTGGTCCCAAGAAAGAAAAGTGTCCCCAAAACTGAAGGACCGTGTAGTCTCACTGCAGGATCCATTGAGGCACCTACAGAACTCCAAATTCATATATTAACATACAAAATCCTGCTAACATTCTGTCTGGTAATCAAGAGGGGAATATCAGCTTTCTCTAAGGATTTAGATGCCAAAACTCGTCCTTAGTCATTCTCTATCACATCCTTCCTGAACACCAAAATTAGATGTAACAAGAGATTTCAGAGCTGTGTTTGGACCGCAGTCAGGATTACATCAGTTTGTGTTAGATCTAGTAATCAGGGACACGAGGTCAGGTGCTTGGGCGAGTTTCTTCTTTGCCAATTTGGATAGATGTCTTAAACCAATAGTTAAAGCTGGGAGACAAGGATTTTCTTCTGAATTTCAACCATGTTTTCTCAACATGCCTCGTACACGTGCAGTGCACACACAAACATATACGCGCACACACATACTCCGCTCCCTACCCACACGCCCACAGTCTGAGAAAATAGCTGGGAGCCTTTGGGGCAGCTACAGTCATCCTACTGAGTGCTGCTCCCTCAAGATAACCTGGAATTTCCACCAGGAACACACGCTGAAAAACTACAGCAATTTCAATTAGAACATCATTTCACTGTCGCCGCGGCCAGGACAGAAGCCCAGCGGCTCTGCCAGTCTCTTCCACGACCCCGCAACCCGTGGCCTCGCTCCCTTGACTCGGTTCGTCCACACCTGTCACCGCCACCGGGCGGAAGTCCGGAGGAAAAACCCCCGCAGACGCGGCCCGACCTAGCTCGGGTACATTCGCAGATCCACTCACCCCAGTCTTCATCTGGTACATGAGGAAGAACTGGACTAAAAGGAGACTCCATGGCGCCGGCAACACAAGCCGGCTTCCCCAAAACAGACACCTCTCCCTCACAACTCGGATCGGTGAGTAATCCGAAACGGCAGCAGCCAGAGGACAAAATATGCTGAACACTGGCGGACGGTGGCCGAGCGGAGGCAAACTATCTCACCGAACACGGGAACACGGGAGCAAAAGCTAAGGAGACGTCAGCAGATAAGCTCGATAGACTTGTGAGTAAATATTTCCCTACGAGGATTTCGGCACTTTCTGTCCCTCTGTGGGGTTTTGTGGTGGTCCTTGTTTGCTTCTCTCTCTCCTTTTTTTAAATTAGGTGGAGAGCACGCAGATTTAACCGCTTCGTTAAAATTTAGATAATACTAAAACTGAAAAATCTCCTGATCATAGTAGTTTGTTCTTTGTGTTTAATACTACGATATAGACATTTCAGAACGAAATTAGAAATTGACAGTAAATACCTGATATAGAATTGACAATAAATACCTAAATAAATGATTCTGTATTTATAAATACTTTTCAATCGCTGTAAAAAAATTTCCACGTACACGGTAAATAAAGAAAAATACAAGGAATTTCCGATATGTGTTAGAACCCCTTCTTTACTGGGACAGAATCAGAGGTAAACTTTCTCACAAATCATATTTGTAGAAAACCCACCTTCAAACAAATTTAAACAAAATATATAAGATAAACTCTCCATGTCCACACTTCCTAAAGAAGAATTACTAAATCTCGCAATAAGTTGTCAATCTTTTATTACTAAAATTCAAGATTCTAAATATTTTTAGAGAAAATATTCTATGCATCACTGAGTCCAACTGGAAAATGGGGATAATTTGAAACAACAGTTTCGAGAACGTACTTAGTGTTGTTTACTTTTCGGTTTTACTCGATTTCAGTGGCCAGGGACTACATTCAAAACGAAACGGTAAATGAACGCGATCCCTCTAGGACCGAGAGGAACTTTTCCCATGGTTACAAACAAACAGAAATGCTTCCCAGAATCCTCCGAGCTCCTCGTGGCTGCTTTTACTACGGATTGCGGAATGCAGCAAAGCTGGGAGGAAAGCCAAGTCGAATTCAAGAAGTCGGGTTGGGACTGCACCCGCATACACACGTGCAATACGCCGCACGTGCGCGCGCATACATACATACATACATGCATGCATGCATGCATACATACCCGCCCACACACGATTCTGAAGTCCCCCTATGACAAATGACATTCCTTCCGTCGTTGGAATGATACATTTTTATTTACGGTGAAATGTATAACTTTTTTATTCTGGAGCTTCAACCTTTCAGTTTTAAATTTTTATCAAATTTAATTTCATCAAGTTCTTTTATTCAAAAATGTTTGGGTAATTATGATAAAAACCGTTTGAATACTTATCAAAAGTAAACAAATGTTAACATTTTTCACTTAAATCTAAATTTTTCTCGAAGTATACGAAATTTTCAGTTACAGGTAAGTTGAACTATCTCCTTACTATATCACTACACAGTCAACTTAATTTCCCTCTGTCCAAATAGACAATTCCTACTGTTAATTTTATGGGAAAAAAATTTTAGTCCATTTTAATATTTACTTTTACCATGTTTGAACCTGTTTGTAAATACATGTTGAGTATTGGGGAATTTTTTTTTAATTCACATAAATGTATAACACGGAATTGTTCTCCAAATTATTGTCACTAGGCATTACTCCTCTCCCTGGGTTTTAACTGCTGCATTTCCTTGAAGACATAAAATCATAGTTGTTTACCTGAGAGGGACATCTGGGTCTTTGAATTGTTTACCAATATATAAAATATATGCCCTGCAAATGTGCCTTTCACATGTTTGCTGGGCCGCTTGCAAAATTAGCAGTTTACATCTTCACCAACATTCGCCAGCGGCAGAGATGATCAGACGTTTACAATTTGTGTCACTGTGAATTGTGATTCTAGTTCACATTTCTCTGGCGGTTCTGGAATGTTCATTAGACTATACGCTGTTGTGACCCATCCACTCTTTCATAAAGCATGCTGCCACTAAGTTCCCTTTGGCCTAGTGATGTGCAAGTCTTCAGATGCCTTCTTTTTTTTTTTTTTTTTGAGACAGGGTTTCTCTGTGTAGCCCTGGCTGTCCTGGAACTCACTTGGTAGACCAGGCTGGCCTCGAACTCAGAAATCTGCCTGCCTCTGCCTCCCAAGTGCTGGGATTAAAGGCGTGCGCCACCAACACCCGGCTTCAGATGGCTTCTTTATCCATTTTTACTCGTGTTTATGCTGTAACTATCTCCTCCTAGTGTAGCATTTATCCTAATTTATACAGGTTTTGCCCTCTAGCTGTCAAGTGTAGGCAATTTGTCAGCCTTTTGTTAGGTATCTGCCACTTGTATTTCAAGAAATTCTTGCCTATCCCGAGGTCATTAAGGATTTCCTCTTTACAGTTTATAATTTGGTTTCCATTCTTTCTCTGTTGTGTGGTATGAATATATATATATATATATATATATATATATATATATATATATATATATATACTATTGACTTTTGTACCACACTCTTGTGCCCAAAACCCTTGCAGGATTCCATTACTGTTACACTTGGTCTGTGTGCTTCTCAGGATTTCTCACTTAAAGAAGCCTTACACTGTGCAGACAGTAACCCTTTAACATTTATTTTAACAAATTTAAGAGGCAAATATGGTGGCTCCCCATGTTACTACCACCCCAGCCTCAAACATTTGTTATTCCTGTTTTGTCTATCCTCCCTCCCAGAACCTTTTGCATTTTTTTCCAGGAATATCTTGCAGTAAATCTCCAACGTGTATATTTTATTAAATACCTCTAAACAAAGGCTTTTATTTTAAAAATACCATATATACCTGTGGCAGAAATTCTTTAATACTTGTCTGTTCCACATTCAATTTTCAGTCTTAAAAATGCTTATCTAGGAAGGAGAGATGGCACAAGAGCATTTGCTACTTGCAGAGGACCTGAGTTCAGTTCCCAGCACCCATATGACAGCTCACAACCATCTGGAACTCCAGTTCCAGGGGACAGGATGCTCTCTTCTGCTCCAAGGGATCCTGCACACATGTGGCGCACGTAAACGCAAACAAGTGCACACACATACACATAAAAATTAAAAATAAATTATAATGTCCATCTAGAGTTGGCTTGTGAAATGAAGTTAGTGTTTAATTCACACGGCAATTCCTTTTGCCCATTTTCCTTGGCACTGGATGTTGAAGAAACTCAAGTCTTGTCTGTAGAACTGCCTACTCTGTGAATCTGCTGACTATCTTCATAGTGGTTTTTAATTTGTTCCTAAAGCTACTGTAAGACTCTAGCGAGCAGAGCCTTAGTTTACCGGAGAACCACTGAGTAAACCACGCAGAGATGAGAGATCACTGCAAAATTCAAGAGAAATTGTTACTGTTCCAGCATGCTGGGGCCGTCCTTCATCCCAAAAGAGGCAACCCCGCACAGCTTGTTCAGTGAACTTTTATACAGTCCTTAGGGCGGCAGCCATTAGGCACAGTGTGATTGGCAGAACAGTGTGACTTTTTAAACTGTCTGGTCTTTAGGGAATGAGGTGGCAAGGACTTCCCTTGTCTGTAGGTGGCAATGGTTGGTCTGTCCTGCGGAATGTGTCTCCATGCTCTGGGCCTTCCCCACCCACAGGCGGGTTCCCTTCCACGTGGTCTGAGGAATGTTAATCAGCCTCTCCCTTCCTCCTCTGATGATTAATCCAGGAAATGTCCTCTGACTAAGGACTGTTAATTAGCCTCTCCCATGGGGGCTGGGAGGGGGAGGGGGACAAGTGTTCCAAAGTTCCTCTTCACTGCCAGATTCACACAGAGGCTACATTGAGGAGATTAACTTTTCTTCTGCAAGAATCCTTCACAATTCTATACATTAAAACCTGGCTCCAGAGTCACTACAAAAGTATGTTCATTAAAAGAATAAAACCATTTATTGGTCATGGATATGTAACCTGAAGATATATTTGTAGGCCTTAGTTTATACTCTAGTGGTAACCTTCCAATCACTACTGACTTGGAAAAAAAATACTAATGAAATTACACCTTAGTTTTATGGTGTCTCATCAGACGGTTAGATTTTATAATCGGATCAGCATTGCACTGTAAGTTATATATTACCCTGAATGGTGAAGCCAGACATTGGGATATAGAGGTTAAAGTTAAGACTTTGCTGTCAGTCTTGGTTCTAATTTGGATTCAACCACATCCAAGCTCAGAGATAGTGGGAGTTAAAGCCAGCAGCTCACAAAAGAGAAACAAAAAGCCAGGAAGGCGTGGGGGGGGGGGGGGAGTTTGAGGTTGGAAGGGAGGAGATGTGTCGTCAGAATACATTATATACATAAATGAAGTTGTCAAAGAATATATTTTTTTTAAAGTCTGGAGAGGCCCAGAGGTTGGATGTCATTTGTTGTAGGATTTAGTCCAGGCCCAGCCGCCAGTTAGTTGCCCACACCAACGTCACTAAGCCTAACATGGTAAAAAGGAAAACCAAAATCTTGACTGGTTCCTTATGTAGCACCAACCTGACCCAGAGAGAAGGCAGACACACTCAGGTCACTCCGCCCGATGGCCCAGAAGCAGTGTTTGGTTTTTCTGTTGTTTTGTTTGAGATTCTGGTAGCCAGGCTGACCTCAAGTCCCTACAAAACTCAGGATGGTCTTTACCTCTTGTTCCTCTCGGCTCCGCCTCCAGAGTACTGGAATGGGAGGCTTGCACCACCACCCCGGCTGGGCTTTGCATAAAGAGATATGTTTCCCACCCATTCCCACACTGTTAAGTACAATTAGCTTTCTATAAGGTATTGTCCCTTCTAGCTGGAATGTACAGAGCCAGAAAACAGGCGCTTTCCTGGTTTGTTCACTGTATCACCTACAGTGGTGCCCTTCCTTCCCCAGCCTTGAGCAGGCTGGAAAGACCTACTGACCTAGGTGGAGTCATCCACCCAGGCTGCACATGCAAATTCCTACATGAACTTAGAACAGGCTGCCGGCTGACCTTGACTTAGACATAATCCCATAATCCGTCTGAAACAAAGTATGGGTTAGGTGGGGCTTTCTCGATATATACAAGAGCTGAATATTAAACTTTGAGCCTTGATCAGAGAACTTTGCCTTGGCTCCATGTTTTTCTTGCCCCTCTATTTTTTTTTATCATTTCCAGCCCTCCTTTCAGGTGAACTCAGTTCGTCCTTGGCCACTGGACAGCTACACAATGGTGCACACATTTCTTGGTGCACATTACACATTTTACTGGAAAATGTAACCTCAAATGAAATAGGTTACTCTCTGCTATATCCTATGGTGTAGGACGAATAAATGGTAAGTTGAGTCATGTGAAATTGCACGTACAAAGAGGCACTCCTATGGACCAACCAGGTTTTGAAAAGCTTTGAGAAGATAATGAAGGAGGAAAAGGTTAGCAAATTTTATCAAAGACTGAAAGAGTTTCTTCTTGTTTAAGAAATACCATTATATGCTAGTTTCCAAAGGCTTCAGGTCATATACTGAGGTCTTTCTTTTCCTTTTTTTTGTTTTGTTTTGTTTTTGTTTGTTTGTTTGTTTTGTTTTTTCAAGACAGGGTTTCTCTGTGTAGTTCTGGAACTCACTCTGTACACTAGGCTGGCCTCGAAATCCGCCTGCCTCTGCCTCCCAAGTGCTGGGATTAAAGGCGTGTGCCACCACCGCCCGGCGTTTTCTTTTCCTTTTTAAGATTTTTTCTTTTAAGGATTAATTTTATGTATATGAGTGCTTTATCTGCATGTACTCCTGAATGCCAGAAGAGGGCATCAGACACCATATGGTTGCTGGGAATTGAACTCAAGACCTCTGGAAGAGCAGCCAGTGCTCTTAACCGCTGAGCCATCTCTCTAGCCTGAGATCTTTCTTAAGAATCATCAGTAGTAACACCCCTCCCAAACTAACTAGGCATGTTTAAAGAGGATTGCTGTTCACATTATTTAAAAATTATTCCCATTTCAATGCCTTGTTTTTTGTTTGTTTTTGAGACAGGGTTTCTCTGTATAGCCCTGGCTGCCCTAGAATTTGCTCGGTAGACCAGGCTGGCCTCAAACTCCAAGGATCTGCCTGTCTTTGTCTTTCCAGTGCTAGGATTAAAGGCATGCTACACCACTGCCCGGCTCAATGGCAGTTAATTAAAGATGTAAGATCATAAGATTGTCCCTGTTTTAGCTAAATCTGATTTCATGTAAATTTTCAAATATCTAATTAAGTCTAATTCTAACAATAAACAAGTAAAATAAATTCTAGTGACTATAGGTAAGACTAAGAAGCTAATCTGGCCACACATAGTGACATACACCTTTAATCCTGGTACTCTCAGGAGACAGAGGCAGTTGGATCTCTTATCAGGTCCGCCTGGTCTACAGAGTAAGTTACAGGACAGCTAGGGCTACCCTGTCTCAAACACACACACACACACACACACACACACACACACACACACACACTTCATTTATAAATTCATTCATCCTCATTCCCACTGCACCCTCCCACCCCAACGAAGGAAGAGAGATTAACAAGGCTCAAAACAGTTAAAGATTTACAAGGCCCTTTCCAAAGACAATATAAACTGGGGTGATCAATGGGAGAAGGTATTCCCCTGCAGAGAGCTGCCTGCAAACTGAGCAGGAAGCTATAGGATTGCAGCTTTCCTGAGTGGTTACCCATGCTGCCTTTCTGGTAATGCAACTGCTTTGAGTTGGCCATGCTTCTGTTAGGTGACCTGCTAAACTCATCAATTCACCAGGCGGGACGTCAGTGGAACCATCTCCGATCTGTCATCGGTGCCCTATGCAGGCTAAATAGATTGATTCACATCTCTCTAGAAGGATATGTAGCTTTACTAATGTCCCTTAAATGAGACACAGAAATAACCTTTCAAAATACAACCAATTTTGCTTTATATTTCTGAAAACCAAAAAGTATCCCGGATACTGACAGTTTTTACATACAGTTTTAGCCACCTAGGCTCTAGGATCACATAACCAAAATACAACAAAGCATAACCTTTAAAAACTTAAGAAGCTCCAGATGTGGCTCAGAGGTAGAAGGCTTGCCTAGCATGCTTAAAGCATGGGCTAGATCAAACAACACAAAAGCTTTAAAACATGTAACATGGGATCTGGATTATAAAAGATTTTAATATCAAATCCACTTTACATGACTAAACATCTGCCAAGCAAAGTACTGTATCTATGTCACAATAAATAAGCTACCAACCCACAGCTGTTACAGTCAGTAACCATCTTCGGACATTCCAAATGAAATTTGACATCCACCATGAAGGAACAATAAAGTGCCTTTCACAGGATCTATCCCAAGCTGGGTCCTCAGTTCACAGTTTCTTTGTTTGTGGTCCCAGTGCCGGTAACATTTTCATTTCATCCACTCTGTTCTTGTGTATTTGGAAAGCAGGGGTTATCCATCGCCCGCACGAGCACTGCTCACCATACCAGTTAAAGGAACCCAACTTGGCACTGCATTTTGGGCAAAGAAGCTGAAAAAAAGCAAATGTGTTACTCTGTCCATTTTTATACATGTTCAGCAACTATCTTTGACAGTACAGAATATAAAGTAGCTAAGGCATGGTTCCTGTCATCAAGGAATTTGTAAAGCTCGAAGCAACTAAGAATGTTTTGAGTCAGGGTGGAAATGCACACTCAGAGTCTCGTCTTCTATGGCCACCTGCTGCCAGTAGCACATAGGTCAGAGACACTGATGTTCCAGTACGAGAGAAATCCAAAGTACACAGCAAGTCAACTGCACTTTCTCTAATATCAGCATTACTGTTTATGTTTTGTATACATGGTCTGAGTAGGGCTTTCTATTTTAAATATTGAACTACAAATGTCTGGACATAGAGCCAGCAAGACGCAACACTGTGTAAAGGCATTTGCCAAGCAAACCTTATGACCTGAGTTTGATTCCTGGAACTCATGCAAAGGTAGAAAGAAAACTGTCCTGACCTCCACACATGCACCAGGGCACACGTACTCCTTTATCAAATAAATAAATAAATAAATAGGTACGTTTTGTTTAAGTCTATACATAAAACTCAGAAACACAAATGGAAAAACAAAAACCACAACCTGGCAGCAAGATGTCTATAATCCTAGATAGTTGGACCATAAAGAGTTTGAGGTTAACCTCAGCTACATAGCACATACAAAGCCAGCCTGAGCTACATAGCGCTCGCTCTCGCTCTCTTTCTCTCCCTCTCTCTCTCTCTCTCTCTCTCTCTCTCTCTCTCTCTCACACACACACACACACACACACACACACATGTTACTCTACTTTCTTAAACTTTAACGTGACAAAATATACTGTTTGAGATGAGAAAAAACTTTGATGAAGCTAATCTACAATATTCAAAGAGCTCCTACATATCAAGAAAAAACAAAGCTATAAAGCACTTTATAGACAAAAAAAAAAAACTATAAATGGCTGATGAACCAGTTTTGTCACCTTGACACAAACTAGTAGTCACCTAGGAAGAAGAAATCTTGACTGGGGAATTGTCGCCATCAGACTGGCCTGTGGGGGCGGATGTAGGGATAATGTTTATATGCACTGTGTGAAGATGTGTCTGTCCTTCCTTGCCTGCCTAAGGCACCCTCTGACTGGGTAAGATAAAAAGGCAGGAAGTAGAAGGTGGAAGTTCTGAGAAAGAGTCAGGTGCAAAGAGGTTCACACCTAGACTTGGAGAAGCTGGACTCAATGAAAGTGAGAGGAAACTAGCCACATGGCAGACATAGAATAATATACATGAGTTGATATAAGTTGCAAACTAACCAGGAAACAAGCCTAACTTAAGACTAAGGCATAAATACATAAGTAAGTCTTCTTGTTATTTTTCAGGAGCTGGGGCAGACTAGGAAAAACCCAAACAGTTACAGGGCATTCTCTTGATTAATGACTGCTTTTGGAGCAGAGGCTAGCCCACTATGGATGGTGCCATCCCTGATTAAGTGGGCCTGGTTTATATAAGAAAGCAGGCAGAGTAAGCCACGGAACCCAAGCTAGTAAGAAAGCAGAGTTTGTCCATGGCCTCTGCTTCAGTTCCTGCCTCCAGGTTCCTACTTTGGCTTCCTAGAAGATGGACTGTTAGCTATAACATGAGCTAAACCCTTTCCTTCCAGACTGTTTTTGGCCATGGTGTTTTTTCACAGCAACAGAAACCTATCAGCTGGTAAATATACTAATCTTCAATGGTAAACATGAAAAGTTGGGGGCACTTTAGAATTAACATTGCATTTACTCCACAAACATTTTATAGTATGTAGTGTGACAGGAGAGACAAAGAAATGTGTGCACACGCTCTCTTAGTGAGAAGAAATCCTACATGGGCTTTGTGAGTGTTAGCCTTTGTGAGTGTTAGCCTTTGTGAGTGTTAGCCTTTGTGAGTGCTAGCCTTTGTGAGTGCTAGCCTTTGTGAGTGTTAGCCTTTGTGAGTGCTAGCCTTTGTGAGTGTTAGCCTTTGTGAGTGTTAGCCTTTGTGAGTGTTAGCCTTAGTGAGTGTTAGCCTTTGTGAGTGCTAGCCTTTGTGAGTGTTAGCCTTTGTGAGTGTTAGCCTTTGTGAGTGTTAGCCTTTGTGAGTGTTAGCCTTTGTTAGCCTTAATGGAGTTGTTGAGCCACAAGTTCCATTTCTAAGTAGCTCTTCTATGGAAATCACAAATATGTGTACAAAGAAACAAACACAAATGTGACAGATATTTATTGATTGACTGATTGACTGATTGATCGATTGATTGATTCATTGGTTGGTTAGCTGGTTGATTGAAATATCTCGCTATGTAGCCCTGGCTAGCCTGGAACTCTCTATGTAGACAAGACTCACCTTAAACTCTCAGAAATCCATCTGACTCTGCCTCCTGCATGCTGGATAAAAGGTATGTACCGTTCACAACACCCACCCACGATTTAGAATCTATTACAAAAATGGCTTTACTCTGTGTCTGTGTGTATAGTACAGGCTAAATTAAAGCAGCAAGCCAAAAGCATAAAAGCCAAAACTGGATTTCTCTGAGACTGAAAGCTCTATGACAAATCCTAATTCCAGGGATGGGAAGAGAGAGCCAGGCATAGCCGCGCATTTTTGTAGCACCTGCAAGGTAGATGCAGGAGTATCAGGAGTCATAGGCCAGCCTGGGCTACATGAGATCCTGTCTCAAAAATCAACACTGAACAGGGACCAGGCTTGGTAATGCATATCTGTAATGCCACCACTCAGAAGGCTGAGGACGAAGGATGAATTCAAGCCCAACCTAGTAAAACCAAAGTGAAACAAACACCAGCAAAAGCTCAGAGTGATTCCCGACAACTATATTGAGTGTGATGATTACAAAAACAAAAAACAAAAACAAAAACAAAAAAACCAACCTCTGCAACTATAAAAAAAAAAAAAACAACCTACCAAACATTATAAAATGGCTGAATCATATATAATTAAAGTTGGGTTAAAGCAGTTCAATCTGAACATGTTGATATCACTCTCCAGACAAAATACTAACTAATATAAATTAAGTTCCCTCATGGGAAGATTGCAAATATATTGATAGACGGCTGCCTTGATTTAGCCTGTAAAATGAGTGCTCACAGACAAGAGCAGAGCCATTTTTATAAAGATTCTAAATCATGGGAGGGTATATTCTCAAATGAGATAATATATGAAAGGCTTTATAGACTCTATTGTGCAAACGTTTATACAGCCATTAAGATTGTTATTATACAGCCTCGAGTTGTAGCTCCGGGGGAATGTACAGGGCATGTAACTACCCTGGGTTAAATCTCCAATCAGCATTTAAAAAATAATGTTATAGAATGCCTCAGATCAATATCAAGTATGCAGAAAGGCAAATTGTGAGGGTTTCAGAATATGCTTCTAAGCTCCATTCTTTTTTTTTTTTTTTCTTTTTGGTTTTTCGAGACAGGGTTTCTCTGCATAGCCTTGGCTGTCCTGGAACTCACTCTGTAGACCAGGCTGGCCTCGAACTCAGAAATCTGCCTGCCTCTTCCTCCCAAGTGCTAGGATTAAAGGTGTGTGCCACCACTGCCTGGCAACTCCATTCTTTAATAGAGAATGAAAAGCATCCCATAGTAAATGTATTAAATTCAAAGATCAGAAAAATAGACAATGTGTATCATGAAGCTAAATGAGAAAAATAAATTTTAAACCTAATTTTAACTTGATTTATCCCCCCTATTTAATTTTGTGATATATCTAATTATTCTTAAAATGCTAGTCTTACATTTGAAAACATAAATAATGCCGGGCGGTGATGGCGCACACCTTTAATCCCAGCACTTGGGAGGCAGAGGCAGGCGGATTTCTGAGTTCAAGGCCAGCCTGGTCTACAGAGTGAGTTCTAGGACAGCCAGGGCTACACAGAGAAACCCTGTCTCGGAAAACCAAAAAAAAAAAAAAAAAAAAACCCTCTAACTTGGATGAGTGGGTCTCCAGCAAATGTGGAAAATGAATTTGAGTCAGCTTATTTTTAAAAACATTGTACTTGAATACTGGGGATATAGTCTCATTGTAGAGTGCATGCTTACATGGATAAGACCTTGAGTTTAACTTAAAAAGAAATCATTTATTTCTGATAACCTTATCCATATACTAAAAAGGTATCATCCTCAGAATCTTCAGGAAGGAAATGCTAAACACGGTGTTGGTTTGTTTTGGTTTTTGTCCAGACAGTAAGATGGCACAAGAGGACAAGGCCCTCTGGCCAAGCCTGATGAACTGAGCTTGATCCTGGGACTCACAAGGTGAACAGTGAAAATCAGCTTCCACAAGTTCCTCTGATTTCCACATGAGTGAGTGTGTGGCACCCAAAACCCCCCACAGGTACACACACCATATAGCACCATATACAAAATAAAGAAAATGTGATACAAACATTAAAAGTAAATAAAAATGTGTTTGTTGTATTGTCTTGAGATAGTGTTGCCGGGCGGTGGTAGTGCACGCCTTTAATCCCAGCACTTGGGAGGCAGAGGCCAGCCTGGTCTACAGAGTGAGTTCCAGGACAGCCAAGGCTATACAGAGAAACCCTGTCTCGAAAACAAAAAACAAAAAACAAAACAAAAACAAAAACAAAAGCAAAAAAAAAAGATAGTGTCTCATGAATGTCAGGACTGTCTCAAACTCACTGCATGCCTGAGGTGACCTTAATGACTGGTCCTCCTGCCTCAACCTCCCAAGTGCTGGGGATGCCTGGCTTATGTCATGCTGGAGATGGAATTCAGGGCCTCATGAACAACACAGGGCAGGTACTCTGCCAACTGAACCACAACCCCGGCTCTAATGTGGAATTTAAAGTGTAGAAAGGAGCAGATTTAGATGATACAATGAAACTGTAGAAAGCAAACAGTGTTCTCACCTGCCCGTCCATAACTCCCAACAAAGTAGATTCCATCCACTGCACGGGTTCAATGAAGTAAGACGTACACTGAGCCTGACTCCCTGTGGTAAGTACAGAAGAGGATGCCGCTCTCTTGTGAGCAAAGGCTATTGGCCCACTTCCTTCTCTATGATCCAAAATACTGGAGCGTCTAAATAAAGATCGCCTGTGAAACCACCAAAGACAAAGCATTAATGAAAGCACAGATGAAATATACAAAACTTCTTACAGGTCGAAATAATGTAACACTGAGTATGCTACTCATTGTAGCCCCTACAATCCAGTTACCAAGCTACATTCTCTCTGAAGCAGGCTTGGACTTAAAACTTCCATAATATTCAATTAAACAGATTCTTCTTACAGAAAGAATGAAGCTGGAAGTGCTTTTTCCAATTACCAAGATGATAAAATCTCCAGAGGATACAAAGTATTTTACCTGCACTTTCGACATTTGTAGAGAATGTCATCGTTTAATCCTTGTGAAATGGTTGTTGGGTCAACAGCAAAGAGTTCTTGAGGTAACTTCTGAAGTTCTACAAGATAATTTAAATTCATCCACTGTCAAGATTAACCTTCTAGATTTTTAGATAAACCCCCAATGCCAAACTGAGGCGATACATGCTAAACTCAGAAACTAAAAGCAAGAATCTCCATGTTGAGAAATGAGGTAGGAAAGCAAAGTGAGCAAGCCTTCGCTTTAAATGGGGTGCCTGATTTCAATCCTTTCTGCTAAACAAAAGGAACCAACAGTCTCTGCCTCCTAGGAATTCTTGGAAAGTGACAGAATGCATTTAGTGTCCAAGAAAATGGCAGAATGCATTTAGTGTCCAAGAAAATGGCCCCTCAGAAGAGTCCAGCCATACCAGTACCCAGTGTTTCCTCACCTGGATACTTCTCAGTCACCTTTTGTAAACGGAACTGCCTGTAAATAGCACTCGAGGTGTCGACTTCGTGTCCCAGTGCTTCATACAGTTTAAGTTGCCACTCAAACCCCTCATTCATCCTGCAATGATAAGCAAGTATGAAGCTTGGATTCTTTTAATAAGGAGACAGGAAGAAAGGAGAAGTGCTTACAGCCAAAAAGGAAGACCCTACATTCATCTCCGGCCTATGGTGCAGAGAAGTGCACCTACCACACACATGTATACACCACACACATACACAATCATGCACACACACAGACACACCTTACACACATTCTATGCACAAACACACCATACATATACACACACACTATACATACATACATACACATAGACACACACCATATACACACAAAATACACACACACAATACACACACACCATATATACACCATACATACATACAATACATATACACACAACACCATACATACACATATCATACACAAACACACCATACACACAAACACACACTTTAAAGAAAGAGAAAAAAAAAAATCACTCCAGAGGACTCACCTAGCCTCTGGTTTGACAGTCTGGATGTTTTCATAGGCTTTTTCAAAGGTAAGCTGGTCCGTCTTCATTATAAAAGCCGTCACTACAGCAACACTGCGGCTGACTCCTGCATGACTGAAAAAGAGACCTTCAAAATAAAATGGCAAATAGCAGCAATTAAAAAGCAAGCCAAGCTGGGCATAGTGGTGCACACCTTTAATCCCAGCACTCAGGAGGCAGAGGCTAGCAGATCTCTGTGAGTTTGAGGCCAGCCTGGTCTACACAGTTGAGTCCAGGATGGCCAGGGCTACACAGAGAAACCCTGTCTCAATCAAGCAATCAATCAGTCAATCAATAAACAAATAAAAGACAAAGCCCAGCCAGGTGTCACCACACCACAGCAGACTGTCACATTCGACTGTCCTCTATGTTGACCCAACTCAGTATTCCAAAAAGAATCACTTGTGACTCACTGTTCCGCAGACTCAAATGATCTTGCATGTCTCTCCATGTCCACTGAAAATCCATTTACTATTCCTCTCAAATCTGATGACATCCCCCACCGCCCCCTTTTCCTAATGAAAAGGGATATATAAATATGAATCAGGTTGTTTTAACCTACTGTAGGTTTGTAGAAAAGAACAACACAAAATTGCCCTTCAGGTGAGCTTTGTTAGGAGAGAAAACCCCGAGACTACCCCCAGGTACCATCCAGCACTGATGAGAGAGCTTAGGAGAAATCCCACCATACCAGAGGCAGCATGATGCCAGCCTTGAAGGGAGCATCATTCCATCATATACACTTAATATATAAGTATATACTATATAGATATGTTATATAAGCATTTATATAAATATATGATATGATATATGTAAATATATTAATAATTATATTTAATGTATAATATATATATATATATTAATAAAATGTTCCCAAAGAAAAAGAGACTTTCAGTTCCAGAGGATACATGAAATTTCTGACTCTTACTGGTTTTCATGGAGGGAGGCAAGTTCTATAATATGTGACCTATCTGGACTGGCCTTCAAGCCAAAAGGCAGAAGCACACTACATGAAAGTAAAGTTATAATTCGAGGTTATCTGGAGGTTGAGGAAGTAGGGGTGGTGATACTCACAGGTGCTAGTGGGAAAGAGGCCTGTAAGAGAGTAAGGTCACAACTGTCATCTGTCAACTTCCTGTCGCAGAGAGCTGCAGGGGGCTGGCTGGGGGCTGACTTGATTTCTGGGAGAAAGAATCAGAGCCTGTGCTCTCACAGGTTGGGCTTAATAGTAGCTAATCACACTTTGTGACTGCTCTGTGTACATTTAAACAAAAAATTGTAATGGCTTCAGAACAATTCCAAGGTCCAAGGCCCTTTGCTCTTAACACTGGAGTCTCTCCAGGTCTGTTTATCATTGCTTTCGCCTCTCTTTCTCTCCACTCACCCTAGGGCAAGTCAGAGGCTAGAAGCACTCTTCTTCAACCCTAAGCACAAAAAACAGAATTAAAGCCAATGTAGTAAGAAGCATGTGCGTGTAATACCAGCACTAGGAGGCAGATGCAGGAGGATCCCGAGTTCAAGGACTGCCTGGACTACACAGAAAAAACTTCCATCTCAAAAATAAAACAAAAATATGGAGAGAAATATCACTCTAACTTTCCTCCATCTTTCTAAGAACCTGCCACAAAGGCATTCTATGCTGCCACAGTAGCAGAATGTTTGCCTAACAGGCTCGCAGGACAAATTAATTCTCTGATCTATTTAGTCTAATATATATGAAGACCATAATTCCAGAAAGGGTTTCCCCTATACACCAGAGGAAGCCGATCAGTACACGTCAGGCTGAATTTCCTGGTTCACTCCCTTAGCATTACGTCACACTCCTCTTACTCCTCTTGTCCAATCACCTTTTTTTGTTTGGTTGGTTGGTTTTTGTTTTTGTTTTTCGAGACAGGGTTTCTCTGTGTAGTCCTGGCTGTCCTGATACTCTATAGACCAGGCTGGCCTCGAACTCAGAAATCCGCCTGCCTCTGCCTCCCAAGTGCTGGGATTAAAGGTGTGCGCCACCACTGCCCGGCCCAATCACTTTTCTATACGACTGTCCAGTCTTATTTATTCCAAGAACGTGAACGGTTTTCCTTTGGTCCGTGCATGTTTCTCTCAACTTGTGAGTCACGTAAATCTTTGATTAAAAATTCTCTAGTGTGGTGGCGCACTAAAGGTGTGTAGCATTCTGGACGCAGAAGCTTTTGAAGCCAGCCCGCTGCTCTTCCAGGCCTACCAGATCTGCACAGTAAGACTCTGACTCAAAACAAAAAACTAAAACAAACAAAAAACTAAAAGTCCCATGTTTTTCTCTTGTTAACCACAGTGACCTTTAAGACAAGGAAGAAAAGCATCACGTATTTTCACCCCAATACATCTGACCTGTACCACATTCACCGGTATGAGTGTCTGACTTCTCTTACAAAGATGCTAAACTTTATCTGATGAACCCCAACTCCAAAAGTTATTATACATAGACAGGCAGATAGACCGATGGACAGACAGACGGGCGGATGGATGGATGCACAGACTAGACAGTTGCTGCAAGATGAAAATCAAACAAAACACTAACTAAGGGCAGGTTTCTGAACCCTCCTTTGAGCCACACACCGCAGGGGAGGATGAAAAGCTGTCTTGGGTATGACAGCACGGCCCACCACTTCTGGACGCCTCTGCAGACCAGTGAGACCCAATGCAAGGCACCGCCCCCTGCATCTGGCACTCACCAATGCACCAACACCGCACGGCCTTCGGAGAGAGCCTGGCCGATGAAGGCCACACACCGATCCAGGTGACTGAGCAGGTCGGTCTCGGATTTGTCCAGCGCCGGCACGAAGAGGCTCCGGAGACCTTCGAACCCAATCCCAGGCGGGAAAGCCGGTTCCGAGTCCACCGTCACCACGGCGGTGATGCCCGCCTCCCTCAGGAGGTCAGGTTCCGCCACTGCCGCTGCCCCACCGAGATACAGCCTCGGCCGCACTTCCACCGCGTGCCCTGCCAAGCCGGCGGGACTGGTAGTCGGAGCCTGGCGCTCGCAGCCATGGTTAGAGCCCTGCACTTCCAACATGGCGGCGCCAAGAAGCCAGGCAGCCGCTTCCCACCACCAAGTCACCGGCTAGAGTGACTGTCTCCTGTGACTAACTCCAGCCGCTCAGCAGCGCCATGGGAGGACCATGGCAATAGGGAAAATGACTGATTCTGGGGAAATTGATTGCTGGGGCTGTGCGCTGTGTTCCATTTAGAGCAACCTTTCCACCTAACCCTCCAAAGTCCAAGGCAGAAAATAAAGTCTCCATTCATCCATTGCTAGTGGAACCGCAAACTTGTACAGTCACTATGGAAATCATCTTGGAGGTTCCTCAGGAAGATTGGAATCTATCTACCTAACCACTCTTGAGCATATATGCGCAAAGAACACTTCAACCTACAACAGAGACACTTGCCCAACCATGTCCGTTGATGCTTCATAATAGCCAGAGATTGGACACAACCCAGATGTGCCTCATCAGAAGACTGGATAAAGAAAATGTGGCACATTTACACAATAAGCTGTCACTCTGTGGGAAGCCATGGCAAGGCCTTGCTCTTGGCAAACACTCATCCTTGGCTCTCCTATCTACTATTCTTCTTTCTGCTTGCCTTCCATGATTCACTTGTCAGTTCTCAGAACTTCCAACAAGGCCTCATAGCAACTCACCTTAGTAACCCTTCCTCTTGACCTCTAGATTCAGCCAACATCCTGCTAGATAGATGTTTTTAGAACCCCTGGTAATGGAAAGGCTTTGTAAGAATAACTTAGTTAGACCCCACAGCTGCAGCTAGCTTCCTCCACCTGCCCTCTTTCCTTTCCTACTCCTCCCCATATCCTGTTTTTAGAGTATATAACCGGTGTGAACAATAAAAATTTTGCCAGCTTGATCAGACTTCTTGACGTGCTGTGCCTTTTTATTTTCTCTCACATCTTAGTCCTCTCCTCAGGGTCTAAGGGTCCCACTTGATTGTCCAGCTGGCCTGGACATCACTCAGCCATTTAAAAAATGAAATGCATAGGTAAATGGATAGAACTAGAAAAGCAATCATCCTGAGTGAGGTAACCCAGACCCGGAAAGACAAGTCTGGTATGTATAAGCTTATATGTGGATAGTAGCTGCTAAATCAATGATAACCAAGCTGCAATCCATAGAACCACAGAGTTTAAGTATAGAGTAAGGTGACCCGACCCGCGGGTCTTGTAATTCGTGGGGGGGGGGGTGGGCGAGGGAGACCCCAACCTGAAAAAGAAGAACGGGCGAGAGAGAGAAAGGACTCAAGGAAGCAGTTGCTTGTCAAGAGCCGTATATTTGGGCTCGAAGCACCTTTTTATAATATGCTTTACAAGGGGAGGGGGTAAGAGAGGCCAGGTGGTGGGAAAGTATAGTGGGAAAGTACAGAATCTTCTCGGCCTGTGCCCTGAAACAATTGGTGATCTAACTCCTTTTCTCAAAAGACATGGTACACTGCTTTGAATCTACCTGCAGCTGCCAGGCAGGATCTTATGGTTGCCAAGCTGCAGGGGACGTTGTGCAGGTGGGGAGAGGTTGTAGGTGGGGAAAGATAGGGGGTGAGGGTGAGGGGCGAGGGTCCTGGCTTCTGACAGTAAGGGACTAGTGAGGGCCTGATAGATCTCCCTAGGAAAGGAAAATAGAATATAGGTAGTTATGCTGGATTGAAGGTTGGCTAGAACAGAAGGAATAAATGGGGAAAAGGGAAAAGGAAAGTGGGGAGAGAGATAAAATTAAGGGTGGTGGCATGGAAGCCTAATATGGTAGAGCTTCCTAAAATATATACCATATATGAAGGCAATCTAAGTGAGATGTCCAAATAATGGAGGCAATAGATCCCCAAATGAACATCTCTTGTCACCAAATGAAGCTTCCAGTGCCAGGATTGGATTACATCTAGTTGAATTGTTGGTCAATGGTGTCTTGTGGGAACCTCCAAACAATTCAAGCTGTTGTCAAGACTGTAGGTTGCTCTCCACCAACTGATGGCAAGGCTCCATTGCTGAAGACAACATCTACATAACTCATTAACAGGAAGAAGTCGAACTGGTTCCTTCACAGAGCCTGCACCCATATATACTAGTGTCTTTGATACCGAAGGTAATCTGCATGCTACCAAAGGAGAAATTTAAACATCAACCCACCCACAAACCATCTGATCTACAGTGGTGTTCTGCCTGCAAGACATCCTAGTGCAATGGTGGCACAAACTTTTGGCAGTAACCAACCAATATCTGATTTGACTTAACCCCCACGACACAAGATAGAACCCACGACACAAGATAGAACCCACACTGAACTCTGCTTGGATGACCAAGAACCATGAGATTAGATAGCTGTAGTGATTTGAATATGTTTAGTCCATGGGAAGTGGCACTATTAGGAGATGTAGCCTTGTTGGAATAGGTGTGGCCTTGTTGAAGGAAATGTGTCACTATCTAGGTGGTCTTTGAGAGCTCCTAGTGTTCAAGCTCTGCCCAGTGCAGAAGAAACCCTCCTTCTGGCTGCCTGTGGGGAATGGTTGCTGCTAACTTTAGATCAAGATGTAGAACTCTTGGCTCCTCCAGCACCATGTCTGCCTGGAAGCTGCCATGCTATACTTCCTGCCATGATGATAATAGACTGAACCTCTGAAACTGTAAGCCAGCCCCAATTAAATGTTTGCCTTTATACAAGTTGCTTGGTCATGGTGTCTTGTCTCTTTACAACAATAAAACCCTGACTAATAGTCCAGGGACCTAAGGTAAAACCAAATACTGCAGAGAGAGAGAGAGAGAGAGAGAGAGAGAGAGAGAGAGAGAGAGAGAGA
>JANHMN010000007.1:77257807-77275953 GCA_030674055.1 Rhabdomys pumilio | reverse complement strand
AGAGAGAGAGAGAGAGAGAGAGAGAGAGAGAGAGAGAGAGAGAGAGAATCATAATGACATTCTGCTATACTCATGTAGATCAGTGCCTTGCTCAGCCATCTTCAGAGAATCTTCCTCCTGCTGCAGATAGGAACAAATACAGAGACCCACAGCCAGACATTATATAGAGAGTGAGAGACCTTGAAACACTCCGCCCTAAGTAAAATGTCTTCATCAAATCTCTTCCCTCAGAGCTCTGGGACCCTGCAGAAGAGGCAGAAAGGATGTAAAAACCACAGAGAATTTAGGACAGCAAGAAAAAAGACCTAAAGCTGGCAGGATCCATGCACATATGAACTCACAGGTACTCCGGCAGGCATGCACAAGTCTTTTACCAGATGTGATCCTGAGGAGTGAAAAATTATAAAGACCATTTTATAAAATATATACAGGCTCACTAGTTCCAAGAAGGCGGAACAGAATGTAGGATTTCAGGCCTTCACTGCCCTGGGATACCTCCGGGGAAGAGTATTGACATTCCTCAAGCCTCAGGGAAAAGAACCCACCTGTGGGTGGGGAAGGCCCAAAGCAGGAAGACACATTCCTGACAAAGAAAGATGAAAGTCATCTAGGTGGGGCTGGGAAGCTAGTAGCGCCATGATGACAGGGCAAGTGACAGGGTAACAACTGAGAAATAGTTGGGCAAGTGACAGGGTAACAACTGAGAAATAGTTGAACAAGTGACATGACAAGACCACATTTTTGTGAGAAATGGGTGTGCAGAGTGCTTTCCACATGATCCTGTATCATTTAGGTTTGGGCTCCTCTGGAATGTTCCACTATTTTTATGTTATATATCCTTGACAACCCTTCACCCCCTCCTCACTCCCCTGGTTTGTGGTTTTCCTCTTTAAAAGGCCCCTTAGCCCACCACTCAGGGTCAAACTCTACTCCTGCTCGAGTATGCAGTTTGACCTTGGCTAGCCAACTCTCTCCCCAATAAACCTCTGTTGATTGCATCCAGGTATGGTGTCTTGAGATTTTTGGGTGGCCGTGATTTCCCGACGAGACTTGAGTAAGGGTCTCCCGAGTTTGGGGGTCTTCAATCCTAGAGCTGAAAGGAGACGTTTGGAAACCAACCCACTCCTAACTCAGAAGCAATCTCAAACTGATAACTGTCAGATCCGAAAGAAACTACTTAAATTCCCTAAATTCTAAACGACAAACAGCTAGCTGTGGTGCCTATTAGCATACCAAACGGCATGCTGGCCCCCAGGCTGCCCCACAAGTATCTATCTGTCTGTCACACATTCCAGAGTCCATGCTAACATCCCAACCCTTTTCACCTCCTCCCCAACCCTAAACCTCCCCAGTTCAAGGGCTTTCTCTTTCTATCTGTTCTTTCTTCTTATAACCTTGCTCTTTTGACTATTATCTCTCTCCCTCTCTCCCTCTCTCCCCTCCTCTCTC
Source organism: Rhabdomys pumilio (assembly GCA_030674055.1). NCBI lineage: Eukaryota > Metazoa > Chordata > Mammalia > Rodentia > Muridae > Rhabdomys > Rhabdomys pumilio. Next base: position 77,274,504 of record JANHMN010000007.1, on the reverse strand, counting down.
TCCTTTTCTTTATCCTTTTCCTCCTCCTTCTCCTCCTCTTCCTCCTCTCTTTGCTCTCCTCTGTGTCATCATGTCCCTGCTCCATCTCGTCAACCCCACCCCAGCACCCATCTGCTCTACTCCTGCTTTTCTCGTGGCCAAGTCCAGTCTGTTGCTCATGTTCACTCTACTTCCTTTCTCTTCCCTGGATTCTTCCAGATGCCTCTGGCTGTTTTCTCTCCTGTTTATCTTCCTCTTAGGCCACACCATGAGTGGTGATGTCATCAGTCTACACAATAACCACTTGCAAATGAAATTTTAGTTTTCTACAAGGGAGTTTCACTGAGAAACAAACTACTCTTAAGGGTAAGATGCTTGCCCAGCAGGAAATGACTAAGAGAAAGAAATTCATTGGTATCTCTGGAGGTTTCTTGTCTCGTTGTTATGCCCAAGTTGCAGGTACCCCAAAGAACACCAACGAGCCAATTCCAATGTCAACTCATGGTGGTCTTTATTTTGAGCTCTTGAGCAAGGTCTCTCACCGTCCCCATTGCAGTGGGTCAGAGTGAGAGCCCTGAGTCTAGGGGTGCAGGGTATTTATTGTAGTTACAGCAAGCTTGGAAAATTTCAATATGGGTCAACAAGTTAATATTTTTAAAAACTGCATTTCTGGAGTACTCTGCAGAAACTGAACATGGGGACAAAACCACTTGACAAACAGGATTCTCTGCAGGATGACTTAAGTTATTATATATCTTGACCCTACTATTGTAGCCTGACTGGCTGTTGTTAAGGGCTGGGCTGGGGTGGGTTGCCATAGGATGCTTCTGAAGACCCCCAAACTTGAGAGACCCTTACTCAAGTTTCAGGAAGTCACGGCCACCCAAAAATCACAAGACACCGTACCTGGATGCAATCAGCAGAGGTTTATTAGGGAGAATTGACCAGCCAATGGTCAAATCACTTGCTCACGCAGGAGCTGAATTTGACAAAAGACCAGCAAGCTGAGGGGCTTTTTAAAAGGGAAAACCACAAACCAGGGGAGTGGGAAAGGGGGTGAAGTGTTGTCAAGGATACATAGCATAAAAATAGCGAAACATTCCAGAGGAACCCAACCTAAGTGAATCAGGGTCATGTGGAAAGCACTCTGCACACCCATTCCTCTCAAAAATGTGGTCTTGTCATGTCACTTGCTCAATTATTTCTCAGTTGTTGCCCTGTCACTTGCTCAACTATTTCTCAGTTGTTGCCATGTCACTTGCTCAACTATTTCTCAGTTGTTGCCCTGTCACTTGCCCTGTCATCATGGCGCTACTAACTTCCCAGCCCCACCTAGATGACTTTCATTCCTGTCTTCCAATTTCTTTCTTTTTTTTTTTTTTTTTTTTTTTTGGTTTTTCCGAGACAGGGTTTCTCTGTGTGCTCCTGGCTATCCTGAAACTCATTCTGTAGACCAGGCTGGCCTCGAACTCAGAAATCCACCTGCCTCTGACTCCTAAGTGCTGGGATTAAAGGCGTGTGCCACCACCACCCAGCTCTTCCAATTTCTGAAACCCGCCAGTCCACATTTTTTTTTTAGCTTGCTTCAGAGAAAAATTTCTATGTCCTTTAAAGAGAAACCTAAAGAAAAATCTGTATATATTTTGTAGAATGATTTTTATAATTTTTCACTCTACACTTCCTCAGGAAGACTGTGATTTTTTTCCTGGAATTGGAGTTTAGACCCTGGTCTCCCACAAAATGAGTTTCTTCAAAAAAACTCCCAATGGAGTTAGTTAGGTTTTACATCATAATGTCATGTCAGGGCTTTTCCTTTGTGTTGTTGCTGATTGATTTATTGATTGATTGATTGATTGACTGACTGATTTTTCTGAGACAGGGATTGTTTGTGTAGCCCTGGCTGTCCTGGAACTCACTCTGTAGACCAGGTTGGCCTAGAACTCAGAGATCCACCTACCTCTGCCTCCCAAGTGCTTGTACTAAGGCATTCGCCACCATTGCCCAGCTGTTTGTTTTTTATTATTTTATTTACATTTTTTTTTTACCCTACAGGCTTTTGCATATATATTATGGCTTCCAGTTTATTATTTTTATAGGACTCCTGAATGTGCAAATGAGTCAATCTCTGCATTTGTATCTGTTCTTGTTCCTTTTCTTGGGATCTTTTCTTTCTGTTTGTTTTGTCCTATTCCAATGGGTTATCATTTGTTTTATCTTATTATATTTTATTATTATATTATTTCTTAGAAGTTTGTTTGTTTTCTAAAGAGAGAGACAGAAAGGGGTAGATCCAGGTGGGAGGATTAGAATATATTATATGAGGAAAAAAGTCGATTTTCAGTAAAAGCAAAGAAATAGTATCACTAGAAAAAAAGGAAGTTTCCTAGATTTCTCATATTTTAATGCTAATGAGTCAGAGTAGCTAGTTAGGAAATAGAGGGAATACAAGAAAAGTTTCTCCTGAAAGACCCCAAAAGGGAGACCCTCACTCAAATCCAGACCCAAGGACACATGAGAGACCTTGATGCAATTGCAAAAGGTAGTTTAATGGCAAGGGCCCTCGGGTCGAAATGTATCCCACGAAGGTGATAGAGGCTTCGACAAAGACCCCAGGAAGTTTGGGATATTTATAGATAGAGGTTGGGGAGAGTGGGAAAATTTGGCACAGTTAGGGCCGGGTGGTGGTAGCACACGCCTTTAATCCTAGCACTTGGGAGGCAGAGGCAGGCGGATTTCTGAGTTCGAGGCCACCCTGGTCTACAGAGTGAGTTCCAGGACAGCCAGAACTACACAGAGAAACCCTGTCTCGAAAAACCGGAAAAAAAAAAAAAACAAAAAGCAAAAAACAAAAATTTTTGGCACAGTTACATGTGATTGGATATTTTAAACACCAGCAATTTTTGTAAGCAATCATTTGAGAAGGCAGAATGACTAGTTATTTTTTGACCATGAAACCTCGGACCTCCCAGACAGGGGGGAGAGAAAAGTAAACACCAGATAGCCCATTACTCACTTGGGCTTGTTTGGACTTGTCTGGGCACGTCTTTGCATGCCTTTTCATTTCTTGGTCACCCTGCCCCTGGAGGGACTTAATATTTTTATTATGGCTATATTTACCATGCTGTTGGTGGTCTTTGCTGACCATGAATTTTTGTTATTTGTCTCAAGCTGCTTTCAAATTTTATTCTCACACTCCCAATCTTCTAATCTCCCCTAGCTGGCAGACAACCAGGTGCAGGGCTGCAGCTTGAGTGCGGCCGTGGGTCCTGCGTGGGTCCTGTTGGGCTGTGTGTGGTTCCTGCATGTCTGCCACAGCTCAGGGAAGCAGAAGCTTGGAAAGTTGACAGTTCCCTCTATGCATTGCCGGGTGGACACTGGACTGAGAAGCCGAGGGGCTCCACATGGGCGTAGGGAGATCTCAGTCTAAAGTCCCGAGGGGGCAGAGCTCCTGAATGGGGGTCTCCAGGCCGAAGCGGCTGACCAGGAGACTGGTGGTCTCTGTCTTTGGGCTCCCAGACGACATGGAAAAACTGAGATGCAAGGGCATACAAGCTGAACCAGCCGGCTGCTGAGAGGGACAAGAGGGAGAAACACCAGCAGCGCCCCTCTGGTGGGGCGAGGGACTCTTGGTTACAGCACTTACTTGGCTGGGTCGGCTAGCTTGCTTGAGTTGGCAGGGCTCCCTGGCTGGAACGTAGAGAAGTCTTCTAATGGGAGATGAAGCACTGGCTGGGTAGTCAAAGGCCTTCTCCATGATTCCAGATGTCAGGGGCCCCAAAGACACAAGGAAGTCCATGGTTTTAAAAGGTTTATTGTCATGGTGGAAAAGTGGATGAAACTGTACCCCTGCATTTCTCAGGACAGGCCTGACTTAAATAGAGAGGGAGGATGGTCTAGAGAGGAATGCTTAATTGGTTACACCCTCTGGCCTTTAGGTATCTCATTAATATGGAGATCTCTTGAGGCTTTGCGGGCCTGTAGTCATGCCTTCTACCTATGCTAGGTGACACAAACCTCTCTTTGGGAGGGGCTGTAGGGGCCTTGCCCCACGTAACTGAAAGGCCTGGATCAATAGAGGTCTTCAGGCACAGAACAATGGAAGTCTTTGGCCTCTGTCAGGAGCCTGGAGTCTGGACACACCTAGCGTCCCATTAGGGTCCAAGGTTCGAGGCCTGTGCTCAACCAGGAACCAAGCTATCCTTTCACAGTCCCACAACCAGGTGAGTGAACAGACCACCTGAAGAAAAACAAAACTGTTAGATTGTATTATATTGTATTTAAGTTTAACTAGGGTCTGATCTCCTTGTTGGAGAATCCCATCAAGGTGATGGAAAATTGCCCAACTCTGTTCTAGGAACCAAAGGTCAGAATGTCCTAGCTAACTTATCTTAACCTTTGTAGAAACTGCTGATTTGTGTGGAACCCTCTCATACAGAGCCCCCTCCAGCTAACCACTTGTGTTAGATTCTGTTAAAACTGCTTGCTTTAAGCTGCTTACTTCTGTGAAGTGTCCCCACCCCACCCCCTGCAGCTGCTGAGCAAGCTGCCAGGATATGGTTTATTTCTTTAAATGTTTTAACCCCCAGGGCCACACTTAGGTCCCTGAATGTCTGGGTGTGCTACAAGCTGGCTGGAATAAAGACTTTCAGTTGAATATAAAATGTGTCTGAGTAGTCATCTTTGGTGGGTTACAGATACTTAGAAATTACTACCCTCATTCCCCAAAACACACACACACACACACACACACACACACACACACACACACGTACGTACGTACGTACGTTAGGGGGTGCACCTAAATTCTACTTTTACTGTTTATTGTTCTGTATCTTTTAAAGGTATCGCTTCCATGCATTTGTATGAGTGTATCTTCTAGCTAAAATTATCCAGTTGTGATCTCTGAAAAATGTCAGAGCATCACAGTAAAAAATGTGAAGAAGAGGTTATCACAGGCCTGGGGACTTTGAAGAGAGCTTACGGAAGCAGCCTTTGTTTTTGATTGGATGCTGTCAGGAAGTAGGAGGTAGTTCTCCAGCAAGCTATCTTAATACACTTTATCCACAGGAAAGGCAAGCTAGAGTCCTCAATCTGTAACTGGGTAAGAAGTAGTAGATTCTGTACTGTCATGATAAACCTCTATTCCAAAAGAACAACATAGAGAGGCCCTGAAACAAAACCTCATATATATGTGGACAGGAAAGCCAAACTAAACAATTAAAATGCCATCAAAAAAGAAAAAAAATAGAAAAAAAAAACATTTCCAACTAAAAGTTCACATTAGAGGGAGCAAGCATGAAAGCGAGGCAGATGAAACAGTTAAACAACTGCAATGCAGGAAGTCGTGGGACGGCCAGTGTGTGGCGCCACACCCCGCTGACAGCATGCTTTCCTTCCTCAACTCCTTAAATAACTTAAGGTGTATGTGAGGGGACGCAGCAAAGACACGGGTGACATGGCTGCCCTGTCATGCGGTGATGGGGAAGGCTGTGTCGTGCATAAAGAAAGTATCCAGAGGCAACTGGAAGATAAAAGAAAATAGCAGGAGACAAGAGACTAGGCGGGCGGGGGGATGAGGATGAAGGGGGAGGGGGAGACAGTTAGGAGAATAGTGTGGACAGGGGTACAAAGAGAGCAGGAATCTGCCGGACCTTGAAATGTAGAGTAAGTACTTGTGGTTAGGGACTGAGAGATCCCGGAGACCAGCATGGGCTTTGGTATGCAACCACACGTGTGGAGCCATAAGTCCCTTCTGACAGAGGTGAGGGAAATGACTCCTTTGGCAGATCGGGACCAGTTTGATAAGTTCCTGGGGAATGCTGGCTTTTATCTAACCATCAAAAATCCTCCTAGAGTCCAGTTTGAGTTCGTTTCTGGATATTTGGACTGCCTGTGAGGCCTAACATAAGGTCCTTCAAAAATGGAGATAGGATACATATTTAGGATACCCACGGAGCCTGGCATTGACTTCTTGAATTGGATTTTAATAGTGTCTCTATTCATACTTTTAGACACTAGATGGAGCCATTTGTCTTTATGCAAGATAACCACCTTTGCAACTTGGATCTGATACCTATTTTTTTAATCTTACTATATTTAATTTTGTTATACATTTTTAAATGAATGAAAACCTATCTGCTAGTCAAAGGTTAACAACAGAACTGCTTGAAGAGGAAAAATCCATTTTCTCCAAAGGAGTGACGCTGGATATATCAACCACTCCAGGGCTGGTCTTATATAGACCAACAAACAATGGAGTCCAGATTTTTTTTTGTGCATGTTTTTATTTAGCCAAAGACTGGAGTTCTTTTGTTTTGCTTTTTGGAGGGGTTAATTTTGTTTTCCTGGTTTCTGGGGGGGTTGGTGTTGTATTGGGTTTTTGCTGTTTTTTTGTTTTGTTTTGTTTTGTTTTGTTTTGTTTTTAAGAAATAACTTCAAGTCGAATGAATATGGAGAGGAACAGGATCTGGAAGGATTTAGGGCAGGGAAAGAATATGATCAAAATAATTTAAATGTTGAAATTATTTTAAATAGTAAAAATATAAAAATAAATCAATCTTACTATACCATAGATAGGTAATTAAAAGATGTATTTGAAAATAACGTCCTGATAAGTGTCAATATGTGATGGGTATTCATAGCCTGTTAGGTAGTGGCATGTGTATGTAATGACGCAGAGCTGACCCACAGCTTCTCCTCTATCCAACTTTAACAATCACCTTTGTCCAATATTCTTTCATTAACATGCTAGATAATGTCAGGTGGTGGTGTCGTAGTTATTAACTCATTCAGGAGGCAGAGGCAGGTGGATCTCTTAAGTTTAAGGCCAGTCTTGTCTATGAAGTGAGTTCCAGGACAGCCAAGGCTACACAGAGAAACTCTGTCTCAGAAAAAAAAGAAAGCAAAGAGAGAGAGAGAGAGAGAGAGAGAGAGAGAGAGAGAGAGAGAGAAGGAGAGAGAGAGAGAGAGAGAGAGAGAGAGAGAGAGAGAGAGAGAGAGGGGAATTAACAACCTGCTGCAGAGGTCAAGGAAAGAAATGCTGGTTTGTTGGGTGATCTCTCTTACTGCCAGCTAAGGGAAGGGAAGACACTCTTCTTAGAAACACACACACACACACACACACACACACACAGAGCCACTGTTTATCTGTTTATTGCATCATTGTTACGCCAGCAATCGTGATGGTGTTTTTCTCTTCCTTCCTCCCCCCTCTGTCTCCTTTCCTTCATTTGTTTTGAGACAGAGTCTGCTCAGAGTCTACACCAGATGTCTGGGACCTAACAGGCTGTGTTACACTGCGATCAAACTGATCTCCAAGTCATGATCCTGCTGCCTCAGTCTTCCAAGTGCTAGGGTTACAGGGATGGAAACAGTCCACCCAGCTGTGTGATAAGCACTAAGATCAAGTCATCCAGTGTGAGGTGACTTGAATATCTTGAAAACGTTTTCTCCAGTGTGGGTAATCACATGAGCACACTCATCACCCAACTCTCTCATGTTTTGTTTGTTTCTTTATTTTTTTATTTGGTTTTTCGAGACAGGGTTTCTCTGTGTAGCCCTGGCTGTCCTGGAACTCACTCTATAGACCAGGCTGGCCTCGAACTCAGAAATCCACCTGCCTCTGCCTCCCAAGTGATGGGATTAAAGGCGTGCGTCACCACCTCTGGGCTTCATTTTTATCTTTAACAGTAAGTACTAACTTCATGTAAATGCGCCTCTCTGCTAAGCAATTAGCAAAGAAATTTCCCCTCTTTTGTCCCTTCACCTCTCCATCATACTGAAGTTCCTCTTCCTATTTTCAGCAAATTGCCTATGCCCTGGTATCGAGTTTGGTACCAGCAGATGTCAAATTCTGCTATTTTATTCTGTTCTTTCTGTTTTCTTTCATTCTTTCCTTTTTGTTCGCTTTGTGGATTTCTATGGACAACATGACTTCTTCTGTAACCTCAGAACTCACTATGTAGCCCTGCTGGCCTCAGACTTGTGGTAGTCCTCTTGCCTGAGACTTCCCAAGTGCTGGGAATCCAGGTGTGAGCCATGTCTGCCTGCAATTATGTTCCTGTGGGACTTCTGATCCAGGACCGGGGCTGCAGAGATGGTTCAGGAGTTCTCAGTGTTTACTGCTTTTCTGGAGGACTGAGTTCAATTTACAGCATCCACATTGGGTGGCCAGTAACTGCCCGTCCTCCAACTCCATGGCATCTGACCCCCTCTTCTAACTTCTGCAGGCACCTACATACATGTAGCCTATACTCACATAGGCACATACACATAAGTAAAAGTGAATAAAAAAAAAAAAAAAAAGGCCAGGCAGTGGTGGCGCATGCCTTTGCTGCCCTGCTATCTACCAATGTGTGATCAAATGCTCTTAGAAAGGCAGGAGGCTTTTTTTTTTTTTTAAAGCAGATAATTTTTTATTACACATCTTCTCACATAGTTTAGAGTCAGCAGCTTCTTTTAGTTTTTTTTTTTCTCACAATCATTGAGCATTTGCTGGATCTGAACTGGATCTGTTCACACTCAAGTGTGAACTCTTCTTTCAGGCTGCAGAAGGCTGCTGGGGTTAGGTTTTTTGTTTGTTTGTTTGTTTGTTTGTTTTTTGTTTTTTATTCGATATTTTATTTATTGGTAAGGCTCTGCTCTGTGCAGAATCTTACCCGTCCTGGGCTTGCCAACCTGTTAAATTAATAACTGTCTGGGGGTCCATTTCAGTTTCAAGTCATGTACTTCAGCTACCAAAATGTTGATGTTGTTAGAGACAAGCTTTAACATGATGGGCAGGAATAAAAGTATTCCCAGGACAAAAAGATGATAGCATGATCAAGCTATTTATGCCATTCTTGAGGTTTGACCAAAATGGAAACACTAACCTCAGGCTATGGGTAATTTTATCAGCATTATCTGCAGCATCAAAGCTCAACAGAGCAGCATTCTTTAAATTCATACTCTCACTCACTATGCAAAGTTAAAACATCCAGAGAGGTGTTAGAATTATGCCAAATACCCTACAAGTGTCTTTAAACTTTTTCTAATTATAATGACTGTCATTGTAAATCTTAGAAGTAACACAACCCCAACGGCATTTGTCATGACCCTCGAGACGCCTCCTAACTCTTAAACCCTGAACCTCCTTCCGGTAATTTGAATAGGACATAGAGCATCAATCCGTTGTTCCAAACACCTGTATAAATCCTCTTGGGTTTTGTTTTTGTTTGTTTGTTTGTTTGTTTGTTTGTTTTGTTTTAGGGTTTTGTTTTTGGTTTTTTTTGGTTTTTTTTTTTTTTTTTGAGACAGGGTTTCTCTGTGTAGCCCTGGCTGTCCTGGAACCCATTCTGTAGACCAGGCTGGCCTCGAACTCAGAAATCCACCTGCCTCTGCCTCCCAAGTGCTGGGATTAAAGGAGTGCACCACCACTGCCTGGCTATAAATCCTCTTGTACACTCAATACATTAGTAACTTTTTTTTTTTTTTTTTTTTTTTTTTTTGCTAAATGATTAACAAAAGTAGCTGTCTTAACTTTTTGTGTCAAAGCTATTGCAGAAACAGTAGTGCTAGCAATTAATATAATTTAAGCTGTTATCAATACCAGCAATAATCAAGCTCACTACCCTCTTGGTTCTACTTAAAGCCTGTCTCATTTCTTCCAGTACTTGCAAGGTTTTTGTTTTTTGTTTTGTTTTGTTTTTTTTAACAAAATCCAGGTTTTCTAATACTCAGGGTAGTAAGACAAAAGCTGGTTGATAGACCCCCATAACAGACATGCCAGGTTTCAACACACTAACACAATTAGAAAGTGTACAGTCAATGCAACTTACAATAAATACTGTAGAAGAGACAAAAGTAATTTTAACTTGACAATTAAAAGAATCTTAACACATGCACTAAGACTTGTTTGAAATCCAGATCCTGTCTCAACTTTATCTCTTGCTATCATAACATCATAGAGAACTGCAGCTAACTTCCAAATACGTCTCTGACAATGTCCAGATCCAGCCTTCTAAATGAAGACTATTATTTCCAATATTGGATTGATTTCTAGGCTTTTCTAACTCTCAGATCCTCCCGACTAAGTAAGTCTCCATCACAGGGTTGTGATAAGATTAACCTCACCCATTCACGTCTTGTTAGCAAGGGAGAGAAATGCCAAGCTACACTAGACAGCAGGGTCTCCAGACCAGGAGTAGCTGGGAGAAAGGATGCCAGTGACTTGGTAATGAAGCTGTTGAATGAAGAATCGCTATGGCCAAGCAATCCAAACATTCAGTGGCCACGAGAATTAGGAGTAAATGTATCTACATCTATCCTGCTGCAACCATACCCGAAGTCCACCTATTAATTCAAACTCTGACGGTATCATGGTCCTGTAATCTCAGCATGGGGAAGCTGAACAGGAGTATTACAAACTCAAGGTCAGACTTGACTGCGCACATAGCATTTTCTTTGGAGGTTTCTTTCTTTCTCTCTCTCTTTCTTTCTCTCTTTCTTTCTTTCTTTCTTTCTTCTTCTTCTTTTTTAGAAAGGCATGCCAATCTTTCCTTTTAAGTCTAATTATTGTCAATAATTTAAGGAAATATTTGAACTCCACAGAACCCCAAAGCCAAAAGTGACTGACTGGCTGGGCGGTGGTGGTGCACGCCTTTAATCTCAGCACTTGGGAGGAAGAGGCAGGCAGATTTAGAGGCCAGCCTGGTCTACAGAGTGAGTTCCAGGACAGCCAGGGCTATACAGAGAAACCTTGTCTCGAAAAATCGAAAAAAGAAAAAAATAATAAAAAAGAAGTGACTAGCTGGAGTTGAACACCCCATTGTATAGAAACAACCTGGACATTTGACCAAATCTTTCATCTCTGTCCACCACTACCCAACATTTGCAAACTTAGCACAGGGTGTTGCTATCCTTCTGAGAAGTACTGAGACAGAAACGTGTTTGTGATTCTTAGGTCACACTCTCACTTCCTGTTTTAGCTCCAGAAGAGACTGGTAAACAGCATGAGATAAACGGGACAGGGGACACCACAGATGTTTTCTGTTCCGTGTCTTGGTTTGAATGTGGTTTACACAGCCACTCTTTCCTAGTCTTTCCCCAGGCAAACAGAATGCAGGGGACTGGCCATGGTCCTTCTTTCCTGCTGCCATGTGTCCTTCAGTTTGACTCTGACATCTATTGCTTGAATTATTTAAGCTAAACCAGATAAGCCTTGTGTACTTCAGTGTCCTTATCAAAAACAAACAAATAAACAAAAACAACCAAGCAAGAAAACCAAGACTATCCGTGCCTATACTACCAGTCACTGAGGATTTTAAATAATAAAAACCAGGAAGTCTATCAACTATGGGTCCATCCTCTACTTGGTTCCAAACCCTTTTATATTATTTCATTCTTCATAAACTGCTAAGAGAATATCAAACATGGCCCCAAATGTATTCCTCTTTGTCCCCTGAGTGTATTGCATATTCACAGTAGTCAATACATAGAAGCAGCCTAGAAGCCCACCAGTAGGTGGGTGGGTGAACAAAGGTAAGATACGTCCTCAACGAAGTTGTACTCAGTTACAGGAAAAATGAAATTATGTCATTTTCAGGAAAGTGAATAGAAATGGAGATCATTGTGTTAAGAAAAGAAGCTAGCTGCTGAAAGACAGATATCACACATTTTTCTCATATACAGAATTTAGATTTAAATATATATATGTGTGTGTGTGTAATATACAGAAATACACACACATATGACATGAGAGCAGAAAGAGGTCTATGTGTGGGGATGAAAGGCTCAAAGGAAGATGGAGGGGAACAAGCAAAGGCAACAAGAAGAAAGAAATGTTTCATGTTGTCTCTCATGTGCATGGCTATGTATATGCACTCATACATGCAGTTATGGTTTAAACATGAAGTGTCTGTGTTTGAACTCCTGACTCCCAGCTGCTATGCTGGTTTTGAAGGTTGTGGAGTCTTTAGGATGTGGACCCTAGATGGCGCTAGTGGGTCAGTGGAGAGTGGGTCTTGAGGGTTATACCCACCTCTGGTTCTGGCCTGAGTTTTGCTTCCTGGTCCAGTTGCCAAATGAGGACCTATGACACACACTGCTGCCTCTGTGGCTCCTTCCACCCAGCACTGGCACAACGGACTACACTCTCAGGAACCCTGAACGACAACACCGTTGATTCTGTGGGCTGTAATGGTACATGCCAGTAATGGCTTTGGAGGCAAAGGCAAATACATCTGTGTAAATTTGAGGCCAGCCTGGGCTACATAGCAAGTTATAGACCAGCCAGGACTACATAGTGAGACCCTGTCTCAGGAATTGAAAATTCTTCCTCTCTTTCTTTGCTTTTGTCAGATATTTTATCTCAGCAATGAAAAAAGTGTACATATATGCATACATATACACATATACATATATGTGTGCATATATGTGCAGTTATGTGTATAGATACATATATGTATACACACACCCCCATCATGGAGGCAGAAGAGAAACTGTTTGGAAAGAGTCGCAGGGAAGGAAAGATGTCAAAGGAGAATAATGGGCTATGAACATAAGCAAAGTACCATGATAAACATGTATGAAAATGGTATCATAAAATCCACTATTTGACCCAGGCATGGTGGCACATGCCTTTAGTCCCAGCACTCCAGAGGCAGAGGCAGAGGCAGGAAGATCTCTGAGAGTTTGAGGTCAGCCTGGTCTACAAAGTGAGTTCCAGGATAGCCAGGGCTGTTACATAAAGAAACCCTGTTCCAAACAACTCATTATTTTGTAGTCTAGTTAACTAAAGTCAAATTATAGTAACAAGGACAAAAAGAACAATGTTCACTAGGTGGCAGCATCAGCTTGCTAAGATTGCCTTGACTTCCTGTTCTAAGTTTCTCTAGGCAGAGTAGAGGAATGCTCACACACTGGGTATTTCCATATATAAGTAATTATTATTTTATGTTCATCTGTTTTTGAATGCGTGTATGTTTGTGTGAGGGTATCAGAAGCCCTGGAGCTGGAGTTACAGACCGGTGTCAGCTGCTATGTGGTTTGGGGGTGGAGGGTCAAGGGGAGTGTCTTGTGGAAGAACCAGTGCTCTTAACCACTGAGCCATCTCGCTAACCCCTCCCTGTGCTTTTCAACAGTTCTGTGGACAAGGGCAAGAGAGAATTATGAGCTGCATAATAGAACTATGGAGTAGGTTGATAATTCACTAAGCAATTGTATCTAAAAGGCAACATGTGGCTCAATGGTAATCAACCAATAAATTTCTTGTAAACCAGAGTCCCACTCAAATTTCTTTTATTTGGAAAGAAGAGACTAGTTCGTTTGAGATAGATTCTTGCCATGTGGCTCAGGATAGCTTTGGCTCTGTTCAGTGAATTCTAGACTACTGAGGACTATAAGTAAAGGTTTGAATGAGAATATCCCCTATATACCCAGCAGGTGGCGCTGTTATCGAGTTCGTCCTTGGAGGAAGGGCCTCGCCCGCAGGCAGGTTTTGAGCTCCGTAAAGATTCACACCAGCTCTCTTTATTCTTTTTTCTTGGTGTTTGAAGTTCAAAATGTGAGAGTTCAGCTTGCTGTCCCAGTTGCCATGTCTTCTGCCTGCTGCCATGTTGTCCCAGCCATCGTAGACTCTAACCCTCGGAAATAGTAAGCTCTTCCATCAGAACGCTTCCATAAGCTGCCTTGACTGTGGTTTATCATTGCCTCTTAAAAAATGGAGGAGGAGGAGAAACAGAAGAAGAAGGAGGAAGGAAGGAAGGAAGGAAGGAAGGAAGGGAGGGAGGGAGGGAGGGAGGGAGGGAGGGAGGGAGGGAGGGAGGGAGGGTGGATAATTTTTTTAAAAAAAGGTTAAAAAAGTGCACACCAAATTGTTAAATGCTGGTTACGTCCATAGTTACCAAGAGAGTAGGTGGGAAAGGGGTAACAAAAAGTAGAATTAAACATTTTTTTTCTACATAATGTGATTTTTTTTTAAAATAAAGGTTGTATTAGGTAATGAGTTCTTTTTTAAAAATTTGTTGGGGGGCTGGGAGAGATGGCTTAGCACTGAGGAAGACTGACTGTCCTTTCAGAAGTCCTAAGTTCAATTCCCAGCAACCACATGGTGGCTCACAACCATCTGTAATGGGATCCAATGTCCTCTTCTGGTGTGTCTGAAGACAGTGACAGTGTACTCACATACATACAATAAATAAGTCTTTTTTAAAAAAAAAATTACTGGAGACTGAACCTAGAACCTCACATGTCAGAGTCAAGTACTCTAGTACTGAGTCTCAGCCCTTCATTAGTAACTTCTGTGCTAAAAATAAATTCAAAGTCAGACATGATGGTGCATGCCTTTAATCCTAGCACTCAGGAGACAGAGCTTGAGACCAGCTTGGTCTATATAGTGAATTCTAGGCCAGCCAAAGCTGCATAGTGAGACCCTATCAAAAAAAAAAAAAAAAAAAAAAAAAAAAAAAAAAAGCATATAAAGTGAATGACTTTTACGTTGAAAAGTACAATTCGTAGTGTGATCAAAATGTAGCTTTTCGCCTCTCACAACCCATTGAATATTTATTCCGTTTATTCCCCTTTTCACATTGCCTTCCTCAAAGCATGGCCCAAGACTCAGCATCACAGGCGTCAGTGGGAGCTTCTCAGCCGCGCACACTCTCAGCCTCCACCCAGACCCACTGAATCACAACCTCTCTTTATAGAAGAGCCCAGAGTGACACTTTTGTAAGCTTTGCAAAAATCAATGGTGTCTCTACTTCTGTCAGTAAGGGACAGCTCTGCAATGAGCTTAGGCCACAGTCACAGTTTCAATACACAAATTAGGATCCCAGCCTCAGGTGATAACAGATATCTAATCCTTATTCACAGGAAAGCCTTTGTCCTCTCGTCCAGGGAAGAAGCTCTCTCTACCAAATGTGAAGGCTGTGTCTCTCCACCCCATTCCCACACACATTTCCATGTTTCCTTCTTCTGTTTACATCTGTGTCTATTTCCTTTGCTTCTCACCTTGGCAGAAGGAGAAGGAGAAGAGGTAAAGGACAGAATGGGTAAACAGCAGGATTCTGTAATACTGTTTGGACAGGTGACTTCCTGTTCTCTGAGCCAGGCACACGTCAAACACCAACTGTTCCTTGTGGGTTGCCCTGGCGTTGTTCTTATTTTGATGTTAATTCTGCTTCCTCAAGAGAGGCTGCTCAAGGAGTGAATCCAGTACTCAGGTAATCTCACGTGAACCTTCTCCCCATTCTAACTGGTCAAATAAAGGCTAGAGCCTGTGATTGAGCAATGGAAGGGAAAGTGGGGCTGGAGATCTTGGGGGGAAGAGAGGAAGGAGGAGAGCAAGGCGAGGAGACAGAGGAACACAGAGGAAGAGGTGGAGGAAGATGGAGCAGAATCACGTGACCTGGAGGAGCTGTAAGTAACAAGGGATCTCATAGTTGGGGAACAGGGTAGTGTAGTGTTATATCTAGGTATGCAGCTTATAAATATAACTGAGTTGTGTGTTCTTTGCAAAGGCTTATTGGTGTTGGAGACTTATAACAGTTCCTAGGAACACTTTTATGGGTGTTTTAGCAATTTTAACTTCTGGTAAATATTCTTATGAACCTAAATAAGATGCATCTGTCTTCCAGATGTTCATTTGCACATCTTCCCCCAGCCTCTAAGAATCAAGATGTAAGTCCAAGTTTTTGGTGTCTTTTCTGCCTGCCCTGGGGACTTATTGCAAAAGAATCAAGACACGTTTTCTCTCTGCAGTCATTACAGAGTTCCAGGATGTTGTAGAGAAAATATTATGTATCTGTATGGATTTGGCACCTGTCAGTAATTCATTTGATGGCCTATAGCTTCAACAGGAAATAGGAGGTGGGACATCCAATAGGCAGAAAGGATGCTGGGAGAGTGCTGGGTGAGAGAGATTCTCCTGGGAAGATGTGACAAGACAGACACACTGTACCTGAGCACAGCCACATGGCAGAATGTCGATTAGAACAAATGGGTTATTTTAAGTTATGGTCTAGTCAGAGAAGAACCTAGCTATATGGCCAAGGCATTTGTAAATATATTTTGAGTCTGGGAGCATGGGGCTGGGAGGAAAGACCACCCAACTTCAACACTCTGTGGTGTGGCTGATGCCGAAGAGGCTTCCGGTCCTATAGTCACTTTAGCTTCCTTGAGCCTAAATCAGGTTCACTTCCTGTTGCAGCTCCTAACTTCACGTGTCAGACCTGTCTGCTGACTCCATGTCACGTGTCAGACCTGTCTGCTGACTCCAGAGGGTTTTTCTTTTTTCACTAGGCTCCGAGCAGGGAAACAGCCTTTTTCCTATACTTCCTCGACGTGAGGAAGAGTTATGGCCAAAGCAAAACAAAACAAATCTCTTCACAAATCTTTTCTCCTTCCATATCCCGACCCCCGTCCTGGATCCTTGTGATTTCTACCGTTTCCTTTGTAGATTCTGCAAATGCTGACCCAGCTCCAGCGCAGTATCACTGTTTACATCCTATCACAAGTGGGGTTGCTTAATTGTAGAAACTAAAAATAAACCTTGGTTCTCATGCTATTTGCCTCAGACTCACCTCATCTGAAAAACTGTTGCCAGTTGTGGGTGTCACGTTCTCAATCAAACACAGACTAGGTGTTCGGGAAAGACAGGATGGAGAAGAAATTCTAAGTTAGAAGGAGTTGCAACTCCGACAAACAGTTGGAGGGGGGAAGAAGGGAGGGAAGGAGGGAGGGAA
>JANHMN010000007.1:77220774-77242807 GCA_030674055.1 Rhabdomys pumilio | reverse complement strand
CAGAAAGAGCTGGAATTACTGTGGTGGTTGAACATATCACAGATGAATAGCTTGCTTTCATTTGTCAGCAACCTTTGTGGTACCAGGCTTCAGGTAGACAGACAAGTCCCTCAGCTCCATAACCAGATGACCAAGGAGAACTCTTACATCTTGCATTTGTTTGAGAAGAAGGTGTATCTGGTGATGAAGGTGAGGGTCCGAGGAGGAGAATCTTGGCTGCTCAGGAGAAGGACCAGGTGGTGAAGGCAGAGGACCAGGAGCTTCTGTAGGAGGACTTTCTGAAGCAGTTGGTTTCTGAAGAGCTGGATTCAAGATGGAGGAATAAGCAGAATTTAAGGGACCTGAATGACGGGCAGGAAGCACATGCAAGTCAAATCTGTCTGGTCATGGTGGAGCACATCTGTAATCCTAGTGCTCAGGAGGCCAAGGCAGAAGGAACATTGCAAGTTCAAACCCAGCCTGGTCTACATAGTGAGCTGTAGGTCAGTCAAGGACACAAAGTTAAGACCTTATCTTAAAAACTGAAAAATAAACTGATGCCTGACTCTGGCCCCACACTGTTAGCTACCAAGTGAGGCAGGCTACTTCAGAGCAAGCTCTTATATGAATGTTTCTTCAAAATCTTCCTTCCTTTGTTTCAGCTAAAATTCTAGAATGCAAACTCAGTATACCCAGAGGTATCCCCACCTACCATTTCAATGTTTCAAGCATACCCTCCATTTCAGTTAAGCACACCCCCAAACATGTCTACTATCTTTTCTTAACCCACGAGTTTAAACTGAGCATGCTCAGAATGCACTGCTTAACTGAGAATGTTTAAGAATGGACCAACCTGCCGGGCGGTGGTGGTGCCCGCCTTTAATCCCAGCACTTGGGAGGCAGAGGCAGGCGGATTTCTGAGTTCGAGGCCAGCCTGGTCTACAGAGTGAGTTCCAGGACAGCCAAGGCTATACAGAGAAACCCTGTCTCGAAAAACAAAACAAAACAAAACAAAAAAAAAGGGAAAAAAGATAAAAAAAAAAAAAAAGAATGAACCAACCTTTACGTGAGTGAATGTATAAGTCTCCCATGGGAGTTGAATAAACTTCCCATGCTTTCTTTACTTGAGGAGGAAGAGTCTTGTTTTGGAAATAACACCTGTACTCTTCTTGGCTGACATTAAAAACAAATCTTTCTTCATGTTTGTATGCCTTTGTGTGGTGGTTTGAGTCAATAGCTCTCACGGGCCCGTAGGGAATGGCACTACTAGGAGGTGTGGCCTTGTTGGAGAAGTGTGGCACTGTAGGGGCAGGCTCTGAGGACCCAGAAGCACAAGCCTGTTCTCTTCCTGATACCTGATGACTCAGATGTAGAATTCACCATTATGTCTGCCATGTTTCCTGCCATGACAATAATGGACTCTGAACTGTAAGCCAGCCCCAATAAAACTATTTGCCTTTATAAGAGTTGCCATAATCATGGTGTCTCTTCACAGCAATAGAAACCCTAAGACGCTTGCTTCTGCTTGTTTTGTTTGATATTGAACTCAACAATATGTGAATTCACTGTGTTTGGTTACAGAACCAATCTTTCCTCTTTTTCTTAAAGTGGCTGTGGTACTTACTGGCAGCCAGGACATGAAAATGCTCTTCCTAATGCAAATTTTAGTCTGAGGTTTAACTGTCTCTGCTTGAGAATCGTTGGTGTGGAAGCCTCATCATTACACAGCCCAG
Organism: Rhabdomys pumilio; assembly: GCA_030674055.1. Taxonomy (NCBI): domain Eukaryota; kingdom Metazoa; phylum Chordata; class Mammalia; order Rodentia; family Muridae; genus Rhabdomys; species Rhabdomys pumilio. The sequence goes on along the minus strand of JANHMN010000007.1, from coordinate 77,241,095 downwards.
TTTGTTCTCTTTCAAGGCAGAATTTAATTTCTGGAAATACACTCTGAAGTCAACTTTTTCTTGTGTGTGTGTGTGTGTTTGTGTGTGTGTGTGTCTGCGCGCGCGTGCACGTGCTCACACGTGCATGTGTCATTCATCTTTGCTTCAGCCTTCCTCGGCATGGGTCACTCGTGGCACCCTTTCTTCAGGATGGTTATCATGATTCTCCCCCACTACTTTCATACAACATGTCTTGAAGCTTTCTCATCAGCCTAGGTGACTCCTAGGTGTGTGTCAAGTCAAACACGGCTTTCCTAATGGTAACTTCTAGAATGTGATATAAATTTTACTCTTTCTAAAAGCTGTTTGCTTGTTTGAGATGAGGTCTCACTGTGCAGTCCTGAGTGGCCCTTTCTACATATTATCTGCATTCTAGGTATGCATTCCATAAATGTTTAGATCACATAGGAATCCTGTATTCTATAGGAAGATAGAAGAGGGGCCAGCTTAGGTCTTGGTTTGGTAGATTCCACAGTCCAAGGAAGACATTCTCTTTCTGAACTCTCTGCCACCTTCAAGGACTTTGGATTATTGCCCTGTCTCTTCTGCCTTCACTCTTCACCTCCTTCCTCCAGATTTTGGTTGATAAACCCAGTCTTGTCTCATACACAGACACACATACACATTAACTCACCCTCTACATGGATCTCCAGCAGTGGGCTCTGCTTTGAAATTTGCCTGTCCTCAGTTGCTACCTCACACCAGTAGGAGCCAGAGTATTCTTCTGAGACTTTGGGGATCTGGAGTTCTGAAGAGACTCCTCTGATACTCAGTGGCCTTCCATCCTTGTAGAAGGAGAAGAGGAGGCGGGAGGCTGACCTCTGCAGGGACAGCTTTGTCTGACAGCTCAGGGTCACTGAACCTCCCTCTTGAGGCTCACTAGAAGGTAAGGCTTTGAGAACTGGGGCTGCAAACAACTCTAGGAAAAAGACAAGCAGTGAAGAAGAGGTCCAACCATTTATTCTGTACTCACCAGACCCGTAACGTCACTCAGACATCCTTTCCTCTGGTTCCATTAGGGAAGAGTTCTTTTTAGGAAGGTTCCATTTGAACTTTTTGACCTCCTCCTCCTCCTCCTCTTCCTCCTCCTCCTCCTCCTCTTCTTCCTCTTCTTCCTCCTCCTCCTCCTCTTCCTCCCTTCCTTCCCTTCTTCTTTCTTCCCTCTCTTCCTCCTCCTTCCTCCCTCCTCCCTTCCCTTCCTGCTTCTTTCCCTTCTAGGCAGGAACTAGAAAAGATCCACAGATGAGCACAGCTGACAACAGTCCAGGCTCTGGATCTGCGAACATCAGAAAACATAGATCTGGATGCTTCTGGGATCTCTGTTCCTTCTTACCCAAATCTACCACAGCCACACTCCCTCAGACTCTCACCTTGGATGGTAATAGCCACAGGGGATGCGGTCTCTCGGCTCCCAGGACTAGGGCTCCTGAAGATGCCGCTGCAGTGGTAGTACCCACTGTCTGACTTTTGCACGGCAGTAATAGAGAATTCTCTTTTAGGTCCAGGAGGACCCAAGGCTGAGCCCTCTCGGTAGAAGATGACCTGAGTCAGTGGCCAGTCTTGCCAGGCACGGCAGTGTAGAACCAGTGTGTCTCCTTCAAATATTGATGTAGCTGGACCTTGGAGGATCAGCCAGTCTGCGGCCCAGAGTAAGAGCTCAATATCATCCACATCCCTTAGGAGGTCCCAAGCAATGCTCATAGCAGATCCCCTAAACATTCCAGGTCACTTTCAACTCTTACTAGACAAACTTACTGCTCTCTGACCCTTAGAACTCATGTAACAAGCTGGGTGGTGGTGGTGCAGGCCTTTAATCCCAGCACTTGGGAGGCAGAGGCAGGCGGATTTCTGAGTTCGAGGCCAGCCTGGTCTACAGAGTGAGTTCCAGGACAGCCAGGGCTACACAGAGAAACCCTGTCTTGAAAAACCAAAAAAAAAAAAAAAAAAAAACCTCATGTAACAATGAGACCATTTTCTTTTTTCTCTGCTTCCCCTGTCTACTCCTGACCTCTAGTCCCAAAATATACTGGTAACAGGGGAATGATTTTACTTAGAGATTGAGCTTCGTGGTAGGGATTACTCACCACGTTTCCTCACTCCGCCTTATGCCTTCATGATTAACCCAGTGTTGAGAGAACAACTCTAGGGCATTTTGTCTCCTCGGGGCTGAGGATGGGGAACTAAGTACTTCTACCTGTGCCAGTTTCCTGAGTGGACTGGGGCTATCAGGAGTGACTCGAGACAATGGGACCTCACCATAGGAAACGATGAGATGGAAGGGCTTACTGAATGTGTAGCCCTTGAACTGGAAGTCAGCTTCACTGGAGTGGGTCATGTCCCCATCGTCTTCATTGCCCTCGTCCTCCTCAGCAGCAGCTTGGCAGCTGCTGTCCTCAGTGCTGATGGGTCCCTCACACTTCAGAGTCTCCAAACTGGCGGCTGAGGAGGGATGGCCCAGGGAGAATCAGAAAATGATAGTGCAACTTAGGAAAAGAAGACAAGAATGGCCCTCCGCATGGGCTCCTCTTCTGCCCTAGGGAATATCATCACAGGAGACAAGAGGAAGACACCAAACCTCTCTAAGAGACTCCTGTGGGTCTTCAGCATTGACCTTGGCTCACTGGCACTCAGGCCTCCCAGTGAAAAGACTATGGTTTAGGGAAAAGGGATGGGGGATGAAGGAACAGTAAACTCACCAACATGACATCCAGCTGTTGGTTCAGGAAACCAGAGGACAGTGACAGCCATGACCCCACAGCAGAAGGAGGAAAAGATGAACATGAGATTCTAGCATCCACGGTGTGCCACACACTGCTGGCACGTTCGTGTTCGTGCACTGTTTAATCTTCACGAGCCTTTCAGATAAGTGTGTTCACCACCATTTGATAATTCTCATTGTTAACAATGTTTTATGAGCAAGGTCACGCACTGTAGTCCAGCTCAGCCTGGAACTCACTATGTAGCCCAGGTTGACCTTGAACTTGCAACAATCCTCCTGCCTCAGCCACAGATATAAGCTACAATGCAACATTGTCCATTCTATAAATTTTAAAGAAGCAGTTCTACAAAATCAGATTTAAATGAGTTTAAAGTAAGAGTTGGGGGTTGGCTGGGAGATTAGGAGTTGGAAAATTGCGTAGTTTACACATAGGTGGAGCAAACATAGCCTTGTAACTCCAGTACACTGGAGGCAAAGACAGGCAAGGTCCCCAGGGGTTGCTGGCTAGCCAGCCAGCTATCCTAGGCTACATGGTGAGGCCCAGACCAATGGAAGACTTTGTCTCAATAAAGTACAATAAGAAGGTAGATAAGACCTAGGGAATGGGACACTTGATGTTGTTCTCTGACCCACATGTGTACACATGTGCGTGTACACACACACACATACAAACATGTACCCCACACACGCTCCTTAGTTTAAAAGGAAATTTAAAAAGGAAATCAGGCAGGCAGGCAAGCCTGAGGATGTAGAACATTTGCCTAGCCTGCAAAAGGCCCTGGGTTTGATTCCTAGCAATAGCATTCCTGTAAGAATCATGAATGGAGCAAGAATGTCAGGTGTGAGTTCAGAAGCAGAGTTTGTTTTACTTCACAGCACAAACAGAGTCTGTTTCACTCTTCTGAGCCTCCTTGTCGACATCCTGCCCTGACTCTCATTTTCCCAAAACTACTTGGCTCTTTATTAGAAAGAATATGTTGTTTAACCATTGGACCGAGTCTGGGACCCCCAGTGGAAGAGTTAGGGGAAGGACTGAAGGAGCTGAAGGAGATTGCAACCCCATAGGAAGAACAACAGTATCGACTAACTGAACCCCTCAGAGCCCCCAGGACTAAATCACCAGCCAAAGAGTACACATGGGTGGGTCCATGGCTCCTGATATGTAGCAGAGAACTGCCTTATCTGGCATCTATGGGAGGGGAGGCGCTTGGCTCTGTGGAGACTTGTTGCCCTAGTGAAGAGGGATGCTAGGGGAGTGAGGCAGAAGTGGGTAGGTGGGTGGGGGAGCACCCTCTTAGAGGCAAAAGGGGGGATGGGATGGGGGTTTGCAGAGGGGAAATTGGGAAGGAGGACAATATTTGAAATGTAAATATATAAAATAATCAATCAAAAAAAAAAAAAAAAGAATATGTTGTCTACAAAAGAGGTAACCACACCTCTCTTCCCCCTTGTTTCCCCTTTCAAGTCTCTTTCTTTTTTTGGTTTTTAGACATAGTGTTTCTCTGCATAGCTCTGTCCTGGAACTTGCTGTGTAGAGCAAGCTGTCCTCAAACTGTAAGATATACCTGCCTCTGTCTCCTGAGAGCTGGCATTAAAGGCATGCGCGACCGCGGGCCAGCCAATTCTTTTCAATTATCCCTACTTTGATTCCCTTTAATCTTGAACTTCCCCCTAGCGATGGCAAAGCTCTTTCTCCATCCTCCCCTCCGTGTGACCTTTTACCGTCGGGCTGCACTAGAAACCACGGAACAATTCTTTTCTACAATCTCTCTCTTAGGTCCACGACTGACCCGGGATAGGTAAAGTCATTTCTCCCAGCTCTGGCTGCTCCTTGCCCTGCTTAGACCTCTCCCCATATTCATATGTTTACTTGTCCACTCCACTCTCTCCCATCCCGGGCACCTTTGTCTCATCCACTCCCAGTGCCCCTGACTCTCGGACTTGTTAACTTCCCTATCAAGTCTACTTCCCGGTTCCCGCTGTCTTAGTACCGGTGTTTTCTTTAGCTCCGCCCTCTTCTTTCTACCTCTTTTCAGTTCCTCACCATCAGACGTCTGTGCTCAGTGTCCTTTTGTTTGTTTCTTTAAAAATAATAAAGCATCAAGGCTGGAGAGCAGGGTCAGCTATTTAAAATACTTCTTGGACTTGCAGAGACGTCTGCATGGTGGCTCCCAGCCATCTAGAACTCTAGTTGCAGGGGATCTGATACTCTCTTCTGACCTCTAAAGGCATCAGGCATGCACACAGGGAACAGACATTCCCTCAGCCCAAACAGACACATATAAAGTTAGTTAGTTAGTTAGTTAGTTAGTTAGTTAGTTAGCTAATTAATTAAAGTTAAAGCCTTGTTGGCCTAGGTAGCATTTCTACTTGATAACCTTACATGGTTCTATGGAAGGTATTATTCTCATTTTTACAACAGAGAAAAGTAAATTCAGATATATTAACAGTGATTTAAAACAAAAACTAAAAACAGGATTTTGTAGTACATCCCTGGATGGTCTGGTACTTACAATGTGACTTGAGCTGACTTTGAACTTAAGGCAATCCTCCTGCCTCAGGCTTCTTAGCCCTAAGATTACAGGTACATGCTCCTATGCTCAACAGAAAGGGAATTTTTCAAGTGATACAGAAGTAGTAACTGGGAGAGGGGCTTGAAGTCAGAATATGTGATACAGACCACAGTTCTTGCTACAAAACCAAAAACCCTGGGCCTCCCACAAATAGCTATTGTTTTGGTGGAAGACCATGCATATGAAAGGATTATTGTAGTGTTTGGATAGAAGCAATAATAACAAAGTGTCAGAGGCAGCCACTGGGGATCCAACAAGGCTTCTTTTGTAAGATGCTAGCAAGATGGAGTCTGTAAGGATACTTAGATGCTTATAAAGGAGGGGACTGGAGAGTCATGGCAGAGTTCCTTTCAGATGTAGCTAACAATAAAAGCAAACCTCAGAGGCAGATAAGAATCTGAGCTGTGAATGGAAATGTGGGCTGGCTGAGTTTTTTAGAGTGGGAATGGGAAGGCTTTGGGGGTGCCAAAGAGACTGAAGAGGTTTAGTGGGTACCAGGTTTGGGGTTTCATGTGCCACGACAAGAGCTTGAGTTTTAGAAGTCCCTCTGGATGTAGAAAGAATTCATTCTTCCAGAAGAGGCTGAGACAGGGTCGGTAAGGACGCCATTGCACAGCTCAGTCACACTGAGTGATGAAGGCTTGTCTTAAGAAAGTATTTGTGGTGCTTCGGGAAGGAACTGATTGAGGAAACAAAATAGGAGGTGAAATTTGCCAACGTTGATGATTCAGAGAGTGACAAAGGAAGAGTTCAGAGCGCATCTCGGGTTTCCAGCCGAGGGCTAGTGCAGTGAACTGAGAGCAGATAAAAAGCAGTGAGGATTCAGAGGATGTGTGAACTCATCTCTGGTCATGTCGTGTTGGTACCAGTGACACACAGGCCAAAATGTCTGTGTAAAGGTTAATATTCAAATGTGAAAGTCAAAAGCATAATTAGAGCTTGGAAGTGTGTCTGAAGCTCTAAAATATACAAGTGCTGCAGACAAAACATACACATACACGAATACAGTCTCATTAGGACACTGGGGAGAGAGGGAGGGAGGGAGGGAGGAAGGAGGGAGGGAGGGAAGAAGAGAGAGGGAGGGAGGAAGAGAGAGAGAGAGAGAGAGAGAGAGAGAGAGAGAGAGAGAGAGAGAAAGGGGTGGGTTTAACTATAGAGGACACTAGAGTTTACATAAGGCAAGAAAGGCTACTGAAGGATCAAAGACATCCAGGCAGCAAACACAGTAAATGACATCAGGAAAACAGAGACTGCAGGAGAGAATAGGCAGCCAATAGGGCAACAAAACAAAGAGACCCGTCATGATAAGAACTGAAAAGTGTACAGTGACCTGGTTAGTGCAGAGGTCACTGTACCCTACGTAAACCAGACTCCAGTGGAGGCCATGCTGCAAGCACCTAAGGGTGAGCAGGAACGGGAGGCGGAGCCAGCACGCCTGCACTGCTCTGTTGAGAAAGTTTATTTGAAAAGTAAGAGCTAAGGTTTGCAGTTGGCAAAGGATTCATAGTCAGAAGGGACTTTTAGGATGGAAAATATCTGAATTTTTATATTTAGAAAGACCCATTCAGTCCCTCACACCAGACTTGGCCTCTATCCGTCCTTGTCCTGCCCGAACAGTAATTCTTTGCAAAGTCAAAGCCAGTCCATATTTCCTACCTGTGAGGTTTTTCTGAAGATTAGGCATATCTCACTTCCACACCAACATTCAAACATTTTACTTACCCAGTAACATCTGGGTTGCCAGGAGCACAGCAGGACAAACATAAAGAGCCCACGCCATGGGCACACAGCTCAGCTTCATGGGGACTGTGTTTACACCTCCTGCAACCCCAACATACTGATTTTCTTCAACATGAAACCTCTCAAATTAGAAAAGAGGAAATAAATCTAACTGCCTTGCCTCCACACACCTGTGGCCAAGTCTCTGATTGGCTCTTGTCATTCAGGTTCAGCCAGGTTGCTTCTGATGCCATCTTTTATCATTCAAGTTGGAGATGAAACACTAGGGCTTTCGATTGTTAATTTCTTTTTCTTGTTGAGTTCAAAATGTGTTATGATTGGTGTTCAATTGGTCTTCAGACTACATCTGGGGGAGATCAACCCAACAACAATCCGGGTCACTGGAGACAGGAGGCAAGAAATGAATGGAAGAAAACCACTAGGGTGTGAACAGTGTGATGTGGAAGTGTCCTGCTCCTCCTGTTCCAAGCTTTACCTGTGTCCAGTGATTAAAATACAGCAGGAGAGAGAGGAGGACAGATTGATAAGGGCAGCTGTCAAATTAGTCTCTACTGGCTCTGCCCATGCAAAGTCTACTCAAACTTGTACCCAAGTTTCTCCTGACCCGTGTCTTAGCTTTGTTTCTGTAGCACAACACAGGCTCTACAGTCTTGATGCAACGCTGCATACAAGGCAGAGTTAGAACCATGGAAAAGAGCAAAAAGAAAAAGAAAATCCATTCCCAGAGACCCCAGTAAGAAGCTCAACCATCAGGTTCCCTGCCAAAGCTCAAAGCACTGACTCTGAGGACTTGGAGACAGGAAGTATCCAGTCCTAGGACAACTGGAAGAGACTGGGGAAAGTGGGTAATGTGGAGGCCGCGTCATCTCTCTCATCCCTGTGTGGACCTATGGGAACCATGGCCCCCAACTCCAACTGTTTGCTCGGTTGCAGGCCCTGTGCCTCTTTGGGGCAGAGATCCCACCCTTCTCTCCCTTGTCACACCACCCACACCCAGGTCCCACATAGGGTGGAGTGCCATCATAAATGTGGGTCTCACAGGCAGAGGGGGTGGGGCCGCATGGCCAGTCACTTATGACAAACAGGGCAGGCAGGTCGGCCACGTGGTCATGGGAGAGTACGGTTTTCTCCACTTAGCATAAGCAGTTAGAATAACTTTTCCATTATGTAAGAAGTGTGTGTTTTTGTGCAGATGGCCCCAGGGAGTCCAGAGCTGGTTGAATATGGGTGTGGGGGAAGGCAGTGAGGCAGTCAGTCTTGTAGCAGATGTGGTAGAAAGACCCAACAACTTCAGAAGAGGAAGAGCAATGAGCCAGCCCTAAGATAAGTTAAATAAACGAATTGTGTTTAGATAGACTTTTACCCCTAAAACTGCCTCACAGACCTTCTCATTGGATAGGACAATAAGGCTTTTGAAAAACTTTCCCCTGCTCTCACAACCTCTTGATAAATATTCTCCATGCCCTCTGCACCAGCCTTTACAGAACCCACCCTCAGTGCAGAAAGGAAGAAGGCTTCTGAAGGTGCTACCTGGAGAGCTTGTTCTTTACAATAGATTATCCACTTAGCCGTGTGGAAGATTGATACAGTTGAGGCTTGATTGATGAACTCTTCTGAATAAGTGTGAAATCCCCACACCAAAGAGACTTGAAGGAGCGATATTAGGATGGCTAAATGCTGAGAGAACAAATTCAGTTCTTTGAGTTGGATATGCTTTCCAGATTACGTCAGACTACTCACAAAGACATGGGACAAATCCAGCCCTCATCCGTTCCAAGGCCAGTTCTTTGAGGCCTTTCTCAGCTGTGCTTAGCTTGTCACTAGTAGGCCAATATACTTTAACAAGGTCTTTAACAAGATATGTATATATTTACCTTTTTGTAGAGTTTTTTTTTTTTTAGTCTATACTTTTTTTTTTAATTTTTACTTATTTATTTATTTTTGAGACAGAATCTCTTTACGTACCCATGGCTGTCATGGAATTCACTGTGTAGAATAGGCTGGCCCCAAATTCACAGAAACCAGTCTGCTTCTGCCTCCGAGTGCTGGTTTTTAATCTTTTATGTGTACAGTGTTTTCACTGCATGTCTGGCTGTGTCAGAAAGAGGGCATCAGGTCCCATGAAACTGGATCTACAGATGGTTGTGAGCCACCATATGGGTGCTGGAAATTGAATCCATATCCTCTGGAACAGTAGTAGCCTGTGCTCTTAACTGCTGAGCCATCTCTCCAGCCCCCTCTCTCCTTTTCTTTAACAGTTTGACCCAGGATCTTATTGTTAGCTTACAGGAGACTCTACTAGGCTCCTCTCAGGGACCTAGCATCTTAAGGACCCTTGGCTGCCACTGGGTACCCCAGATATGGGCTACATATAAAAGAACTATCTGCCAGCCCAGTGCTCATTCTCTCTCTCTCTCTCTCTCTCTCTCTCTCTCTCTCTCTCTCTCTCTCTCCCTCCCTCCCTCCCTCCCTCAGTTCCCGGTGGTTTCTCTCTCTTTCCGTCTTTCCGTCTGTCCGGCCCTATTCCTTCTCCAGGTCCCCACTCCTCTCCATTCCCCAATGAGTCCCCTTTATACCAGATTTATTGCATGCTATGTTACTCAGGGGCACACCTTGTCATTGGCCCACCAGGTACCTCTCATCCCATTATATTTTCTAACACTTAGCTGTAGATCACACTGGCCTAGGACTCATATCTATCCCAGACTGACTTTGAATTCACAACAATCCTCCTGCCTCAGCCTCTTGAGTGCTCTACAGGCATGAGCCACTACATTTGGATATGTTTTTAAACTTAAGAAAAATGTTGCCTATCCTTACAGATTGCATTAGTCAGATCACCCCATAAAACTAAAACTAATATAAACATATGAGGAGCTTATTCTAGATTCTAGCCCATGTGCTTATGCGGACAAGCAGATCCCACCTGCTTTCTGCAATCAGGAGAACCAGGAAAGCTTGCCGTGTACTTCAAGTGCAAAAGCTTGGCTATCAGGGAAGTCTGTGGTTTCTCAAGCTAAATCTGAAGAAGTGAGAAGCAAGAGTGTTGATAGAGGATGGCCCGGCTCAAAAAGAGAAATCAGGTTCCCCTTCCTCTGCCTCTGGTTCTCTTCAGATTCTGAATGGATTGGGTGTGGGCCATCTGCGTGGATGAGGGTAGATCCTCCTTCCTCAAACTACTGGCTCAAACATTAATTCTTTCCATGATTCCTTCATAAACACAGCCTGAAATAGTGTCTTGCCAGCTCTCTGCACATCCCGCAGCCCAGTCATGTTGGCACATGGTGATTGTACAGTCCCACTAGCAGTGTTAGAAAACCCCAGTTATTAAGGACTGTTTGTTAAGGACCCGTTTTACTCCATATGGTGTAAAACAGTGCTTTCATGGGCTAAGCCTTATTTTGAGAATCCCTATTTTATAAGCAGATGCAGAAGTAGGGTGACTCTGTACCTTGAGGGGCATGTAAACAATACCACCATTCCAGCACCGCCCACAAGGCACAGACGGATAAGCCTTAAAAGTGTGAAAGGTGCTACCACCACCCTATACATTTATCAAAATAAATTGGAACTGTAGGAACATGGGTAATAAAAAATCATATCAAGGCCCGAGAACTTGATAGACACATCAAACTGAGGAAAGAGTATTACCACTCTTTCATGAGGTCCATAACAGGGAAGATGGCAGTGGCCCCACCAACCTGTCATGTGACCATCTAGTACATATGTCAAAGTACTGACAGCCAGAGATCTCCTTACTGTCCTTAGAGCTCCAGCTCAGCACAGTCCTGCTGTCGGTACAGCCTACCTGGATTGTAACCCATCCAACTGGGTCTGCCATCATTCCGTTTGTCTGTCCCCTCATCTGAACCAGCTCCCGATCTTTGCTTCTATAACCGCTATGGTCCCACACCTTGTTTCTGATGTTCAACTCTGACCCTGTATCCTGACTCTACAGCAGTAATAGGCACAGTGTCTCCAGCAGACCCGCTGCCTTATTTCTGAAGAGACTTTACATACATATCCATTTCCAACCTTCAGACTCTCAGATTTGCTTTGAAATTTTTTTAACTCTTCAGTAGCCTTTTAATTCTTTTCAGCCATCTGTAACAGACAGACAGACAGATAGAAATAGATAGATGATAATGATGATAAGACAGATGATAGATACATACATACATTATATGTATGTGTAGATTATATGTGTATATATAGATTGATAGATAAATGGATGGATAGATAGATTAAAGATTCACAGTGTGATATGTGATCTGAGTGTTACTATTAGTAATTAAGATTAGAATAAAAGAACTTGCATCTGTATAGGCAGCTGTCAAGGAAAGAGGAACTACTTGGCAAACTGTTGCCAACAAACCCACCACACCTTGTAAATTTATTGTGAAAAGACGCAAATGTGTTAATATGGTTCTGTAGATCTATTCATGACATCTAGATAAATGTCTCTATTTTTTTCTTTTTTAAATAAAATCCGATGGTTCATTTTCAACAGTGCTTCAAGCCAACTCAGGTCCAGGTACAAATGAACAAAAGCAGCAGACCCCTGACAATGCTGCAAACCTGCCTTTTCTTCCCCACTTTCCCTCTGCTAAACTGGTGGTCCCCACATCCACCGAAGTGACAAGTGCAGAGGAGAGAACTGTCAGCATCGAGGCTTGTCTGTGAGGTCATGTATCTGACAAGTGCAGAGGAGAGAACTGTCAGCATCGAGGCTTGCCTGTGAGGTCATGGATCTGACAAGCTTTAAACTAAACAGGATGTAAAACATAGAGATGAAATCTCACAGGGTTTGGGGAGCAGGGGAGCACGTGACAGAAGAGAAGACATGACCTGACACCTAAGACCCTGCCTCCTGCTCACACATTTAGAGGAAGGCTCACACATTTAGAGCTTAAGTGTTCTCTGCACTCAGTTAAGCAGATGCCCAGTCTTGCAAGGTCATAAAATAAACTGCCTTGATTTCACTACTTTAAACTCTTATTATGAAGTGAGGAATACTGTTTCTCACAGTTGGCAATAACAAAAAAGCTCTATCTGGATGTGGTGGCACACCTGCAATTCTGAGCTTCTGTGTGGGCTCTAGACTAGGCTACAAAGTGTAACCCTGTCCAAACAAAAGCAATTATATTTCTGATTATTCACTTCTAGTATGTAGAAATACAAACGAGTCTCCTATGCTGACTTTGTAACCTTGTGGAATTTACCACTTATGCTGGTTTAGGAGTTGTTTGTTTTGTTCCGTTTAGAGTTTGTTTATTTTTTGAGACAGGGTATCACTGTAGTCTTGGCTGATATGGAGCTATTTAGACTGAACTGGCCTCCAATTCAAAGAAGTCCTCTTGTCCTGGCTTCCTGGGTTCTGGGATTAAAGTCATGCAATACAATAGCTGGCAATAGTTTGTTCTTTTAAATTTATATGCATGAAGCTGTGATGTGGTTCAGTGGAAGAAGGCCCTGGGCAATCCCATGTTCCTCTCTCACCTCAAAAACAAACAAACAAACAAACAAACAAAAAACAACCCAAAACCCTTTACAAAGACCATGTCATATTAAAATAGAGAAAATTATATTTCTTTGATCAATATGCTTTTTATTTGTTGTTGTTAACTATAGTGCATTGTCTAGAACTTTCCACATCATGCTCAACATGGGAGCTGGAGAAATGACTCAGTGGTTCAGAGCACTGGCTGCTCTTTCAGTGGACTTGATTTATCCTTAAAAACTACATGCAATTGTTAATCTTCCTTCTCAACTTGGCTGCATTTTCGGTCACCGTCTGCTTCTGAGAAAACAAATGGCCATTATCCTGGGAAGGCAACAGTACCAAAGAAAGAAGTTCGGGAAAAGCTAGCTCAAATATACAAAACCACTCCAAAGGTCATTTTTGTATTCCAATTGGTGGTCGCAAGACAACTGGCTTTGGTGTGAGCTATGGCTCTTTGGATTATGCAGGGAAGAATGAGCCTAAACACAAGCTTGAAGACATGACCTTTATGAGAAGAAAAGGACCTCCAGAAAACAGCCACAAGCTAGAGTTGGTGCTGGCAAAAGAAAGGGGGTAGAGTTGCTACAGTGTCCTGATCTGCTGAGATGGTACCAGTTTCTAAGAAGAGTCTGCTCTCTTACTCTTTCTCATTCTCTCTAACTGGAAGTTCTGCTCTCCATTTCCTGTTTAAGCTCTTGGCCAGCAGATCTTTATTATAGCCAATCAGTACTGAGACAACCTCTGATGATATTCTAGATTGTCTTTAGGCAGGTGTGGGAGGACATATTTACAAAATAGAAAAGCCAATGATGGGTCACAAAATTGACAAAACCAAAATCCTGTCAGCAATTAGCTCTCTGTTGGTACAGAATTAACAACTGAAAACATAGAGATGCACCTTCACACAGTGTAAAAAAGGTTATCTCAACAATCTTTGCTCCCAAAACTTTTGTTATTTTAAAAAAATTCAGACTAGCAAGGCAGATGAGCAGGTACAGGCGCTGGCATGCAGGCTTGGTGGCCTGTGTTCAAGACCTGGATCCCACAAATGGTAGAGGAAAACCAACTCCAGAGAGCTGTCCTCTGACCTCCACACTTACACCATAGCAAACTTGCGCGAGCGCACACACACACATTAAATAAATTTTATAGGAAGTTTAAAGGCCTGGAGAGATGGCTCAGTGTTTAGAGTACTTGTTCTCACAGAGGACCCAGGTTTGATTCTCAGCACTTACACAGTGCCTCACAACTGGCTTCCTCAGGTACTGGCCACACAAGAAAGAATGTGGAGATCTCTCTCTCTCTCTCTCTCTCTCTCTCTCTCTTTCTCTCTAATATATATATTATTAAATTTATTAATATATTATAATTAATAATTTAAGTTATGAATATATATATATATATATATATATAGAGAGAGAGAGAGAGAGAGAGAAAGATCTCCACACATGCCATATCTAACACACACACACACACACACACACACACACACACACACACACACACACATATATATATCCAGGCAAAATATTCATATAAATAAAATAATATAAAATATAATTTTTTAAAATTTTAAGTGCTTTTAGACTGGTAGAATGTTTGCCTCTCATTCATGAAACCCTGGGTACAAGCCCCAGTACCACCTAAAACTGGGCATAGCGGTGTAAGTATATGTAATTTCAGCATGTGAACATGGAAACAGAAGGATCACGAATTCAGGGTAATCCTTAGCTACACAGAAAATTTAGCCAGTCTGGCTTTAGGAGACCCCATCTCAAAAGGTCGTAGTTCTGGGTTCTGGTCCAGTTCATACTGTCCAACTGCTGTCGACTTTTCCCCCCACCATATGTACTGGTCCATGGTTTAATAACCCCTATTTTCTTCAAATCCATTGGTCTCAAGACTTTGAGGTTAATACTTTCATTTGTACATTTTATAAGTGAGCTTGAACAGTTTATAGACAGCTGTCACAGAATTTTCCAGATGTCAAATTCACTGAAGTGAATAAACACGTTCTGTAACCATGTGTGTACACACACTAACGTGTTTGAGCATGTGTACATACATTAATGTATAAATTGGAGGTCAAATGACAACTTGTGAGAGTCCGTTCTCTTTTTTCACCATAGGAGTCCCAGGGGATAGGAGGAGGAAATCAGGCTTAGGACTCGTGCCTCCATCAGCTGGGCCATTTTGCCAACCCACAGTGTATTTTAAATAACATTATTCTGTTAACTTTTTACTGGCTCAGCCAGCACTTTTATGACTTACTGCAGAATTCTAGAACCTATAGCAATGTTCTTCTCCTTCTAATATTTAACATGTATCCAATGAACAAAGTTCTCATATCTTGGCTTATTTGTGTCTGTCTTCCTAGAAGAAGAAAGAAAAGGAAGCAAGGAAGTAAGAGGGGAAGGAGATGGGAGAGGAGGAAGGGAGGAGGCAAGAAGGAAAAGAGAAAGCACGCTCAGAACTAGCTTGGGACTGCAAGGTAGAAAAGTCAGAATGGACCAACATGGTTCTCTCTGTGCTTACATCTTCTCTTTTACAGCCAGTTTTTCAGAAAGTACATTTAAAAAGCATGCACAAAGACGCCCCAGAATTCTCCTAGACTTCTGAACTATCTCTTATCGTCTGGGGAGTAGTTCCCAGTCCCTAAAGGTAGTCAAGTCTTTAGCCTCTAAGTATGGAATCTCATAGTGCTGCTAGCTGGGCATTATTTGTGTGTGTGTGTGTGTGTGTGTGTGTGTGTGTGTGTGTGTGTGTGCCAAAAATAAAATAAAATCCCCCTGGAAGACATTGTCATGAAGTCCTTAAATCTGACTGCTGACAATAAATAAAAGAATGAAGGCATTTAAGAGAAGATACGCTACCTATTTTGGTGTGTTATGTTAATCCCATTAGGCAAGAATAAGCCCACTACTACAATTTTTGAACCAAAATTGAGGCAGGCCAGGACAATGGACACTGGCCAGATCCCTATCAGGAATCACCAGAGAAGGTCTCGAATTTTGTTAGTTTGTTGCTTAAAAAGGTCAAACCCTTAGGGTCATGTACTTCCCACCTTTAGCCAGTGGGCTAAGCATTCATCGTGCCTATGTCTGATCAAGCACATTCTGTGTTACTGGGGCAACCAGCCTTGTTTACAGAAGTGAAAACATGCGGCTTGTTATCGTTCATGAACAACAGCCCCAAGCATTCCAGAAACTTATCTGTCCTTGAGCAAGTGGGGCTTAGAGATTAGAGGCATTTTCTCTTTGTAGATCTCTTAGGCACAGTTTTTAAAACAATGATTTTAAAACTTAACAAAACTTTAATCTTCACAGTTAATACTAAGTCCTTGCACACAGTGAGCCTTTTACTCTGCTGTGCCATCCAACGCCACACAATAGCAGTGAGGTCTGCCTAAAACACAGTAGCTTGGCTTTAAGCCCATTGTAAGTTATGAATTTTGATGTTTTTACTGGACATACTTTCTAGTCTTACAGAACTGTAATAGCAGGGCTGCGGAGACGATCTGGTGGTTAAAAGCACCTGCTGTGTTGTGCTTGTTAAGACCACCCAGAAGCCGACTCTGAGACCACCTGGAGCCAACTCCAATTTAGGAAATGGCAAGAAACAAGCATGGGGGTTTCTAGCCTGGCACACATTTGATTGGGGGCTATCATGGGATTTTGTTGCCCTTTAAAATAATTGGTTGATGCTGGAAGCCAAACCATAAACTTAACTTCCTTTTTCCTCCGGATTGGCGGTTATTAGGAAGTGAAGTTCTAGGGTCAGGCTTGTAACACAGGTTTGTTGAAGAGTAACCTGGAAACTGGTGCTAGAGAGGTCAACCTTAGGTCAGGTTCTCTAAGATGGAGTCTGAACCCAAGATCTGGCCTCTCAGTTGCTATTCCAGAGGAACTGGGTTCAATTTCTAGCACCCACATAGCAGCTCACAATTGTCTGTAACTCCAGTTCCAGTGGACCCAACACCCTCACACCAATGTACTTAAATTTAAAAAAAAATCAGCTTAAATACAGAAAACAAGATTTTTATTATTTTTTCCCATCATTCTCCAGTGTGGAAGTATTAAAGTAGTGTATCTTTGGATTGTAACTTGTTAGAATGTTTGCTGTAAAGTGATGTTTGATGGGGCCAAAGAGCTTACTCAGTTGTCAGGAGTACTGGCTGCTCTTGCAGAGGACTTGAGTTTCTTCCAAGCACCCACACGGTGTCTCACAACCATGCGTAACTCCAGTTCCAGGTGATCTGATTCCCTCTTCTGGCTTCGAAGGGCACCAAGCACTCATGTGGTGCACAGACAAAACACCCATATACATAAAATAATAATTTCTTTTAAAATAAAAAGCATGTTGTTTGGGATTGAGCAAGATGGTTCAGTAAGTAAATGTGATTGCCTCCAAGCCAGATGACCTAAATTCAATCTCCACATTGGAAAGAGGAAAATGACTCTTGAAACTTGACCTCTAACCTCTATATATGTGCCATGGTATGGGTACACACACAGACACACACATACACATATTCATGCACAAATGCACCCATTAAATAAAAATAGGTAAGGAAATGCAATTACAATACAAGGTTTTTAACAAATTTTTAACGAAAATTGGTGTTTTATGAAATAATTTTTTAATTGGCCCTAAACATACATTTTGTTACTTTGTGCTAAACATTTATGTGGACTTTACTCTTGGACAGTAAACGTTGAAATGCTGACCTGCTCTGTAAACCACTGACGATGCTCTGTGATGTCACTGCTGGATGAGCCTGACCTTGCTCTTCGTTGTTGTTATGTCAGGGGTACACTGCACCGTGAGATCAGGGGATTCCTCTGTGGGTTTGCCTCGGTCCTGCTACATTTACATAGGTCTCAGGTGTCAAACTCAGGTCATCAGGCTTGTATGACAACTACTTGACATCCTGAGACATCTTGATAACATTTAAGTCTTTATGTAAAACAACAAACACACACATTAATTTCATTAGTATAAAAATTTGTTTTCATCCTTAATAAATGGCCAAATTATATGTATACCAAAGAATTGTAAAATAAATTTACTTATGATTTATTATCACCATCATTGATTCATTGATTTTTTTTTTTTTCCGAGACAGGGTTTCTCTATATAGCCTTGGCTGTCCTGGAACTCACTCGGTAGACCAGGCTGGCCTCGAACTCAGAAATCCGCCTGCCTCTGCCTCCCAAGTGCTGGGATTAAAGGCGTGCACCACCACCGCCCGGCGATTCATTGATTTATATAGCTTTTTTTTTTTAATGTACTTACACACTTACAGTTGTGTAAAAAATTCCCAACTGGAGGCTTAGCTGGCTCTGTGGTTAAGAGCTCACTATGCACTTACAGAGGACCCAAGTTCCATTCCCAGCACCCACATCAGATGGCTCACATTCTCCTGGAACCCCAGCTTCAGAGGACCCTACCCATTCTTCTGGATTTCACAGGCACCTGTGCTCACATGCACATATACACACTCACACCCACACCCACATATATACATCATTAAAAATAAAACAAAAGAGATACTTTAAATTTTTTCTCAAGTGAAAAGTGATCATAAGTTGGAAAATTTAAGAGTCTGAGGCCAGGATGACCTAGCTGAATTTCTGTCCTGATGTAATTATCATTTATCTCTGAGGACAGGAAGCTTGTGAGTCAGAAGTTCCTCTTCAAGCAAGTAAGCTGGCTTCATCTGAATGGCTACCCGAGTCCGCTGAGTCCTCGCTGATGCCATTATTATCATCCCCTCTCCATGGCAAATGTCTGAGTCTCCAGTGGCATGACAGTTGATAATTGTGCAGAAATCACTAGAAAGAATTATAAAAGGAGAGAGAAGAGGTAGGACCCCACTCCACCCCATTCTTGAAAAATGTCTGCCTAGTTGTACAAAAGATATGAGTATTTTTCTCTTTTATAAACCTATCCTTTGGTCCTCATGTCTCCCACCTGTACCTAGAAGCTCTCTACCTCAAAGGGTCGAGGTTTGCCAGGCTCTCTCCCACTTCTATCCTTAACCAAGAACGAAAGTGTCCTTCGCTGTTCAGCTGGTGTCTGTTCTTGTTAACTGCCACAGTTTGGAACAGAAATCAAAACAAAACAAACTTAGTAATAGATTGTTCTCTGGACTCTTCAAATCAGTCTTAAAGGGAGTGATGGCACACACATTTAGTCCTAGTACCCAGAAGGCAGAGGCAAGAGGATCTCTATGAGTTCCAGGACAAACAGGACTACATAGAGACCACTCTGTCTCAAAAAAGAAAAAGAAAGAAGGAAGGAAGGAAGGAAGAAAGGAAGAAAGGAAGGAAGTGTAGAGTGAAAAATTACAAAGACCATTTTATAAAATATATACAGGCTCACTAGGTCCAAGAAGGTGAAACTGAATGTAGGATTTCAGGCCTTCACTGCCCTGGGATACATCCCTGGAAGAGTATTAACATTCCTCAAGCCTCAGGGAAAAAAACCTGCTTGTGGGCGGGGAAGGCCCAAAGCAGGAAGACACATTCCTGACCACAAAAAGATGCAAGTCACGTAGGTGGGGAAACACAATGACCGGGCTGTTGCTCTGTGTCTGAGCAAGTGAGAAATAGTTAATAAATAGCTGGTAATTGACAGGGTAGGGCACAGTGACGGTGAAACCACATTTTTGAGAAGAATGAGTGTACAGAGTAATTCTTCACAACTATAAACCATTCAGGGTGGGTTTCTCTGGAATGTTTCACTATTCTTATGTTATGTATCCTTGGCAACCCCTCACCCCCTCCTCCCTCCCCTGGTTTGTGGTTTTCTGCTTTAAAAGACCCCTTAGCCCATCACTCTTGGCCAAACCCTGCTCTTGAGAGAGAGCTCGTGGTTTGACCGTCTTGGAGTGTATGGGGGGTCGCGTCTTCCCGAGACTTGAGTTAGGGTCTCCCGAATTTGGGACTCTTCAGAAGGAAGGAAGGAAGGAAGGGAGGAAGGAAGGAAGGAAGGAAAAACTCTTAAAGTTCTTGGACTACAGATAAATCTTAAATGTCTTTTTGTCTTAGTCTCTGTATCAGTTACAGGTCCTTCTGCTGTGCTGGAAAGGTTTATTTGGAGTTGAGGGTACAGAGTATCACTGCAGAGAAGAGGTGGGGAACAGAGTCTGAGACAGCTTTTCACATTGCATCTGCAGTTGAGGAAGCAAAGAAAGATGACTGTCCTTGATAGCTTTTCCCTTTTCACGAAGTTCAGGACTTCTGTTCCTGAATGTTCCTGCCCACACTCACAGTGGGTCTTCACATCTCCTTTAATTTAATTTAGATAGTTCTTCATAAGCATGCCCAGAGGCTTGTCCCCTAGGTGACTCTATCAGGCTGGCAATCAATATAAGCCTTTAAAGTCTCTTCATGGTGACTCAGCAGATGTGTTCAGCAAACACCAAGGTTTATTTTTCCTTTCTTTGTAGCTTTATTTGAGATTGCCAGCACAGGACAAAGCCTTTAGTTCTCAGCCACCTTAGACATTCTCACTTAATGTGTTAATTAATTTAATGAATTGTTGAAGCAAAATTCCTAGCAGAAGTAAAATAGCCTAGAAGGTGTAGGATACAAAACGTACTGGGTCCGTGGCTTGCACCTGTAATCTCAGCACTCCGGAGCCTAAGGTAAGAGTGTGACTCTTTGAGAAACACATTAGCACCCCTCAAGTGTATGTTGTCACTCTATAGTATATTGTCACTCTATAGTATATTGTCACTCTA
>JANHMN010000007.1:77169239-77220764 GCA_030674055.1 Rhabdomys pumilio | reverse complement strand
ACTCTATAGTATATTGTCACTCTATAGTATATTGTCACTCTATAGTAGAGCTTTTGCCCAGTTCCTTACTTTGTTCTGTCTCTGGATTCTTTCCCCAGTGGTAATAAGAACCTGGAAACAAACAGGTAGGGGTTTCTTCACCAACTTCTACAGCCAGCAATAGAATCACTAGACTTCCAATCTCCAACACACATAGCCAAGAAAATGACACCACCTGTGATATTCTTCTGATTCGACAGAGCAATTTTACACGCACTTATTCTACATGCTAACACAGAGATACCAGCTATTGTTGCCCAGCCAACAAATTCTGAAATAAGATAACCAAATAGAGTTATATTCTTTAAGATAATTTGGGGGGGGTGGTCGGAGAGATGGTTCAACAGTTAAGAATATTGGCTGCTCTTCAGGAAAACTTCTGGTTCCAGGAACACAGCTGAGCAACAGCCCCGGAAGTGAAACATCCAAGTTAGTACAGAGGAGAAACATCGTGTTGAAGAAAACGAAGCAATGAAGTGCTCCCTGCCTTTTACCATATGCAAACCAAATTAAGGTTCTCTGCAGTATTCCTTATCCAGAGTTAGGAAAAAGCTATACACACACATTCAACTAAAAAAAAAAATGACAAAAACCAAGCCTTGGCTATCTCTGGAGGAGGAGAAAATTGTTCAAGAGAGGAAATGTAATCAGACGAGTGTCTCTAGACTAGACAGTGATTGATCATCAGACTGTGGCAGGCTGCATGAAAGCATCTGACGGGGAAGTGGGAAGCCAATAGGTACAATGCAACAAGATCAGGCCCCAGTTCTGCAGCAGGAAACCAGTGGGTTAGATTAATATTGAAAGAAATACAACAGTATATTGCTTGGAAATATGGAAGTCAATTCTCAGAAGGCACAGTTGAAGGAGTTGAAGAGGACTCCACATGAGGTTCAGAGTGGAGGGGATGTGGGGAAAGAAGGAAGTCAGAAGTGTCTTGTGATCTTCCTGCATTGTGATGCAACTCAAATTAACAAAGTAGCATTTATTTCTCAAATATAAGCATCGTCGCCATCTTCACACATGTACTTACAGATATTCATGCAGAAAAACCAGACAGGCTATGTTTCCTGGCTACTGTGTAATAAAAGCAGGCAATCAAACAGATAGTGCTCAAAACAAACACAACTAATGCTTATAAATAAAACTTTGGTTAAGAAGAAAATAAAGGAGCTGGAGATGAACACTCGCTGCTCTCTCAGAGAACCTGAGTTCAATCCCCAGTGCTCACATGAAAACTCACAATCTCATGTAACTCCAGCTCCAGGCTCTGTGGGCACAGCACATGTACACACACACACACACACACACACACACACACACACACACACAGAGTCTTGATTTCTTTGCTGTCCTAAAATACCCTAACTAAACACAACTTGGAAAGGAAAGGGGTCATTACAGCTTACAGTCGCTTCATTACATGAACAGAAGTCAGGGCAGAAACTCAAGGCAGACACTGAAGCAGAAGCCTTGGAGGAGTGCTTTTCACTGTTTGCTCCCCTTGCCTTGCTCAGCCCGCTTCTTTAAACAGCCAGGACCACCGGCCTAGTGGTGGCACCGCCCACAGTGTGCTGGGCCTTCCCATACCAATCACTCATCAAGAAAATGCCTTCAGGCAAGCTGATCGAGCATTTCTTCAGCTCCTTCTCAGATGACCCTGCCTTGTGTCAAGGTGACATACATACATACATACATACATACATACATACATACATACATACAAGCCTTAAAAAGGAAGAAAATAAAGCTAAAACGATAAATTATTCAGAAAGACCATTTTTAGACATGCATATTTAAGTCAAATGCTTATGGCCAAAATATCAGTAAAGGAGAAGTTGCAGTCTTTTATTAGTTTGTTTGAAAACAAGAAATTTAGAAATAAGTAATATAACATATAAATCTAAATATAAAAATAAATTATTTAGATTTATATAAATTTATATAGATGTATATAAATGATTTATATACATCTAAATAAAGTAGAAAATATCTTGCTTGAAACCAAGCAAAAGGCAAAGTACTTGATTAATAAACCAAAGTTATCACCAGACAGAAAAAAAGAAAGCAAAACAAACCAACCAGGTAAACCTTTAGTGAGGCATCTAGGAGGGACAAAGAGACAGCGGTCAGGGATTTTGGTCTCAACAGTCACTCTTCTTTGAAAGGATTAAGCTGGGTATGTGATGGTCATCTCAGTCTTCTTTTAAATCAGTGCTTTAAGAATGGTCTATCCTGATTAATACACTATGACAAGAGCATCACAAAAGGCTTCTGAGAGTAGTGTCCTAGCTTTCAAGAGACATACCAGAAAATGATTAGTCACCTCCTTTTTCTAGATACAGGATGTGACATGTAGAATTGCTATGAGCTCTTGCTAGCCCAAGGGCAGTAGCCAGAGTATTGCAGGAAAAAAAAGGGATGGGGGAGGCTCAGAATTCTGATGCGAGGAGACTCTCTGTCTCTGAACTTTTTGTTATGGGAGATAATAGATTTCCTTATTGTTTAAACCAATTTTAATCACAATTTCCTGTTATTCCCAACCAACTCATCCTGATAAAAGACAATCCAAAAGGCTAAGAATGGAGGAGGAGTCCATGGATAAATATAAACACACAAATTAAAAAAAAAAATTGTTTGCAGGAAACCCTGAGTGTGAAGGACCACACAAATTGGGTATTGGTACACTCCTTTAATTCCAGCATTTGAGAGGCAGAAGTAGGAGGATCAAGGCTATCCTCAGCTATATATAAGGATTGTGAGGTCAGCCTTGGCTACCTGAGATCCTGACAAAGAAAGGAAGAAAGAAACAGAGGGGGGAGGGGAAGGAAGAAAGGAAGAGAGTAAGCAGCATCTGGCTACATGCCAATTAATAAAATGTGTGATTTTCCAGGAAAAAAAATACACCTTTTCAAAATTGTCTTCAAAATGTATAGAAATTTCTAATCAGAGCAATAGTGATATGGAGGGGGAGAGTAGTTTAAGCTCTCAGGCAAAAAGAGGCCATGTTGGGGCTGGAGAGATGCCCCATCAGTTAAGAGCACTGGCTGCTCTTTCAAAGGGCCCAGATTCAACTTCCAGCACCCATATGGCAGCTCACAATTCTCTGTAATTTCATGGATACAACACCCTCACACAGACACACATGAAGACAGAACACAAATACACATAAAATAAAAAGAGATACATTCTATTTTTAAAAGGCCATGTTATAAGAGAAGTCTATTGGCATCTATCAGAGATGCCAAACCTTACCCAAGTAATTTACATAGACAATGTAATTCTCCCAGTACCCTATAGTTTATGGAATTCTAAAGTCCATCTAGAAGAGAAACATAATAACGACCAAGAAGATCTTGAAACAAATGAGTGAGAGAAAACAGGGATTTCTACAAATCAAAATATCCTATGAATAAATAAGTATATGCTACTGAGGCAGGAAAAACAAATGAAATGAGGCAACTGACGAGGGCTGGACACGGATGTAGACCTGTGGGTGGGAGTTGATAATGATGTTAGATCCATTTCGAGTCATTTACTCCAGGAATGACACTGGAATACCTAGCCTCAGGACAGGTGCTTACCTTATACCAAATTAAAAAAGGACTCCCAAGTCTATTTAATTTCAAATCTTTTCCAAAGCATTTACGAATTTTAGATACATTTGGCAAGGTTTCAAGAGAAGATAGGTTTTTATTGAACTCTTGAGATTCAGAAAGCCTTCTCCAGGTTGCAATGACAAAACCTCCATGGACTTGGGGTGATTCTTTATTAACATGTACTAGAGGTTGAAAAGACTGAGGGACCAGAATCTGGTAAAGGTTTTCTTGCCATGTCATTCCATGAGTTAAGAAGGGGGAGAGTGGAGCAGGAAGGGAAGACAGAGCCAAACAATAGCAAACTCACCCTTTTAGAAGGAGCCATCCTCACAGAACTAGCTCCCTGCCTGTGGGCTAGACACTTCTTATCAGACCCCACCTCCCACCTCTGTTGCATTGGTGACTGCTTCCAATACGTGATTTCAGGGGAACAAATCCAAGCCACAGTAGTAAGAACATCAAATAACACCAGGTAGCTCCGTGGTAGAGCATGTGACCAGCATGCAAGAATATCAAATAACCCAGAAACTATGAGAGGAAAGTTTTATTCATTAATTCATTCAACAATCTATTGCATTGTTCTGGTCTCTGGAATACATTAGTGAAAAGGGAAAACATGGGACTGTTTTGAGCTTACATTTTAGTATATATGAGAATATATAAAAGAAGAAGATAGGTAATTATCTACATTGTACCATGGAGGAAATAAAAACAAAGAGTACTGGCCGGGAGGGGTCTTGCTAAAGAGGATATGAGAAAGAACTGACTAGATTCCATGGTGCACAGTAGGGATGCAAGAGCTTCTGGATGTGATCTCCCTGATGTCAGATAGCCTTATTTGTTCTGTGTGTTTGGATTGAACCACTAAGATCCATGCAAGAACGTATCCATGCAACCATGTCTTGGATCTCAGGGAGTTCAAAGCAGAAATTCAGGAATGAGTTTTTTAAATTATTATTCATTTTATTTGTGTGTGTTATAGGCACACGTGTGTAGAGTGCCTATGTGCTGCTGTGCAGGGGTCAAAGGAAAACATCTGGTATCCTGCTCTAGCTCTCTCTGCTTAATCCTTTGACATAGTGTCTTTCAATGAGCCTGAAGCTGGGCTGACATCCAGAAAAGCCCAGTCAAAATAAGTCTACAACATAATCACATGTATGGTTTCATGGATAGGCTTTCTAAAAACAATATCAAATATATATTAAAAAATCTGAATGTATACAACACCTACAACAGTGTTTATTCATTTGAGAGGCAGAGAGAGAGAGAGAGAGAGAGAGAGAGAGAGAGAGAGAGAGAGAGAACAGAGTCAAGGGGAATGAGGACAACACAGCATTTCTCCTTTTGTCTCCTTTATATGTCCACACTCTGAACTTATGTGGTTACAGCTGCCTGAGTGATTTTTGTGAACATATAAATATAATATGATCCGACTTCTAATCCCAGCAATTAGGAGGTAGAAGCCGGAAGATCAGGAGTTCAAGGCCATCCTTCAGTTACCCCTGGCATTCATCCAAAGTTTGACTTCCTGCGAACTCCTGTTGTATAACCAAGTGATTATTCTGCTTGCCATAGGGGAAAAGAGAAGAAGGAAGTGTGAAAACAAGGAAACAAGTTCACTGGAAGTGTCCTCAGTTTGAAGGGGAGGGGCACTGGCTCTCTACTCCAGATCCTCACCTGCCCTCTCCTCTACCTCCCATCTATGTCTACCAGGCCAGGTGTGGTGGTGGATAGTAGTGCATGCTCCTCATCATGGAGGTCTAAAGACTCGTCATCATGGAGGTCTAAAGGCAGAGGCTTCTGGACTGGGAGTTTGAGGAAGACTAACTAAAGAGGGGGTAGAGCACCATCTACACAACTGTAGAGATGTTGTCATTGGTGCCAAGATTGATGTTTTAAGGTCCTCCACACCCCTGTAAGGAACCCCTCACTCGTGTTTCTAAAAATAAGCCCAAGAAACTCACTGGTGCATCAAACTAGTCTTGAGTATAATCATATGACTTTGGTCTGTCATGAGGGCCCTACCTAGAGAAAAGTTAAACCATCTTCCCAAGAATTTTCTTCAACAAACCCCAGAGAGCTCAGTCTATACTCCAATCACTGCAGCCTTGAAAAAGTAAATAGAAAGACATTTTTACAACATTTTACTATAAAAGTAACATGTGACCTTTATAGAAAAATTTTAAAAATTGAAGTTCCTTATAAAGAAGCATCACTTCTGACAGGTTGGTACAGGTCTAGTTTATCATCGCTGAGATCATGCATCCTAACCTCAATTGTTCTTGTTAGCATGTAGTATAAGCATTTCCCATGTTGCTGCAGTCTCTTAACAACAGTAAGTTGGTTAATTTTATTGGCTGTGTGGATCTATGGCAGGAGAGTCTTGAGTTGAGAAGCTGTAAGTTACGAAAGTCATTAGTACAGTCAACCATCGGGAGCCAATATCGTAGTGTCTGTTGGTTTCAGGACTCACATAAGGGACTCCGGATGTTTTCTTTACTATCTGCAGCATCCCTTGGACCAGGAGACACTAGATCCTGGCCTTTCTGGTTTGCTTTTCCCAGTCACCAGGGAGACTAAATGTGGTTCTGGTAATCAGGCTCCCCTTCTTCATCCGGAGCTTCGGGGTGCTTGAGAAGTGAGTAGGTGATCGTATTCTCAACCTAGAGAAAGCAGAAATGGGCCATGAGAGCTGCAGAGAGGTCATGGGAAAAACAGATGAACAGGGAGCTGGGTAGGACAGGGTTGGGCTCCCTCACCTCAGTTTTGGCAGCTTCTTCGAGATCAGAAGGATTATCTGTGGATGAAAATAAGTGATCAGCTTGGGCACTGCTGGAAAAGAGGGCCCAATGTGTTGCTATTGAGACTGCAGAGCTAAAGCTCAGAGCAAAGACAAGGCTTGGCAACCCCAACCCAGGCTATCAGGCCAAGCAGTGCTGCCCCCTTCCCTCACCATCTGGGAATCCAGCCTTCCCTGCTGCCAATGCTGGCAAAGGGAAACAAACACCACCACATGCCACATTCTTGTCAGAAAATCGCTCAACTTTCCTAGAGGCAGACAGACTAGGCAGCTTTGAGGCTCTGAGAGGTTGGAGAATGGAATGCAGAAGGGTTTGGATCACAGTGAAATCAAGCCCAGATGTTTGCCTTCTCAGAGGGAGAGAAATAAATGGCTGTTCCCACATTGGACAAGTGTAGTTTACTCTTGCTAAAGCACTGGAGAACCAGGTACTCTATGACATTAAAAGAAGAAGAAAAAGAGAGAGGAAAGGGAGAAAGAAAGAGGAGAGAGGAGAGCAAGGGAGGATGGGAAAGGGATAAGAAAAAGATGGTTCTCTAATATCCCAAACACCACATTCTCTTATATTTTTGCCCAAAGTTCCTTTGCCAGTAGGAAAAGCAACCCCAATGTCTATAAACCATCATTTTGGGAAGAGAAGGAAGAAGTTGGGACAATGTCTCTAGTCTCTTCACTCGCTCCCGGAACACAGCCTTATTTGCCGTATTCCAAATTCTGCTCTACGAGAGTTCCCCCCTTTTATACACTTCTTAGCAATCCCAGCAGCTAACTACTCCTGTAGGGAAAACCTGGTGCCAGGCTGTATAAATGCCTTGTAGATGTGTATATACCAGAGTAGACAAAGCCAGACAAGAAAGTGATTCCAGTTGCGATTAGACATTTTTTTTTTTTTTGTAGACCTAGTTTGATCCTAGACGTAGAGCCACGGGGCCTGGCTGAAGAATGCAGACCTTGCTCAAAGCCAAGCTAAGTGGATGCTATTTTGCTCAAGCTCTCATATCTGTTGGCTCAGCTCTGAGTCACACCCCAGCTCCCTGAAGCGGAATCTACACGGAACTCTTTCTCCTGCCTGTTTCCGCTGTCATGGAAGCCTCTAGAGAACTCCAATCGCCTTTATGCTCTGTCTTTAACTATACTGAGGCAACTGCTACATTCTTCCTCCTGTATCAGGCTTTCAAATCTCAAAGCTATAAGGGTTCAGAGGTCATCTAAACCACTCATCCACACACTTATTCCTTCCCCACTATGGGGAACGACCTACTCTAGACTTAGTTATATCATGGTGGAAGGATCAGGCCAATGTTTTATTATCCTGAGTGGGCATTAAAGCCACAGTGTACCCTCAAAGTATAGCCTAGGAATAGCTGTAATCCCCTAGAATTTCCTCAACTCAAATCCCCTCTCAATATGCTATTAAAAGTTGAGCTGTGCTATGCCTATCACTGACTCTACACAGACAGTGAAAAGATCCTCAGGGTTACCTCGGACCTCTTTTTGTCTTAGGCTCCCCCCACCCCCTTTAATCCTATCGACCTCTGTCATACAACTGCTAACCCTATCCTTTGGGACTGTGCCTCATCTCCCCCAAAAGACGCAAACGCCTTTGCAGTCCTGTACTGGAAATGTGTCCAGATTCCTTGTTTGACTAGAAGTTTACTCACCACCCACCCTCTTCCTCTCTTTGAAATCAAACGCTCCTCTTCTCATCTCTAGTGAGATCCTCCTCAGGTCCAAGAGTTAGACTCAGAACTGACCAAGAGATTTGAGTCCCAGCTTTTGCCCATAGCCCCTCCCTCTCCTGCACTCCCACTGAACTTACATGACCTGCTGCTTGTTGGCTCCAGTCCAGATGGAGGCCCTGGGCTGACAGACACTGAGTCCCCAGAGGGCACTGTGTAGTCACCTAGTTCCTCAGGAAGGGTTTCTCCCTTTTCCCTGTGATCAGGGAGAGCTAGGAGGGGCACGTAGGAAGTTAGTAGGATTATGGGGTGAGCCCTGAGACATCAGGATCACGGGCCAGGGTCAGAACAGAGTTAAAAGGAACAGAGACCTTCCCTCACACTGGCAACTCTTCTCTTCCCCATAGTGACTAACCCAAGAGGACACCAGGACGTGTGACATAAAAGACTCCACTGCATTTTTCCTGGATTTGTCCAGCCTTTTAAAGGTGTGATCTGTTGGCTGGTGTGATGGAGCACACCTTTAATCCCAGCGCTCAGGAGACAAAGGCAAGAAGATCTCTGAGTTTGAGGCCAGTCTGATCTATTCAGATCAGTTAGGGCTACAAAGTGAGACCCTGCCTCAATGAAAACAGGGTAATGTTTCTCTATATATCTCAATGTTTGCTTATCATCCATAACTGAATCCCTATGAACCAATGTAAAGTGTGTTTTGAGGTATTAGGTATTAGTTAGTAGAAGTATTTTCCCTTTCTCAGTGGGAGACCTGCCTACAGCATTCCTCATTTTCACACTTTGGCCACAGCTTCTAGAATGCTCTTCCACTTTGCCTAGCTGATGCCTACCCCAGGGACAGCACCCTTCTCCACAGTAGTAACAGCTTTATACTTACGCATTCTCTTTTTAATAATTTATTTTCATCTTATGGGAATCTGTGTTTTTCCTGCATGCATGTCTATGCAAGGTTGTTGGATCCCTTAGAGCCAGAGCTATAGACAGTTCTGACCTGCCGTGTGGGTACTGAGAATTGAACCTGGTTCCTTTGGTGGAACAGTCAGTATTCTTAACAGCTGAGCCATTGCTCCAACCCCTATGTTCTTTGCTGTCTTTGAGGCTCTGGTACAAAGGCTTTGGCCTTATTCATTGTCCTAATACTCCTGTAAGGTGGGTCCCATAGTGCTCTTCATTTTCCAGACCAGTAAACCGAGGCCCAGAGGTTGACATAGATCTGGTGAGCTGTGAGCTGAGATTTGGACCACTGCAATCTGTTCCCCATGTGTATTTCAATCACAGCATCATACTGGCTCCCCAGTGAAACCTTCTCTAACTGTCCTAGCCAGGCTGACTGCCACAGTTTAGATCTGAGATGTCCATTAACATCTCATATGTTAAGTGCTTGGTCAAGATGGAATAACTGGGAGGAAGTTATAGAGTTGCCTCTCTTTCTTATATTTTAGATACAGTCTTGCTGTGTAGCACAGGCTGGTTTCAAATATGCAGTACACACCATAGCCCATCTATGAAGATCAGAGGATACCTTTGTAGGATCAGTTCCCTTTCTCCAGCTTAACTTGGATACCAGAGGTTGAACTAAGATCACAGGGCTTGTTGAACTGCAAGCATTTGCACCGGCTGGCCCATCTCACTGACCCTGGCTTCAGACTTTATAGTTCTTCTGCATTACTGTCCTGGGATGACAGGAGTGTGCTCTGACCCCCAGGTTACAACCATGTCTTTAGCATTGCTCAAATCCCTTCTTAGGAGTATCCACTGGTGTATCTGGTATTCCCCACAATGCTGAGAGCTAGCTAGGGGTAGAATGGAACTCAACGCCTAGAGTATCTAGCCCAGTTCATGGCACATCATAAAGTTTGTTCCAGTCTTCCTTAACAGATGAATTTGTAAGTAGGTGACTGAATAGAGTGGGACACTATCAAACGCAAATGAGTCTCCAACCCCTAGCTGCCCCAGCTAAGTAGGAACTGATAATAAGAGGGACCAAAGAGAGCCACCAACCTGGAACCTGCTTTTTCTTGAGATAGATCAAGGATACCAGGATAATAACAACGACTGCTACAGCAATTCCAGTGACAACAGCTACAATTGTCAATACCGGTAAAGGCCTGCTGGATTTGGGCTCTGGGGAAGACAGATATGATGACAGGTATTAAGTACTCTTCGTGAATCCATCCCTCCTCCAATGCTATGCCCAGTTGCTGTGTCTGGTCACTCATAGGTGTAATATATTTCCCTGAAACCTTATAAGCATAGGTTTAGTGAACAGACGTGTGCTTCCCCACGAACCAAGTGTTTCCACCAAACTAATGAAGGCACACTGGTTACAGGGTAGTAGCAGAAGAGACAGCCCTCAGAGGTAGTGGTGAGGATGGATCTGAAGCTTCCCAGAGTTGGTGGCACCACCACTATCTAGAACATGATATGCCTTCAAGAATGAACAGCTGTTACATGAGAGACATGAGGTTAAACTTCAGCTCCTAGGAGTGTCTAGGAGTTTAAAGAACCTATGTACCAACAACAAGGCTCTGCTTCCCAACAGTCTTGTCAGCCACCACTTGCAAGTGAGGAACTCAACCGTCGCTCGGCCATCACTCGGCCATCGCTCGGCCAGGCCTTCACAGCTCTCCTCTTTGCCTCAAAGCTCAGCTTTGTTCTGTGCACTCCTAGATCTCCGTGTAGGGCTATATAACTTTAGCCTCTGTTTATCTCCTCTTCTCCTTTTCCAACATCTTGACAGAGTCCACATACCTTGGACAGTGATGGTGACAGACTTGGAGGAGTACCGTGTCCTTCCTAGACTTCCTTCGCAGTAGTAGTCCCCACTGTGACTGTGGTTGGCTTTTGGGATAGAGAAATTACCATGATGATGGAACTTCACAGGTTTTCCATTCTGGTAGAACAAGATCCTGTTCAGCTGTTTGTTCTTCCAGCTATGGCACCTTAACATGATGGTGTCCCCTTCCAGAAACACCAGTTTAGGGGTCTGGAGCAGCAGCCAGTCTGAAAGACACAAAAAGTTCATAGCACTCAGAAGGCCAGGTCACTCTTCCTAGTGGAATATGATATATGAAGGGAGAGAACTTTAGTTTGACATCCGGTAGTCTTGATGTTCCACTCATTTGGGAGCTCTTCGATCTTAGGCAAAAAAGTTAAGGCTTCTGGGCCCCGCTTTCCTCATCTGTGAAATGGGTATGATTAGATTTTGCAGCTACAGTAGATAGTTCATGGTGCACAACAGGTATCCGAGATACAGGCATGTTCCCCTTCCTCTCCTGAGACAAGGGCGAACACAAGAGATGGGGGTGTAACCCTTCCCTTCCTGGCAGGAAAGATGACAGAATTCAGTGTGCCTGAGGAGACAAGTATGACGCAGATACAATAGAGTCTTCTGTTTGAAGGATGGTAGAACATCTTGAACTTCCAAAAATGTCAGTTTCTCTAATGACTAGTAATAAATGTGGAACCAGAGTCCAGCAGAGTGTGGGGCAAATCATTCGCTTGCTGTGGGCGTACTATGCTGTGGGCGTACTATGCTGTGGGTGTACTAGCCAGGAAATCTGAGATTGGTGATAGGAGGGAAATAAGTAAAGAACTCAATAGCAATTGCTGATGTGGTCACCTGATAGTTCTTCTTCGGGGGGTGGGGGGACCTACTTCTTTGCCAGGAGCCTTGTAAAAATCATTGATCTGCTCAGCAAAGATTTAATAAGCCCTGCCTCGTTCGGATGCTGCAAATATGAAGGTGGGCAAGACAGAGCTTTTCATGTCAAATGCCCACAAGCTGGTGGAGGAAAAAGAGTCAAGGACCCACCAGAACTGCAAGGGCGAGAGGTGAGGAAATGCTTGTGCTCCCCAGAACCTCCAGGGGAGAGGCCTCAGCACCCTCAGCTCAGCAGATGAGAACACTGAACCCAAGGTTAAATATGTCAGTCAGATTTGTACAGACAACTCTTCCCTGGGCTGGGATTCAGTTGTGGACTACTGGCATTTTTCTGGGTGTCATGAAGTAGAAGGGTTTCTATGAAGTAGGGACTTCCCTTTTCTGTCACATTCAGCTGCCTGTGTGCTTGAACTCTCTTGCTCAATCAGGACTACCACAACTAACAACTGATCACACTATTTCTCAGGAATTTGCATGCCCTCCACTAGCACACTAAACACAAGGGCTGGCAGAAGGGGAAACGAGTGGACAAAAAGCCCTTTAAGCAGCTCCCTGTGACGCTTCCCAGAAACCAGCCCACCCCTTTTCCTGCAAACTTTGCAGTAAGCAGATCCACCCCACTCCACCCCCCAACTTCTTGGTATCCCAGCTCCTCCCGGGCCAGCCTTTACTAACCAGAAATGACTCCCAGATGTACAGGGTCACTGAGGCCAGTCTGCTCCATTCGGCACCGATATTCTCCACTGTTATTGATTGCGGCCTTAAACGTGTAGTTGGCTTGGACCTGGCTCAGGATGGAGCTCCCGTTGTGGAACCACTGGGTAGAAGAATTCCCAGGGTTGTGGGTCCCTTCACATGTCAGCGTCACAAGGTCTTCCTTGAGCACCTGGATCCATGGGGGCTCAAGTTTCACCACAGCCCTTGGAAGATCTGCTGAATTTTGGAAAGAGCAAGCAGTATGAGGCAAGGAAGCCCAGAGAGTTTAAGCAGGCCCCAAGTTCCAGCTGAAAAGGCACCAGCATTCCTACTGAGGGTACCCAGGGGGGCACCAGGCCCAGGAAGCTGCTTCCATCGAATTCTTCTACTTATTCTATCCAGTGAGTCCCAGGGAACTCACCAGGAATGCAACTGATCCTCAGCAGGGTAAAGCAAGAGAGGAGATGGGAGGTGGCAAAGGAGACATCCCAGAAATATCTCTCACTAACATTTATTTACTTTCTCTTCTCCCTCCCTCCTGCCACTTGTCCCCTACCCCACTTGCACAGATGGATCTCTACATCAGGAGAACAGGGCATGGAGTTCTGTACTGGCTAGTCTTATGCCAGCTTGACACTCAAACTTGAGTCATCTGAAAGGAGAGAATCTCATTTGGGAAAAGGTCTTTGTGATGATTTGAATAAAAATGGTCTCAATTGACTCAGGGAGTGGCATTACTAAGAGGTGTGGCCTTGCTGGAGTAGGTGTGGCCTTTTTGGAGGATGTGGGTCACTGTGTTGGGCTTTGAAGTTTCAGATGCTCAAGCCAGGCCCAGTGTCACTCTCTCTTCCTGTTGCCTGCAGATCGAGATGTAGAACTCATAGCTACCTCTCTAGCACCACATCTGCCTGCATGTTGCCATGTTTCCTGCCGTGATGATAATGGACTGAACCTCTGAAACTGTAAGCAACTCCCTTATGAAATGTTGCTGTGATCATGGTGCCTCCACACAGAAAAAGAAACTCTAACTAAGACACCCGTCTTGCTACAGCGCACTAGAACTTACTCCTCGTATCTGACTCTGCCTCTGTGCCCATTAATCACTTTGTCTTCATCCCTACCTCTCCTCCACCACTCCAGGCTCTGGTCACTCACTCTCAGCTTCTTTGAGATCAACATTTTAGAAGCTTTCAATTTTACTTGGAGAGTGAAAGGCAGTTGAGAACAAGGACAGTTTGTGATAACTGGCCACATCTCACTCTAAAAGAACTAGAAGAGTTACTATCCTAGCTAGCCATGGCTTCTGACTGTCTTCCTCCCCAGGCAGAGGGAAGAGGAAGAATGGCAGGGCATCTTCTGGGAACAATGGTCCTTTCCTGGTCCTGACCTGATACTGAGCTTGGTTGCTGATACAGAGCAACTCCAGACAGACAAACCATTGAGCGAAGAGACGGTGACCCAGAGGAGACTGAGGAGACATAAAAAGAGGACTTACCATGAGTCCCAGCAACAAGATCTGTAAGAAAGGAAGCAAGCATCAGCCGGGGCCTTCTGCACTGAGACATGCCTGCCCACACCCAGAGCCCCAGGTCATCCCACAACTCAATTTTCATGGCATGGCCCTTTCCTGGGACTTCCTGGATGAAGCATACTTTCAGAAATAATTAAGCCCCTTCTTCTTAACATGTGTGTTGTGACCCTTTCAAGGGCTGAATGCCTTTGACTGCTAAGGTCCCTGTTGAAGTTTACACAGGATTGGTGCTTTAGTACATCAGACTTTGCCAAGGTCCATCCTGGGAGTAGGGTTTTTGTTTCATAGGGAGGGACTACAAATCATGTGAATAATTCATAATCTTTGTTGAAAAATAGAAAATACTCATGACAAAATACTATTGCCTTCGTATATATGTCCTCAGAATTTTCCCATGAACAACACACCCCCCCATATATATATATACATATGGGGTGTGTGTGTGTGTGTGTGTGTGTGTGTGTGTGTGTGTAATGCTTACATACAGACAAACAGCAAAGAGACAAAACCAGAAGAATGTTCTCCAACCTGATTTTTTACTAAGCTATACAAGATCTAATAGCCTAGTCGGTTCTCTATTGTCATTTGAGCATTTGTGCCCTATCCTACAATTAATTCTCTTGTGATTTATTTCACATCCCCATTGCTTAAGATTTAGGTTTTTGCTGCCAGGCAAATTTGATAGGAAAAAGAAATTATGGAAGGACACCATGAGGCTAAAGAGATGGCCCCGTATTTCAGAGCACAGGCCGCTCTTCCAGAGGACTTGGGTTTGATTCCCAGCACCCATGTGGTACACAGACATATATGTAGGAAAAATAGTCATTCAGAAAAATAAAAATTAAATTAAAAGAAAAGAACATAGATCTGTGACTTCCTGTGGGAACAGATGGGATGACACATGGTGAGGGAAAGGGACATGGGACAGGAATGCTGACTACAGGATGGACGTGTGGCACTACTGTTGGATATAACAGTAAAGCTGGCTCTGAGATAAGCAAGAGCCCAGTGTGTGCGCATGTGTATCTGCATCTGCAGTGCGTTTATGTACCTGTCCATGATGGGGATTCACAACTGCACTTGAGATGAAAAGGGCAAGAGCCCTCCAAGTCTGAATACTTTCAGGGATAAGAGGAGGGGGCGCTACGTGAAAGAGCATTTTTCTGGAAGTCTAGAAAAATGGATTCTGATCCCCACATCACCACATCTAAGTATGCACACTTAAATCCCTGCTACTCCATCCCTTTGTAATCCCAGAAATTGCTTTGACCACCCTGTGCCTTGCTGAGAATACCTAAAGGAAAAGATAAAGTCTCTGATCCCCACTGAAGCCAACAGTCTGGTGATAAGAATACGCATGTGTGCAAATGTAATCTTAGAAGGACCTTTGGTTTTGATATGGTCTCATTACATGACTGTGACGGGCCTAGAACTTACTTTATAGACCAGGCTAGCCTCCTACTCCCTGAGATCTACCCAGCTCTGCATTCCTAGTCCTGCACTACCAGACCTTATAAAAGAGACATTCTCAATGCCACCGGAAGAGAATGGACGAACAAACGCTAGTTCAGCAAAGGAAGAGATTCTGCGGCACTGTACTTGGCTGAGTTTCGTCGAGGGGAGAAAGTGAGGAGATGTTCATCGTGCAGCTTCAAGCATTCTATCATTGTGACAAACAGAAAAGGAATATTCCCTACGAAAGATGGACAGATGCTTGTCAACACTCTCAGCAAGTCTCAGCCTGACTGCTTTTTTGGTTAAAACAAACAAACAAAAAACCCACCCTTGATATTGAGGAACACAGCTGAAAATAGAGATGGCTGGAGGATTGTCAATGCCTAGCAGAATGGCAGGAAGTAAGAATGCATGCAGAATTTACACGTTGACTTTACCACTGTGATGGTTAGTCTACATTATCAGCTTGACCAGATTTAGAAGCACCATGGAAACATCTTCCATTGTGTCTTCAAGGGTGCTTCTGGAAAAGTTTAGCTGTAGTGCTAAGACCCGCCCCCAATATGAGTGTCTCATTCCAATGGGCTGGGGTCCTGGCTCAAGACCCACCCCCAATATGAGTGTCTCATTACAATGGGCTAGCTCGAATAAACAAGAGAAAAGGAGGAAGCCAGCAATGTACCAATATCCACCTGTTTCCTGATTATGAGTGTGAGGTGTCCAGCCAAGATGCCACCATGCCTTCTTCTCACCACAATGCCCTCGAAAGATATGTCAAAATAAACCCTTTCTTAAGTTGCTTTTGCCTGGTGTTTTGACAAAGTAATGAGAAAAGTAAGTACCGTGACTGATGCACAATGACCTTGCAGAGGCAGCTTTACTTTTCTCTGCTTTGATTCCTTGGCTTATAAATGGAGATGATGAAAGCAATACCCATGCTATAATTGTTGTCAGGATTAGTGATAATCCAGAGAAGGTATCTGTGAAGTTCTAAACATACCACGTGGGTACCTTTTAAATGATCACAGGCGAATTCCCAAAGTTTGCTGTTTAGTTCAGTAAACAACGAGAGGTTCGTTTTGGAGCTGAAAGTGCTGTGTCAGACTAATTGGGACAGAGGAAGTCCTAGAGATTAGTAAGAAAAAGATGGTTACCGGTGAACTAGAACACATGTCAATGGCCTGTGCAATATCTGGCTGCATCATGCCCTGACTTCCTCATCTGCAGTGAATCTTCTCTCGTCTCCTACAGTTTAGCAACACAGCCCCATGCTATACCTCAAGGTCTCGTCATCTTTTCTCCGAACCACACCAACTTCAAAAGCCACAAAATGAAATATCCAAGGCTTCAGTTGCAATCCTCCTCCAGTCCTCTTCTCTTCCATTTGCCCAAGTACAGCCTCTGTGATCATGTGATCACTGCCTCATCATCACTGTCCACCTCTGACTGTCCACATTCACCTCCACACGCACACATACCACACTCATCATTATCACCACCTCATTGCAAATTTCCTTATCTTTTTCTTGCTGTTGTTGTTGTTGAGACAAGGTCTCATGTAGCCCATGCTGGTCTTGAACTACAGTTCTTCCTGCCTTTACTCCTCAAATACTGTGGGTAAGTTCCCTTAACGTATTTATCCTTTGACTCCATCAAATGTGCCCATACTCTCTCATGACTTTGCTCGCTCATCTGCATTGACAATAGGAAGCAAAGAAGACACACGTGAGAGAAAGCTAAGCGACAAGACCGAGGAAACTTGGCATCTAATGAGACATAAGACTGATAAAAATGGATGACCAGGGAAGAGGTGGCTTTGCTCATGTAAATAGAAATATTATAAAGGTAAGAAAATGATGCTATGTTGAATTTTGAATATAAATTTTTGTCTGAGCTGACAAATCTATAGGTGTCTGATCAACAGGCAGGGAAATTAAGTATACAGGGGAAGAAAGAAATAAGCCTGGAAATTAGTGATGTAGAAGTAATTGTTAAAATACATTGGACTGGCAAGGGGGACAGTACAGAACACGAGAAAGAAAATAAAGCAAAAACAAAAAAACAGAGATGCAGAAGAGGGAAGCTGTCAGTCACGCTTCATTCTATATCCAAGAGACAATAATGAGAACTCTGTCCATGTCCAATGCTCACTGTAAGGAAGATGAAGACCTTGCACTTTAGGTCAGGAAAACTGTTTTGTTTGCTGATAAGACCCCAAATCCAGAACAGCGTCTGGCACAAAGAACTTTAGGAATCAGCAGAAAGACAGGCAGTAAAAGCCAAGTGTAGTGTCCTCTCTGCTTGGCTGAGGATGATCCACTGTGGGAGAAATGGGAACATGAGATCAGCGCAGTCCTGGAGCTTTACTGGGAGACAATAGGCCTGCACTGAAGGTCCTTAGAAAGCACCATGCCTTCCCATAGCTGTATGGGAAGATTCTACAGCTACTCAGGACCGCAGTCAGGAGCAACCAAGATACAGTCAGAGGGTATTACAAAATTGAATGAAGTGATAAAGTCCTAAGTGTGGAGGCCCAGAAAAAAAAATGGGGAAAATGGAGATGTACCAAAGGAAAATGGAAGAAAATGTCATTCTTGGGAGATTTCACCAAGTGAAATAGCACAAATAGAAAGGCATATTATCTCTTTAGGGCTGACCTTCGACCTTCCTGTGTGAAGGTCTGGTATCATATATCTATATCTAATACATATACATACATCATATACATCTATAACTATAACTATATATATATATATATATATATATATATATATATATATATATATATATAGAGAGAGAGAGAGAGAGAGAGAGAGAGAGAGAGAGCGCTGAGGTCTCTCAGTACTGACCAGGTTTCACTATGAGTCATAGCATATAACTTGGATGGGTGGGTAGCTGTATGCCATCTTCTCAGAGGTATGGGTAGATGCCCCAGGAACTGAGCTTAGAAGATGCTCCTGCAATAGGGCTCTCTTACCGGGCAATCACCCAGGCTCTTCTAATGTCCTAGCACCATCAGTTTCTGTCCTCTGGCCACAGATAAGACCAGGACCAGAAAATCTTCCTCCTTCTCAGCCTAAGACCCTAATCCTGACTTTTTTACTTAGCAAGGCCAGGACCAAGTCCCATGGTCTATGCAATGACAGAAGCATGAGAGATTTTTCTGGCCCCACAACTGACAACTCCAGGCTTACCGGGTTTGTAAAACCCTGAACCCAAGTTCCCAGGACAAGCCAGACCTTCCTACACCTCTCCTTATATAATAAAGTTAGATGAGGTGCTCTTCTGATGGACAGAGTGACTTCATGGACACAGAGAATGTCCACTGACACCCTTCAAAAGCATCTTTGAGCTGTCTCCCAACCCTTGTCTAAAGCAGCACTAGACATCTCACCTAAGATTTGATCCTGTGTGAACCACAAATTCAAAGAGAAACTGGTCTTTTAATTGCTCACTCAAGTCTAGGACATTAGATTGCTATCAGAGGAGGAGAGGGTGGTACCAAGAGACAGGAAAAGAAGAAACAGCAAAAACTCCTGTCAGCTTTGATTTTTCAAAGGTTGTTACATTGTAATTATTAGCCTGCTACATAGTCCTGTTTTGCTGACATGCTTCCTATGCCACGTTGGCTCATCCAACCCCAGCCCAGGTGTCCTTGTCCCTGCCTCCCTTCTGGAGGTCCTGACTTACTTAGCACAGCTGTCCAGAGTAGCATATGGCACAAAGTCCGTGAGAGCACATGGACAGTCCAGTTGCTCTCCATGGGGAGCGGTAGGAACGGCGGCAGGATTCCCATCAGCCCCGGAGATAGTCAGCTGCAGGCACAGGCTTCTCTCCAGGCTTAGCAGGTTGTACCCGGAGAACAGACAAAATTCTGAAGTCCAAATGGGGAAGTGAAAAGAAACGGTCTGTTTAATCATGGGCTCCTCCCCTTCCACCCTCTTTCCTTTCATCCGTTTTCTATTAGAAGATTCAGGACTGATTAGAATAAACTGGATTCAGCTCAAATCACAGAAATTTTTCTTGGAAACTGAGAAGCAACTCCCTTCTTGTTCCGCTGGAGTCATAGCTGACCGGAGCCTCTGGTACAGAGAGGGAAATGGTCACCCAAACTCAGCTCAGAAGTCATTTGCTTCTGTCTGTGTCCCTCAAGTGATGGAGGATGGTTGGCAAGAATCTTTTAGAGGAAAAAAAAATAAAAAAATAAAAATAATAAAAATAAAATAAACAAAAACAAGCAAAACAAAAACAAAAAAAAGAATCTTTTGGAGGTCCAGTCTGTGGGATCTGGATTCCTCCAGAAACGGAATAAAGGTACCCGAGCCCACCTACCACCACGTGGATTTCTCAGTTGTCACATCCTCAGCTCACTGTTAGATTGTAGACCAAAAGCCAGAACATGCTAGAACAGCAGCACAACACACACCCTTCACATTCCCCTCTCCTCGCTCCTCTGTAAGTCTCAGTCTGCTCTTAGACCTTAATCCTGATCACCCCCTCCCGCTGCCCCCACAACACTGACTGTTCCCACCACTATGGCATGGTAAAAGATCATAGATTTCCAAGCTGTAAGAAGAAGTTTTAGCATCAGAACTTCTGAGAACTTCAGGCCGCCTGGTCTGTAAAACAAAGATCATCACTTCTACCCATTCAAACAAAGTTTCTCAGCTTCAGCAGCAATGATATTTTTAGCAGAAAAACATGTTTAAAGACGTGTATTGTTAAATAATCCAGGCTGGCCTGGAACTGGCTATGTAGCCCAGGTTAGCCTCAAGCTCCTATCTCAGCCTCCAGGATACTGAGATTGCGAGTGTGGAGCACCAGGATGGCTGTCACATAATTTTGGTGAGGGCCCTGTGCACAGTGGGATGTTTAGCAACACATCCTGCTGCTACCCACTAGGTAGCAGAAAATTTCTCCGTAGTGAAAGAAAAGAGACTTAAGGCTTTAGTGACTATTCCCCCAAACAAGGTGGGGGAATATTTTAAATTGTCACTGGTAAAGAACCAACCATACTCAAGTTTTTTCGGAAAAAAAAAAGACTATGAATGCATCACAAATGAATGCTTTTTTTGTTTTTCTTGCT
Source organism: Rhabdomys pumilio (assembly GCA_030674055.1). Lineage (NCBI taxonomy): Eukaryota > Metazoa > Chordata > Mammalia > Rodentia > Muridae > Rhabdomys > Rhabdomys pumilio. The sequence goes on along the minus strand of JANHMN010000007.1, from coordinate 77,200,200 downwards.
TCCTGTCAGCATCCTCAAATGATGCAGTGTTTGGGGATCAGCCTTGGGGAGCTTTTCTGAGGCCTCTTTCCCAAATGCTCTTTCAGGAAGCAAGCTGTAATATTAAAGGAAATGACATTATAAAACCGTCTTACACACCGTGGTCTTCAGAAACCTTCAACAGTTCTACCCTATCTATCATAAGACTTTACTACGGGTGCCATCGCACCTGCCAGCCCTGCCCTACCCAGCTCTTATCTGAATTTTAACCTAAGGAAAGAGAGCAGTGGGATGACATCAGTACTTTAAATATATCATTAGAATAGAAAACATTCTGACTTGCCTCAGGCTGGGTGCTGTTGGCTGCTGTGCCGTGAGGTTAGTGACAAGGACGCCATTGCAGTGTCCCAGGACTGTGCTGAAGGCAGTAGAGGTTTAAAGTAAAGCCGGGAGACATCCAGAGACTGTCGACCACCATGCTATGCAGGTCTGGTGCGGGCGAAGAAACACGCCCTCTAACACAAAGCCTGGACAGGCTGCAGACACAAAGTCCTGCCTGCCACCATGCTGAACAGCGTGAGAGAAGGGAGATACCCAGAGACCTGCCTGCTGCTGTTCGGCTCTGTAGGCTGTGGACACATAGAGGCCCACCTGCCTCCATGCCACGTGGTACAGAAGGGGGAAGCCATCCATAGACCCTCTGCTGCCATGTCTCAAAGGAGGCTATGATCATCTAGAGGCCTGCTTGCCACCAAGCCATGCCACGAGGTGCAGGCAGAGGTCACCCAGAGGCTCGCCAGCCACATGGCCTGCCTGGAGTGTGGGAGCAACTACTATGTGCAAGTGTGTAGCGGACAGATGGGAGAGAAAGAAAAGTAGAATTGTTTGAGCACTGTGAAGGAAGATGGACCTGGAGACTAGAGGGAGGAGAGGAAAAGCCTGTTGTGAGAAAGTCAGCCCCACCACCTGAGGTCATGATGAAGTCCCTGCCCATGCTGTTGCAGAGGACCACGTCTGGATCCGTGGCTATGCAGTGGCAGGGATAGATGTCAGTGTCTGTGGCTCATATTACCTCAAGAGACCGTGGGGTTGTCCCTGGGTCTGGGCAGCCACTGGGACCACGTGAATGTCCAGGTGATGTGCAGAATCGCCCCGTCCCTCGCTGTGAACTGTGAATAGTTACGGCGTGTGTGAAAGGGCTGGTCTTGCCCATCCAAAGCTGCGAGATCTCCATGACACAGGGTAGCATGGTGGAGTCCCGGTGAGGACCCAATATTGATGGTATCACAGAACTCAGAGACCTCCGACTAGACCAATGACTCATTGCAGTGAACAAGTGAAGATGTGTGAACACGGGTCACGGGTATACAGCGGGACAGACACACTGTGGCACATCATAGCTTACACAGCAAGATGTTTTCTATGCTTTGTTTTGTTTATCTTATTTTTGTTTGTGAATTTTTTATTTGTGGGGGAGGTTACAAGGGCGGAGAGTGCATACGAGGGGATGGGGAGATGAGTGGAACTGGGGTGCATGATGTGAAACTCACAAAGAAACAATAAAAAGTTTAAAAGTAATAATAATAAAATAAACTTTGTCTATCTGGAAAAAAAAACCGATAAGTAAGTATCCAGGTCACGTTGCTCTAGTGACATCACACTCCAGTGATATGCTGACCCCCAAACTCTGACTTTTTCTTCTTTGAGACATTAAGAAAAATATATGCCTTTTAAAAGAACAAAAGAAAAGGAAATGTAAGAACAGTATATAGTTAACATACTAAGGAACAAAACATAACTGTGTAAGCACAGGGATGCTAACTAAGTGTGAAGCCGGCACTAGATTTACCCGATTATTACAACAATCCCAGGTCATCCTCAATTTCCACTGGGAGAAACTTCACTTCAAAGAAGCTAAAATGATTTGCTCCAGCCGGATGATTCTAAGGGACAGAATCAGAATACAAAGCCAGGTGCGCTCAGGATTAAAGCTTTGTGCTCACTACAGCGTTCAAGCAGCTTCCCAAACTCTTCGAGAACCTTCGGGTCTGTGCTTGTGAGCTGTCACACTGACTCTTCATCTTCATTGGAGTTCCTATGATGCAATAAGACACCATGACTGTGTCGGTTTGTATATGCTGGGCCCAGAGAGTGGCACAATTAGAAGGTGTGGCCCTGTTGGAGGAGGTGTGTCACTTTGGGTGTGGACTAAGTCTCTCATTCTAGCTGCCTGGAAGTCAGTATTCTGCTAGCAGCCTCCAGATGAAGATGTTGAGCTCTCAGCTCCAGCTCCTCCTGCACCAGGCCTGCCTGGATGCTGCTGTGTTCCCGACTTGATGATAATTGACTGAACCTCTGAACCTGTAAGCCAGCCCCAATTAAACGTTCTTTGTAAGAGTTGCCTTGGTCATGGTGTCTGTTCACAGCAGTAAGACCCTAAGACAGAAGTTGGTACCAGGGACTGGGGGATTGCTGTGACAGGCCTGACCATGCTTTTGTTTGGAAGAATGTGGGTGTTGGGACTTTGGATTTGGAAAACAGTGGAATGCTTTAAGTGGGGTTTAATGGGCCATCCTAGTAGGAATATGGAAGACTTTGTTGTTGTGAGTGATTTGAACTGTTCAGATCTGGCCCAAGTGGTTTCAATGGAGAAGAATTTCAGTAGCCTAGAGACTGTTTTTGTGGTATTTTGGTGAAGAATGTGGCCAATTTTGCCCTTGTCTGAAGAATCTGCCTGAGGCTAAGGTGAAGAGAGTCAGATTAATTGTACTGATAAAGGAAGTCTCAGAAATGACCACCATAGACTTTGTTCTCTGGTTAAGTCTCATGAAGAACATTTTAAACAAACATAGCAAGCTGAGAAAGGAAAAATATAAAATATATGGTTCAAGTATTAAAGGGGCACCAGCAAGTGAAATGGAGCTGAATCCTGTGTTCAAGGATAGTACATTGAATTAAGGGAGTAGTGATTTGGGGGAAAGATCTCACCCAGCTAAGTTTAGGTCCAAGCATGGTGGTACACACCTTTAAAGGATATAAAGCCAAGCATATCTCTGAGTTCAAGGCTAGCCTGAGACAGAGCAAGTTCTCCGTGAAGAAAAGCTTAAATTCAGGCATGGTGGTACACACCATTAATCCCAGGAGACAGGCGTACAGATCTGAGTTCAAGGTCAATTTACAGAGAAAGATCCAGGACAGCCAAGGTTAGGCAGAGAAGAAGCTGGAAAAGAGGAAGCTGGTGATAATGTCATAGAAAAAGGGGGCCGTGTTCCAGCTCCTGCAAGCAGCAGAACTTGGCAGCCTTAGCCAAGTGTCTCTGACTTTATAGTCAAGAGGAGAAAGAAACTACTGGGATAATTGATGTTGGTTAGTGGAGCTAAGAAATTAGTGGTGATTAAGAAGAGACCAGCATCACTGAGGTGAAATCTTGTGAGAAGTGTTTTCTGAGAGCACAAAGAAGCTGTGTTCCAGAGACAGCCAAGGTTGTATCTTGTGCTGTAGCTGGACCTGATAATGTGTAAGAGTCACCCAGATCGTACTGGTTTTGAAGGCATGAAGGGGTCAGGAAGAGCAGCTGAGGACTGGTGCTGTGAGAGGCCATGGAAGGCCATTGGTGAAGGTGCAGCCTCAGTTGCAGTTAATGACCCAGGATTGAGAGGTCATGCAAAGGAGTTGAGGCTTGGCACCGTGAAGAGAGCCTATGAGAAGTTACTGGTGAAGCCTAGTTACAGCAGAAGACCTCAGTGTGTTGGAGATGCCAGCACCATGGGATGACACCAAGAACAGCAGCAGTGGAGTAAATCAACCTGAGCTTAGAGTGCTACGGGGAGCAGAGCTGGAGAGACTCTTTGGAGGAGCCCAGAAGATTGTGTGTGGATCCTAGACATAGTGAAAGAGTTAAAAATTTTTAAACCTTTCACAGATGGAGTCAAGAGTGCAGATCGGCTTGTTCTGTGCTCCGGGTCCTAGGAAACTAGCTGTCCACAGACAAAATAGATAAGATAGGAATTCAGAGCTAGGAGTTCAGGTCAGTGTGACCGTGTACTCTGGGTACCAGGAACTGAACTGACCACAAGATAAATTAAATAGGGTTTGATTCTTACAAGAAGAAAGGCTTGTATGAGATATTTCCCCATGACCGTTTCTTGAACTTGTCACAGAAGCTGAACACTGGACAGGTACTTTCTATAGATACTTAATCATGATTTCCCCCCACCCCCTATCTCCCCTGGGTTGTGGTTTTTCCCTTTAAAAGCTCTACCTCTTCTCCAAGTGGGGGTTGTACTTCATTGCTTGCCTCTGCATAGGACAGGCTAGAAGTGCGACCTCAACGCGTTGAATCAAACATACCTCTTGCTGTTGCATCAAGTTCGGTGTCTTGTGAGTTACTGGGGTGGCCGTGAATTCCCTAGAAGAGGGAGAGAGTTCCTCCCATTCTGGCGGGCCTTACAATAGGGACAAGGAGCTGTAACACTGAAGTTGCCTTGGAGACCCCAAGATGTTTGAGATGCCAGAACCGTGGTCTATCTGCTGAGGAAAGTTGCTAACAGGGAGTGGAACCAGCCCAGGAGAAAGAAGTTTGCTACAGTCAACAAAGATGAAAAAGAAGTTGGAGATCTGAAGACTGCCTTGTCATCAGCCTTGGAGATGCAGAGTTTGGAGTTTGCCCAGCTGGTTTCCTGTCTTGCTTTGGGAATTATAGTTCTGATACAGGATGAATCTCAGAAGAGACTTTGAACTTTGGACTTTTAACATTGTTGAATTGCTGTAAACTATGGGGACTTTGGAAATTGGACTAAATGCATTTTGCATTATGGTATGTTTAGATATGGTCCCCACAGACTCATATGTTTGAACAAGCCTATGGGGGCCAGGGAGTGACACTATTATAAGATGTGGCCCTGTTGGAGTAGATATGTCACTGTGGCTGTGGGCTAGAAGTTTCTCATCCTAGCTGCCTGGAAGTCAATATTCTGCTAGCAGCTTCCAGGTGAAGATGTAGAACTCTCAGCTCCACCAGTACCATGCCTGGATGCTGCCATGCTCCTGCCTTGATGATAATTGACTGAACCTCTGAACCTGTAAGCCAGCCCCAATTAAATGTTCTTTGTAAGAGTTGCTTTGATCATGGTGTCTGTTCACAGCAGTAAAACCCTAACTAAGAGAATGACCAAGTTGGGGAGTTAAGGGTTTATTTGCCATATACTTCCATTCTGCTGTTCCTCACTGAAGGAAGTCAGGTCAGGAATTCAAACAGGGTGGGAACCTGGAGGCAGGAGCTGATGCAGAGGCCATGGAGGGATGCTGCTTACTGGCTTGCTCAGCCTGCTTTCTTATGGAACCCAGGATCCCCAATCCAGAGGTGGCACCGCCCACAATGGGTTGGACAGTTCCTCACCAACCACTAAGAAAATGTCTTACAGCTAGATCTTGTGGAGGTATTTTTTCAATAACTTCCAGATAACTCTAGCTTGTGTCCCTTCCTTTGAGTGTCCCTCAAGCTCCAGAATGGTTTGAAGGAACAGTTGTGCCAGTTGTGAACAGCCTCATTTGTTTATGCTGCATATGTGGTTTTCTCTGAGCACCCAGATGTGAAGACAGTCAGAAAGGTTTGCACAGTGAGCTCTCTCAGACCCAAGCATTTCACTGAGATAGAAGAACAAGACAATATCCTTTGGACAGACTATCAAGTGAAATAGTCACAAAACCAGGTAGGGCATTTCCAGGAACACTAAGCTGAAACCAAACCCAGAGAGTGTCTTTCCCATTGCAGCTGGAAAGGGCAGCATCGGAGATGCATGTAAGCGTAAATGGCTGCAAACATAGGGACACACAACTGGAAACTGAAATATGCCTACCAGAAAGGAAAATTCTTCAAAAGGAACATGTGATATCAAGTGTGTATTTCTAGTCCTGGAAAAGATCTGACAGAAAAATCAAAAGTCCACTGATAAAGAACAAGATGACTTTGGTGGTATACACCTGTAATCTCAGCACCCAGGAGACTGAGGCAGGAGGATGGTGGCCTCAATGATGACATAAGGCTACTCTGAACCACACAGAGAGACCATACCTCAGAAATTAAAGCAAACAAACTGAGAATAACAACCAAGAAGCACAGGTTTCAGAGACAGACCCAGACCAAAAGCCTGACCCTTTAACAGATGTGCAGACTCGGGTATATTTTTTGTTGTTTTCAAGCTCTGTAAAATGAAGATTTTCTTAGTGTTAAAACACAAGCCTGCACCTTTGGGCCTGATACCAGGCCCAAATCAGGCTAGACCGCTCTGCCACTCTCCCTGGAAGGAAGGTAAGTAGCATTCTGTGCTGTGATCTGACAGCTTTCAATTTATGGTAGCTGGACCCCCCATGTGTTGTCACAAGTTCTGTGGAGAGCTAAATCGTGTCATATGAAGTTTCCCAACCTCTCCAAAACTTTGCAAAAAGTCAGACAGACTTTTCCTTTCTTCTGGGGATCAGTTTGAGACTCTTTATGGAGATTTAGTCCAGAAGTGAGTGAAGGCTGATTCTCTCCAAAGAGGCTTCAAACCTGTTCTGTCTGTCTGTCTGTCTTTCTTTCTTTTCCTTCCTTTTTTAACTGTATTAATGTTGTGAAGGTTAATAAGTAAATTCATGAATAAAGTTTCACTTAAAAGCTGACTGTGGTGGTTTGAATAGGTATGGTCCCCATAGACTCACGTGTTTGCAGTCTTAGCCCATAGGGGATGGCTGTTAGGAGGTGTGGCCTTGTTGGAGGAAGTATGTCACTGTGGGGGTGGGCTTTGAGGTCTCCTATGCTCAAGTTATGCCCAGTATGGCATTCTGCTGCCTGTGGATCAAGATGTAGAAGTCTTAGCTTCTTCTCCAGCACCATGTCTGCCTGCACACTGCCATGCTTCCTGCCATGAAGATAATGAACTAAACCTATGAACTGTAAGCCAGCCCCAGTTAAATGTTTCTTTTGTAAGAGTTGTTATGGTCATGGTTTCTCTTCACAGCAACAAAACCCTACTAAGACATTGGCATAAATTCTCTTTAGTGCTGTCATTGGGAGCTGGAGAGATGGCTCATCAGTTAAGAGCAATGACTGCTTTTTCAGAAGTCCTGAGTTCAATTTCCGGCAACCACAAGGTGGCTCACAACCATCTGTAATGGGATCTGATGCCCTCCTCTGGTGTATCCAAAGACAGCTTCAGTGTACTCATATAAAGAAAATAAATAAATCTTTAAAAAGAAAAACTAAGAAGTCCTGTCATTAAAGACTGTAACAGTCTATTGCTGCTTCCTGCTTCCAGTAGCAACTGTGTTTATAGCCTCAAATTGAGCAGAGTAGATGAGGGCTGTAAACCTAGGTGGTTCTCAGATCTTGCACCTTCTCTTTCCTCTTGGTTGAGTTTTCTTTCTCTTCCTCTTCCCATCCTGACCACCATCTCAGTTGATCCCTGTGATCATGCTTCATCAGGCCCATAGGATCTCCTGGTTACCACCACTTCCCCATGAACTGAGTCTCCCTGAACACTACAAGCAGATGCTGACGCCAGGGGAGAGCAGGCCTGCGAGGGAAAGTAACCACAAAGAGGGAATCACGAAGGGTGGTTGAGTCAGAGAAGCTCTAGTCAGAGAGATCTCAGCTAGATTCAGACAGCAATGGCACCTGTCTAGCCTAAAAATGTCACGAAGGAAACCAGGTCTCATGTTGAAACACCATCATCTCCAGTAACCTTTTAGAAATGCAAATGTCCTAGGTTTTGTGGATCGTTAACTCTAGAATGTAAATTTGTTCACAGGTCACTTTTCTTCAGAGCAGCAATAGGCTGAGACCTTTGTCGTAGAGAAGGGCTTAAACTACAAGAGAACCTCTATCTCTAATTGCCTAAGTGGAGCAGCAGAGGGAAAAAGGAAGTTTGATTTTTGGCCCAACATTGGATTCACATAACCTTGAGCAAAGTACCACTTCTCTGGACTTTGGGAAGTGATGGCTGTCAAATAGCTATTCTTTGTCAGATAGGGGTGTCTGCTGCAGACAGGGTGCAGCTTATTGGCTCACTCAAACTGTAACTACCCTGGTAGACAAGGAGACAGTCCACAATGACACTTGTGCACCTATCATATTATTGAACCTATCATGTCATATATTGTGGATTAAAATTTTCCATGGAATACTAGGTTAGGGGGAGAACGCTGTAGTGCCAGCCAGAGAGGAACTTGGCTCCAGAGAAGGATACATTTTCCTCACTGGCGATTGAAGTGGGCGGGCTCAGCTGGTTGTGGGCAGCGCCACCCCCAGGGCTGGTAGTCCTGGATACTATAAGAAACCAGGCTGGGCAAGCCATGGGGAGCAAGCCAATAAGCAGCGTTCCTCTATGGCCTCTGCACCAGCTCCTGCCTCAAGGTTCCTTCCTTGAGTTCTTACCCTGGCTTTCCTGGATGTTAGACTATGAGATAAACCCTTTTCTCCCTAAGCTGCTTCTAGTTGTTTGGTGTTAGCACTGCCATAGAAACCCTGGCTGGGATGTTCCACTTCCCAGTGTGCTCACACTGAATAAACCTTTTTTTTTCCCTCTGCTTTCCACTCCGTTTCTCTTTCCCTCTTCTCCTTCCGCTCCTCCTCTCTCTCCGAAAGCTTTGTTTTAACTGTTGCATCATCCCATGGACCAAATGCTGGATGTCCGGGACCTGCAGCAAGTTCAGTGCACCTTGAGGCTCGCTTTCCGACTCCAGTAGACAGGGCATCTCACCCTCTCCTGCCACACTGAACCTTTAGAGTTACAGAGAATGGAACGGCTGGTGTCACCCGTGAATTCTAGGCACAGGTGTGTGCTCTGTCCCTGTGAACCAGTCTGATCAAGTACGTTGGCTACCCTGGTCAACTTGATAGGCTGCCCGGAACTCCTGTCCATCCTGGCAACCGTCTAGTGGAGACTATTACTTGTTTCTCTAAGAGGATATGAGTGCTAAGCCTAGCTTGTTGGGCATTTTTCCCTTATAACCGCTGGCAACACTATTTGCTGAGTCAGCAGAAAAGCCCTGATTTCGATATCCTCAGGAAACACACCTCAGTTGCAGGGGCAAGATTGAAGAGTCCCACACAGATGTGGAAATCACCTTATCCTACAGCCTTTTTCTGGCTGGTGTCACTTGCTCTCCACCACTATCCAGCAAGGCAGAGAAATGAATGTGTGGAGTCTACATACCCTGAAGTCCAATTCTTTGTAAGAAGACCTTGGTAGGCATAACTGGGGCCTTACCTCTTTGGTTTGGGGGGGGCGGGTCTTTTGAGCTATTTTGGTCTTCCTTAAGCTAATTTGAGTTGCTACAATTTGTCTGACAGTAAGAATGATTCCTTGTCTCATGAGGTTTTTCTGAACCTCTGGAGTTCTATTGAATCACTTGGGTGACTGCCATACTTGTGACCAATCTTGTGTTTGGAAGCTCTTTTGAAGTAAATCAGGGCTCTGTTGAACTCTTTAGGTGGCTGATGTTTTGTGATTGGCTTTGTCTTTGGAAGCTCTTCTGAACTAATCTGGAATTTGGTAGACGACTTAGGCATCTGCCGGCATGGCAGGGAAATTTAAATTGTTCTGGTAACTAGTAAGGAAGGGATATAAGGTGCCAAACAAGAGTGTTAAGGAAACTGACTGTGATTTTCCTGTGCTGCCCTGGTGCTCCTAGAATTCGAGCTGACCAGTTGCAAACTTATGATCAATTATCTAAGAATGTGCCTGAATTAATGTCATTTCTTGTAGGTGTCATGTCATGTCTAAAATAGCATGGGGCAAAAGTTAATCTGCCCCTATAGCTCATAAAATAACTGAGTTGCATTTTTCAACTTACTATATAACAAAATTACCACTCTTGGTAAATCATATTAAAATGTGTGTGTGTGTGTGTGTGTGTGTGTGTGTGTGTATGTGTGTGTACCTGAGTATCTTGAAGGTGATTTTTGGACTACATTAATATGCAGATACTGTTGCCTGTCTATTCTGTTTTTACTCTTTTCTTTCTTTACACATCTCTTTTTTTGAAAAAGTGGAAATCTAGCTCAGTGGTAGAGCAATTGTCTAACACACATGAGGTCCTATGTTCAATTCCCAGAACAGAAGAAAAAAGGAAAGAAGGAAAGAAAGAAAGAAAGAAAGAAAGAAAGAAAGAAAGAAAGGAAGAAAGAAAGAGAAAGATAGAATTAACTGTAGAATTTGAGACTGAAGAAGAAAACCCTGTCTATTCAAGAACTTTATCTTAGTCAGCCAACTAGAATATAGATATTGAAATGTTAATTCTGAGTTTCCTGGTAAAATGATGTCAGCTCATAAGTATTTATTTTTAATTTTTATTTATGTGCCTTGTCTGTGTGAGTATATGTCATATGTGGGGGTGCCTATGGGAACCAGAAGAGGGTATATGATTCCCCGGAGGTAGAGTTACTCGTGGTTGTGGGTGCCAGGATGTGAACTCGGGCTCTCTAGTGGAGCAGGGAACAGCCTTAACTGCTGAGCCATCACTAACCTCAAATGGTAATTCTTAAGAATCACAATGAAGTCACCCTCGTGTCCCAAAAAGAGGACCTTTACACTCCTCTCTTTGGCTCTCAGACTATTGAAACAATGGGCCTCAAAGAATTAAAATTTCCCCAGGAATCCCATGCTGAGGGAAAGGTGCCCTCATAGCAGCCAGAGAGGAACTTGTATCCCAAGAAGAGAGTTCACATCATCCTGAGAGTCATCAGACCATCTTGCTGCACAGAATAAAGATAGGGGATGGATGGAGCTTCTCCTTAACCAGAACTAATTGTGTATACTCCTTGGCCTTGCATAGTATAAACTTTATGTTAGTAACCTGAAGGTAGATCTGGAGGTTACTAGCCCATTTGTCCCTCTCCTCACTGTGACCACTTCTCTCTCTGCTTTTGGATATTAATGTGTGTTTACTTTGTTTATTTGGAATGGGTGGCTGAGTTAAGCCAAAGTGTTGAACCTTACAAACTCTGGCAACATTCTTAGAAAAGAAATGCATTGCCATAATCTAATAAGGGTATTTTTATTGCACATTATTTCTAAGTGCCTGATTATGGTAGAGAGTTTTAAGTCCTCTCATTTTCTTTTACCCTTGATTTTAAGTGGATAAACTTTATTTCTAGAACCTGTTTTGAAAGGACATCATCATGAACATCGCAGTCAGTGCACAATTTGTAACTTAACAAAACTTGAACTTTGTTTCTGAGAAAAGACTTGTTTCCCTTCCAGGGGTTCTTAGCTCCACTGATTAGTTAATTAAGGATTTGAAAGAAAGCTTGATGGCAATCCTTAGAGCTTGAGAGATAAACAAGATAGGTAAGCTGTGCGGTTCCCTGGAGGAAGGAGACAGAAAGAGGAAGAGAAACAGTCCTGATGTTTGCAAGCATCCTTGTGGTGGAAGGATGTGGTGGCCTCAGAGACAAAGTGAAAAAGGCCAGAGTATCCGGAGATATGCATGTATAAGCTTTGGGAAAAGAGAAGAGGGGTCACAAGTTTGCAGTAACTCAGAAAAATAAGCAAACTTAGCAGAGCTACGTGGGAAAGAAGTATCTGAGAAGGGTGAGTATATCCTCTTGTTAAAGGGATAACTGTTCCTCTCTTCTTAGGGGGTCTTTAGGTGAATCTCCATTCCCAAGAAGTGGTATTTGGCTAAGTAATTAACAAGCCCAACTGGATCAACTCCCCTCCCCTTCCTCCTCCTCCTCCTCCTCCTCCTCCTTCTTCAATTTTACATTTATTTATTTATTTGCATCTGGAGGAATGTGCCACGGCACAAGTGTGAAGTTCAGAGCTCAGCTTGTGAGAGTTATTTCCCTCCTGTATAGCATGTCTCTCCACCATGTAGGAACAAGGGATCAAACTCAGGTTGTTGGATTTGGAAGTAAGTGCCTTCGCCTACCGAGCTATCTCTCCAGCCGCCCTGGATTAACTCTTAAGAGAGTAAACAATTCTAATCTTTGGAACAGATCAAGATGCAGTGTCTCCACCCTCAGCCAGAGGTTAATTCCAGGCTTCCCCAGCATTGAGCCTACTTCTTCCATGTATCCTGAAAACAAGCTGAGGTATCAGCCTCATGGGTAGAGCAACTACTACAACATTCTTGGACTTTGTATCCGCAGCAGCCATTGTTGAGTTAGCTGGAGTGTGCCTGTAAGGCATTTCAATAAATCTCCTTTCTATATTCTAGTTTTATTACTCTAGAGAATCCTGACTAATACAGCTGGTGAGATGGATGGCTTAGTGGGTAAATTCTCTCTCTCTCTCTCTCTCTCTCTCTCTCTCTCTCTCTCTTTCTCTCTCCTCTCTTCCCTCCTTTTCTTTCTCCCTCTTCTTCTTCCTCCCCCTCCCCTCTCCTTCCTCCCCCCACCTCTGTCTCTGTAATAGTGTCTCATAACCCCAGTAACACAGGAGAAAAGCAGAGGATCCTTTAGAAGGCCAGAAGTTTTCTCATCTCAGATGGGCTGTAGCTTATGGGACTAGATTTCCAGAAAATCAACAGCTAGTAAAGTCTCCTAAGACAAAAGGTTCTTCATTCTTTGTCTCAAGAATTTGAAGAATGGATTTTGCAGACAATGGGTGTTTTATTTTTAAAACAAGTTTTTAAAAAGAATTTATTTTAAATTTTTTTAAATAACAATAAGTTCCTTTAATAAATAAAAGGACTTTAATTATTATTTTTTTCTGTTTTTGTTTTTGTTTTTGTTTTTGTTTTTGTTTTTGTTTTTCGAGACGGGGTTTCTCTGTGTAAGCCTGACTGTCCTGGAACTCACTCTCCTTGCTGGCCTTGAACTCAGAAATCCACCTGCCTCTGCCTCCTAAGTGCTGGAATTAAAGGAGTGCACCACCACTGCCCAGCTCATTAATTTAATATATTAATTATCATCTATTTTATTCAACAATCATTTTTATAAATTATAAAATAAAATTAATTTAATAAATTAATAAAATTAATTTAATAAAATGATTAATTTTATGCTTAATAATAAGACATTCCTTTAATAAGTAAAAGGAATTTATTTAAGAGGAATTATTTTAAAATGAGTTTTTAAAAAGGAATTTGTTGTAGGTTTATGGGTGAGAACTTATGAGAAAGAAGCCTATAGACCCCCTGTGTATCAAGAGCAAGTCCCAGGAAGTAAGTTCTCATCCAAGGTCCTCATCTATGGGCTAATAAGGCTTTCCTGGGTTGAGCACGGAGGATGAGCTGGTCAGTATAGCTGGTCCACCCACGGAGATGTCCATGTATCTCAGTTTTGGTCACATTCTCAAATGGCCAGAGAGTTTTGTAAAAGGAGAAGAACAATAAGAAACCAGACCCAACCACAGCTCCTTTAGCATTCCTGACCTCAGACCACAACAGAGCTAAGAAAATTTTCAACCATGGACAAGAATTCTGCTCCCTGTGCCCTAAAGGCTGGACCAGTTTCTATCTCTTGATCACATCCTCCTCAGTCTAGCCTTGACTTTATGATCTCCTGCCTCCATCTCCCAAGTGCTGGGGTTACAGCAAGCATCACCATGCCTGGTTTGTACAGAGCAGGCGCTCAGACCCAGGGCTAGGTAAGCATCCTATGAGCTGAACCACAGCCCTAGCCTAAGGAGGAAGCATCTCCTTAAGACTTGGTACTGTACTCAAAGACTTTCATGTTTTAAGAAGCATTAAATAGAGCCCAAAGCATTATTTTAGTAGGTTTCAAAAAGTTTAAAGTACCTAATTTTACAAGGCAGTACAGATTTATCAGATTTCTGGGTATGTAGTTAAATTCAGACTGTTTTTATGCCAAATTAAAGTCATCTGCTTTTAATTTACATCCTTGTTGTAAATCACTGTATCTTCTTTATACAACTACAGCAAATTTGGTCCCCACCCCTCTTCTCATTTTTCAGCCTCAGGTTTTGAGAATTAGCATTTGGAAACACCAGATCCAAAGCATTCCACCAAGAAGTTCAAGGTTGACATTACCATATCTACATTTTCCTTAGGCTTGACAAGAGATAAAGTTTGTGCATAATGGACTGTTTTTCTTCCATCTTAAATTTTACTGCTAACTCACAAATATCTGACCTTCAGCCAGACCTATCTAAACTAAGGCACTGGAACACGGCTTTTTTATAAAAGGAACATCTGATCCCAGTGCTGAGAATCAAACTCCTGTCCTCCGGGAGAGCATCAGGCACTATTAACTACTGAGACTTAATATTACTTAAAAAATAATTATTATTATCTGATGACCAGATGGCTGCTCTGCTCAGCCTTTCAAAGGCATCCCATCGCCCTCAGGAGAATGCCCATCCCTTAAAGGTAATGGTCACACACTGCAGGGTGGCACATAGCATTTGAGAGTCTAGCTATCATCTACAAACAACCTCATCTCAATTTTTTTTTTTTGAGATAGGGTCTCTCTTTGTAGTTCTGGCTAGCCTGGAAATCACTTATATTGGCCAGATTGACCTCCAACTCACAGAAATCCCCCTGCCTTTGCCACGATTAAAGGCATTTGCCACCATGCCCAGCCCCCAGCTCAATCTTATTCCAGGATTCTAGCTGTTCCCAAATCTTCCATGCCATTGCTATTGGCCCTGTGGTGCTGTTTTATGTGAGCAAACTCACCCTCATTCTGTGCAAGCACACTCCCTCTTCAGAAGCCTTCCACAAGTCACATGATGCTAACCTGTCACTTATAAGGCGGAAGGTCATCTAAGAGTTGCTGACTCACTGAGGTCTAGCCTGTCTACATGAAGATCTTCCCCACTGAAAAACCCATGAAGCTTGTGTAACACCAAAGATGATCGTGGGTTTTGGGTTTGTTTTTTTTTTTTTTTTTCTGAATTAAAAAAACAATAAACTGTTGTGGTGGTTTGAATAAAAATGGCCCTCAGAGGTTCATAGAAAATGGCACTATTAGAAGGTGTGGCCTTGTTGAAGCAAGTATGGTCTTATAGGAGGAAGTGTGTCCCTGGAGTGGGCTTTGAGACCTCAGATGTTGAAGCCAGATCCAGTGTGCGTTTTTCTTCCTGCAGCTCTGGGAGTAGAGCTCTCAGCTCCTTCTTCAGCATCATGTCCGCCTGCACACCGCCAGGCTTCCCACCGTGATGACGACAGACTAAGCCTCTGAAACTGTGAGCCATGGTTTTCTTTGTAAGTGTTGTTGTGATCATCGTGTTTATTCACAGCAATAGAACCCCTAAGACTGTTTTGCCACTGTCTACTGCCTTCTACTGAAACAAAGTGAACATCGCTCCTGTGTGACAAGTGAATGGAGTTCATGGTTGCTGAAGAAAGACCAGGCGGTTTAACATAAGAAATAGACAGCTATTTGTAGGGGGTGGTTCTGATGTTTGATCGGGAATCTGAGTGTGAATGCTGAGGGTTCTGTTCCCCTACTGGTTCTTGGTCAATCACGACAGATCCTAGTGGCCAATGGCTGGGCGGAATAGGTGGGACTTCCAATTTTCCTGCTGGCAGGCTAGCAGACGGAGGGAGGAGAGGTTTCTCCATGCTTCAGAGGGAGAAAAAGCCACACAGCCATGTGAAATCTAGGGTGGAGTGGCCATTGGCTGCTTTCCCAACTGGGTCTGGGGTAGCAGATGGGGTATTAGAAACATAATTAAGCTGAGGGCAGATTTAGGGTGCTGAGCTGGAAGTGAAAAGAAGGGCAAGATACCCAAGAGAGGCTTGGAAGAGCCCCACCATTGAACTAAAGCATATCAAAGTTAAGTGTGTGTGTGTGTGTGTGTGTGTGTGTGTGTGTGTGTGTGTGTGTGTCTTTCATCCTTGGATCCAAGGGAACCTGAGTAGGCTGATAGCAAGGTTCACCCTGAGCTTAAAGCAGGGTAGCAAGAACTGCACGCTGTAAGTATTAGTCTGGGAGATTGGGAGTCTGTTTCAGGAACAGAGAGAAGTGAAGAATGGGATGCCATTCCTTTAATCCACTTGATCTTCTCTTCTGATTGAACGAGTCCTGTTTTGTTTAGTGACAGGATCTTACTATGTTGTCATAGCTATCCTGAAATCTGCTATACAGACAAGACTGGCCTTGAGCTCACAATGATGTCTCTGCCTCCTCAGTGCTGGGACTGAAGGTGTGTACCACCATACCCACAGTATTGAGTGCTTTTCTTTTAAGAGAGTTTTTTTCATATATATATATATATATATATATATATATATATATATATATATATGTATGTATGTATATATATGAGAGAGAGAGTTTTGCCGATACAGATGTCTGTGGACTCTATGTGCCTGGTACCCTTTGGGGTCAGAAGAGGGCATCACAATGCTTTGAACTGAAGTTACATGTGGTTGTGAGCTGTCATGTGGTACTAGGAACTGAATGCTGGTCCTCTGCAGGATCAACAGGTGCTTTTAATCACTGAGCCATCTCTCCGCCCCTGATTGACTGAGTGACCCTGTTCTCAGCATGACCTTGAACTGTGGCATTCGGAAACTCTTGCTTGCTTTTGTTCATCTGATTTCCGAGGTGGTATAAACCCATACGATAGCCACCAGGTTTTTGACAAAGATGTCAAAAACATGCATCGGAGAAAAGAGAACCTCTTCAACAAATGGTGCTAGAAAAAGTAGATGTCAACACAGAAGAATGAAACGAAATCCTCTTCACTCAACCTGTACAAAAGTAAAATCCAGGGCCTGGAGTGATGACTTAGCAGTTAAGAGCACTGACTGCTGTTCCAGAGGTCCTGAGTTCAATTCCCAGCAACCACATGGTGGCTCATCACCATCTATAATGGGATCTGGTGCCCTCTTCTGGTGTCTGAAGACAACTACAGTCTGAAGATGAACTACAGTATATTCATATACATACGAATACATAAATAAATCTTAAAGAACAAAAGACAAAACCCAAAAACCTTCCAAATGGATCAAAGGCCCTAATGCTAGACCTTGAACTCTGAAACAGAAGAAAATTAGGAGAAATACTTCAAGATACAGGCATAGGCAAGGATTTTATAAAAAAAAAAAAAGGGGGGGGGGGGCTCTAACTGCACAGGGAACAATGTTAGCCATCAACAGATGGAATAGCATGAAAAATGTTCAAGCTTCTACAAAGCAAAGGAGACCAGAGACAGAGGATAGGATGGGAGGGGATCTTTGCTAAGTACATATCTAAGAGGATTAATGTCTAGAATACACAAAGAACTCAGGAAACTATATGCCAAGGAACCAAACAACACAATCAGCAAATAAACTATAAAGACAAACAGACAGTTCTCAAAAAGATAACGTGCCGATGGCTAAGAAGCATATGAAAAGATGTTGTACATCACTAACCATCAGAGATATGCAAATTAAAACTACTCAGAAGCTAGGTGTGGTTGCGCATGCCAGTAACCCCAGCACTCAGGGAGCAGAAAGATACAGAGAGAAGCAGACCTCACACGTTGCTGGTGGGAATGTAAATTAATCTAGCCGCCGTGAGAGTCAGTGTGAAAGTTCTCAAAAATCTGAAAATAGATCCGTTACACAAGTTTTGGGGGTCATCCAGAGTCCTAGCATCCCCATAAAACCGTGATCAGCCACCCATTTTCACTAGGCCAATTAAAGAGACAAATTAATCATTAAAAAGTAGATTTATTTAGTGGGGCCGTGTTAGGAAGAGAAATTTTTTGGGTCCTAGCATGGAGTTTAGAGACAAGTATTGGTAAAGGCGAAGACAGAAGGGAAAAGAACAAAGGGTCTGGTACCGGACTCTGGCTCCAGGATACCGACACCAGCTTTGGTCTAAAGAGAAGAGGATCTGAGGCAGAGAGCAGAAGGAACATACGGGTCCTCCTTCATGGTCAGGGTGTCTGGTTTACCATTCTCCGACCTGACTCTACATAGTGACCCAAAGCCATAGTTACCTACCTTAAGCAAGGATAGGCGAAGGGGCGGTTCTGATGTTAAAGATCTGTTTCCCCAATTGGTTCTTGATTTGTCAGTAAAGGTGGCCAGGGGCCAATTGCTGGGCGGAATGTACAGGAGGGGCCTTCCAGTCCCAGGAGGAAAGGGAGACACAAGGAAGGAGAAAGTGGGTCTTTTTGCGGTGCTTTAAAGGAAGAAGGGCCGGGCAGTGGTGGCTCATGCCTTTAATCCCAGCACTTGGGAGGCAGAGGCAGGCAGATTTCTGAGTTCGAGGCCAGCCTGGTCTACAGAGTGAGTACCAGGACAGCCAGGGCTACACAGAGAAACCCTGTATCGAAAAAATCCAAAAAAAAAAAAAACCAAAAAAAAAAGGAAGACGGTGGCAACTATGTGAGGTTTCAGAGGGAGCTTGGGCATATGGTCTCCTCTACAGGCTGGTGGCCAAGAATGTTTGGAAGGGGCTAAGTAGAACTAGCCACTGAAGTTTAGGGCGAATGGGAAGATGGAGATAATAAATTGCACGCTTTTTCAGGCGGGAGATAATAACACCCAGCAATTGTGCTTAGAAGGGAAATTGTAGAGGAACAAACTGTGTGTCTTTTATCCACGGACGCAAGGGAACCAGGAGGAGCTGGTGGTTCAGTCACCTCCCAGAGCAAAGATGGGTGGAACAAAAGGGAAACCAGGAGAAGCTGATAGCACGGGCCATGTTCCTGGGCAAAGGCAGTAGCTTTAAAAGTACATGAAACAGATAGGTCTGATTCTTACAAGATGATCACTTCTTGGAGATTCTTTGTCATCAGAGATAACTCCCTTCCTCTATAGTGTGGGCAGTCTTTCCAAGGAGCTTTGCTATTCCTGGAATCCAGGGCAGTCCTAAGTTTAGAACAAGGACTAGACACCTTTAGGCTCCTTTGGGGCTCCTGGAACAGGACATTGTAAAAGGTAAGTTTCAGTTAATCTTACTTTTGTGTCTCTTGAAGGATGAGTCAGGTTAGGCACAACGCATTTTACCGAGGACACTCTAATTACTGTGGCTACGTCGTCGCAATGAAATAGAATTCAGAGTAAAGGCAGATATGCCAGGCTTGTCCTGCTTTCCATTACCACGTGCGGCCAAAGAAGTCAATGGTTTTTAGCAAATGAGATCTAAGTAGCTGTTATAGAGTCATCTTTTCCAGCTTCCAGTTGATTTTCTCGAAGCACAATTCATCTCAAGTTCATGTATCCAGTTCTAGAAGACCTCTCCTAGAGACAGCTAGATAGTCCTGACCAACCCACTGGTATGATCCATAGATAGCTCCCCACCCCAACACACACGCACGCACCAGATTCGAAATACCCATGCCTCTCCCTTAACTCTACCCCAGCCAAACTTTCCATGATCTTCCCACCTAGAAGAATGGCACCTCCTGAACCAGAAACCCAGATGTCATGTGTGATAGTTTGTATATGCTCAGCCCAGGGAGTGGCACTATTAGAAGCTGTGGCCCTGTTGGAGTAGGTGTGTCACTGTGGGTGTGGGCCTTAAGACCCTCATCCTAGCTGCCTGGAAGTCAGCCTTCAGATGAAGATACAGAACTCTTAGCTCTGCCTGCACCACGCCTGCCTGGATGCCGCCATGTTCCTGCCTTGATGATGATGGACTGAACCACTAAACCTGTAAGCCAGCCTCAATTAAATGTTGTCCTTTATAAGACTTGCATTGGTCATGGTGTCTGCTCATAGCAGTAAAACCCTAACTAAGTCATCATGGTTGGTTCTTTCTTTCAAAACTCACATCGAATTTTTGACAGTTCTCCTTGCTAAACATCCTAATCTTACTACACCATTTCCTCCTTCTTCTTAAATCACCTTCATTTGCCACCAGAGCCATTGCAACAACCTAACTTGTCTTCCCTCAATCTTACTTCTCAACTTGTCTGTTACCAGAATAGTTTTTTGTTTTTTTGTTTTTGTTTTTGTTTTTTTTTTGTTTGTTTGTTTTTGTTTTTGTTTTTTGAGACAGGGTTTCTCTGTGTAGTCCTGGCTGTCCTGGAACTCACTCTGTAGACCAGGCTGGCCTCGAACTCAGAAATCCGCCTGCCTCTGCCGCCCAAGTGCTGGGATTAAAGGCGTGCGCCACCACCGCCTGGCCAGAATAATCTTCTTAAATCCCAAGTCCACTTTGCTGTTTAAAATGATGAGTGGGTACCCCATGACCTTGGGATAAAGCCCAAACTCATCACTGCCTGTTAGACACACAATGGTGATGTGCAAATACCGTTTCATATTGCACTTGCATCTCACTGTGCTACTATGCTCCTCACTCTCAGAAATGCAACAGAGGTCTTCCATCTCATTCTGACATTTTGCCTACGAGATACCTGTTCTGCCTTCCTAAAGCTAAAGGGTTCAAGAAAGTTTAGCCATTTGCATTGGTTCATGGGAATGTGAGAAGTCCTTGAGAGAAATGGAGGCTTTCCCATCTCAGGTATCTGGGTTCTTTGTCTCTGTAAACTCAAAGCATGAATTTCACAGGCAACAACAGGAGGGTGTGTTTATAACGTTTCTTATAGGTTTATAAGTAAGAATTCAAGAGATTGGAGGCAAGCAGAGCTCTTGTATAGCAAGAGTAGGTCCCAGGCAAAGGATTGCCACCAAGGGATTGTCTAGGGGTTAATAAGGCTTTTCAAGGTTGAGGCATAGGAGTGAGCTGGCCTGGCTTTCCAAGGGCTAGTCTCTGGTAGGCTTCCTTTCCTCCAGAGCTTGGCAGCAGTGAACAGTGCCCTCTAGTGTTAGCTTCCTTGTGCAGGACAGCTGGTACCGTAACACAGCATGATTCTTTTGTGCGTCTAGAAAAATAGAGATTATGGCCATGTGTAGTTTTTAGTTAGTTCTACGTATTTCTATTCTTCAGTCTTGACAAAAGCCAGAGTTTCAGCCTTTGTGGTGATCTAGAAGTAGGGATTCCTTAGTGCTTAGTACTGGCCAGCATTATAACCTCAGCCTAAGGTCTAGAGACCCAGACCCTCTAGACTCTGCTGCATTAACTGGAGTCTTTGAATACTGGAAGAGAGCATCACTTCCCGTAGCAAATGCCAGAAAACAGCTTAAATTTAAAAAATGGCTTTTTAAGCCGGGCGGTGGTGGCACACACCTTTAATTCCAGCACTTGGGAGGCAGAGGCAGGCGGATTTCTGAGTTCGAGGCCAGCCTGGTCTACCGAGTGAGTTCCAGGACAGCCAGGGCTACACAGAGAAACCCTGTCTCGGAAAAAAAAAAATGGCTTTTTAAATGTGACATACCAAGTTTCTTAAACATGTTAAATTATACATATAAATATAAATGAAGCCGGGCGGTGGTGGTGCACGCCTTTAATCCCAGCACTTGGGAGGCAGAGGCAGGCAGATTTCTGAGTTCGACGCTAGCCTGGTCTACAGAGTGAGTTCCAGGACAGTCAAAGCTATACAGAGAAACCCTGTCTCGAAATAAATAAATAAATAAATAAATAAATAAATAAATATGAATTATACATATAATATTGTTGCCGTGGTGAAGCTGGGGAAGTCACAGAGAGAGGAGAATGAGAGAGAGAAAGAGAAAGAGAGAGAGAGAGAATAGCGAAACCTCTACCCCCCCAAAATTTTTTTTTTAATGAGGCAAAGTAAGGAATTAGGAGGAAGTTCATTTCAGAACGAAAGTGCACACTCGGGCAGTGGTGAGGGCCCTCAGAAATGGTCACACTGCACAGAATTTTGGACAGCTTTTTGGGGGGAATCTTTAATGCAGGAAAGAATATTCATGAGCTAAGACAGTAAAAAAAATCAGGGAACCGCAGGAATGGGTTGGGATCCCTTTCATTTTCCCAACAGAGCCACTGTCCATTTCTGTCCTTTCAGACATTTCAGATATGACATAGCAGCTGATGCACGAAGGGAAAAGGGCATTTTACAAGGCTAATCATATAGCGACGTCATTCTAGTGAAGTAAATGACAGTTGCCATCTCTGCTGGGTCCCAGTCAGTTCTGGGTGGTCTTACCTTTTCCTACTTAAGGAACATACCTCCATCACTGTAATGTGCTGCTGCAGCAGCCTCTAGCCTACCACGGTGCCCACAACAACACAGACACTTCCTTCTCTTTGCCTTGCTCTCTTCAACACATCAGCCACTTTCCATGTGAAAACATGCTGAAGCTGACTGCAGTAGTTCCCGGCAGTGTGCGGTTAAATAGCACCATGTCCACAGAGTGCCAGAGAACTCTCCAATCCTTGTACCTCAGAAACCAGCAGATTGAGATTCGCTGTCCACGGCCATGTCATGTGATCGGCACAATGACTGGCAAGAGAGTGGAGTACTATGACTGCCTTAGAGCTGTGGCTCTCAAAGTCAGCATCAGCATTACCTAGAAACTTGCTGGATTTGCAGATTATCAGGCCCTACCAAACTTAGAAACTTGGAGGGAGAGACCCAGCTCTCCAGATGACTCTGCTGTAGCTCAGCTTTGAGAACTCCTGGCTTAAGCTAACTGAAAATGATTTCCTGGTGCCAGGAAAGCTCTAGCCTTCCCTAAATCTCCTGAGTAACATATACTGAGAAAGATCATGTTGTGTTAAGTATTAAGTCAGGGAATTAGAACTGATGAAGGTGGCAGTTATTAGGTTGGTTTACATGATTCAGTCTGAGTACTACAACAATGGCTGTTTTCACCAGGGAAAGGCTAAGAGCTGGTAGTTCAGTCCACAAGACTAGGAACCTCGGCAGTCCTGGCCTGGTGCTTAAGGTCAGGAACTTGCTGGCAAGCCGCTTGTCTTCAGTCCACAGTGAAAGTCAGAAGAAGCTAGGCTCTCTTGTCAGTGAATGATGGAGGTGGGTATGAGCAACGGCAGCAACAGGGTAGGTGGATTTGAAAGCAAGGCATATTGTAAAATGTGGGTTTGTATTTTGTTTTAATTTTTCTTTTAATATCTCCTTTTCTAACAAACAGTAGCCAGTTCTCTTAACTTCCTGCCAGCCCTCCTCCCAGTTTCTGGTGCAGCCCCTTCATATGTTCCTCCCAGCCGTTCCTCCCACCGTTTCCCCGACAGTCTGCTTAGACAATCCTTTCTCCCGCTTAGACAGTCCTTTCTCCCAGCAGTTGCAGTCTGTCTGCTCAGCTCAGCCTCTCTCCCACCTCAGCTGTCTCCTAACAGATCTCCTGCACCAACTGCCCTCTCTTCCTCCTCTGCTAACCCAATCCTCTTCCTCAGCCTCTGCTGGCTTTTTTCATATCCTTTCCTGCCGAGGGCTCTGCAGGAGGAACTACAGGGCTTTAGAAGTCATGGACTGCAGCCCACAGATTACCACAGCCCCATGGGTGGGCCTCAGTGTGGCACGGGCCCTGAGGACTATGCATCCTGAGGACATCATGCTGTTGTGGAGTTCGGTTCTGCTTGCCGCCCTCACATCTTTTTTTAATCTAAGAATTATGAAAACTCTAAGGGGGCTTCCGGTCCCCCACTGGGCAGTATCTCTGGAACTCACAATACTAGTGCTTGATCTCTTTCAGACATTGCTGCTGGAGCAGATTAATGATGCAGTCACCACCCTAGAGAAGAACTTAGAGATGAAGACTGACAACAGTGACCTCCACCCTTAGAAAACATTTGGAAAAATAAAGTTGTTAGTGAAGCTGGGTAGAGATGTTTTGACTACTGGCTCTGATGTAGAAAATCACGGGGAACAAGCTGAAGTTCAGAAAGGCACAGTCTTATAGTTAAGCTAAGGACCGTTTATGGTCAGGGAACAAGAACAATGGCAGCACTGGCTGACATGACTCTCACTGAGGCTGGACTGATAATAATTGATTTCTTATACGTTCTTTTGCCCTCAGCTTCCGGATATGATTAAGAATTGCAGATGGGTAGGTACGCATTCTGAGGATTTAAGGTAGATATGACTTTTTTATATATAAAAGTTTAGATTTGTGATTATTTTAACACTTTTACAAGACTACTTCTAAAGATAAATAACAATTGCTCCTTTCTTTCTTTGTTACTGCAGATTGTTGCCTGCAAGTAAGAGAGACTGACGAGAAAACTACCTTGCTTGCTCACACTTTGTTAATCTGTAACGAGTTGCTTGGTTATGCATGTATGTGAGTTTTGGGGGAATAATTCGTTTTCTTTACCTGTACTATGTAATGTTATTTCTTGTAAAGGTACTGGGGAACACACTGTTTTTTCATAATCATTTTCATAATCATTTACTAGAAGAAAACTAAAATGTAATCACATTGTAATTGCATACTGCTTGAAAGATTTTGCTGGGATATGTAAGCTATGGAAGAAAGAATAAAGAATGTGTGGGGGCTGGAGAGATAGCTCAGAGGTTAAGAGTGCTGGCTGTTCTTCCAGAGGTCCTGAGTTCAATTTCCAGCAACCAGATGGTAGCTCACAACCATCTGTAATAGGATTTGATGCCCTCTTCTGGCCTGTAGGCATACATGCAGACAGAACTCTGTATACATAATAAGTAAATCTTTTTTTAAAAAAAAGAAATGTGTAGAGTTTTTGTAAATGTGGGTTGGAACACTGTTCCTTCCATCCATCAGCTGTGTGCATGTATGTCGTATGTATGTGTGTAGAGCTTGTCTGGGTATGGCTTGGAGCTTACACTGTCCACCAGTTGTGTGTATACGTATGCATGTGTATGTGTGAAATTCTTGGAGCCTGCTTGCTGGAGCTTTGCTCTAACCATTCTCTGTGTGAATGTGTATATGTCTGCCTATTGGCGTTCCTTCTAGGCTCTGCCCAGAAGTTACTTGGCAACAGCCAGGTAGGCCTGGCTTACTATTAAAGGGGCTGCTTGCCCCCTCCTCACTCTCTTACTCTCTTATTCTGACTCCCTTCTCTCCCTGACTGCCTTCTCCCTCTCTCCCTTCCCCCCCTTCATGTTCCTGGCTGGTCTCTCCCTCTTCCTCTTCTTCTCCTCTCTTTCCCTCTCCCTCTCTCTCCCCTTTCCAACTCCCCTTCCCATGTCCTAAATAAACTCTATTCTACACTATACCCATCAAATGGCTGATACCTCAGGGGAAGGGATTCCTCAGCATGGGCCCGCAGAGACAACCCCTCCCACACCTCACCATACCTAGCTCTACAAACGTATCCTCTGTGTATGTGGAGATTGGAGGACATCTTGCTGGAATTGATTCTCTCCTTTTGCTACATGGGGCCCCAGTGGTCAAATTTGCATCTATAGGCCTGGCCACAAGTGCCTACCAGCTGAGTCATCTCAATTTCTCTGGTCTTTTGTATTGTATTGTATTGTACTGTACTGTACTGTATTGTATTGTATTGTATTGTATTGTATTGTATTGTATTGTATTGTATTGTATTGTTTTTTGAGGGTGGGCCTCCTCTATGTAGCCTTGGCTAGCCTGGAACTCTATATGTAGACCTGGCTGACCTCAGACTCAGAAACCCACCTGCTTCTGCCTCCCTAGCACTGGGATCAAAAATGTGTCTGGCTCAGAATATTTTAACAAAGGATTAAGCTAGGAGAAAGGAGGGTACTTAAGGAAAGAACATGAAACACACCTAAGACATGTCCTAGTGTGAGTCTCTGTTCCTCAAAGGAGAGTCACAATTAAGTGTTTTAGGATTAATTCTATATACCAGTTTGGTGGCTCTCAGGTTATGTCTCAAGAGGTAGCTGAAATTCTGCCCACTACACCCTCTCTTGCTAAGTGAGATTCTAGGTCGTTGTGGAGGAAGCTGTAGCCCGAAAAGACAAAACCAGAAGCTATTAGGATTATATCAGTCTTTGGACGTGTCCTTTCCTATAAGTGAGGTTTCTGGTGCGATGCCTAGAGAATCATAGTCTTGTGGCTGGAAGAGGGGATTTTAGCTGTGCTGAAATGCTTGCTTCTCTGCTGGTAAGCCATCGGAGGCTCCTTCCTCTTCTCATCTTCCTTAAAGTTTCTCAGTCTTTCTCTCTGCCTCAGGGCGCACTAATTAAAACTTAAAACAAAGCAGTATTTCCTTCCTTTTTTTCTTCAAGACAGGATTAGCTCTGGCTATGATAGAATTCCCTCTGTAGACCAGGCTGGCCTCAAACTCATAGAGAACCACCTGTCTCTGTTTTCCAGAGCCGCTGCCACCTCCTGGTTTCCACTTCCTTTTCAAGAACTAAGTCTTCATTTCCCTATCAGGGTCTCTGGGTATTTTGTGTTATAGTAAAAGCAAGAATTTCATTTTTATAACTGATTTTTATACGTTAAAGGCTTTGCCTGTCCAACCTTCATTTGGATTTTCAGGAAAGAAAACAATACCACTTTCTACAGTGTCCTGGGGTAGAGACATCTCATCCATGGCACCCAGAAGAACTTGCTTAATCTTTTAGAACCCTTGTCTCAGATCAGTAGGGGACTCAAGGTTTTAGCCTAGACAATAATTTCAGGACTAGTCAGTATGAAGCAGAGACAGAGTCTAATAAAGAAATTTTAACATAGTCTTTAACACAAGAGTTCAGAGGAAGGGAGGAGACACAGACTCGACAAGATGCACCTGGAAGCCTGAGTGTGGGATTGTCTGAGAGTCCTCCCTTGCGTTCACAATATCCAACACCATTTTAGTGGATTTTGAAGTTTCCATCTGAAAGATCTGCTAAAGAATATAAACAAAATCTTTGGGGGAGCGGTGGTGGGGGCTGACAGTGTTGGGGTCCAGAAGTCATCTGACAAAGCACACAAACACTGATCTCAGTCAGATAGGGATAGTTTATTGAGCATACACCACCCCGGGACTGATTGATTGCTCGGGGCCAGGATTCAGGCTCAGGAGCTGAACTATGCCACTGAGTTAAGATCTTACAGGGTTTTTAAGCTTAAAATCTACAAACATCTGTGCCAAGTTATTCCACTAATCAGGATTTAGGGATATTTCTTTAGGAATATGTCTTTGATGTACACTTACCCTGCTCCCATTGGTTGGAGTACTCAACTGTGGTAGGGGACTTGCCTTGTCTAACATTCATGTCTTAACTTGACAACCAGGATGTCAGTTACCCACATACATGTCTCTTTCTGCCAAGTAGGATGTCAGCTCCCAGGGAGGTCTTGGGAACTTAAAACTTTTCTCGACTCCTAACAAAATGCAAGTCTTATTTTAAATAGTCCCTTGTATTGGTGTAAGTATTTCTCTTATGTTGGAATCCATCCTGGGGCAGCTTACAAAAGCAAATACCATAAAAGCTTATACATAGGTGTAGGAAGTGCTGCTGGGTTTGGGTCTAAGCTTATTGTGGGTAACTATACAAAGTGGCTCTACTGACTTCTATTGTGATTTGTTTTCAAGGGCACAGAACATAACAGAATATGTTATCAACTTGGGCATAAGAAAGTTTCCTAGAAGCAGCAGAAACAACATTTAAGGAAGTTTCCTTTTATTAGTAACAGCATGAATGATAGGCTAGCCTAGTAACAGTTACCTATACCTTAACATTTCACCTACGGCCTTAACTTTCCATTTGGCCTTAATATTTTACCTAGATCTTAACAACAGGATTTCACATGATAAGGGAAAAGTCTAGCTCCCTTGAATACATGATAGTAAGGCATCTTTACTGTAAACAAGGCTGACAGTCTTGGTTGAGATTCTCAGGAAATGTCTAGGGAAAGGATGAGGTCCGGGGGACCCAAGAGCACATGCATACAGTCATTAGTCCTAGCTCACCGCTATTTTGGAATAAAGCATCTCTATGTAAAAGGATATCATGTTTATGTTAATGCCTTTTTCAGCAAATGTCCACTGCACTAGAATCCCAAGGCTTCGATCAGACTCCCAGGTGAGGGAACCTTTCCCATTATACATCCCTTTAATTTTTTTCTGTCTTTCTAACCCACATCAAGTGGAAGCCAAACCCAGAACTGTAGAGTAGATGGAAAAAACTAGACATGTCTAACCTCATTATCTAGATTTATGAATGAGGAAACAGACTTAGGGAAGGATGCCCCATGAGACTAAAACCAAAACTTGAATTTTCTTCATTCTAGGTCAAAAGTCCTCTCATAAGAAAGCATGACAACAAGAGTCTTCTGTTCTAAAACTTTAGAATTCTGCTGTTGCAAAGAAATGGAAAATTCATCAGGAGACTAGTATGTTTCACTTGATTTAAAAACAATATAGTTATAGACCAGCATGGAAATATCACATGCCACCTTAAGTGCGTACTGTTATGAAATACAGTGTGTCAAGGGGAGTCCCTTTGACGGGCCCATGCTGAGGTATGCCCCTGGGAAAATACTCCATGCAACAGACCCGGTGTAAAGAGGTTTGTCGGGGAAAAGGAAGGAGTGAGGACCTGGGAAGAGATAGAGGCAGGCAAGTGGACATGTAGACAGACAGACAGACAGACAGACAGACAGACAGACAGACAGACAGACAGACAGACAGACAGATGGGAGTAGAGCTGTGAGGGCAGAGAGGGGGTACAGACACAAGAGGGGCACCCACAGAAAACAGATAAACTGAGGAAAGGGAAGGAGGGAGGGAAGAAGAAAGAGAGAGAAAGAGAGACAGAGACAGAGAGACAGAGAGAGAGAGAAAGAGAGAGAGAGAGAGAGAGAGAGAGAGAGAGAGAGAGAGAGAGAGAGAGTTGTGTGCTGAGTGGTGGGCAGGTGCATTTATACACACCACATACTTGTGGTACCTGCTGGCAGCAGGTCATGTCATAAGCAGTAAGGTCCCTGAGGGAAGGCCAGTGGAATGCCTGTATACTAACACATACAACTTTTTAAAATGCATCAGTTAAAACATTATTTAAAACAAGATTTTAAACTTCATTTTTATTTTATATGTCTGAATGTTTTGTCTGCATGTATGTATGTGTGCTATGTGCATGCACTGCCTGTGGAGGTCAGAAGAGGGCAGCAGATCCCCTGGTACTGGAGTTACTGATGGTTATGAACCATCATATGGGTGCTGGGAATCAAACCCAGGTCCTATGGAATATCAGCCAATGCTCTTAATGACTGAGCCATCTTTCCTACCCCCCTAAAACTAACATAAATATTTATTTTGTAGGATCTGGAGAGATTGCTCAGAGCTTAAGAGCATGTACTACTCTTGTAGAAAACCCAAATCTGAGTCCCAAGACCCACATCTGGTGGCTCACAACTGTCTATAATTCCATCTCCAGGATATTTGACACCTCTGGCTCCTCAGGACACCTGCACTCATGTGTTCAGACACACACACACACACACACACACACACACACACACACACTCATTCATGCATGTACTCACAAGCACACACCCAATTAAAAAGATACAAATAAATACACATTTAAAAAATGTTTTAAATGACCAATTTGAGCAAAGTCTAACTATGCCGTAATGTAGGATAGGTTGGTTGTAAGTCAGTCTAAGAGAGAGTGTCATGGTTTGGGAAGTTCTCAGATGGCAACAGACTGTATTATTTGAAAACTCACAGGCAAAGTAAACAAGCTATGGTGTAAGGTCACACCATAGTGTGTATTTAAATTTCTTACCATCTTCTCTTACTTCTCTCTGTCTCTTCCTAGTTATGGGATTTGTTCTTGGCTGGTTCTCATGACTGCTTTCCTGTCTCGAGGTGTAGCTATGTCTGGACATCTCTGTGTACACCTGACTCTACATGTATTTTCTTCTATTTCTAAGAGTCAATACTAATGAGCATGAATGTATTCTTTTACTTTTCCAGCATCTGTCTTTCCCTCCGAGCCTCCCTTCAAGACAGAGTCTTCTTGCTATGTCACCCTAGCTGAGCAGGAATTCACGATAGGAACCAGGTTGGCTTCAACCTCACAGAGGCTCCCCCGACTGCTGTCTCCTAAGTGCTGGGATTAAAGGCATACACCATCATATCCTGCAACATCTGTCTTTTTAATTCCCCAATCCAGGGATTCTCATCTAACTTTTGCCCCACATCTCTGGGGCTGGAAAGAGGATGGCTCAGTAGTTAAGAGCACTCACTGGTTGCTTTTCCAGAGAAGATCAGGGTTCGATTCCAACTATCCACATGGCCGCTAACACCTGTTTGTAACTCTAGTTCCTGGGGATGTGATGCCCCCTTCTGGATGTGGGTACTATATACACCTGGTACATATTAATGGATGCAAAACACCCATAAACATTTAATATGAAAATAAATAATGCCTTCATGTCTCTAACTACCCTCTTCTTCCTTCTGTAACCTTCATGTCTCTATCCTCTTCTTCCTTCTGTACTTCCAGTCTCCTATTTCTTTTCCTCACTTTTTTTATTAAGTGAAGCTGGTGGGTGGTTACTAGATTTACAACTCCGTTATAAATCCATAACTTAACAAAACAAAGCAATTACATTTCTTTTTGTCTTTCTGTAAACATCAATTGCTAATTTTTTTGTGAGCTGGTGGAAAAGTCATCTTTCCTCTAGTTGATATTTGTTGAGACATAAAATTGGCTGGATGAAGTGGACTGTACCTCGTGGTGCCCTGTACTTGGGAGGCTCAGGCAAAAAGACCACAGTGAATTCAAGGTCATCTTGGGCAATATATAGAGACCATACAACCAGAAGGGCATCTTAGCAAACATGGTGTGATCTCCCATTTCACAGATGTAAGTCGGACTCAATTTTTCTCCTGGGTTAACTAGCCAGGTCTGAAGTTCGTGTCCTCCAGGTCAGTATTCTCTCTCTTCCTCACTGACTGCCCCTTTCTCCCCTAGTCATCAGTAGTTCCTTCCAGAGAGTTTTGCCAAAGGATCGTGGCTCATGTGTGAGCCTTCAGCACTCAACAGGCTAAAATTGGAGGACTCCTTGAGTTCAAGGTCAACTGGGCTATAGAGCAAGATTCTGTTTATAAAAAACCAGTTTCTTATCCTTTGAGTAGATACTCAGAAATGCCTATATATTCTATGGATTCCTTTAGTTGAGGGCAGCAGACTAGACTTAGACCTGGTTAGGCAATCAGATGTGCTTTAAAGACAACTGAACTGAATGACTCAGAAGCCCATGGGTCACCAAAATCACATTTTTTCCTCCATTTGTCTATCCTTGATTGTTTTGTTTTGTTTTGTTTTGTTTTGTTTTGTTTTGTTTTGTTTTGTTTTGTTTT
>JANHMN010000007.1:77148911-77169229 GCA_030674055.1 Rhabdomys pumilio | reverse complement strand
TTGTTTTGTTTTGTTTTGTTTTGTTTTGTTTTGTTTTGTTTTGTTTTAGCTTGTTCTTGTCCTCAAAGTCCCAGGCTGAGTGCAAGCAAATACTCCATAGCTAAACTACATCTCAACCCCTTAGATTTGGGAAGCATCCTCTCACTATGCAGTCAATGCTGGCCTTGAGCTCATGATCCACCAAAGTGTTAGAATTACGGGTATGTGCTATCACACCCGAAGTCAAAGTCGTAACAATAGCTGTCAGCAGAGTTTGAAACAAAATTGACTCTTTCATGTTTGGTAGAAGAAAGAGACGTTCCCAAACGTGGCATTCCCTTCTATGTAGCTGATTTCATTAGGATGATGCTGTTCTTTCTTCCACAGGACTAATAAAAGCCCTGGCGATGTGACATTCTCTGAGGGTCCTAGGTCAGTGAGGAACCAGCACTCCAGAGGGATAAAAGCAGAATTGTATTAGAAGGAAGAAAGATAGGAAATTAATCAACCTCTGTTCAATTGACTGAGTTACAGAAGTGTTCAATTGGGAAGAACTTGGAAGTTATTATAGATTCAAATTCAAAAAAAATCCCTGTTTGCCGGGCGGCGGTGGTGCACGCCTTTAATCCCAGCACTTGGGAGGCAGAGGCAGGCGGATTTCTGAGTTCGAGGCCAGCCTGGTCTACAGAGTGAGTTCCAGGACAGCCAGGACTACACAGAGAAACCCTGTCTCAAAAAACAAAACAACAACAACAAAAAAAAAAAAACCACCAAACAAAGAAACGAAAGTTAGATTTGTTTTTCTGGAACTTTTACTTACAGAACTCTGGGCTACCATGTAAGAAGTCCAACCACCACGTGGAGATGTCACATGTGGCTTCTCCAGTTGATGTTCACAGCTGAACTCAGACTTGAAGCTCTCCAACTCTGATACCAGACATATCTGTGAAGAATCCTCCAAGGGATCCAAACCTACAACTTTCTGAGGCTTCTGAAAGGCCACCCCAGACCCTGAGGAACAGAGTCAGTCTGAATGACTGACTAACAGAATCCCTGAGCTCAACTGTTAAAAAAAAAAAACAGAAGTTGTTTTCAAAGGTGCCTCGAGCCAGCTTAGGTCCAGCTACAGATAAAGGGAAAACACTAGACTCTGACCAAGCACTGACCCCTGCACCCCTCACTCTGACCAAGCACCGACCCCTGCACCCCTCACTCTGACCAAGCACGGACCCCCTGTACCCCTCACTCTGACCAAGCACCAACCCCTACACCCCTCACTCTGACCAAGCACCGACCCCTGTACCCCTCACTCTGACCAAGCATGGAACCCTACACCCCTCACTCTGACCAAGCACTGACCCCTGCACCCCTTACTCTGACCAAGCACAGACCCCTACACCCCTAACTCTGACCAAGCACCAACCCCTACACCCCTCACTCTGACCAAGCACCAACCCCTGCACCCCTCACTCTGACCAAGCACGGACCCCCTGTACCCCTCACTCTGACCAAGCACTGACCCCTGCACCCCTCACTCTGACCAAGTATGGAACCCTACACCCCTCACTCTGACCAAGCACTGACCCCTGCACCCCTTACTCTGACCAAGCACCGACCCCCTGTACCCCTCACTCTGACCAAGCATGGAACCCTACACCCCTCACTCTGACCAAGCACCGACCCCCTGCATCCCTCACTCTGACCAAGCATGGACCCCTGCACCCCTCACTCTGACCAAGCACTGACCGCCCCCCCGCACCCCTCACTCAAACAATGCTAGGCTCTTCCCCACCCTCCTCAAACCAGAAGTATGAAGTAGACAATTGCCAAAAGTCAGGCTTTCCTATGAGGTCGTGCACCTGATAAGCTTTGACAGCATTTAAAAGGTAGAGATGAGCCACACAAGATTTTGGTTGAGAAAAAAAGACATAAATAAAAGAGGGAGAGCTTAGGCCTGGACACCATGTCAGCGTCACCCTCTGATTCCCCATAATGACTGCTCTCACTGCCCACGTCCCAGGGCTCACGCTACACAGAGTAAGGGTCTTTGTCTCTCACCGCTGTGGAGTTACTGCATGAAGTCTCAAGAGTGCTTTGTTACATAAGAATGCATCAGCAGGGGTTGGAGAAATGGCTCAGTGGCTAATGGAACGTGCTGCTCTTCCAGAGGAACACAGTTCCGTTCCCAGCACCCACACTGGGTGTCACAACCGGCTGGGGGGTGGGGTGTCCAGTGCAACTTTCTGGCCTCCATAGGCACAGCACACATACAATCCTCCCCCCTCTTCCCTCACACACATTCTTAATTTTTTAAGCCTTCAAATAATAAACTTTTGGAATTCTATACCTGGCCTATTCCAAAGACAACCAAGACTGTTCCCTTTCTCCTAGTCCCCTCATGAAGCCCTAGCTTGGATGGTGTCACCGAAGTCCTATATAGCTCCATTGACTAGTTCCCATTCTACTGAACAGTTTGCTACAAGCCAAAGAACCCATTTCCACTGCCACTCAGGGCAGTCAGAGAGGCTGTGAGACACAAAATCAGTGCCGGGACTCAAACTCAGGTCCTCTGCAAGAGCAGCCAGTGCTCTTAACCACAGAGCCATTTCTCCAGCCCCCTGAATCTCTTCTTATGCTGGTCGTTATATGAGAACCCATCTTAATGATTTTGTTTAATTTGGTGACAGGACGTGTTAGAGCCCTGTTCTTCGTACAAAAGGCTCAACACATCAACTTTGGCATATGGATTTTGGGGTAGATACAATGTAGCCCATAACATTGCCCCAAAGTAGAGCAAAAGAGGACCTGACCCCTTTAGTTTCTGTGGTAGAAAACCATAGCCACTTCTTAGGAAAGAGCTTTCCCTCAAAGAAAATGAAATCTTCACAGGAAAAGAGAAGAAATCTGGGCAGCCAGGAAAAAATACTATTCCTTCCTGGAGATTCATAAAGGAAGTGGGAATCTACTAAAAAATGTTCCTCCTCTTAATTTTCAATTAAGCTCTGACCTCTGATACTGGGCTATTGCCATTTTCCTAGTTGCAACACTGATGGACACCATGTGCCCATTCCAGTTCTGATGACCACTCCCTCCTCCATGGGCCTCCTTCCTGCTTTCTCTTTCTGAGCCTCTTCCACCGAAACTGTTTTGCTAGTCGTTGTTCCTTCTCACAGCATGTAAATATTCGTGCCAAGTTTCTCTCTTTGGCCCCCTCTCCTTCTTACCCCGCCTCCTTTCCCCTCTCTGCCCCCGCTTCTCCCTAGATATTCTTGATAGATAGCTGGATGTAGGGGTAAGCTATAGGGACCTTGTCCACACTCTATTCTAAGCCTTTCTTTCTGCTATGGTGCCAGGAGTTAGCCATGCTAGCGAGCACTCAGCAAGCAAGCTGTGTGTTCCCTCCCTAGGATTTCTGGAGGGGTTGGCATGGAGCTTCTTAAATGAGAGGGAAGGAGTGTGTATTTTCGTGCTTTCTTGGGAAAGAACTTAATCTCTTACCTAAAGTTTAAAATATCAACCATGTGTGCAGCTCAACCATGTCTTCATCCTAATCAGCCTTCTCAGGGTCAGGGCTTTACGTCTAACTGACTTCTTGGATGCTTCACCTGAAATCTCCACAATGGCCTCTCACTCAGCAACAAGAGCTGAGAACATTAACCGCCCCCCCACACACACACACACCCTTCTTCCAGCTTCCTACTCCTCTTGTATGTCTCATGTCCATAAGAAAAATGCTACCGCCCTCCTAATCAGAAAGAAGGAAGGGTTGAGCCTCACCCGGGCTCTCCTTCTCCGCCGCATCTATGAACAAGCATGCACTTAAATCTTGTCAGTTCTACATTCTTAGCACCTCTATTAGGTTACACAAATGCATTTTCACTTTTAAAACAGGACCTTGCTTGCTTGCTTGCTTGCTTGCTTGCTTGCTTGCTTGCTTGCTTGCTTGCTTGCTTGCTTGCTTGTTGAGACAGAGTCTCTCTTTATAGCCCTGGCTGTCCTGGAACTCACTATGCAGAAGACCAAGCTAGTCTCAGACTCACATAGATCCACCTGCCTCTGCCTCTCAAGTGCTAGGACTAAAGATATGTATCACCATGCCCGGCAAAACAGGGGACCTTTAAAATAGACAACAGAGGAGGCCTGAGTTTCAACTGGATAGTTGAGATGATAGGACTCTCATTGTTTTTAATCTGTCTGCCCTGTAGCTCACTTTTCAGGCCAGAAGAGAGATTTTATGTTTTTTTAAAATATGATGATATATTTTTTATTTTTAAAATGTATTTAATTAGGAGGCTGGAAAGGTGACTGATTGGTTCAGAGCACTGGCTGTGCTTGCAGAAAACCTGGGTTCAGTTCCCAGCACCCACGTGGCAGCTAGCAACCATCTCCAGCTTCAGTTCCAAGGGATCCCAACCCCCCTCTCCTGATCTCTACTGGCCTGACACACAGGAGGTGCACAGGTAAAGCTGCAAAGAAAACACCCCTACATACAAAATAAAAATAAAGAATACATTTTTTCTAATCAGTTATTCATTTATTGATTAAGGAATGAGTGTGCCAGGTATGCATGTAGAGGTCAGAGGTCTAGGAACCAAACAAAGGTTATCAGGCTTGCACAAGAAGTGGGTAAAGTTTTACCCACCAAGTCTGACCATCAGCCTTAATTTTTCTTTTTCTTCTTTTTGAGGCAGGGTCTTATGCACTTTTGCTGGCCTTCAACTCCTGATCTTCCTGCTTCCACCTCCCATGGGCAGGATTACCAGCGAGCACCACCACACTCAGCTCTCCATGTCTTTATCTATCTGTCTGTCTGTCTGTCTGTCTATCTGTCTATCTATCTATCTATCTATCTATCTATCTATCTATTTATTTATGTATTTTATTATTTTTTAAATAAAAACAAGTCAGATCACAGAGGAGGATGAAGGATTTGGAGCCATGAAGAAGAGGTCCAGAGAAAGAACATGGGAACACACCTGAAGCCCAAAGAGCCAGACTGATAATAATATGCAAATATCACAGGACAGGGCTGGGAGGTAGCCAGATTAGCATAGAAAGTAAAGGTAGATCATTTAACTGCTCAGCTATTGAGGTGCTGTTTTAAATAAATCTTGGTTTCTCTGTGTGGTTACTGGGGAAGAACATAAGGTAAAGCAATACAGCCTCCAGATTAATTCACTGTTCACATGTATATTAAGAGATTTCGTTCACAGTGAGAGGCAGCAAAGACAACACAGTGTTGAAAGCACTTACTGCCCTGGCAAAGGACCCAAGTTTAGTTCCTAGAACCCTCACCAGGCAACTCGCAACTGCCTGTAATGTCAGTTACAGGGGATCTAACACACACATACACACACACACACACACACACACACACACACACGCCTCTGAGGGCACCTACATGCATGTAACACACACACAAAAAAAAAAAAATCTTAAAAAAAAAGAGAGAGACCATAT
The DNA here is from genome assembly GCA_030674055.1 of Rhabdomys pumilio. Classification (NCBI taxonomy): domain Eukaryota; kingdom Metazoa; phylum Chordata; class Mammalia; order Rodentia; family Muridae; genus Rhabdomys; species Rhabdomys pumilio. The sequence goes on along the minus strand of JANHMN010000007.1, from coordinate 77,163,790 downwards.
ACTCACAGCTTAATGCTACTCCACAACTGTGGTGCTTTTATTAGTCCCTGGGAGCTCTCAGGGCAGAGGAGAGTACACAGCACTGTTTCCCTTACAGAAACCTTTGTGGTCACCTGACCAGTGTTAGCTGAGTCCCTACTAGGTGCCAGACCCTAGGGTGAATATTGGGAATAAAGTCATTAAACAGAATGAGTAGACACCCCATGCCTTCCGAGCACAAGGGCCTAACAGAGCTGCAGAGGTCAGCTGAGTCACAACTGTCAGAGTTTAAATGTGAAATGTCACCTGCAGCCCTTGACTGGCGGTCCTCCTTTTGGAGACTGAAACCATTAGGAGGCGAAGTCTAGCTGAAGAAGTGGCTCACCGGGGCAGCCCTTGAGATCTGCGGCATCTCCCTGCTTCCAGGCCCTCTAATCTCTGTTCTCTTCTCTCACAAGCCATGGGTAGGTAAAGAGTCCCGGCTGCACACTCCCACCACTACAGTCTGCCAGCACATGTGCCTTCTCTACCATGATGGACTATGTCCTATGAAACCATAAGTCAAAATGAATCCTTGTCATAGAGGAGAGAAAAAATGATTAATGCAACAACTGAATGAAGGAAAGCCCCATCTTCTACCTCTTCCCACTAAACAACAGGTATGTCTCCACATACCAAATCAGCAACTCTGTCTGAAGTGTTTCATTTAAACACCTCAGCTCCTTGGCATTTGTGTTATTATTGTTAGCCTCACTTTTATAGATGAGGAAACTCAGATCTATAAGGACTGAATAAGTGGCGGAGTTGAGATTTAATCTCAGGCTCATTTGAGACCAGATGTCACATGAACGAAGTGTTTGTGCTGCTTCTTCATCTGTGGCCCAACCAGCACACGCGCTTCTGTGCAGACCCCTTGCCTAAATGGACCAGCCATTGCCTTGTCTGTGCATAGGCAGTATTTCAAACACACTCTCATGGTTCCCAGAGCACGTCAGAGTCTTACCTGGCAGTCTTTCTCTAGGAATCTGTAAGTGTTGTGGAATGACAACTGATTGACTTGTGTAATCTCAATAATCTGTGCTGTACTTTGCATTCCATTACTGAAGGAAGAGAAGGAATAGGGGAAAAGGAAGAAGGGGGGAAATGAGCTGGAAGAGGAAAGAGAGAAAACGAAAGGTGACAATAATTATGTATTCACGGGTTCTGTCTAAGACATCCCAGGTCCATCTGCTCCTCTATAAAAATTTTAATCTTACTCAACACTGTAAAATGCATCCTTGCAACAATCTGGATAATATTCTATTTAAGGACCACTCAGTGAGCGCTCACAAAATTCCTCTGGATACTTCTTGCCTGTGGTGATTTGAATGAGAATGGCCCCTAGAAGTTCATATATTTGGATACTTGGACCCCAGTTGATGAAATTGTTCAGGATGGATTAGGAGGTGTGGCTTTGTTGGAGAAGGATGTGCCACTGGAGGTGAGCTTTGAGGTTTCCAAAGCGCATGCCTTTCACTGTGTTTCTCAATACCTCCTACCTACAGATAAGGATGTAAACTCTCTGATACTGCTCAAGTGTCTGCCTGCCTGCTACCATGCTGGTCATAGGCTTGCCCACTGAAACTCCAAGCCCCAGTAGTCTCTTCCTTCTATAAGTTGCCTAAGTCATGGTATCTTGTCACAGCAATCAAAAATAACTATATCACCCATCTTGGACCCCTTTCTCTTTTCCTATGCGTTTTCTCCTCACATTCCAATCTAGTCTATGCCCCTGCTACCAACAACATTTTCCTCCTTCGAGGGCATGGAGAAAAGATGAGTCAGAGGCAAAAGTGAAACTTCGAAGAAGCAAAGCTGAAGTGAAGCCTTAGGCTACAAGTTAAACAACAGAAAGCCACCAGGAAATAGAAAAACAGAAACTGCCTGGGAACACACAGCCTTGATCTTAAAACTGAGCACAGGCCTATAGGCACCTTTTTTTCCCCTTCTTTAGGTTTTCTAGATAAGCATCAGCGCACTGTAGCAAAGTGCTTTAAGGTTCCGGATTCTCAGATGTATTTGACACAATGTAACGCTAATGAGCAACATTAGTTGGTGCCCAGTGAGCACCTTCATCAGACATCTAAACCAGAGGCCTGTTAGGGAGGAGCTGCAAGAACACCAGGAGGATTGGATGGCAATGGGCAACAGTCAACCAGCTCTACAGACAAGCAAAGCAAAAGCAAAGCCTGAGAGATGATTTTCATGAGATTCTCGGGTAGAGAGCATTAGCCCAAAGCAGTGGTTAGCAGGGCCCTTCAGCAGCCCCTTCTCCACTCAACCCTTGCTAAGCTTCACTTTTCCTACCTTATGGTGAAGCCGGCCTACCAAACAGTCACCTGATATCCTCTGTCTAGGAGTTGAGCTGACATGACTGCTAAACACTTAGCTTTGTTAGGGGGAGGTTGAGGTAAAACGCTGTGTGAATATGTTGGGGAAGGGGTGAGAACAAGATGTTAATCAGTCTTACCATTTCCTGTTACACTACCCTCCATGTTTTCTGTTGAGGAGCCCTGCACTCTGGCCATTTGAACCATAGACCAGTCCAGGCCCAGAGAATCATTTGAGGTAGGGCCACCCTGACCTACTGTGGTGAGCACAGCTCCAGTCACACTGGGGTGAAGATAGAGCTCCTATCTCAGCTTTCTGTTTATCGGCTGCCTTAGAGTGAGAGGCTTCCCCTGCTATTGCCACCACAATATCCTGCTGTGTCACAGGTCTGATGCTTGGAGCAGGGTGGCTGTGAAATAGAACCTCTGACCCGCTTTGGGGCTCAGCAGAGAAAGGAAATCCACTAAGGATGTTGTCAAAACGATGGTGACATCAAATAGGGGTTCCTCTACTTCCTTCGGTTCCTCGCTGAACCGTGAGAGCATAGAGGTATTTGGGGCTTAGCACCCAGAGCTGTTGTTTTGTGCAGAAACCAGCTGCCAAGTTCCCACAGCTCAACCTTCAACTAGGCTTTTTTTTTCCACAGAAGAAGTGAGTATACTTGGCATGGTGGCTGGTTCCTCTCTATAATTAATAGAATCATACAGAGGAGGGAAAGAACACATAAGGAGTTCAGGTCTTTGCCTGACACTCCCACTTCTCTGTGATTCTCTCTGCCTCTCATTGGTCTCTTCTCTTCCCAGACCTTCCTTCTCTGCCTGTGTGGGTTTCTCTTAACAAACAACCAAACGAACAAAAAAGGGGGAATTTAGCTATCAAATGTACACTAAGAAGTTGGTAACTTCTTATATATCCCTGTTTTAAAAAAAATTCAATACATTTTGAAAGAAAATGTAGATTGAGATAGTATTGGAAAGAGATATTAGTAGACTGAAAAGTTTAAATTAGTATTTAATATATGAGGTCAGACCCTTGCCTGTATGCAAGTGGGTCTGAGCCAGGCAGGACAGTGATACATTCTGAGATAGAACTAAGGGACCCCTGGGACGTGGCCGTTGTGGTGAAAGCCATCAATAGGTTAATGTTGCCCCATTCTTGATCCTAGGAGCCTTGAGTCTACCAAGAGTATCCTCTGACAAACTTTCTGTGTGTCCCTGGGTGCTCAGCTCTCATCTATATAAAACAAGTGGTTCCACTCCCCTTGGTATGCAATCCTGGGACTCTCGCTCCTATTCCTGCCCTGCCACAGGGCTCACCTATCAGAGTCCACAGTCAGGAATCAGATGGTATTTCTGGAAAAGGAAACTGGTGAGATAGACTGGGGGTTGGGGAAAAAGCTATTTACTTCCTCTCTTGTAGTCAAATAGGGTCCTTGAGGGTTCCGGATCTCTGTGGTGACATTTTCTGTCTGCTGCAGCAGCATGTGGCAGCTACTACTACCAACAGCTCTGGTACTTACAGGTAAGTGGGGCTCAGTCTAGATGCAGATAAAAACTTATGATGACCTGTGTTCAGGTCAGGCATAGAACTCCTACTATGGGCCTGGATTTACCTCCTAAGCAGTCTGACTATTAGCAGCATCCTGGCTCTGATTTGTGCTTCATTAGGAGAGGGCTGTGAGGTGATTCCAAGGTTTATGCCTCCCGACATACTAGCATCTCCTTCCAGGCCGAGTTTAGGTTAAGGTGGTTTCTGTGGCTTGATTTTGGGAAATGCAATCGTTACTTTTAACCTGACAGCTTTAATAGTGAACAAGGAGAAAGGAAACAACGTCAAAAACTAAGACTTGAGTTTCCCACAGCACAGGTCCAGGCCTTAAAGAAGGAACCAGCAGGAGGAAAGGTTGCGGGGAATCTCCGCTTAGCATCTGATTCATGCCTTTTCTTTTTCTTGCAGCTTTCTCTGGCATTCGAGCTGGTAAGTTTGCCTCTGAGTCTTAGCTTGATGGAGTGAGACACAAAGGTCACAGGAAGTTGGGAAAGGATTATTGCATGGTGTCTGGTGTGCCAAGGGGTTCTGGGGACTAGGAGCAATACCCTAACACAGTGCCGATCGGCCCTAGTACCTCTGGCCAATTATTTTTTCAGCTACAGAAAAGGTCAAAATTGGGGCCAAGTACTTCTCTGCCTAGATACCCTAAGAATGAGACATAGATGGACTGAGAGTGCTGTGATTTGTCCTTCTGCATGTATTGCCATGAGAGTGCCAGGGTAGGGCCCACTTTTGTGTCCTCACTCCAAATGCCCTTGACTCTTCATCAGGTCTCCAAAAGGCTGTGGTGATCCTAGACCCTGAATGGGTCAGGGTGCTTGAGGAAGACAATGTTACCCTCAGGTGCCAGGGTACCTTCTCCCCCGAGGACAATTCTACCAAGTGGTTCCATAACGAAAGCCTCATCTCACATCAGGATGCCAGCTATTTCATCAAAAGTGCCAGGGTTAACAACAGTGGAATGTACAGGTGCAAGACAGCCCTGTCCACACTCAGTGACCCAGTGCGGCTGGACGTCCATATAGGTGAGTTGAAGGGAAAGAGGGGGCCTGAATTACTTGGGAAAAGCCAGTATGGTTTGGGTTAATAGTGGTAGGGTGATACGCGGTCCATCGGATGGGGGTGGAACTGTAATTCGGACTGTAAGTATGCAGAGGGTCGAAACTCCTACAGTGCGTAGGGATGCTGGCATTTAATGATTCGAGAAATTGTCATTTTTACAGAGCACATACAACATAGATACACACTGTGAGGTCAGCTACATACTCCATATCATTCATTCATTATACAGTGTTCTTAGGATCTCAGTTTCCCTCTCACATATTATCCCTCAGATATTACACGGGAGCTCATCTAAAAGGCTAAACAGTGGTCCTCTGCTGGGGTAATCTTTTTGCGCTCTGTGTACGGTCGGTTGTCTTTGTATTATTCAAATGTTGACTTCTGTACTCGCAGAGAGCTGAGTACTGCCTGGATTTTGATACCGTTATTCTTATGGCTTGTCACCTGCCTCAGTATTTTGCAAATTTACACCTCCCTCACCTTTGATTGGCTTAATAAAGAGCTAGATAAGTTAGGATAGCTAAGCAGGAGAGGAAAGGAAGAACTTCCGGGCAGAGATGGAATCTGTGGGAAGATTTAGGGGGCTGGAGATTCGCCAGCCTGACACTGGTGTAGAAGGAACTGGTGCCAGGACTGAGTGAGAAGTAGCTGATCACGTGGCAGGACGTAGGCCAGGGATAGTCGGAGTTAATTTGTATGAGCTAGCTGAGAACCAGCCAAGCTATATTGCTTAGGCTTTCATAAATATTAATAAATCTCTATGTCCTTATTTGGGAGCGGGCAGGTCCAGGACAGCCTGGTGAGACTCAGTTTCAGATCTTTAATAACCTGTTAGCACATCACTCCCTGTCTGTCCGGACTATCTTCCCGTCGACGCCTTGCTGGAACTTACGCATTAACACGCACTTGGCCCCTTCCAGTGGTGCCACAGCTAACATGAGGGGCGGATCTGTCTAAGGAGACAAGGGGATGAGGAAAAGATAAATACACATGGACACACAGAAAATCTTGGACCAGAGAGTCCAGTTCATCGACAAAGCCACAGGCCCCAGGAAGCTAAGCATGTTTACCATATACAGTTGAACAGAGAGTGGAATTACTGCATGCAGCTGAACAAGGAATTGGGGTCGTTACATACAGTTCATGGAGATATGTATGTATGTATATAAACATGGAGATATGTATGTATATATGTACATATATAAACGTGGAGGTATGTATGTATGTATATATGTATATATATAAACATGGAGGTATGTATGTATGTATATAAACATGGAGATATGTATGTATGTATGTATGTATGTATGTATGTATGTATGTATGTATATTGTTATATAGAGATTACCAAAGCAGGTTTAACTGATCTCGATAGGTGCAGTCTCTGTAGGGGACAGTCTTCAGGCCATAAACACCCAGGGATATAGAGATACAGTGGACATCTTCTGCACATACTATCAACGTCCGTCCACACTTGGACCATCCCTCTAAGCCTCACTCCAAAGAAGGCCTTGCCATTTTCCACGGGTCTGAGTCTTTGACATGGCAGTGTGGAGAGGTACCTCCACCCCAAACCCTTTATATCAAAGATTCTCAACCTTCCAAATGGAGCCACCGTTTAATCCAGTTCCCCGTGTTGTGGTGACTCTCAGTCATAAAATTATTTCATTGCTACTTCGTAACTGTAATGTTACTACTGTTACGAGCTGTGATGATTCACAGCGTGGAACTGACACGCAGGATATCTCATATCTTCCCAAACAGACACTTGACCCACACACAGGTTGAGAACCACATTTATCATAGGACGGACATGTGTATGTCAATTAACAGCATCACAGTATGACAGCAGCTAAGAGAACTACTTTTTCAGGCACAGATCCTTCCTAGTATCCTTGGAATCACATCCCATACTATCAGCCTGACTCTATTTACACAACAACCCATCTGTGCAGTGTGAGTGGGTGGGACAGGGATGACATCAGGGTCCCAGTGAATTGGGCCTATCAAGAGGTTCTTATGGCTCCTTTGCCTCTAATTCTCCACCTTGATGACACGGATCTCACTGTTCAGAGCCACGGTATCAATTATCTTGGTGGATGAACGATAATCATCTGAGTGAATCAAGTGAGGAATTACTGAAAGGAAGCAATAGAAACATCAAGTCAGGGCTGGGGACGTGGCTCTGTAGATGACAATGCTTACCGCTATGCCTTGATAAGCCTGGGCTCAGTCCCCAGAACTCAGAAGGAAGGAACACACACCTGTAAGTTGTCCTTTCATCTCTACAAACATGACATGGCATGCGAGTACACGCACACCCACATGTACACTTTTATTTTTAAGATTTTTACTTATTTTATGGATGTGAGTACACTGTAGCTGTCTTCAAACACACCAGAAGAGGACATACTATTCCATTACAGATGGTTGTGAGCCACCATGAGGTTGCTGGGAATTGAACTCCTAACCACTGAGCTATCTCTCCAGCCCAACATGTGTATGTTTCCAAAACAAAACCAGAAATCAAGAGACAGGCATGGTGGCTTGTGCCTTTAAACCTAGCACTGATGAGGCAGTGACAGAGGGATCTCTGTGAGTTTGAGGCTAATCTGGTCTACACAGTAAAATCTAGAACAGCCAGAGCTACATAGTGAGACCCTGTCTCGAAACAAAACAAAACAAAAAAAGTTAAAAAGAAAACACAATTCTGAGGGTTATTTGCCTCGACTTTGCTTTAGAAATGGATGTTGGATGTCTAGGTAGCAAGGACTGCGAGAGGCTGTGAGCGTGAGCATCAAATTAATCGAGAAAGTCCCAGATTTTCCTTTAGGGCCGGATTCACCTTTCTTAATGCTCTGTATTTTCTTTGGATAGAATTATTTTTATTATTTTAACTTCATTGGCCCCATAGTCCCTCTCTCTTAGCTCACTGTAGAACTTAAAGCACTGAAATATAATGTTCAGAGTATGTTTCTATGCTCTAGACTATAGGTTCTGTAAGGTTAGAGACCATACACAGTAGAAATCTGAATATCCCCAGTGTAAGATGTCTGTCATGCGTTTGTTGAATGAATATATGTCTGTATATTAGTTATGTTTGCAGCAAGACAGACAAAACAAAGAGTATTCCCCCAGCCCTTGCTGTGGAGCACACCCCTGTGATCTCAGCTCTTGGGAGGCAAAGGAGGATGTTCAAGGGGTGTAAGACCATCCTTGGCTGTGCGAAACAAGCTCAAGATAACCTTGACATCATGAGACCATGGCTTAAGAAACAAATGAATTGTGCTATTTTAATAAAAGAATGCCAGTCCCAAACCTGTGCTATATCCGAATCAATTCCAATCTCGTATTGATCACAATGTACTCCTTAGCTGAAAAGGCAAGCGGCCAAATAGAAATGTGGTAGTTTTGATAACCAATGTAGCTTGTTTATTTAGAGTTTATGTTTGGGGCGTTTCTTTCTATCTTTTTTAATAAGACATTCAGAGATGCCTGGAACTCACTATGTAGTCCAAGCTAACCTTAAACTTCGGATTTTCTTGCCTCAGCTTCTTGTATACTGTCTTGGCTGATAAATAATCTAATTCATTAAATAATAGAAATTGCCCCCAGTTTGGCAACTCTTCCTGTTAAACAATCTCCACCAAAATGGTCCACCAATTTTGTTTAGCTCTGGGCACTAAAATTTAAAACCCACAAACAGTATATATATATATTGTTTGTTTGTTTTGTTTTTGTTTTTCGAGACAGGGTTTCTCCGTATAACCTTGGTTGTCCTGGTCACTCTGTAGACCAGGCTGGCCTCGAACTCAGAAACCCGCCTGCCTCTGCCTCCCACATGCTGGGATTAAAACTGTGCACTGCACTGCTTGACTTAGAAACCCAATTTTAAATGTAATTGGTTTGGAAATACTCTGAGTCCTTATTACCTGCCAAATGTAAGCCCAGCACATAGGGATTGTGCAGATATTCTCAAGTTTGCTTTTTACCTCTCTCATTCATAGATCTTCATTCTCTCTCTCTCTCTTTCTCTCTCTCCTCTCTTTGTATGTGTGTGTCTCTCTGTCTTCGACTCTGCCTCTTGTTTCTCTCTGTCTCTCTATGTCTGTCTCTCTTTCTCTCTGTCTCTCTGTCTCTCTCTCTTTCTCTCTTTCTCTGTCTCTCTCTCTCTCTCTCTCTCTCTCTCTCTCTCTTTCTCTCCGTGTGTGTGTGTGTGTGTGTGTGTGTGTGTGTGTGTGTGTGTGTTCCTCTTCTTTAGACCAAAGGTCATGGTGTGATCTGAGGAACTGTACAGGAAAATATCAATCTGGATTTCCATTGCATCTAGGATGGAGTGATAACCTTGCCCTGCAGAAGAGATCTACATCAGAATTCACCTTCCCAACTAAGACCTCTCTGTCTTTTAGGCTGGCTATTGCTTCAGACCACTAAATGGTGGTTCCAGGAGGGGGACCCCATTCGACTGAGATGCCACAGCTGGAAAAACAAAACTGTAAATAAGGTTACCTATTTACGGAACGGCAAAGGCAAGAAGTATTTCCATAAGAATTCTGAATTCTGCATACCAAAAGCTACACACAACGACAGTGGCTCCTACTTCTGCAGAGGGCTCATTGGGCTAAAGAACAAATCTTCAGCATCCTTTTATATAAGCATAGGAGGTGAGAGTCCTTCAGACCCTTTTACAACATGCTGGGGTTTATATTATTGTTCTCATCATCATCATCTCATTTATTGTGTGCATGTGCGTGTGTTTGTGCCTCCGTGTGCATGTGCCACAGTGAGCTCGTGGAGGTCAGAAGACTTTTAGAAGTCAGTTCTCTCCTTCCAGCATATGAGTCCTGGGGAATGAAATAACTAAGGTGGTTAGGATTGGCAGCAAGAGACTTTGCTGGTCTTTTTCAATTTTTTAAAATCTTAATCTGGCACGGATGTGGACTCGCAGAGGCTGTCTTCATTACCTTTATATTGCTATGAAGAGACACCTGAACTAAAGCAACTTATAAAAGAAAGCGTTTAACTGGAGGTTTACCTGTAGTTTCAGGGAGTGAGTCCATGACCGTCATAGTGGAGGAGCACGGCGGCAGGCAGGCATAGCACTAGAGCTGTAGCTGAGAGCATACCTCTTCTCCACAAGCTGTTTCATATGGCAGGCAGAGAGAATGAGAGACTGGGCCTGGTTTGGGCTTTTACAGCCCACCGCAGTGATGTACCTCTTCCAACAAGACCACACCCACTAATCCTTCCAAAACAGTTCCACCAACTAGGGAAGAACAACTAAGCTCATTCAAATATACGAACCTTAGGGGCCATTCTCATTCAAACCACTACAAAAACTTAGGAGAAAAGAAGTTGATGAAGCAAACAAGTCAAATGTAAACAATTAGAGAATCTAAGTAAAAGACATATGGGAGTTCTTTATGGTATTCGGGTACATTTGTTGATAGTTTAAAACTATATCAAAATTAAAAGTTAGGGGGCTGGAGAGATGACTCGGCTATTAAGAGCACTAGCTGTTCTTGCCGAGGATCTGAGTTCAATTCCAAGCACCCACAGCACCCACATGGTGACTCACAACCGTGTGTAACTCCAGTTCCATGGGAATCTGATGCCTCTCCTCACCTTCCAGAGAACTACATGAATGTGGTGCACATACATATGCCCAGGCGTAGACAAAATAGATAGATAGATAGATAGATAGATAGATAGATAGATAGATACATACATACATACATACATACATACATACATACTTTAAGGTAAAAATTAAAACTGGGCTAGGCTTGGTGGCACACTCCTTTTTTTGTTTGTTTGTTTAGTTGGTTTGTTTTTGTTTTTCGAGACAGGGTTTCTCTGTGTAGCCTTGGCTGTCCTGGAACTCACCCTGTAGGCCAGGCTGGCCTCGAACTCAGAAATCCACCTGCCTCTGCCTCCCAAGTGCTGGGATTAAAGGTGTGTGCCACCACCGCCCAGCAGCACACTCCTTTATTACCAGCACTCTGAGGCAGAGGCAGGAGGATCTCTGTGAGTTGAAGGCCTGACAGGTCTATATAAATGAGTTTCAGACCAGCCAGGGACACATAGTAAGACCTTGTCTCAAACAAACAACCACATGTGGCTAGGGCTGGGAAGTCAGCTCAGTAGGTCTTACACTTTCCTCACAAGCCTGAGGACCTAAGGCAGAGGCTCAGAACCATGTAGCATGCCAGGCTTGGTGGCACATTAGTAATCCCAGTACTGGGAAGGTACAAGGGATCCTGGGGCACTCCCATTTAACCTAAGTGGTGAATTCCAGGCCAATGAAAGACCCTGTCTGTATTAGTTTGCTTTCTGTTATAATTAATGCCATGACCAAAAACGACTTAGGGGAGCAAAGGGTTTATTTCGGCTTATACTTCTAGGTTATATAGTCCATCACTGAGAAAAGTCAGCGCAGAAACTCAAACAGGAACTGAAGCAGAAACTGTGAAAGGATGTTGTCCACGGTCGTGCTGTCTGGCTCACGCTCAGCTTGTTCTCTTATGTAACTTAGCTACCTAGGAACAGTGTTGCCCACAGTGGGCTGGCCTTTCCACAGCAATCATCTCAGTTTCTCATAGACCCACTGACTTAGGCAGTGACTTAACTAAGGTTCCCTCTTCCCTGGTGACCCTAGGTTGTGTTATATTGACAGTAAAATCTAACAAAAACATTATCTAGAGGAAGAGAATGGCTTTTCTGAGGACACCCAACGTCCTCTGATCTCCATATGCAAGCACACACAAACACACACACATATAAACACACATACACACTCACTTATACCCATACATAGATACACAGATGCACACATATATACACATATGTGTGTGAGCACAAAAGCACACACACACCACATGTATACAGAGGTGGCGGATTTCTGAGTTTGAGGACAATCTGGTTTACATAGTGAGTTCCAGATGAGCCAGGGCTACATGAGACCCTGTTCTGAGAGGGGTGGGGGACTAAAAGGCAACCTCACAGCTGTCACATGAATCCTGTAGACAACTTACCGTGCCAGACCCTCTCTGTTTCATCACCACCATCAAACAAGCAGAAACTGTGAGTAAGCACCTGAGCTGCTGAGGTCTTCTCAGGTTACACCGAGAGAGGGAGTCAGGAGCAGTCTGCTGCGGTAGATCTCACTGTCTCTCCCAACCCCCTGCCTTAATGACAGCCATCTTTCTCGACTCTATTTTCCTCCTAGATCCGACGTCTCCGTCCAGTTTTCCACCATGGCATCAAATCACTTTCTGCCTACTGATAGGACTCTTGTTTGCAATCGACACAATGCTGTATTTCTCTATGCAGAGGGGTCTTCAAAGTTCCGTGGCAGACTATGAGGAACCCAAGTTTCACTGGAGCAAGGAACCTCAGGACAAGTGAGCCCTTATCTCATTGGATGACAAGAACAACAGTGTAGACCCTATGAGCCCCCCTGTGTACTTCCTACCTCACCCTCTGCATCGGACACCATGCGTTCAAGCCCTCCTCCAACTGTTTTTTTTTGGGGGGGGGTTGTGTTTTTGGTTTTGTTTTTTGGTTTTTTGTTTGTTTTTTTGTTTGTTTTTGGGTGTTGTATGTTTGTTTGTTCGTTTGTTTATCTCTCTCCAATGGACTATCTCAGGGGAAAGGGAAAGCCTGGGGTCTTCAAGGACCAACAGTGAAGTAACAATGAGCACGCAACTGCCCTCCCAAAAAGAAAACGATGCTTCAGAATTTTAATGCTTTCTCTGCCCTAAACATTCCGTCGGGGCAAAGCAGCAGCCCGGGCTCTGGGTGGTGACCCTTTCCACGCTTAACAATTGCTCCTAAATAAACTTCTGTAGAAAAGCGAATGGCTGCCTGAGCTAGTGGAGCAGCTTTCTGTATCTTCCTCAGGTCCGTTTGCCTTCTGGGAAAACCCAGACTTCTTTGGGAATGTGGGCGGTCCTGGGAACCCAGGCAGTGCGGCTGAACTCAGGAAGTAGACAGGTAAGAGCTAGGGAAGGAGAGGTATCACCCCTCCCCTCGCATAGCCAGTTGATAATATCTGGGGGAGGGAAGTCCCTCTCTTCTGTTGAATAGACCAGCTGTTCACATGCAAGTAACCTTAACTAAACTCAGTGGGAAACAACAAGACTCTAAAGAAAGCAGGAGAGGGACTTTTTCAGCAGAAGAGGGGCCTCAGGGAGACTGGGAAGCCATGAAAGAGGGTACTGGAGGGTGAGGGTTGCTGTCATTACCAGGGCTTCCATCCCCTGACAAGACAGCAATGCCAACGAGTAGTTGAAGGGTGCAGAGGTAATTTACTTTGGAGCTGGTCTTAGGAGCACCTGCTTTTTGCATGTGAACAACACCCATTGCATGTGATTGGTTAGCACCTTACCTCGGATTGGCCAATGAGGGTGCATACTGCCAGGATCTCTATGCAGAGGAAGCACATTAAAGAAGCCTTAAGAGAATGCAAACCCCACCACAGGCCAGCTACTGGCTACTCATGCTACCCATAATTCAGTGTTCTGATTTCTGGGGCATGGTGTACCATGTTTCTTATTTAAAAGTACAGTACGCCAAGTAGTCTGGCTGTCTGTCAGTCAGGCCTGCATTTTCTTCTACAGAGAATGACCAAAATATATATGTGTATGAAACTATAATTTTATTTTATATTTATTTATTTATTTTTGTATATGAGTGTTTAGCTTGCATGTATGAATTCCCATCACATGTGGCCCTGGTGTTTTCAGAAGTCAGAAGAGGGAGTCAGATCCTTGAACTGGTGTTACAGATGGTTGTTGGCCGCCATGTGGATGCTGAGAACTGAACCTGAGGACTTTGTAAGAAATGCTCTCAACCACTGAGCCATCTCCCCATGTCAAATAATCTTTTTTTTTTTTTTTCTTTGTAAAGAGTAGGGGAGGGAGCTAGAGAAGCAACCCATCAGTTAAGAGCAGTGGCTGTTCTTGGTGAGGCTCTGGTTTCAATTCCCAGACCCCACATGGTAGCTCACAACCATCATAACTCCAGTTCTAAGGGATCTGATTCCCACTTCTGACCTCCACTGGCACCAGGCTCCAAGCACGAATGTAGTATGTATAATGTTGAGGTCCAGAAATCACCTCACGAACCACACAAACGCTGATCTCAGTCAGACAGGGATAGTTTATTGAGCATAAGCCCCAGAACTGGTTGACCAGAGCCATGGTACAGATTTGGGAAATGCACCATGACCCAGAGTTAAGATTATACAGAATTTTTAAGCCCAAAATTTACAAACATCTGTGCAAAGTTTTTTCACCAATAGGGATAGCAGACTTCCTTAGGAACATGTCTTTGTTGTACACGTATCCTGTACCCTTTGGTTGGGGTATTCAGCTGTGGCAGGGGACTTGCCTTGTCTACTATTCATGTTCTAACTTGTCTGCTAGGATAGGACTTGTAACTTGCCAGCGAGGATGTCAGTTACCCACATACATGCCTCATTCTGCCAAGTAGGATGTCAGTTTCCAGGGAGGTCTTAGGAATTTAAAATTTACTAGATCATACTCCAAATAGTTCCTTGTATTGGTGCAGGTGTCTCTCTTACGTTGCAGTCCATCCCGGGGGCAACGTATAAAGGCAAATGCCACAAAAGCTTATACACAGGTTCAGAAAGTATTGCTGGGTGGGTGGTTTGGGTCCAAGCTTATTGTGTGTAACTATGCAAAGCAAGTCAACTGACTTCTGTCCTGATTGTTTCCCAAGGGCACAGAACATAACAGAATATGTAACCAATTTGGCATTAGAAAGTTTCCTAGTAACAGCAGAAGCAAAACAGTAACAGTACAAAATGGAAAGCTTAGATAGCTAACAGGCCCTAACAATACGTATACAGACAAAATACTCATATACATAAGGTGCAATAAATCTAAAAGAGA
>JANHMN010000007.1:77116629-77141168 GCA_030674055.1 Rhabdomys pumilio | reverse complement strand
TTTGTTTTTCGAGACAGGGTTTCTCTGTGTAGCCCTGGCTGTCCTGGAACTCACTCTGTAGACCAGGCTGGCCTCGAACTCAGAAATCCGCCTGCCTCTGCCTCCCAAGTGCTGGGATTAAAGGAAACTATAAACTTAAGAAGTTAGTGAAGTTTTGTACAGATAAACCCAGGCAATATTTTCTCCCCTGTCCTGGTACCTGTAATAAATTGTGAATTCCCTTGTAGTGATCTTGGTTAATTGTTTTACAACTTCTTAGGATGTGCTCTGAGCAGGAGAAGGTCTAGTTACTATCTCTCTCGGGGCAATTAACTGATAACACTAGGGAGACTGGTAAAGTTCTCATTGCAGTTTCCACTATGCCTGAGGGACTTAATAGCAGTCCTGTTATAAAAGAGCTTAGTAATCATTGATATAATTTTAGGAATTCTTACAGGATCATCATGCAGACTTAAGAAGTCATCTATTTGTCTATATAGCATCACTACAAGACAACACATCTTCGTGGATCTGCAGAAATCTGCTACAAAGGGGTGTGCTATTGCTTAGTGAAAGTTGCATATGTCTAATAATAACAATAATGGGAAAAGCATATTAATAGCAGGAATCTTTCCTAAAATCATGTCTCCACAGCCTTGCTGGATGGAGCACACTTGTCGCAGATTATATAATAATCCGAGGCAAGCATTTCAGGATGATCATCTGCTAATTATTAGCTCGTCCCATTATGGCTCCTGACGCTTTTCAAGTCCTCTATTAGTCTAAAATTACTGAAAAGAGAAAATTTGAAAGTAATTGCCAATTCTACTCAGGAATTGTGACTTGGGCAAGAAACTACCAACAGCAGTATTTGATTTCTTAGTAATGGGTATCTATGATGATTTAATTTGTTCTGATTGTTTGGAAGAATTGGGTAAACATAGTTGTGATTACAATAGTCAGAGTAAGAGTGTGGGAGGAGTGGAGGAAGCCATGAGGGAATGTGGGCTGCTGACATGGATACAGCCACGTCAACAGCCATGGGAGAGTGGAGCTCAGAGGGATGGAAAGGCCTTCCTCCGGCCCAAGTGTGGGTTTTGATAGTGTGTGCAGAAAATGGCCACCATTGCTCTCTTTGCCTGGATGTTTATGGTCTGAAGACAGCTCCCCTAGAGAGACTGCTCCTACTGAGATTAGCTAAACCTGTCTTCTTCTTCAGCTGTATGCAATAACCCCACTCACACTGTTCAGGTGTATATAATAAACACACTGAGCTACCTGGGTGCTGTGGATGTAGAGTGAAAAATTATAAAGACCATTTTATAAAATATATACAGGCTCACTAGTTCCAGGAAGGCGGAACTGAATATAGGATTTCGGGCCTTCACTGCCCTGGATACATTCCTCAAGCCTCAGGGAAGAAAATCCACCTGTGGGTGGGGTAGGCCCAAAGCAGGAAGACACATTTCCTGGCCACAAAGAAAAGTAAAAAGGCATGCCCAGACAAGTCCTAACTAGCCATTCTGCCGCCTCTGCAAGTTGCTGATATTTGAAATAACCAATCATGTGTAACCGCGCCAAACTTTCCCGCCTTTCCCTACCCCTACCCATAAATAGCTCCCACCTCTGGGGTTCTGGGTCGAAATCCCTTGTCTCCTGCGTGGGACGGGTTTCAACCCAAGGGCCCTTGTTATTAAACTACCTTATGCAAATGCATCAAGGAGGTCTCTCGTGTGTCCGTGGGTGAGCGCCGGTCCAGACTTGAGATAGGGTCCCCTCGGGGGTCTTTCATGGTCTCTCCATCAAAGAGCTTAGTCCCCTTGACAGCAGCTTTTCTGGATGTCCACGTGCCTGTGTGTATTTGTCTTTTGTCCATTTCCTTGTTGCCTTCTGTCAGGTCAGTTCCTAAAGCCATGCAAAGATTCAGGAGACAAAGACAGGAGGGTCTATGTGAGTTGGAGACCAGCCTGGTCTAGATTGTGAGTTCTAGACCAGTCAGGGCAACATAGTTAGATACACACACCCCCATCTCAAAACCACCAAAACAAACAAGCAAACAAGACAATAATATAAACTGCTTATTAGCACAATCAATGCCAATAAACTAAACTTCCAATATATATTTTTTTAACCTTAGGATCACATTTGAGAACATATCCCCTGTAGAGTGAAAAATTATAAAGACCATTTTATAAAATATATACAGGCTCATTAGTTATGTAGAGTGAAAAATTATAAAAGACCATTTTATAAAATATATACAGGCTCATTAGTTCCAGGAAGGCGGAACTGAATGTAGGATTTATGGCCTTCACTGCCCCGATACATTCCTCAAGCCTCAGGGAAGAAAATCCACCTGTGGATGGGGTAGGCCCAAAGCAGGAAGACACATTCCTGGCCACAAAGAAAAATAAAAAGGCATGCCCAGACAAGTCCTAACTAGCCATCCTGCCGCCTCTGCAAGTTGCTGATATTTGAAATAACCAATCATGTGTAACCGCGCCAAACTTTCCCGCCTTTCCCTACCCCTACCCATAAATAGCTCCCGCCTCTGGTGTTCGGGGTCTAAATCCCTTGTCTCCTGCGTGGGACAGGTTTCAACCCAAGGGCCCTTGTTATCATTAAAAATAATACAACCCCTACCCATAAATAGCTCCCGCCTCTGGGGTTCGGGGTCGAAATCCCTTGTCTCCTGCATGGGACAGGTTTCAACCCAAGGGCCCTTGTTATTAAACTACCTTATGCAAATGCATCAAGGAGGTCTCTCGTGTGTCCGTGGGTGAGCGCCGGTCCAGACTTGAGATAGGGTCCCCTCGGGGGTCTTTCACCCCTTTCTAGCAAAATCTCCAGAGCACTGCACTCTCTCAGAATCCCTGCCTCAAATTCTTCCACTTATGGGAAGAAAAGGAGCCAGCTGGAGAGGAAAGGGGGCAGAGAAAGGATAGTTAGGGACTATGAAAAGACGGTAGAGTGGTACATGTACATGGAATGCTAGAAAGAAGGCCATTGCTTTCTTTCTTTTTAATTTTGTGCATATGAGTTGTTTTGCCTTCATGTATGTAAGTGAACCACATGTGTGTGTCGGGGAGGGGGGGGTGCCTGTAGAGGCCAGAAAAAGGCCTCTGATCTGGATTTGGAGTGAGAAACAGTTGTCATGTGGGTGCTCAGATTCAAACCTGGGTCCTCTGCATGAGCAGCAAGTGCTCTTAACCATCTCTCCAGCCCATTACTTCCTATAAAAACCTTTTTTAAAAAATTACTTTAGGGGCCGGAGAGATGGAACAGTTAAGACTGAATCTAGAGGACCTGAGTTTGGGTCTCAGCACCCTCATCAAGTGACTCAAAATTACAAGAGACTCTTAACTCCACCACCAGGAGGATCCCAGACCCCTGGCCTCCAAAGGCACCAGCACTCGTTTGCACATACCTACACACAATTAAAAATAATACAAGTGAATTTTTTAAAAATACAAATTAGGGGCTGAAGAGTTGTTGAGAGCAAGGACTGCTCTTCCAGAGGAACCAGGTTTAATTCCTAGCACCCATATGGCAGTTCACAACTGTCTGTAACTCCAATACCTGGCACCCTCACACAGACATACACGCATACATAAAACACTAATGTACATAAAATAAATAATTAAGAAAATGAATTGATTTTAAAGAAAGATGTTGTATATAGACTTGTTGGAGTAAAAACAAGATGGGGATTTTAAATTTACCTAGATCTACTGTGTTGCATGTAACGAAGCAACTACAAAATACATGAAATACAGATGAAGGCAGTGACAAAGTGCCACGCAAATCGCTTTTGCTTTTCTGTTTTTTGTTTTTGTTTTTCTTAGATTTATTGAGAATGTATACAGCTTTCTACCTGCATGTATACCTACAGACCAGAAGAGGGCACCAGATCTCATTATAGATGGTTATGTGCCACCATATGGTTTCTGGGAATTGAACTCAGGACCTCTGGAAGAATAGCCAGTATTCTTAATCTCTGAGCCATCATTCCAAACCTCTAGTTTTTACTTTTAAAAATGGGCAACGTGAATTTGTTTGTTTGTTTACTTGCTTGCTTGCTTGTTTGTTTGCCTATTTGCTTGTTTGTTTGTTCAGACGGGCCCTCTACATAGTCCTGGCTGCCCTGGAACTTGCTCTGTAAACCAAGCTGCCCTCGAACTCAGAGATCTTCATGCCTTAGCCTCCTGAGGGCAGGATTAAAGGCATTCACCATCAGCAAAAAGTAGACTTTAAAAAAAAATCAAATAACTCAGACCTCAATTATAAAACATAATGAGAAAAAATATCCCAGCTTCCAGGACAAGGTACCCCCACTCACCTCTGAAGTTATATAAGGTGGGATTATAAAAGAGTCTAGCAGGCCCATAAATCCAGCCCTTGTGACACAGATGACTCATCCTGACAGGGCATTCGATTTCCTCAGCAATGGGGCCACTACCAGGCCTCTCCTGACAAGCTTGTGCCCCACAACTGCTGGAAAATTCCTCCCCCCCCCCCCCCCCATCTCTCCCTCCTACTCCACTCTCCCCTCCCAACCCCCCACTAAAACCTAGAGAAGACAGGCAGCACATTTGTGCCAGCGCCATTCTCTGATGTTCAAACTCCTGGTCTGCTAACTGGTTGTGTTCTAGCCGGGCCAGGACTTCCGGCAGTCTTTTCTCAAAGGCTTTCTCCCTGCAAGGAACTCTTTACTAGGACAACCAGGACTTCCAAGGAATTGCCGACAGCCACTCTGTATGTCTGGTCCTCATCCTTAGCCTTGTACTGTACAGCCTCTGGAACCATGCTCTCCATCTCCTACCTGCTGAGCTGGCCTTTGTCATTGGTGACAGTACTCTTTTTTTTGTTTGTTTGTTTTTTGGTTTTTCGAGACAAGGTTTCTCTGTATAGCCTTGGCTGTCCTGGCACTCACGCTGTAGACCAGGCTGGCCTCGAACTCGACAGTACTCTTATTACCCTTGCCTGTACTCCAGTCAGTGTCGACTCAGACACTGGCATCTATGTCAAAAATGACTTCCATCGGGGGACTGCATGTGGGGCAGGAAGAATGCCACTGAGCTCAAAGCTGCCCAGCAGACTGTTGTCCTTTGTCGCAGCCCTTTCATTCTCATACGCCTGGAACCCAGGCTGGTTGTCTGAGTAAGTAGGGAAGGCTTGGGTCTGTTTAGTAGAGATGGTGACATTCCACCGGATCAATGTGGTTATCACTGTCTCCAGCCCCAGGGACAGGGGAGCCACACCCAGCAGGAGATCCTGCATCTTCTCACACTTGTCTTCCATCATCAACACAGCCACCTACACAGCAGCCCCATGGGCCACAGCCTCTTCAGGCGCGATGTTCTTGTTCAGTTCCTTGCCGCTGAAGAAGTCTTATAGACGCTTCTGAACCTTAGAGATAAAGGTAGAACCATCCTCAAGGACGAACTCGTGGATTTAAATGGGCCTTGGTCGGTTTGGCACCACTCAGGGCCTTCTCAGCAGGCTCCGGGGGGCTGCAGAAAAGGTCTGAGCACAGTTCCTCGAAGTGGGCACGACTAACAGACGTGTAGACACCCATACCTTGGAACAAGGAGTCAGTCCCCAAGGTAGACTGCGTGCTGGAGGACAGCATGCGTTTGGCTCGCTCACAGGCAGTGCATAATCTGCGAAGTGTCATATTGTTTCCGTTCCCATCTTTGCCATGCTTGCCAGAGAACTTTTCCATGAAATTGGTCAGCATCTGCTTGGGTAAGTCCCCTCCACCTAGATGAGTGAGTCTCCAGCTGTGGCCTTCACCTCGAAGACGCCAGGGTGAATAGTTAGGGCTGACAGACATTGAAAGT
Source organism: Rhabdomys pumilio (assembly GCA_030674055.1). Lineage (NCBI taxonomy): Eukaryota > Metazoa > Chordata > Mammalia > Rodentia > Muridae > Rhabdomys > Rhabdomys pumilio. The sequence continues at coordinate 77,135,346 of JANHMN010000007.1, read as the reverse complement.
GCCGCTACTCAGATCAAATAAATAAATAAATAAATAAATAAATAAATAAATAAAATAGCAAAACCAAAAAACGAACAAACAACTGAGTACGTTGCTCTCCCCAGCACTCGGCTGGTCCAGAAGGTAGGCAATGGCGACTGCAGTAGGCTCTTTAATGATCCTAAGCACGTTGAGTCTCATGATGGCACTTCACCCCACCCCATCTTTGGTCGCCTGGGGCTGCGAGTCGTTGAAGTAGCAGGCACCATAAACGCCACTACCTCATCTGCCTTAGAACACTTGCACTTTGGGCTTACCGCCATCGCCCACCACCTGGAAGAGCCAGTGTTTCTTCTCTGGCTGCACAGTAGCTTCCGTGAAGTTGCAGCTTATCAGCATGTTGGCGTCGAACACCGTTCAGGACGTCGGTAGAGACCACGTAGCTGGCCTGGTGCGGTTGCCCTGGTCATTGGCAAGGATCTCCACCCAGCCCCGCAGGAACACGCCCAGGCACGAGGACACGGAGCCCAGATCCAGGCGGAAAGCCACTTCCCTAGAGTCAGACGTGGCTTTGGCTTCTCACTCTCACATCGGAAGAGGATACAGATGCTCGAGGTGGTGAGAGCTGGAGCTGCTCAGCGCTGCTATCCTGGTTCGGGGTCATGTTTTTTTTTGTTTGTTTGTTTGTTTGTTTTTGTTTTTTTTTAATTCGGTTGTGGGAGTCCCTCCTCCTCCTGCCCTCGCCCGAGAACATTCCAAGCCTTCCTCACCCACCCAAACCCTCTGCTGACTCAGCCTCGACGGCCGCGCTGACTCTGGCAGAAGATTCGGACCCAGTGACCCAGAGAGGCGGAGTGCAGAGTGGTGCGCCCATCTCTCATTTAAACTAAGAGCTGCTGTAAAGAACCACATAGAAAGTTCCAGCTCTTCTTGTACGATTCTATAGGTGCTGAGTGGTGGCAGTCTCAAGTCAAGGGGGACAAGTTCTTTCAGATATTGTTTGGACGGCAGTTTTGCGCACGCGCATCCTGAGGCCAGGCTCAGCGGCCGCAGGAAGCCCGGCGCTTGCTGTCAAGCAAACAGAATCAAAGCTTTTAAGGTAGAAATGGAAATAGTTGGGGCGGGGGACTTGTTTTGAAAGAGTGAATTCTTGAAACATGAGGGTCGGCTTTCTGAAACGGATGCAAAGAGAATGGTTATATATGAAGTACAACTAGTAAGAGAGATCAACTGGAATAGATCAACTGGAATAGGAATGCTGCAAGAGCTTGAGTCATCTAGCATTGGTGGTTCAGTGGTAGAATTCTCGCCTGCCACGCGGGAGGCCCGGGTTCGATTCCCGGCCAATGCACGCTATGTTTTTTTCTCTTTGTGTGTATATACATATGTTTTTCATTTGTTTTTAAATTTTCCTTTTTAGAGGCTTGACCCCGGTTCTTTCTTCAGCCTCCCCTCGACCCCCGAAACTCAAGGTTCTTTCGATTTTATTCTTATTCTTTTACCAGTTTACGTCTAAGAAAGTCAAACTTAACGCTGTGGCCATAGAATTCGGAAACAATCTAGCGGACCGACCCGTAAGAGAATGTTGCACACGAGAGAGCCTGCATTTCACTCCTGTTTTTTATACTAATCCTATGAAGTTCCTCTCCCAAAGAAGCATCGTCCCCAGAACGTTTTGGAAAGACTTCGTGTTTTTTTCTCTATGACCCTGTTTTTTTTTCTCGATTGCAAATGACCCCATGATTCAGATATAGAATATATATTAATGTAGCATCGGCTGATTGTATGTCCTAAAGCCGCAGTTCTCAACCTTCCAATACAGTTCCTCAGGTTCTGGTGACCCCCAACCATAACATTATTTTCTTTGCTACTTCATAATTGTAATTTTGTTAGTGAATCATAATTTAAATATCTGATATGCAGAATATCTGATATACGACCCCTGGGAAAGGGTCCTTTGACACCCCGCCCAAGGGGTTGCAACCCACTGTCCTTAAGGCTAAGGTGGGCTCATAAAGCAATGAGACTGCATTACTTCCCACTGTCTAAGGTTTTGAACATTGAGCCTTTTATCACGCCCCATTTTTTTTTTTAATTCAGAACATTCCATTTTGACTTCCTGATGCTGAAAAATTTTTTTTTTTTTAAAAATCCCCTTGGTAAAGAATCTCCACCCCCCACACACACACTCCCCTACCCACCTCAGGGTTTCTTTTCTCTGCGGGCTAAAGAATTAAAAGGCAATAAAATTCTCAAACTCAGCAGGGGATAGAGGGGGAAAACAAGCATACAGGCAGGATCTGCAGTTAAGAAAGGAATTTACTGGAGATGAGGACACAGACATACACTTCAGATGACATACAGAGAGAGCCTCTGCAAAGCACAGGTGGGGTGGGGAGAGATACAAAAATTCAGTCTTTTCTCAAGACTTGGTGCCAGGGGGCTTTAAACCCCTGAAGAGTTTTCCTTCTCTACTTTAGGGTTGGTCAGTTTGAAGAAATCTAGGATGGTTGATTGACTCAGAGCTGTTCTGTGACAGTCCTGAGCAGGCCTTGGACTTGCTGAGCCAGTCCATCAGCAGGGGGCTGCTGGGTGAAACAAAATCGTACAAAGCCCTTATTTTAAGCTGTCAGGCTTTTGTCTCAAGGCAGGAGGGTGAGGCAGAAGCTGGCCATCTTCGAAATTCACCACCTTTATTACCTCGCCATGGCCTTTCTCCCTGTCTACCGACAAGGGAGTCTGACTAACTCCTGGTCTTGAAAGATTGAAAACTTATGAAAAATACAAAAAGTTTTTTATGACCCCCTAGACCTGAGCAAAAGAATGCAGGTTCACTAGTTCCAAAAAGCAGAGCTAAATGTAAGATTTTGGGCCTTCACTGCCCCAGGATACATTCCACATTCTGGGAGGGGTACATTATCCCCGAGTCAGAGGACACTTGCTGGATTAACATTCAAGAGAGAAAGGAAGGGACTAATTAACATTCCTCAGACCTCAGGGAAGAAAATCCACCTGTGGGTGGAGAAGGCCCAAAGCAGGAAGACATGCTCCTTACCACAAAGAAAAATGTAAGTCATCTGGGTGGTCCCAGGAACTGGCTTTTCGCAAGATAAATGGTTGGGCAAGATTACATCCTTACAAAAGATAAGTGTATAAGATGTTTCCACATGACCCTGGCTAAATTTGGGTTGGGACTTTTTAAGACTTTCTACTGTTTTTATGTTATGTTTCCTTGGTTACCCCCTAAGCCCCCTTGGTTGGTGGTTCTGCCCTATATATACCCTCCACTCCCAGCCGACAGGGTGGACACTCCTCTGCCCCTGCGTGGGTCATGAGTCCCTTGTCTCAGTTGACTGACCCCGAAATATACCTCTTGCTGTTGCATCAAGAATGGTGTCTTGTGAGTTATTGGGGTGGCCTCGAATTCCTGAGGCTTGAGGAGGTCCTCCCTTCCTGGGGGGGGGGGGGGCGTGTCTTACAGTCTCTCAGCATATTACCAGGAAATCAGAGTTCCCTTTTGCAAGTTCTCAGTCTCATCGATAAATAACCTAAAGGCAAACTCATAAGGAAACCCAAAGACCATTTTATTAGAATTTGAGAGGAAACCACAGAGTGGGCCCAGTGCAAACCCCAGAAGCTGCCAGGAGGGAGAAGAGAAAGGCATGCCTTTTAAGGTCAGCAGTGGAGGTCTGCAAGCAGACGTGTGTGTGTGTGTGTGTGTGTGTGTGTGTGTGTGTGTGTGTGTTTTCAAGAAAACAGTAAGAAACACAAGCATCAAGGGCAAGCACACTTGGGTCAGCATCTAAAGAGAAGACAGAAAGGGGGATAGGGCCTGGCATAGTGGTGCAGGCCTTTAATCCCAGCACTTGAGAGGCAGAGGCAGGTGGATCTCTGTGAGTTAGTAGGCCAGCCTGGTCTACACAGTGAGTTCTAGGACAGTTGGGGTTATGTAGAGAGACCCTGTCTCAAAACAAAACAGAAAGAGGAGGAGGAAAAGGAATGTTGTTGAATTAGAACTCGTGAAAGAACAGGTTTAGCAGTGAAACTCTAAGCATCTGCCTCTAATTTTATTTATTTTTTTTGATCTAGAGGAAATAACTTTCCCTTAATGGGCTTCACCCAAGCCCTAGTGCCTCCATTTCTACATACAGTAAATGAGGGGTCCATTCTCCATGGCCTCCAGCTCTGTTCATGCTTGGCTAGCTGCCCAACACTGGCATTACAGGCTGTGTCTCCAGCACCAGCTGAAACTTCTAATTTGCAAAGGCAGATGCTAGAACTTCCCTCTGTAAACGGTTGTTTTCTTCCCAGAAAGATAATGATCCAGTGAGGTATCTTATAGTACTCCAACCCTGGGAACTGAAGGGACACCAATGAGCCAACACTAAGTACAAAATAAAGTCAGGCTCTACAGTATGTTTTATAGTGTGACCCCAAACTATAAAAGTCTGTCACACCAGCTAGCCTTATGTTCTTGATTAAGTGATTTCATTTGAGGCACACCTGTCTTAAAATGAGATTGGACCACCTTTTTTTGTTTGCTTGTTTTGGAGGGCTTTTTGTTTTGGTTTGTTTTTTGGTCATCTTTGTTTTGTTTTAGTTTTCGAGACAGTGTTTCTCTGTGCAGCCCTGACATCCACTATGTAGACCAGGCTGGCCTTGAACTTTCAGTGATTCACCTGCCTCTGCATTTCTGAGTGTTGAGTGTGGCCAGTTCCACCCAACTGGACCACCTTTTATAAAGACTTTGCAGCCTAAGGAGCTCTGATTTCTAACATTAAAGAATGCATTTAATCCACACATATTTATTAAGTGTTTTATCACGTGCCATAATACTGATTTACTTTCTGAGTATATGGTGGCAAACAAAACAGTCACTCCTGTAGCTTATAAATTAATGGATGGGGGAAGGGAATCACACACTCAACAAGCAATCATACAGTACACTGATTGATGATAAAAACAAGGAAGAAAAATAGACCAGGAGATTGTAGGCTTAGATTTTTCAAAACCTACTTTAATAAGGGTTCTTAAATGCTTCAACCTCCCTTCTAGCCCACCCTCCAAAGGGAGAGGGGAAGCTTAATAGGAAGTGGGGAATGTGGACCTGTTTAGACGTAGTTCTTTGGAGAGATTCCAAAAATGAATCAGTAGCGGCAATATCAGTGTTGTGGATAGCTCTGATGCTGTTTGTATTTTGATGCTAATTCTGCTTCCCCAGGAGGGGCTGCCTGGAAAGAAGAGTGATCGCGTACTCTTGGGAACCATCCTTCCTTCCCTAATGAATAGATTCCAAGGAACCAATCACTGAGCGAGTAGGCGGGACTTCCGGGTTGGAGAAAGAGCGGAAGAGGAGAGGGATTTGGCTCAGGGGATAGGAGATAAGCGTGGAGGCTAAAATGTAGGTAGCAGAGGTCACCAGTTCAGGTGGATCTGTCGGGATCCGCTACCGAAGGATTTAACTTAGAATGGCTTAATAGGATGCTAGTCGCTGAGCCCAGTGATTGTGTTACCTGTTAATTCTAAACTAAATTTGTGTGGTGTTTTCCTTCACTCAGCGACTCAACTGGGTTCCAGAGAGAAAGGTACGCCGGCAAAGTGTGGGTTTGCAAGAAGTACACCACAGAAAGCCGTGGGGTTTTGGAAGCATGGGGCCTAGCGTGGTAGCTACCAACCCTGGGAATTTAGCAAGCCAGGTGGAGAGATTTCAGAGTTCCAGGTCAGAGTCTGCTGAGATGAGAACAGACCAGCCTGCCTGCCAGTGCAGTGCTGGCGGGTGTAGCCGGGATTGCTTTTTTAATATTTCACTCTACATATCAGTCCAATCGAAAATACCAAACGCGCTTCAGTAGCAGCAACTCAATCCAGAAGAAACCACAAGCCTACGCCAAGTCGTCACTAGTGTATGGAAGGTTGCTGGAATACCAGGAGGCTCACTTCTATGCTAAGGCACATTAAGTCACTGTAAGTCACGCTAGCAAATATCAGCAAAGACCAGTCAAGTGTTGCAAGGCAAATCCATGCCTCCTCTCACTATCTGTGGAGTTGTCTTTATAGTCTTTCTAAACATCACAAGCCTCAACAGTCCACTCCAACAAGACATCACATGCCCTCTCACAAGACAGCTTCCAGGAAATCACCACATCTGTTCTCAGCAAAACATCCTCTCATCAAACAGTCTCCAGGAAAAACTAACACATGACACAACCGAATCCCCAGAGAAACCAGAAATGTCCACCTCAGGAGACTTAAGAGTGTGGTAGAGAAATAAGGTTATACTACTGAATAATCAAAGAATGAAGAGACTGGGCAGCCAGCCCCCACACTCTCACCATTCATAAAGCTTCCCCTCACCTCCGCACCCCCTCGCCACTCCCATAAGCTCACCCTTATCCTGCTTACTCTTTCCACTGCCTGACCTTTTAAAGGAGGAACAGCCTGGCGCCGGAAAGGGCTATCCCCAATTCACAGTGGCACTCCTTAATGAAACCTGCCTTCCGGGAATGGCTAATGCCAGCTTGAGATCAGATAAACAACAACAGCTCCCAGCCCCCATGTCGCCTAGCACCCTCTCTGATGGATGGCTAAGCACTTCCCAGTGCAGGTGGCCACTGTTCTTGGGAAAAGCACAAGACCAAACATCCTTGGAGAGATAAGTGCCATACTTTGGGGCAATTAAGCCTTTCCAAACAGCTATCGCCAGTTTGTAAAAACACTAGTCCCCAATAGCACCATAAAAGCCAAAGAACTTCCCTCCCCAGTTGTGCTATCCTGATGGACACCTAAACCAAAGGTCTTGTGTTTGAGAGATGACTTTCCTTGTCATCTTCCCTGTCATGTAACCCTGAAGCTCCAGAATCTGTCTGTGTATGAAAACCTGGAGCCCCTAAATGTGTGGTCACAATCCTACCCTGTGCAGTGCGATTTGAACTAAGTTTATATATTAAAGACTCTTTTGTCTCACTGCATCGGGTCAGCAGTTCTTTGAGCTCTTCTGGGAATCTGGAGACCTGGGCATCATAAGAGCACTTACTGATAACCCTTGAATAAAAACTAATAGACATTATCAAGTCTGTTTTCTGTTGCTCTCGTAAAGTATATGAGACTAGGTACTTTAGTAAAAGTGTGGGGAGGGTTATTAGTTCACAGTTATAGATACCGAGTTCATATGGCCACATTTGCTTGGCTTCTGATAAAGATTTTGCGTTGCTCTTTACAGGGCAGAAAAATACAGCAAGTACAGGCACTTGTGGGAGAGAAAGCAGCTAAGCTGCAAGATGACTAAGCGATTCCCCCTAAAAAGCATCAATTGTGCATTGTGGAGGCATAAGCTCATTCCATTGGCCTCTACCACCTAGCAGCACTGCCCCTGAGGCTCAGACCTTAGTATGAGTTTTGTTGGAATGAGTCATATTTAAACAGAGGCGACACGAGAAACAGGATATGGGAACCTGTAAGCAAGAACGTCCCTGAAACAGGAAATGACAGGCTATGAAAGTATAGCTGTTGTGTACCAGGAAGAGCAAAAGTGAACAAAGAAGAGCAGAAGGAGATGAGATCAGAGGGACAAGGTCATGTGGTATCATCTTGGAGAACACTGCAAAGTCACTAGATTTCCTTCTTAGTACAAGGAAAAGCTCTTAAATTATCTTGAACAAAGAAGTCACCAAAGGGAGAGCCTTAGCCACACTGATTTCTGGTTTATTACAGGAGGTTAAACCCAGGGCAGCCCCCTCTTGCAGCCTGCCCCTGCCTCTTGTTTAAAAATATATATTACATTTTAGTTTATTTATTGTGTGCACCTGCCATGGTGGGTGTGTGGGGTCAGAGGACGACTGTCAGGAATTTGTTCTCTCCTTTTGCCATATGGATAGCAGGGATCCAACTCTGGTCTTGTTTGCGAGCTTAGCAACAGGTGCTTTTTCCTGATTAGCCTGGATAACCCAGTGAGGGTTAACCAGCCTAGACTTACACTCACTCTCTATATATAACACAAGCAGGCCTTGAACTGGTGACCCTTCTGCTCAGCCTCCTAAGTAGTTGTGATTGCAGGACCAAATATCTGGCCTGATTGTAAGTTGCCCTAAAAGGAAGGCTGTAGAAGATGCCTCGGTGTAGCAGAAAAGATGCTGCTGCCACTGCTGTTTCACCATTCGATGGGATGTCACTTGTCCTGAGGAGCCTGGTGCTTTCTGACTGACAGGGATCTCCTCCAGTATTCCCCCGATGTTTGAAGATTTCTCCGTACATGAAAATAAAGACCCATGTCCACTGCAAACAGGAGAAACACCACTAGGAAGAAGGCTGCATGGTACCAGACTAGAGAGATGGAGTTTTTAGTTGCTGGACCTGGTAGGAGAGCAGGAAGAATTGGAAGAAATTAGCCATTAAGACAGAAATTCAGAATAAATGGTGAGGTCCCTGATGCAGAGCCTTTATAAAGTGACTCACACCAAGAACTTAAAGTAAGGACAAGGGCAGATAATAAGTCGGGGAGTCTTTAATGGACTTCTTGTTTGTTTGTTTAGTTGGTTGGTTGGTTTGGTTTTTTGAGACGTGGTTTCTCTATGTAACAGAGCCCTAGGATTGTCCTAGACTCACTTTGAAGGCTAGGCTGGCCTCAAACTCACAGAGATCGGCCAGCATCTGCTTCCGGAGTGCTGAGATTAAAGGCTTGCACCACCAGGCCAGGCTTTCAGTAGACTTTTCATCTCTTAGCCTTCTCCAATGTGTTGCTACATCTGCATTTCCTAAAGGGCATTGCCATGTCTGTCTGAAATTATAGGAGACAAAGACTTTGTGGTCACTGGGTGTTAGGGCCTAGATATAATATTAAGGCCTAGATTGAATGTTACCTGGCTAGCCTGCCATTATAAGGAAACCTTCTCATGTCTCTGCTGTTACTAGAAAACTTTCCGCTGGGCGGTGGTGGCGCATGCATTTAATCCCAGCACTTGGGAGGTAGAGGCAGGTGGATTTCTGAGTTCGTAGGCCAGCCTGGTCTACCAAGTGAGTTCCAGGACAGCCAGGGCTACACAGAGAAACCCTGTCTCGAAAACCCAAAAAAAAGAAAAAAAAAAGAAAACTTTCTAATGCCAAAATTGATTACATATTGTTATGTTCTGTGCCCTTGTAAACTAATTACAGTAGAAATCAGTAGAACTGTTTTGTATAGTTATCCACAATAAGCTTGAACCCTACACCCAACCACCCAACAGCACTTCCTGCACCTATGCACAAGCTTTTATTGTATTTGTTTTTATAAGGATGGACTACAGAGAGACACCTGCACCAAAAAAACTATTTGGACTAAGACTTCCATTTTGACTAGTGGTCAAGTAAAGTTTAAATTTCCAAGACCTCCCTGGGAACTGACATCCTACTTGGCAGAAAAGAGACATGTATGTAGGTAACTGACATCCTAGTTGGCAAGTTAAGACATGAATGTTAGACAAGGCAAGTCCCCTGCCACAGTTGAATATCCCAACCGATGGAAACAGGATAAGTGTACCACATAGACATGGTCCCAAGGAAATCCCCTATCCCTAAATCCTGCTGGGGGGAATAACTTGATGCAGATGTTTGTGGATTTGGGGCTTAAAAGCCCTATGGGATCTTAACTTGGGTCATGCATCAGTTCCTGAATCTGGACCATAGCTGTGGTCAACCAATCCTAGGGCATATATGCTCAATAAACTGTCTCTGTCTGACTGAGATCGGTGTTTGTATGGTTTGTGAGGCGATTCCTGGACCCAAACACTGAGATTTGGCAAATGCCACATGAAACATCCCATTTGAGACAGGGATTTTCAGTAAGAGTTTTGGTGGAAGCCATCTTTTCCTCTCCAGGCTGACCTGTAATTATCATCCTCCTGCCTCAACCTTGCAAGGGCTGGAGTTACAGGAATGTGTTCACAGGAATCGTTAAAATGTATTTCATTGCACTGAGACTTCAAAAGGAGAGGAGCTAAACGCGCAGACCATTCTACCTCAGTTTGGTCTCAGAACCCTTCTCTCCAGGAAGCCTGTAAAGGTGGTTCACGGCTGGAAAACATCCTTTGGAAAACCTTGAACTAGCAACCCATAAACGACTTCAATAGGTCTTCACCAACCACCTCCTCTGGCCCTGTGACTGGGACGTGTTCACCAACCAATGCTAGTCTGTCAAAAGAGGTTGCAATCTTAAAAAGCATCATTGGGATTTCACAATGCAAATTTTCTCAAGAACAGAGTCATGTCTCCTTGTGAGTAGTGAAAGATTCCCAGGCCAACGTGGCTGCTCCAAGCCAGAGCTTAAAAGGTAGGTAGACAGTCACAAGTCTCAGAATCCCAGCATTAAGACACAAGACAGTAGAATGTTTTGAAGCAGAGTAGTGTGTTTTAAAGCCAGGCATAGCGGCTCACCTTGGACAGTGATGGTGACAGGCTTGGAGAAGTGCCGCGTCTTTCCTAGACTTCCTTCGCAGTAGTAGTCCCCACTGTGACTGTGGTTGGCTTTTGGGATAGAGAAATTATTATTGTGATGAAGGAACTTCACAGGTTTTCCATTCTGGTAGAACAAGATCCTGTTCAGCTGTTTGTTCTTCCAGCTATGGCACCTTAACATGATGGTTTCCCCTTCCAGAAACACCAGTTGAGGGGTCTGGAGCAGCAGCCAGTCTGAAAGAAGGAAAAGAAAATTTACCAAGAGTAAGATACAAAGGGGTAGCTGGTGTCACACGCCTTTAATCCCAGCCCTCTGGGGGCAGAGGCAGGTGGATCTCTGTGAGTTGGAGACCAGCCTCGTCTTCAGAAGAGTCCCAGGACAGCCAAAGCTACACAGAGAAACTGTTTGGAAAATGTAGACACTATTAAACTGTCACATGTTTACACAAACCTAAATCAGATTGTGTGTCTCAGTCAACTGAAACCACCTCTGGATGACACAATGGAATGCTGCCTAGCCATAAGGATGAATCCCATTTGCAAACATGTGGATTGAATTGAAATAATTATGTTAACGGAGCTAAGGCAGATATAGAAAGACAAGTGTACTGTGTCACTCACATTATAGTATTGCAGACACTCAGTCTTACTGAGGTTGAGACTAGAACGGAAGGTAGGAGAGGCTGGGAAGCGAAGAGGGGAGGGTGGGATAGGGAAGGCTGATTTATAGTCAGGTAGGAGCAAGACATGTTTGAAGTACTGTTTTATGGTAGAATGTCTATAAACGGTGATAACATACTGAATATACAAAACCCAAAACCAAAAAACAAAACCAGAAATAAGAATTTCAGTGTCGCCGGGCAGTGGTGGCGCACGCCTTTAATCCCAGCACTTGGGAGGCAGAGGCAGGCAGATTTCTGAGTTCGAGGCCAGCCTGGTTTACAGAGTGAGGTCCAGGACAGCCAGGGCTACACAGAGAAACCCAGTCTCGAAAAAACCAAAAAAAAAAAAGAAGCAGGAGCTTCCTTCTGCTTCTCTCACAGCAAGCAGTCTTTCTGTGGCCTTGTGTCTCTTGCTCAATTCTACTGAGGCCAATACAGCTGTCCTCTCCACGCAAGACTATCCGAAGTAAGTGAAAAGGGAACCAAGAGAACCGATGTCTTTCAGAAAAGCTCTCCGGGATGCTTCCCAGAAACCAGACCATCTTTTTTCTTGTAAACGTCTGCCCTGTAAGCAGATTCTCCAGTCCTCTTATCCCAGCTCCTCCCCGGGGCCAGCCTTTACTAACCAGAAATCACTCCCAGATGTACAGGGTCGCTGAGGCCGGTCTGCTCCATTCGGCACCGATATTCTCCACTGTTATTGACTGCAGCCTTAAACGTGTGGCTGGCTTGGACCTGGCTCGGGATGAGGATCCCGTTGTGGAACCACTGGGTAGAGGAGTTCCCAGGGTTGTGGGTCCCTTTGCACGTCAGCGTCACAAGGTCTTCCTTGAGCACCTGGATCCATGGGGGCTCAAGTTTCACTACAGCCTTCAGAAGATCTGCTGAGAGTCAGAGAAGTTAAAAACAACTCAACTTTGAGGGACTGTGCACTCCAAAGGGGAGCAAGGGGCCACAGAGTCCCTATCGCAGACCAGTTAAAGGTCTGAGGATAATGACTCACAGCTATAATCCAGCAAGGGGAAGGGTGGAGCACTTAAGATCTGACTGTGATATATAATTAATTCAAGATCTCTGTGGGCAACTTAAATCTATCCAAAATAGATTTATTTCAATAGGCTGGTAACTTGGTGTCAGAGGCTTGTGTGGCACGCTTCAGGTCCTAGGTCCAATCTCTAAACCATTAAAAAATATGTGTGCTTGCCCTAGTTCTTTTACTTTCCATCTTTGGAGAATCCAGTTGGAATCTTACCAAGGATTATACTCCGGGCCCATTGGGAGAAAATTGATCTATCTGAGCCCAAGCCTGATCCTTGGTAAAAAACAAACAAACAAACAAACAAAAACAAAAACAAACAAAAAAAAACCCTACCAGACATTTCCTTACAATGTAAACAAAGCATTCTGTTGTGAGGAAGTAACACCTTGTAAACAAGGGAAGCACAAACTTACCAGTCTGCCTGTCTGCAAAAGCTGTAAATAAGGAGAGAGAGGGTGAGGGTCGGTGTGGAACAGCAGCAGCAGATGAAAGCAAATTCAGTTGTGTGGAAGGAGTCCGCCTAGGCTTGGAGCCTCTTCCCCCATGAGCCACCTCAAGAGTCTGTCTCTAGTTTATCTTATCTGTTTTTAGTTGATCTAGCTCGAATATGCTTCTCACACAATGCCCAGTGCTTGGCGCAGTTGCAAAGCAAGGATGATTATTTGGTGCAAGACAGCCTTTCAAGGGACTGGAAAAGTACCTCTGAATTCTGACCTGAAGTAACACTAGAGCAGAAAGTAGTTAGACTCCTGTTGTTGTTGAGACAGGGTATCACCAGGTCAACCAGACCTGTGTCTCCTAACAGCTAAGACTAAAACCACACCCAGCTCTAGAAACCTCTTGACAGGGTCTCACCAAGCCAGGTTGGCCTGGAATTGGAACTGACTATAGCTGAAGCTAACCTTGAACTCCTGATCGTCCTGTCAACACCACACTGAAGTGTTAGGATTACAGTCAGGTAATCAAGACATGGGGCTCTTGCCTTTTTAATCTCTCCCTGGTTTCTAAACCAGGCCCACTCTTTACTACCCTGGTGTCTGGAGTCCAGACAGTGGGAGAGGCTGAAATTATTGTATTTCAGAATGATCGAGCCTTACTCACCAAACAGCAGCAGAATTGTCAGTGGTGGAAGTAGCCATTGGCTTCCAGATTGTGCATTCTGAAACATCTGGGTCTCCAAAGTCATTCAAGAACTCTGCCAGAGTCTGATGAGGTTTAGGAGATAAAGTACAAAAAGAGGAAGGAAATGGACTCTCTTGCTTAACCACTGGGTCAGCAGCCTCTGTTTCTGCTAACTTAACAACAACAACTTAAGATGTGGAATCTGCTTGACAGACATCACATGGAGCCCCTTCTTGTATCCTTGGGGGAAACCCCAAGTTACTGTTTTCTGTGAGAAAACTGGGGAAACCCTAGAAATCAGAGGAGGGAGCCTCTGTTTACTGTCTGGAGCCTTGATTCGATGCTGCTCTCATAAATTCCTGGGCTGCCTCACAGGCCAATACAGAAAGTCTCAAGGCAGCTTTGGCAAAGAAACTTTGACCTAGGTAAGATAAACAGATCTTCTAAATAGGTAATTGAAAGAAACATTAGACTATTTATTATTATTATTATTATTATTATTATTATTATTATTATTATCTGAAGAAATAATAAGTCAAAGAAGGTCTCTATCCTATATCCTTGCCCTCCACACATTAAGGAAGTTGTTTGGGGGGGTGGTTGTTTTGATTTTTGAGCCCAGACTATCCTGAAAATCACTATATAGACCAGGCTACCCTTGAGTTCACAGAGATTAGCTTGTCTCTGACACCTGAGTACTGGGATTAAAGGCATGTGCCACCAGGCCCAGAGCAAAAGCAAAGTTTTTAAGTATAAGAAATAAATTTGTTGGCAGGGCAATGGTGGCACACACCTTTAATCCCAGCATTTGGGAGGCAGAGGCAGGTGGATTTCTGAGTTTGAGGCCAGCCTGGTCTACAGAGTGAGTTCCAGGACAGCCAGGGCTACACAGAGCAAACCCTGTCTCAAAAAACCAAAAAAAAAAAAAGACAAAGAAAAGAAATAAATTTGTTAATAAAGAAATTGTAATAGCATAAATGCTATTCAAAAGAGGGAAATGGGAGCTGGCGAGTTGGCTCAGTAGGTAAAGGCACTTACTCACAGGTTTGATGACCAGCCTTCCATCTCTAGAACCTATATGGTTGTTGGAGAGTACTGATTTCCTCTATCCTCTGAAAGCGCGCGCGCGCACACACACACACACACACACACACACACACACACACACACACGCACGCACACACCAGCTAATTATGCTATGCCTTGACTAACTCAATGGCTGGGCACTTCTAAACCTCCGCACAGCTAGCATGGGTTCCCCTCCAGTACTCCTGGCTTAACACCTTCTAAATCTATATTTTATCTTTATATTGCAGGATGAGTTTTCTCCTGCAGCTCTTAAATCTGATCCCTTTCCCTCTGAGTTACAGCGATTCTCCTCTTCCTCCCCCATCTCCCTCTGTTCTTTGCCTGCACAGTCAAAAAGTCCCGCCTCCTTCTCCCTGCCCAGCCATTGGCTATACAGCAATTCTGCATTACCAATCGAAGCCTTGCTATACTCCAGTCTGTTCTCAACACAGCATGAAGATGCGCCCTCTTAAAATCAAGCCGTGCCACATCCTTACTGAACTCGAGAAGCCCTTGGTGATTTCTCTTTCTCTGCAGTGTAAAGCAAATCCTCTGACAATGTGTGTGATCTGCCCTCAACCTTCTCACCACTTCCTCTAATCCGCTTTTCTTCACTCTGCTCCAACCTGGAAAATTCTTGAGGAATTCAGACATATAGCATATCTGCACTCTTGCCTAACACTTAGTTTACAATACTCAGGGCTCAGGACCTGGGTATTGTAAACTAAGTATTTGTCCACGAAACAAAAGACGAAACACTCCTGGGTGTCAAACTTCCTCTACCTCCCAATACATTCCAAGTACCGAAGCATTACACCTTAACTAAACCCACCAACACAGGGCCTTCAGGTATGTCCCACAAGCATACATTGATGCCATTCTAAAGCCCACCACCACTTGAGACAACTCAAACCCTACACTCCAACCCGGAAGGACAGAAGGGCAGTGACTTGGTGGTAACCCAGGGCTGCAGGGTCTGGTCCTGTTGTTGTCCCAAAGACCTAGAGGCTTTTGGGTTGCAACACAGGGCAGAGCAAGAGATGGAAAGTAGATGACTCAGACGCTGGTGATCCAGCCTGGCTTCAGAAAACGGAAGAAGTGGAACCTTTAGATAGATGAATCACACAATATGCTTTCGGCTCTGCCAAAAACATCTGTCCTGCAATAACACCTGCCCACAGGAACCCCTTCTGAACCTGAAACGATTACTCTCTCTGTGTCACCACGACAAGAACATCTATAGTACTGAATTCCATTCACCGATATCGCCTATATATTTTCCAAAAAAACAACCCCCCCCCAAAAAAACCCACATACATATAAATGTATATTCAATATATAATATGATATAATTGTATCTGTGTGTAAGTTCAATCTGTGTGTGTCTCTGTGTAGGTTTGTGTTTATGTTAAGTGAAAGAATTCTGTAAAAATACTAGAAATGGACACTCATTTGTGAATATTCGAGAAAACAAACTGGACCCACGAAATGCATGCCAGGCCTGCTATGCCTGAGATGCAGTTGATCCATTTGAGGCAGGTGAGGAATATGAGACAGGTAGGGCAGGTTAGCTACAGTGGTTGTCGGTGCCCCAAGAGCAGAAGATGAGGATATGGAGTTTTCTTGAGGCTCCCTGAGTGGACAAATGTTTGTGATCCGGGCCACGTGTGAGAAAGGTCGGCTTGTGATGGGGGCGGGTGAGTGGGGCTGGGCTCCAGGCTAAGCAGGGAGTGTGATGTGGAGAGGTGCAAAGTTGGTGTGTGTGAGCAGAGCCGCTGTTCCAGAGTGGTGATGTAGGAAAAGGATGGGCATCATGCAGAGAGGGATCCGGTGAGGCAGAAGAGATTTAGAGTGTGAGTGTGCGTATGTGTGCGTGTGTGTGCGCGCGCGCTCGCGTGCTCGCGCGTCGGGTGTAGTTGTGGTGTTGTTGCGTGGGTGGGTGTGTTGTTCCAAAAGGATGGGTGTTGAGAGGAGGGATGTGGTGGTAAGTGAAAGTGCAGAGAGGAAGAAGAGAGGCTTCCCTGACCGGGAATACGAACCCAGGCCGCGGCGGTGAGAGCGCCGAATCCTAACCACTAGACCACCAGGGAGCATGGGCTCGACGGCCCCGGCTACCGATTCCTGGAGCCACACTGCCCCACACACAGCCTCCCGTGCCAGGGTGGCAGCCACGCTGCATGCCCTGCCCGCCTGCCCGGCGGCAAGCCGGGTGCCAGCTCCCGGACTAGGCTCCCCTGCCCCTGCCTGTTCTCTCGCCGCTCTTCCCAACCTGAAAAGGTCTGGCGCTCCCCTTCCCCTTCGCTCGGCTGCGCAGCCTTGCGACAAGTGTCGCTCAGAGTCGCCGGACAAGGTCCCCCTGGGCCGGCGATCCTGGCAAAAACGTGGGCACGCTGCGTTGGCCGGGAATCGAACCCGGGTCAACTGCTTGGAAGGCAGCTATGCTCACCACTATACCACCAACGCCGCACCACAGGCACGGCGCCCACACGACGCCGCCGACTGCCACCACACAGCGCCCAGAGCCTTCGACGCCGCCGACCGCTCACTTGCCCGCGCGCGCTCGCGCACGCCGGGCGACCGCCCGAACCACAACCACACCCACGGCTCCGCCGCCCCGCGCTCTCCCTCGCCGTCCCACGCGCGCCTCTCGCACGCGCACGCCTGGCCTGTGGGGCGCTCTCGCCTCCGGGCTGCTGCCACCCGGGGCCTCGGGGGCAGGCCACCTTAACCACCGCCCGCCCCCGAGACACGCCGGGCACGGCACACGGCTCAGGCCCAGCCAGGCGCACGCCGCCCGTGGGTTCGGACACACCTGGAGCCCAAGGTCGTCGGGGCTGGGACGGGAGGGCACCGCAGGGGTGGCGGGGAAGCAGGCGTGTTGGCAGGCGCCAGGGCGCTGGGCCGGCTGCCAGCAAAAGGGCCTGAGGGCCCCGGGGCGTGTTTGCTGGAGGACGGGATGGCGCTGGGCTGGATTCTCCGGGTCCCCGTCCGGGTCCGGGTGTGCGTGGGGGGCGTCGGCGGAAGGGTGAGCGCCCCTTGGGCCGCCTAAGTGTCCAAAAAGGACGTGACATCTCCCCGTCGGGGAATCGAACCCCGGTCTCCCGCGTGACAGGCGGGGATACTCACCACTATACTAACGAGGACGATGGCGACCTCCCAACACAGACGCCGGCCCGTCTACGACGCCGGGCTCGACCCACGGCCTCCGTCTCGCCCAACGGCCACCTCTCCTGCTGCACTCAACTGACCCCCAAAAGACCCCGGGACCCGCGGCCCTGGGGGAACACCGTGTCGCCGGACCGCTGCCCCCGCGGGGCCGGAGACCGGGCTCTGGGCGCTGGCGAGTGGCTGCGCCCATCACTCGCCGACGGCAGCACCAGAGGCTGCTGCCACACACACACACACACACACACCGCTTGGGCGCTGCTGCGTGCCGCGTGTGCTGCGGGACCAGGGCATCCGGACCGGGCCCTGGAGGGACTCTGGCGCCGGGCAACGTCCGGACCTCTCGACGCGCTGCGCTCGAGCTCGGGGGGCGGCCGGGCGCAGCCAGACTCGCGCCTGCCCGGGCGCCCTGTCGCGTCAAGGCCGCTTGCTCGCGAGCACGCGTGGGCGACGGACGCCAGCGAGGCGAGCGGCCCGCAAGCCAGCCCCGCCGTCAGGATGGCCGAGCGGTCTAAGGCGCTGCGTTCAGGTCGCAGTCTCCCCTGGAGGCGTGGGTTCGAATCCCACTCCTGACAATTTTGCCACCTAAACACACCTATCTGCACCCCAGGACAGGGCACCCCACCCCAGAGACCGCAGCTATAGACTCCTTCCCGAATCTCTCCAGCGCCTCCACTCTCCTCGCCTCTCAAACTTTCTCCCGAGACAGATCTGTATCTGGAGGTCTCAACACCAACCAACTTGTGCTGCTGCGGAGCGGGCGTGGGGTGTGGGGCGTGGGGCGTGGGGGTGTGTTCTGGTCTCTCTGTTTCACGTGGGGTGAAAAGGTGGGGTGAGTAGGAAGCTGGTCCTGAGCACACGGGCAAGCCAGCCAGCCAGGTGCCAACGTTTTCTGTCCCCAGGAAACCTCCTCCACGTCCACGTCCACGTCCACGTCCACGTCCAATACCACGACCACGACCACGACCACGACCGTCCACCCACCACCCAGAATGGCACATCCGAAAGCGTTGAGGCAGCTCTAGGGCGCAGAGCGTCTTGCCCGTTCCTTTCCCTCGGCCTCCTGTGGGGGACACCCATCCTGCTAGGTTGTGGTCCTCCGGGCTTCCGCACTGCAGCTGGCCTCCTGCAACGCCACACCCTTTCCCCCGTCCCACCCCACGGCGCACACCTGCCTGACGCCTGGTGGCCCCACAGCCGCGGACCTCCAGGCCAGTTGGTCCCCCAGACGAACTGCGCTGGCCCGCAGGGGGTGTC
>JANHMN010000007.1:77049547-77116529 GCA_030674055.1 Rhabdomys pumilio | reverse complement strand
CTTTTGATGGCATAAGTCTTCAAGCATCTTTCAAACATATCGTCCCAGAGTTCCACAATTCCATCCTTTCCTCCTGTTACAAAGCCCTGTGAAGACATGAGATTATACACACACACACACACACACACACACACACACACATACATCAAACCTGCAAGTCACTTTCCCAGCCCCACAAGGACTCAGGCATTTCTATGTATATCTTCTAAGTGAACAAAACTGAAAAAAAATGCAGTGATAATACTGTTTAAATATTTTCATTATTTTTATGTATATGAGTATGTTGTCTGGATATATATATATTCACACACATATATGTATATGTGTATATGTGCATATATATATATGCATCATGAGCATAAAGTGTCTATGGATGTCAGAAGAGGGTAATGGATTCCCAAGAACTAAAATTATACATGACTGTGAGCTACCATATATGTGTATATGGTACCATATACCATGCCTGGGTCCTCTGAAAGAATAGTCAGTGCTCTTAACCACTGAGCCAATTCTCCAACCCATGAAAAAAATTAGTTCAGTACATTTCAATCAACCTCACAAGGAAATAGTATTTTGAAGTTTATTATAGTAAATGCCCTTATTCTTATTATAGCTGGTCTTCTGAATCTCTGGATTCTGTGTTCACAGACAGAATATGAGAGAAACAAAGCACTTCGTCTGTTCTGAACCTTTCTTGTCATTGTTTTCCTAATGCTGAACTACAGTGACTTGCACAGCATTTACATTGCATTAGCTTGTGATAAGTAACCTAGACAAGATTCAAAGTACACAATGGGGCATACATAATTCTAAGTACATGCTCTCTCTCTCTGTGTGTGTGTGTGTGTGTGTGTGTGTGTGTGTGTGTGTGCATGTGCCAAGGATATAGGCAAATGCTATTCCAGTTGTTATGTAAGGAACCTGATGATCTTTGGATCTTAGGAACCCCTAGGGTTCTAGATGGTTTCAGTGGATACTGAGAACATCTGGGTAGAACTGTAGCAAGGAGAGTCAATCCTCAAACTAATTATAAGTAGAGCATGTTATATTGAGCTATTTTGCTTTTGTGGTGATTTTATGGCTTAATCTACTAAATACTAAAAGCAACTGACTAGGCTATACCCACTGACTACCAGGCCTCACAAATTTTACATTATGCTTTAATTTTTTCTAATATTTACAATTCAGCCAAAACCAAATTTGCTAGTAAAAGAGCAGCTCCACCACAAAAAAAATATGTTTATAACTGCACTTCCAAAAAAGACGTCCTTTGTTGTGGGCTCAACATATTTACTTGATATATTTTTAAAAACGTGTTGAATAGCTGAAACGGAAGGACACAGATGAACTAGCACTACCAGCAAATTAGAACTGAATGAAAAGTTGTCATTTCCAGGCATATTTATGGAGAGGGCGCTTTAAACACATTGTAAATAGTGTCTTTGTAGAGAACACGATGGGCAGATGAGTGGCTGGGAAGTCTAGAACAATGACCTGGTGTGGAGAGACAACTCACACATGTACTCCACTTGATCGCTCCTGGTAACCGAACCAGTCTATTCAGTAGCCAACGGGTTATGAACATAACCTCTGGTCATACATAACAAACTAATGCATTGGACAATGAGCTAAATCACTTGTACTTCTAGGTCTTCATGTGCTGTGTCACTGGAAAGGAAGTCATCACTGAAATGCACCAGTGGTCTCTTCTGCTGTGTGCCCATATCTAGCTCCACACTCTCTAAGTGACTTCTAGGGGTGACAGCCAGCAAGTCTAGGTATGAGAAAATGGAGAAATGATACAGCTACTAACAAAAGAAATTACGAAATTGTGTGTGTTCTCTTCTTTATCATCCTCTGGTTAGTCCTTTCTGAGAACTTCCTAATTCAGCTAGGACTGGTTTTTAGATTCAGGCATCCCAGTGGTTCTAAAACAGGTAAGAAGAACCTGACAAACACACCATACCTTGTCCAATGCATACATGGCAAACACAGGCCCGTCATGAGCCTTGACTGTCTTCAGTAGCAGAACATCCTTCCAGATAAAAATATCTCCAGTGGCTGCACCTGAGAACACCAGATCTTCCATTCGCCCGTAAGAAACACACATCATTGTTTCCAACTTTCCAGCACTTCCAAAACTTCCTCTTTTAGAGGTGAAGCCCCCACCTGGAATGGAACAAGGGGATTTATTACCCCAGAGAGCCGAAGCTTCCCAAGAGTACATAAAGGATTGTCTTTAGAGGAAAGAACAGTCTACATTATGTGTCAAAGTAACAAAACCAGCAAGGGCGTCAGGAGGACGCTCAGCCACTCTGTCAGTATCTACGGCATGCCTACTTGCCGTCACATGTGGTACTGAATACCAGCGTATAATTCTGGACAGAACCCCCACTTTAGGGAAATTGAGTCTGGTTAGATGGAGGAATTAATCTGCCTTCTAGTCTGACACACACAGGTAAACTAGGCGTAGGTCCTCCTCCCAAGGTGAAGTGTAAGCCCTGTGCGGCTGAAGACAGAGACTCAGGCTGGGGAGCAAGGGAAGCTTTAATGAAATGGAAGAAAAAAATACAGCAGACAGCATGTGTAAAATGTCAGGGCTACATATGTCTGTCTCAGTTTGTCTTCATGGCAGTTCTGGAGTAAGAAGGAACTGTTGCATAGGAGAGATAATATACAGGAGAAAAAAAATCACCAGAATTTTCTATACTCTCTGACCATCACTGATAAAACCAGCTCCATTCAGGACATTACATCTAGGCTGGCTTCTACACACACTGGGTGCTACTACTGTCCTTTCTGTAAAAGCAAAAAGCATCAGGACATTAGCCCACGCACATATGTACACTGTAATATTGGACTTTTGGTATTATGCTAATATTCAGAATTCAGATATAATTGTAATAATGGCTTAAAATGAAAAGAATTGGCCACTTTTCTATTGTTACTCAGGGTTATTTATCCCTCACTCCTGTCAACATAGAATATGACAGACACTTATTTTGTACCTTTTATGTACAGAGTCGGGGTTTAATTCATATGCTAAATTTGGCATATTTATTTTGTATTACTAAAAGAATCCTCAAAATATTGAAAACTTTATTCATTCAACCAAAGTAATTACACCGTACTCATCACTATAACATAATTACAGCTTTCAGGTCACATGACTAAATATAAAAAACATTGTTTTCATGACAGAGCATTTTCCAAAACTTTCTAGACATGGCGACTATGCACAGTATCATATTCGGTTTGAAGTCTCACGTTCTATCCATTACATAGTCCAGTGCAAAGCTGGGAGAGTGTGTTAACCAGGCACATTTAATTTCAGTTTGCAGAGAGACTGGCCACATAATGGGAATAGGACACCTCATAGCTGCACAATGAGAAATGCAGATAATAGCCAGGCGGTGGTGGCACACACCTTTAATCCCAGCACTTGGGAGGCAGAGGCAGGCGGATTTCTGAGTTCAAGGCCAGCCTGGTCTACAGAGTGAGTTCTAGGACAGCCAGGGCTACACAGAGAAACCCTGTCTCGAAAAACCAAAAGAGAGAGAGAGAGAGAGAGAGAGAAATGCAGATAACAATGTAAGAGTACCTGCTTGTTGCCAGAACTTGATATGTTTAATCCCAACGGTTACCAACTTGTCAGCATGGTGTGGGTTACACTTCACCACAAATATTTTATCTTTGTGTCCCCTGTAAGAGATAAACAGGAGAAAATAACGCCTAGTTCGAATGAAAGTGTTGATAGAGTTATATTAAAACATGTATTTGTTTAATTTTCATTAAGGGTATCTAATGGGATAAATACGCAACCAAATAAATGTTTAAAACACGAAACAGTCTCCTATAAAATAATAGCACTTGGGGGGACATGTTTGGGATTGCTCTCTTTTACCTAATTATTCCCACATTTATCTGCTCAGTTATCAGTAAAAAAAAAAAGTCTAAAGTCTCCAAAAGATAAAATTAATGACACCACTATCTGATTGCATGTAATTCTGAGATAGTGAGATCTTGGGCAGGAGAAATAGAAGGAATGAACAATCTGTGTAAGATCTTTCAGCTTACGCAGATCTTTGGCTAGAAGTATATTCACCATAAATTGAAGCCCCTGACACACATAGAACCATTGAAAGAGAAAGGCTGAATCTATGGATTCAGATCACCTTAGGATGCCCATCAGTGCAACATTAAACGGTTACTTCCAGGCAAGATGTGTTCACTGGTGTTATAATAGCATGGCTGTTATGGAGGTAACCACGCCTGTTCTCTCTGTATGTGAGACTGACTCCATAGGACGGAAGGCAAACCTGGTCCAAAGCTTGTGGCTGGAGAAGCCACAGGCCATAGTGAGGAAGCTACTGCTGTGTTGCTAAGTGGACACGATGTCTCTTGTCAAATTGTCTTTTGACTATTTTGTTTATGCTCATAGTTTAGTGCTATGTCAGCTTGGGAGTTGTCATGGAAACTCCTTCTGTTGTTGTTGGAGGCTGTTGCAGGGCTTTATAACTGACCAAAATGCTGAGAATAAGTGACTGCTGAATACTCAGCTCTGTGTGGGACGAATGTACCACACCTCCAAGTCAAGAAAGGGAGGAGACAGTGTAAGAGCTGCAGGAAAGGTGATTGTAGAAAACCGTCTTCCAGGCACTCCTGTACTCTCAGCATCTGTGATTACCTATATAAGGCCTACATAAGGGCCCATCAGCATTCCCTCATGGAGGTAGGAGGGGCCTAAGAGACCCTGCCCTCTGTGCATGTATAGGCAACTAATGATTGCTGGTAGGAGAGACATCTTCAGTAGGGTAGTCACTGGCAACTTCTCCATGCTCCTTAAATAATCCCTCATCCATGCTGCTGTGAATTACCCCAATACACACACACACACACACACACACACACACACACACACCTCGAAAACAGAAGCTGAGTTGGAAAGAAATTGGAGGGGAACAGGAGAGGATAATGAGGAGTGAATATAATCAAAACACACTATCTACATATATGAAAATATTATAAGGAAGCCCATTATTGTGTAAAGTTAATATGCTACCACAAAGCTTAAAAATAAAATAGGTATACCAATAATTTCTTTTTAAGAATTAAAATAAATTTAGTTTTATAATCAGAGGCAGACAGATACACATACATCTAAAAATCCCATTTGTAAATATCTGGCTGAAATCATTCATGAAATTACCAATGGTACAAAGATATCCAAATAGAGTGGCTCAGTCTCTGGAAATCTTGTGTGACCCCTATTTGATAATTCTAAATGTCTGTTTCCCTGCGCTGATAATGAAGGGTGACTCCAATAGTGCGGTGCAGATGGCACGTGTGGGCACTGGGCATCAGCAGCAATGCCTTTGATGTCATCTCAGCTATGCGCTGTGTGCCACACCCCCAAGGGGGACATTCCCAACCCTGGTGATCACACTGTTGAAGAGCAACTGTCCTGCCGGAGCAGTCTGTCAGAAGCAAGGCTGTGGTTAGAAACACTGTGGTTCAAAGTGACGCTGGCAACACCTTAGACTCGGCAGGGCAAAGTTAGGGGTGGCACACAGGCCCTGTGCAGGAATTATTCAGCAGAAGCTGACAGAGGTACTGCAAGCCAGGAAGGGCACTTCACACGGCAGGAATTCTTGGTTACCTGTTTTAGACTTTTATTTAGGGCTTCACTTAGGGCCATTCTATAATTTTTTACTTAACTAGTTGGTTTTTTATATATTTGTGCAAACAGCATAAATATTATGTAAACATATTTATCCAGTATTTAAAATATCTAATATTCTCCTATAAAGAGTCACTGATTCCTGACCTTCCACTGGGGAAAGAGCACTAATTAATGCCACCATCACAAAAAATGCTCTCTTCGGGCAATACTTTCTACAGATTTTTTTGTCTTTGGAGTGAACATAGTTCTGGGGAACAATTTCAAACAGAAATTGTCACTAACATGATGGAATTAGTTTGCTTTGTGCTAATTTGACAGAAGTGATATTCTCCATAGCCTGTACAAATAGACTTTTTAATGGTAGGAAGTACCCTTGTATTTCTCACGGTGTCTCCGATGTGTTGCTGTGAGCCACCCACAGCTGCAGAGCGGTGGCCCTGAGTTTTCATTGTTGACATGGGCTTTTTTGGAGATAATATGTAAATGCAGAGAATAACTTATCAGAAATACTAAACAAAAATTCAGTGTTCAGTTCGGGAGGAAAACAGGCCCTAGAGGGAATGGAGTTAGAATGAGGGACATCAGAGAAAGAAAAGAGAGAAAAGCACGCAGGCAGGCGGAGCCACGAGTGTTACTGCTGCCAAGAGCTGCGTTTCGACAGCCAGTTCAGAGCAACTCCTCTCCTAAGGTCAGCTGCAGTCCCCAGGACTCCAGCCACAGTCCCCAGGACTCCAGCCACAGTCCCCAGGACTCCAGCCACAGTCCCCAGGACTCCAGCCACAGTCCCCAGGACTCTAGCCACAGTCCCCAGGACTTCAGCCACAGTCCCCAGGACTCCAGCCACAGTCCCCAGGACTTCAGCCACATGCAGCTCTGTTCCATCGCCAGCAGTTTGCAGATCTTCCTTCTTTACAATCAACTACCCTAAGCTCAGTGTTCCCATGTAACACTGTAGTAGACAGTATTTATTTAAAAAGCAAATGTTAGAGGCCAAGGCCATTCACATTGATATTGCAACACAGACAGGATGTTGGCAATGTAGGTCATAGCTCACAGAGCGGGCATGAAACTGTGCCTGGGCAACAAGCTAACTTCCCCGGACTGCGTCTGTCAGTGGTCCTGACCTCTGACCAGGCCTTGCACTTGGCCAAGCTAGATGAGAGTAAAGAGTCATGTTCAGACTTAGTGCTGAGGAGGCAGAAAGAGAAGCTGGGGTAAGGGA
This sequence comes from Rhabdomys pumilio, assembly GCA_030674055.1. Taxonomy (NCBI): domain Eukaryota; kingdom Metazoa; phylum Chordata; class Mammalia; order Rodentia; family Muridae; genus Rhabdomys; species Rhabdomys pumilio. Next base: position 77,109,624 of record JANHMN010000007.1, on the reverse strand, counting down.
GGACAGATGGGCTATAAACAGCAGTTGGTCTTGAGAGCCTATTTATAGGGTGTGGAGATTAGGGAAACAATTTGCCTACTCTGAAACCGAGCAGCAGATGCACTCAATAGGGCTTCCCTTCCAGCAGGCCACAGCCTCATGACAAATGGAGGTTCTGACTCCAGTGACATTGACAATCCCTCTCAGCTGCTAAGATTGAGAAACAAGAGGTGAGGCACACATTTTTCTGCTGCTGGGGAAAATACGCTTTTATAGAGATAATGGAAGCATTACAGAGAGAGATGGTGAAGAACTGCTTCGGGAGCATTCTAGAATGTTCTAACTTCTCACCACAGACATTTAAAGCAGTCTTGGCACTGTGAAAGGGAGCAGTAAATGTTCACTAACGGTTAAGTTTCTATGTGAATTTCATCCAACTTTGAAGATGAACTCCAAGCAGAAAATGAAAAGTATTGATGTTCCCCGAGGGGGAAATACAGGCGGGGTGTCCTGAGCATTCTGTGATTCTTACCTGGTCGTGGCTATCTTCTCTCCCTTTTTCCAGTCCCAAAACACAACACTGTGAAAATCGTCTAGACCAACTGACACGAGGCATTTTCCGTCAGCTGTATGAAAACAACACAAATGTCAAACAGGCCATTTCTTTGCTGAACACCTGAATCATTTTATCTACTGCAAAGAGGAACAAGGAATTCTGCAGTACTCTTTGGGCTCAGATACATTTGACACAGAGTCAACTGTGTGACTAACAACAGGAAAGATTTTGAATGCACACCCTGGCTAGTGAGGTCAGCCACCCACCAGACTGCCAACGGGAGACAGTTGATGAGACCTCTCAGAGAAGCCACCTGAGCTTTGTTTATTCAGTGACAGACAAATCTTAGGAAATGTACTGAAAGGGAGTAAATTTAGTTGTGTGACTTTGAAATGTGTGTGTGTGTGTGTGTGTGTGTGTGTGTGTGTGTGTGTGTGACTGTGAGAATCTGGCTATTTTCAACTCTAAAAATTCTAAAAAGCTGAACCTTGGTTTAACTCTCAAGTTACACTTTACAGAAATAAAGTGTAGCTTCAGTTGTTCTTACAAAGGATGACTTCACAACTGAAAGGGTTTGATTTCTTATTTTTCCAATTCAAATGAAATGGACTCACTAAAGACATTTAGAAAACATTCAAGAAGAAAAATTTAAGCTGGTTCATTAGTGTACAGCTTGTCTGACAGGTACGTGGCCCTGTGTTTGAGCCCCAAAATGACACATGACAAAATTACATAATTGGACACACATGTGCATGGACACACATGTGCATGGACACATACATATATCTGTTCTTTAAAATTTCTTGTAGTCCCACATTTCATGCCAACCTACTTATCTTTCCACACGAATCCCTTCTGAGAAACAAAAGCAAAGCCACACTGGCCAAACTATCTGCTGATCTTTTCTTACCTGTTGTAATGTATTGTGAAATATTATTCATAATGCTATTATAATATTATTAAATATTTATAGTATTGCCAATGATTGCTACAACTTTGACATTTAGGCTAGTGTTTTTTTTTTTTTTTTTAACATTTTAAATGTAGCTAATGTACAATTAAATTAGGAATAAATATAGTTAATGTTCTGAGAGGAGGCACAATCAATAAGCATTTCCTCTGTGCCTCCTTGCAAGGTTGGATTCAAAGGAACAGTGTCACAGGGCAGCACCCCCTTCCTCCCACCACTGTGCAGTTGCTAGGAGACGGGTGTTCCAGTGCCTTCTGCATCAGTTAATCAGGACTGCTCTCCATCCACAAAGAACCAGCATTAACCTAAAGACATACAGGGATGTGAGAAACTGTTTCTCCGGGTCGACTCATCCACTCAGGTTATCGACTTTTACTTTCAAAGGCAGGCCAGGGATAGACCTCAAACTAGGGTAAAGGAGAAGAAGCTGGATGAAGCGGAGTTTCAGAGAAGCTGTGAAAAGTGTCTAACATGTCTCGTGCAGGGTCTGAACTGGCTCTGCATATTTACATGTATGTTGCATGGAACTTAACGTCAAAAAAAATCTTATCAAAACTTCAAATCTTCTTGAGCCTCTTGTATTTTTACAGCCTAAATCTTTGACAACCCAAATTCAAGTGCCAACCAGTGTCCAAACTTTGAATGGCCTTATTTGTGCAGATGCCTTCTAAGCAAATGGGACTGATAGTCTACTCCCACTTGTCTGGAGGACTTGGGTAAGGAAAAGTAGAATCTCCCTTAACAATGTGGATCTTCCCACCTCAGCCACCAGGGGCATCTGCAGTAAGGGTTTAAAGATGTAAGGTGCTGGGCTTTTTTTTGGTGGGGAGACTTTTAATGACTGCTGCTATTTCTTTAGGGGATATGGGACTGTTTAGATGGTTTATCTGCTCCTGATTTAACTTTGGTACCTGGTATCTGTCTAGAAAATTGTCCATTTCATCCACATTTTCCAGTTTTGATGAGTATAGGCTTTTGTAGTAGGATCTGATGATTTTTTGAATTTCCTCAGTTTCTGTTGTTATGTCCCCCTTTTCAGTTCTGATTTTATTAATTTGTATACTGTCTCTGTGCCCTTTGGTTAGTCTGGCTAAGGGTTTATCTATCTTGTTGATTTTCTCAAAGAACCAGCTCCTGGTTTTGTTGAGACTTTGTATAGTTCTTTTTGTTTCTACTTGGTTGATTTCAGCCCTGAGTTTGATTATTTCCTACTGTCTTTTTGTTCTAACGCTTTCAGGTGTGCTGTCAAGTTGTTAGTGTATGCTCTCTCCAGTTTCTTTTTGAAGGCACTTAGAGCTATGAGTTTTCCCCTTAGCACTGCTTTCATTGTGTCCCATAAGTTTTGGTATGATGAGACTTCATTTTCATTAAATTCTAAAAAGTCTTTAAGTTCTTTATTTCTTCCTTGACCAAGTTATCATTGAGGAGAGCATTGTTCAGCCTCCAGACAACCAAATAACCCTATTAAAAATGGGGTACAGAGATAAACACAACTGAGGAAAGTCGAATGCCCGAGAAACACCTAAAGAAATGTTCAACATCCTTAGTCATCAGGGAAATGCAAATCAAAACAACCCTGAGATACCACCTCATATCAGTCAGAATGGCTAAGATCCAAACTTCAGGTGATAGTAGATACTGGTGAGGATGTGGAGAAAGATGAACACTCCTCTATTAGCGGTGGGATTGCAAGATGGTAGAACCACTCTGGAAATCAGTCTGGCGGTTCCTCAGAAAATTGGACATAGCATTACCTGAGGACCCAGCTATATCACTCCCGGGCATACACTCAGAAGATGCTCCAACATATAACAAGGACATATGCTCAACTATGTTCATAGCAGCCTTATTTATAATAGGCAGAAGCTGGAAAGAACCAAGATGTCCTTCAACAGAGGAATGGATATAAAAAATGTGGTACATTTACACAATGGAGTATTACTCAGCTATTAAAAACAGTGACTTCATTCTTAGGCAAATGGATGGAACTAGAAAATATCATCCTGAGTGAGGTAACTCAATCACAAAAGTATACACATGGTATGCACTCACTGATAATTGGATATTAGCCCAAAAGCTCTCAATACCCAAGATTCAGCTCACAGACCACATGAAGTTCATGAAGAAGGAAGACCAAGTGTGGATGCCTCAGTCCTACTTAGCAGGAGTAACATAATACTCAAGGAAACAAATATGGAAACAAAGTGTGGGACAGAAACTGAAGGAGGGGCCTTCTGGAGACCATTCCACCTGGGTATCCATCCCATGTGCAGTCACCAAAGGTAGATGCTGATGTGGATGCCAGGAAGTACATGCTGACAGGAGCCTGATATAGCTGTCTTCTTAGAGGTCTGCCAGAGTCTGACATGTTCAGAGGCGGATGCTCACAGCTAACCATTGAACTGATCATGGGGTTCCCAATGGAGGAGATAGAGAGAAGACTGAAGGAGGTGAAAGGGTTTGCGGCCCCATGAGGAAAGCAACAATACCACCCAACCAGAGCTCCCAGGGTCTAAACCACCAGCCTGGGAGCACATAGGGAGGGACCCATGGCTCCAGCTGCATATGTAAGGGAGGATGGCCTTGTCGGGCATAGGTGGGAGAGGAGATCCTTGGTCCCGTGAAGGCTGGATGCCCCAGTGTGGGGGGAATTCGAGGGTGGGGAGGTGGGAGTGAGTGTGTAGGTGGGGGCACATCCTCATAGAAGCAGGAGGAGGGGGGATGGAATGGGGTTTCTGGGTAGAGGGAAATGGGGAAAGGGGATAACATCTGAAATGTAAATAAAATATCCAATAAAAAAAGATGTAAGGTGAGCAGACACCTCCTATTCACTACCCACACCATCATTCTTTCCTTATTTCTTGGTGTCTGAGCTAATGAACTCCAGTATTTGGCAATTTTATTTTTGGTGTTATTTTTTTTCCCCTTCTCCCTTCAGATCATAAATTCTTTTAAGGGCCAGAGTAAGCACATCCTGGTTTGTATCCCCACACTGAGCTGTGTTTGGGTATATGTTGGTAGTCTGGTGAAGGAGGATAGGGACAATAAAGATGGCATGTGCCCATGGGTAGTACAAATAGAAAGAGAGGAACTGTATTGTCACATGACTCCATTCAAACACTATCAGTGTCTTAGAAAACTGCACAAATATGCATCGACTCATGCTGAAGCTTAGGCCGTCAAGAATGCTGTCTTGATAAGTCAGTATGACCTTGGCATGTGCCCATCCATACATTTAAAGTGTCAGTTTTTAAAATTCCTGTCTTCTGAAGAAGCTCTCTCTATATGTAGACAGATAGATTTGGGGTGGGGGGAGTTCTGGGTTTTTTTTTTTTAGAGTTTCTCTGAGTCCCCCATCTCACTCTCACAGTTATGTGACTTCTCTATCCCAACAAAAGTGTATGCTTTTCTGGGATGGGAGTTTTCTTGAGGACTGCAGGTATAAGCTATTTCTGTAAAACATACAATTTAGAAATAAAATTGTGGCCTTTAAATTTTTTTTCCTAGTTTCCATTTTCCCTGTAGAGACTTGATCTTACCTTTAAAACTCTATTGTTTCCAACCCCCTAGTGGGTTGGTTCTTTTCTCCTATCTTATAGTCTAAATCCTTTTCAGTCCTTCTGGGCAAGTATACATTAATTATGGATGGTTGTGACACAGTCTAAAAATAGTTCTAAGGCATTTACTGTCAACAGCAAAGGGCAAATTAGAAAAAGAAAAAAACTTAAAAAAAATGAAAAAAAAAAAAAAAGAAAAAACTTATTCAGACAATTACAAGTCAGTCTTCCTATTCAGGACTCATTGAAAGCGCACAGGTTTCCTTAGCAGACATGGAAGCCCAGTCAGTTTCTGATGCGCTCTAGAAATCAGCACCATTCCATGAAATTTAAACACTATGCGGCTGGCATTTAAGATACAAAATATTTATGAAGCTGAACTTTTCCTAATTGATTGTTCTCTGCCAGGTGGGAGCAATTTCACTGTACTGTCACAAAACAAAACAACAAAAAGAAAAAAACGGTCCCCATTCTCTCTAGGAGTGATAATAAATTCACAGTAGCTGTTGAAGAGTCGCCCAGAGGGCTCAGGCAGTAAAGGTGCTTGCCGCCAAGCCTTGAAACCTAAGGTCATTCCTAGGACTTACAAGGTGAAAGGAGAAAACTGACTTCTACATATGTGCCATGGTATACACACGAGGACACGAACAACTAACTGTGATCTCAAAAGTGCTGCTCAGTTGAATGAGAACACGTGAATGCATTCCTCACCAATGTTTGCAGACATGTCTTTGTTTCCCTCAGAGCAGCAGTGAGAAGACATTGCTTTATCCCCCACTGTATAACTACTTATGTGTTGTCGTGTCTTCACCCTGGCCTGCTTTATATACCCACAACAGCTTGTGTTTTAATAAAATGAAAAGTTCTATTGGCTGGTCCCCATGAGACTCCCACAAGGAGCTGAGACAGGTGACTGTGGGGCACACAGCCAGGGTCACCAACCGCATAACTCATTGTGCCAAGTGTCCATCAAGTGGCTCCAATCACTTGTTCATATAATGTTGGCACCCTCGTTACATGGAAGAAGAGGGGTAGCTGAACAGCTGTGTGAACCAAGCCACTTACGTTACAGAAGACACTTTTCTCTTTCGCTACTTCCAGTTAATCTGTCATTCAGAGCCAGGCTCTCTGCTCATGGGAACCTGTTCCATTTGGGGGCCTCTTGGTACCACTTGCCTCTCCACATTTAAACTGGAGGATGGGAGGGGCAGCTGCAGTTGTTGGTGGGTGCAGGGAGGAGGGAGTAAGCAAGCCCACGGGGTGCTACACCAGATGCCACAAAGGTGATCCACACCTGTCACTTTAGCAGTGAAAAGTAGAAACAGAACTAAAGACCAAGAAGGGAACATTCCCAAGAGACCCATCAGCTGACGCTTCCAGACTGAGTCAGGAGACCTGAGTTCTTGTGGGATGTCACCAAACTACCTCAGTTCTTACTGAAGTGGAATAGAGGCTCAGCCTACAGTCACATCGTTACAACACTGTGCTAGCCATAGAAATTAACCCCAAAAGTTCTCCATATAGGGACCACAATTGATCCCCAACAGGGATCAATCAACTTCCCCAGTCATCTGGGGGCAACCATTTGTGGTGCTGAACTGCTTATAACAGATCTCAGTGAAAATCCGTAACTAGTCCTCAGACGTTCTCTAAAGCCACCAACTACAGTCCTCTCTAGGCACTTACAGACCAACGCTATACTTAACCTCAAAGACAAAATGCAGTTCCCCAGGATTCTTATTTAATGGTTGTTATCTGGGAAACGGGGACAGTTAAAACTAAAATGCTCTTCTCTCACAGAGGTACTTCACACCCCAGAACACACAGAACAAGTTGTCTTGGGAACATAAAGCAGGCGGGTATGAGAACAAGAAATGTAACCATTATATAACAAAAGGGCTTTATCTACTCCTGCCACCATTCTAGCGGAAACTAAGACATTTCTTTAAACATGGGCGGGAGATGAAGATCGTTGACAGAATCACCTTCCCCACCTCCTCCTAGAGTCTGGTTTCCTTACTCCATAATGGTACTAGAACGATTATTACTGTTCCCTTTATATGCTAGATACATTACATATTTTCATAGAAAACTGGTGGTAGACATTATCTTTATTTTTGTCCAACTTGAGAGATATTAATAGTTTACATGATTGAGATTTTAAGATAGAATTTTTACAAAACACTGTAAACTGTTTGCTACACTTATTGAATCAATTTCAATGTCACCAAAACCAAAGATATATGGGATTCTCATAATCCTATGAACTTCTAAGCTTTACTAGTTTTATTTTACTGTTTTAATAAGGGCATTGCTAGCCTTCTAAAGCAGTTACTTATGTTTCTTCCATAGAAATCAGCGTGAATGTTTCTCACAAAGAAAAGAAAATCTAGAAGTATATCTATGAGATCCAACCCTCCTTTGCCTTTACCCGACCAAAGGACTCTAAGTCAACACATCACAGAGACACCTGCACACCTCATGGTGACTGCAGCTCTGTGCACAGCAGCCATGGCACTAGCCTAGGTGTCCAGGAACAGAGGGACGGATAAGAAAACTGTGGCTTATGAGTAAAATGTAAGTTTTCAGCAATAATAAAAAATGTCTGCAGAAAACTTCATGGAAATGGGTATGATCATAGACAGCAAATTCAGCCAATTGAAAAAAGATAAACATTTTTTTTTCCTTTGTGGTCCCTAGATTTTATGAACACATACATGTATTTATATGTTATAGTATATATTAAATGGAAACTGAAGTAAAATTGTCTAGGAAAACAAAGAGATGGACCTAAACGGTGAGTATGAGGAATGGGGCAGGGAGAATATGTTTAGTACACAATATTTATTATATATAATATGTAAGAAAAATTTAAAATAAAGTGTCTTAAAATTATTATAAAGCAATATATGCTTATGTATCTGTGGGTAAATATCAAGACAAAGGCGGTTTTGCTTTTGAGTAGTAGGCTATGGGTTTAAAAGGAAAAAAAAAATGAGGAATTCACAGGAGTCTTTGGGAAAGAGCCATACAGGAACTAACAGTTTAGTTTCTTTTACATCCTGCTGTTTTGTCGAGGATACATAGCACACATTTTAAATCTACACAGAACCCTTCCCAAAGCCCAAGGCTTTGCACGCACTGTGTACTGAGGCGTAAGCTGAACACACAGCAGGCAGGTGTGCTGTCGGGTAGTCTCTCCTTGTATTGCATCCCCTTCTCGTCACACAGGCCTACTGGCTTAAGAATAAACTGTCCGCCATTGTTTCTACTAATTCAATAATCACAGTAGCTACTGAAAAACTTTTAGAAATGCCACAGCAGGTCGGGCGGTGGTGGCACATGCCTTTAATCCCAGCATTTGGGAGGCAGAGGCAGGCGGATTTCTGAGTTCGAGGCCAGCCTGGTCTACATAGTGAGTTCCAGGACAGCCAGGGCTACACAGAGAAACCCTGTCTCGAAACCTCCCCCCCCCCCAAAAAAAAAGAAATGCCATAGCAACTCACATTCATGTAGTTGGCAGCCTATGAGAATCTGAAATTTAATAAGAGAAAATACTGCCTTATCTTGGAATTGCTAAGAAAATGGACAGTTTTCTCCCAGACATGATTTGCAATGTGAAGCAGAGCAAAGTTCATTAAACAAAACCTCGTGTGTTCATTCATTCGTAACATGCAAGTGTGTTCATTTATTTGTAACATGTGTGCTCATTCATTCACAACATGTGTGCTCATTCATTCACATGTGTGCTCATTCATTCACAACATTCTTTAAAGTAGCTTCTCTACCCACAGCACATATACTGTGGGAGAGAGAGCTGGGCTCGCCTCAACCCCCAAAGCCACAGTCTGTGTGGGATACAGAGATGCTGGCACAAATAATGACAATCATGGCCCCTGACAGGTTCCATGGAAGCTCTCAACAGTGAGCTGCAGGGGACACAAGAGGCACATTATCTCTGCCAGGCAGGATGGAGGGGAAGAAGCCTATCTCGCTCCTCAAGACTTGAATTGACACACAGAACCCTGAATAAAGCACGAGCAGAAAGAGACAGAGGCACATGACAGGCTAGTGGGCGAAATGCTGCCAAGAAAAGCTAATGTCATCAACTTCTATCTAAGGGTACAGCACCAAGTCAAGTAGCCCAAGGGAATCTATGGTAGAGATGACAACGGTGCTTCCAGAAGACTCCAGAAATGAACAGGATGGACTGAGAGCAGCATTAACACAGTCTTTACAAAAGCCCAGCCCAGCGTCACTGACTGACGCACGTTCTCCTTATTCTCTCCCTCTCCCTTTTCTCCCTCTCTTTCCTTGTCTACTTCTACCTCCTCTGTTTACTGTAGTGCTGATGCTGGTTAAGGGCTCTGTGAGGGAGACAAGGCCCCAGAGCATTAAAGCAGCATGACCAGGGGGAGGAGAGTACAAGAGAGGGACAGACAGGGAGGGGCAACAGGAAGAGACTGCAGTCTTAGAATCTAGTTACCACTATTGTACATGTGAAACTCCTGAAGGCTACGTAGAAAAAGGAAATTATACAATCAATTTTACTTTAAAAGCTTAGGATTTTCTTTTTCTATTTACCACTTTCTACAATGAAATGTTTTAAATTGTCTAGGTAGTAACAACTATAATACTTTTTTTAAAAAATGATTTCTTCATTGTATGTGTGTGGGTCTCTTGCCCCTATGCATTTATGCATACCACATGCATGCCTAGTACCTGTGAAGGCCAGAAAAGGGTTGGATCCCACAGAACTGGAGTTACAGACAGAGCTATGAGCTGCCATGTAGGTGCTGGGAATTGAACCGCAGTCCGCCAAAATAACAGCTAGTGCTCTAAACCCTGGAGTCATCTCTCTAGCCCCTGTGATGGACTTCTCCCACATAATTCTAGCTTCAAGTAAATTTACTCTCAAGATAGCAGCATCTACAAGTAGGATTCTTATAGTGTCGAGTTCACAGTTTAATTTGGAAACTCTTCTTTCCAAATAGGAAATTTGTTTCCAACCAATTTTATAAAGTGGCACTTTGCCCTCTTTCTAGCTCTTTCTAGTATAAGTCAGAAGCAATGTGTTCCTACTTATTTGGAGACAAACTGTGGAACTGATCTTGTTCTGTTTTCTAAATAGGATCCCACACTGTATTCCAGGCTGGCCTGGAACTCACTGGATAGTGCTGGCTTCTTCCCGTCCCTTCCTGCCCAGGCCTCATAATGACTGTAGTTAGAGGTGAAAATCAACATGTCTGCCTTAAACTTGATGTTCTTCATCACTGCAAGATGCTCGCAGTTAAGAGTTTCTGTAGCAACGGCTATTCTTGATGTCAAATCACTCAAGCAGATGCAGAGCTTAATGTGAACTCCAGATGATGACTTGGGAGAGTATTGAAACTTTAGAATATCATGAGTGGGGTAACCCAGACCTAGAAAGACACCCATGTAATGTACTCACTTATAACATGAGTTTTAATTTATGGACATTAGCCATAAATTTCAGGATAACAAAGCTATAACGCACAGACCCAAAGAAACTGAGTAACAAGGAAGGCCCCAGAAAGGATGTGTGATTCTCACTCAGAAGGGAAACAAAATAGTCACAGAGGTGGATGGAGAGAGGAACTTGGTGGGAGAGGGGGTGGAGAGGGTTACTGGTTGACACTCAGGTACAGGAAGAGGGTGGGGTGGTAGAGGGCTGGGAGTGAGAATGGAAATTGGTGGGGGGGCATTTCTGAGACTAGTTGGAGGTCTGGGACAGGGGAGGCCATGAGGAGTCTATGGGGGTGACCCTAGCTGGGGATATGGAGACTAAAGTGGCCACCCCCATAGCCACAGAACTTCCAATGGAGGGAGCAGGACATCAACTCACCCACAAAACCTTCAACCCCAAAACTGTGCTGCCTACCAGATGTGCAGGGATACAAGATGGAGCAGAGACTGAGGGAACAGCCAACCAATGACCGTCCCAACTTGTGACCTAGCCCATGTGAGAGAGCTAAGCTCTGACACTATTAATGATAATTCTGCTATGCTTGCAGACAGGAGCCCAGCATAACTGTCTCCTGAAAGGCTTCATCCGGTAGCAGACGGAAACAGATGCAGAGACCTACAGCTAAAGCTCAGGCAGAGCCAAGGAGTCCTGTGGAAGAGTTGGGGTTTGGGGGAAGGATTGAGGGAGCCAGAGGGATCAAGGACACCACAAGAAGACCTAACCTGGCCCCAGGGGTTTTACAGAGACTGAACCACCAACCAAAGAGAAGCAGGGGCTGAACCTAGACCCCCCTACATATTTGTAGCAGATGTGCAGCTTGGTCTTCATGTGGGTCTTCTAACCAGTGGAGCAGGAGCTGTCTCAGTCTCTACTCCCTGCCTTTGGATTGTCTTCCCCTCTACCTGGACAGCCTGGTTGGGTCTCAGTGGGAAAGGATGTGCCTGGCTGGAACTAGATATCTCAGGGTGAGACGGTACTCAAAGCATGCTTCCCCTTCTCTGAGAAGGGGAGGGAGTAATGTTGGGAGGAGATCGTAAGGACTGGGAGGAGAGGAGGGAGGGGGGTTTCTATTGGGATGTAAAGTTAGTAAAAAATAAAATACTGAAAAAAAAAGTGATAAGGAAAGGATGTGCAAACTAAAGGCCACACTCTCTTGGTGAGGTATTCACATACAGCTTCCAGCCTCATGGGAGGTGGCGTGCGAAGAGCTCACCTCATTACAAACAACTCGAATGAGTGGGAGGCTGTTTGTTTGGTTTTGATCAGACTCATGTATTAGGATACTGGGGAGAGCTTACCTGAAAAATCCAGAGCACACACTCCTCTCTGATGGTGCCCCTTCAATAACGACAAGCATTTTAGAGTCTGAGTGTCCCACACATGGACAGCAGCGTCTCTTCCAACCTACATAATGAGATGAACTGTTAATCGAGCATTCTCGGTGATGAGAACAGCATGGCTTCTTAGGGTCAAGCACAACTCAGAAATAAAGCCACACACATTATCTGTAAGCTAGGGAGATCCCTGGAAAGAACCTTGTCTGGCTCAGTATTTTCCAGATGAAGAAACAAGCTTAAAGCTTCTAAGAGGCTCACTGTGGCCTCGAGTTGAGTTTTGGCAGATTCTTGTCCTACACATGGCTCCCTGTTAGGGGACTTTTGAAGTCATCTCTCTGCGTGTACACTTTGCTGTTATTCTGTCATGGCCTTTGTCCTGCCCCTGCCTCCTCAGTGCTCTCAGAACCTTCACATCTTAGGCTTGTTCCTACGGAAGACATTTTTCCTATTTCAGGTAAACTGGATTAGAAACTAAATACCCTTTCTCTTTTACTAGGTTCTGGTCATCGAGGAGAGACACATACCTGTCCAGTGGCCACATAGTCCTTCACCGGGTGGATGGCCAGGCTGAGAATGTCGTCATCATGCCCCAGGTAGAGCCTTTGGGTGTGTTGTTGCCTGTTGTACACCACAGCAACTGCAGCAATGTGGTACACCACTTCTCCAGCTTGCGTGTAGAACAGATTGTTTCTACAGTCATAGCCTCTGTAACTGAAGCACAGGACCAAGAGGCTCATGAATAGAGCAGGAATTGTTGGGGCAAAGTGACTGTGCTCATGTGAAGCGTGTAAGTAGAGGCACGGGGAGACAGATTATTGTCACAGAATCTACTTCCAGACCTTCAACCTGTCTATGTTCTTTGCTAAAAGCAATCCTCGTTCACGAGTTAACAGAACACACCTTCAGTCCTAGCACTTGGGAGGAAGAGGTAGAAAAAAATCAGAAGGTCATCCTCAGCTATGTAGCAAGATTCAGGCCAGCCTGGGCTACATGAGACTCTGTTTCAAACCAAGCCAACAGATCAATCCTTGTGACATGTAGAGAGTGAGGCTCTGCTCCTTCTCCATCTTCCACCAACTACGTGACTTTGGGGCATGGTACCTTCAGGGTGCCAAAAAACAAAAAACAAAAAACAAAAAAAAAAACCCCTCAACTCCCCTAAAAAACAAAACACACAAAAAAAACCAAACAACCTCCCCCCAAACAAAAAACAATTCCAAATACAACTGAATAACTGTTTTTTTCCTTTCTTAAAAATAATTCCTTTGCCCCCTTCTCACTAGGTAGCTCTGTATGTCTTAGAACTTAACTACATAGACTGGCCTGAAATGTGCAGAGCTCTGCCTGCCTCTGCCTTCTGAGTCAGTGTCGGGATGAAATGTGAATAACTGGTGACTACATCTTTGCTATTGGACAGTTAGTTCATCCTTTTGTAAACTTTGTGCTAAGTCTTAGTTCAACAGAACTAAACAGATACTGTATTGAATAATATCAAGAAATTAGCATCTTTATGATATCAAAATAAAAATGTTATGTTTAGTCTATAACATAGGAGAGTTTAGAGAACTGGAAAACACATGTATTTTGTTCTCTGCTGTTTATCTGTGGCAATCAATTCAATGCCTTCATCTTTTAAAAATAACTGAAAAGTGGGACTAGACTGGGTACTAAACTCTGCCACATTTTATCCATAAATAACATATATACATCTATCTGAACTGAAAAGACTTATGGGTTAGGAAGATGGCTCCATCAGTCAGTGTTTGTTGGTGAGGCCTGAGCTCCTCAGTTCAGATTCCCAGCACCCATGTAAGGAGGAAGCTTGTGCTGTGGTCAGTGCTCACTGCTTGAACCCCAGCCACAGGCCACAGACAGTGCCAGCCAGCCCAGCCGTGGTGTAAACTTCAGGTGCAGTAAGAGACTCTGCTTCAAAAATAATATGGAGCAGCAGTTTTCAACCTGTGGGCTGCGACACCCCAGGGAGGCCTCTACCTTCAAAAATATTCTCATTATGAGTCCTAAAAGTAGCAAAATTACAGCTGTGAGGTGACAATGAAATAATTTTATGCCTGGGGTCACCACAACTTGAGGAACCGTATTAAAGGGTTGCAGCATAGGAAGGTTGGGAGCCACAGATGTGGAGAGCAGCTGGGGGAGACGGCTGAAGTCGCTCTCTGACCTACACACATGTACATTATCTTCCTAAAATAATGTCCAATAAAGTCTTCTGTCTGTCCTTAACAGTTAAATACATCAATATGTAGTATAAATATTTGATTTACTCAGCTTTCTAGTAATAACCGAATTTAAAAATTAACAGTAGTACTATCCAACAGAAATATGTGAGCCAAATAGCTAACAGCATCTTCTCATTGCATAGTATGGAGGAAACTGAGGCAGGAGAATTCTACAAGTTTGAGACTAGCCTGGGCTACAGAGTAAGGAAGGGGGCAAAGGAATTATTTTTAAGAAAGGAAAAAAACAGTTATTCAGTTGTATTTGGAATTGTTTTTTGTTTGGGGGGAGGTTGTTTGGTTTTTTTTGTGTGTTTTGTTTTTTAGGGGAGTTGAGGGGTTTTTTTTTTTGTCTCAAAAAAAAAAAATTAACCTGTTTTGAGAACCTTTAGCTCACTGCATTTAAATCATCATATCAACATGTACGAGCATTTTGGTGAGATGGTCTGCTCTTTTTCTGCCACATCTTTAAAACTGAAGTTTGTTTTACATGCTGAGCACATCTCATCTCAGACAAGCCATGTTGTCTTAGATTACTTTCTTTTTACATTTCAGTTAGTAGTTGCATGTACATGTATATGTACACATCTGCACATGTGTTCTGTGAGCATGTATGTGTCCTACTGAGCACCGCTTTCCATGTCTAGACTTCATTTTCTTATAGACGGTATGATACAGTACCTGAAGACTTTCGCGACATATATTAAGTATAATTTATGGGGTAACTAGAATGGATATAAAAGTTCACATAAAGCATCACTGATGGAAAGTGGCATTGTAGTAGAAATAGTTATCCTTGTGCTTTCAAAGTTGATAACAGTAAAAATAAGCACAGAATTTGGGTTCTATTGGCTACATTGAAATGACTGAGGTATTTGCACTGTAACAGATACATTTTCAATTCTTCTCAGCCACTTAAGCTGACAGTGAAAATACACAGGTGTCTTGTGCACGTGAAAAAAAAATATCTAAAGAAATCCTTGTCCTTGGGTGGATCTAGGAAAACACAGCCCAGGGTTGGAGGGGTGGACTGTGTGGACACGGTGATGGCGAGGCCCTGAGAACCATGTCAAATACGAGCTGCCCAGGAAAGCTGGACAGAGCCAGCTGAGACCTCAGTGCGGGGATGGGTATAACCTGGAGGTGGGGGGCATTTAAAAGAAGGATCTTTTGGGCCTGTAGTAAGACTGATTGATGACAAGCTTGGCAGAGACAGAGGAAGAAACTCAGGGTGCCCAGGGCAGGCTACCTACCCATGTATGAACTGCAGTTTCAGACTGTCCTCGGGAGCCTTCTCCCTCTTCAGGAATGGCACTGCGTGGTTTTTCTCTTTACTTTGTTGCTTTAGCTGAGGTAGATCTTCTTTGTAAACCTACAAGTACAATAAAAATGTTTAGCCAGTTCCCCTCCTCAGGCTTCTAGACAGAGTCTTGGCACTGCTTCCCTCCAGTGTGGGTCTTATGTAACATAGGACCAATATCACTTCCCCTAACAGAGCAAAACTAACATGAAGTCTTTCAAATACCTGAGATGTAAAATAATTCCCTCTCCTCCCTTGATTGACAGTGCTTCCTTAAGTAATTATATCCAGAAAATAAATAAAGTTGATGTTTTAGTAAATAAGAAAGGAAACAAATTGTTAATTAAATATATTTAACTCAATAAATAATGCAGGGCATCTTTGATGTCTCCGATGTTTGTAAAACGGGAGCTTTCTCAGTCATTTCCTCTCTAGAATTTTTCTTTGTAGTTTTTATCTTTCCTGGCTTCATGAATTTTGCAGATCCAAGTCTGAAATACTCTACAGGTTCAACCAAGACTCAAGGACTGCTGTTAAAAGAGTATTTTCTACAGTTTAAATGTACATGAAAAATTAAATCTGTTATTTACATTTTTCATGTTTGATTCTCAAAAAATACTTTAAACCATGTTTAAAAAATTTATTCTCAGCCTGGCAGTGGTGGGGCACACCTTTAATCCCAGCACTTGGGAGGCAGAGGCAGGCAGATTTCTGAGTTCAAGGCCAGCCTGGTCTATAGAGTGAGTTCCAGGACAGCCAGGGCTACACAGAGAAACCCTGTCTCGAAAAACAAAACAAAAACAAAAACAAAGAACACACACACAAACCAATTTATCAGTAATTCCTCATCTTCAGGAAAGAAACTTTTCATCTCGAAGTAAAATAAGATAGGAAAGACCAATTATTAGATATAGATTTATTGATCACTTAAGCACTGCCTGTACTGCACATTTGACAAGTGTGACTTTACTTGCTACCTGGAGCAGAATGACGTGGAGGAACAGCTGAGACCATAGGCCATTGCTCGTAACATGCTGACTGCTGAGTTTGCTTCTGTTAAATCTCGATTGTTTGCCAGCCCCACCGTGTGGTTTTAGGATATAAATGAGAATATAAAGTGGACCCAGCATCAAAGCTGTCCTGGTCTCAGTCCACTAGTGACATCTCTCTTCCACTTGCACTGGAGTCAGACAGAAAAATTTCCACAACAATTTGAACAACTACATTACTGAAAAACGAGGCAAAATACCAGTAGTAAAGTCTCCTTTTAGGATACGGTCTGAGCCTCCAAAAAGGAAGCAGAAATTATTTCATCTGTCTTAGATGTAGTAAACCACTCTTCTCAGTCTAAAGATAATTATTCATCTGAATGTATGATTCTTTTTTTCAGGCATCAGCTATTTATCTCAGAGCACTGAATTCTGGGATTGTTCTACTGCTTAGATAATCATATGTTATAGCATCGTGGGCCTCAATTTCTCATCTGTAGAACAAAACAAAAGCCTCTCCTCAGGAATAACTTGGGAATATTGTAAATCAATATACGTAGAAACACTGAAAAATAAGTCGCAGATAATAAGCAAGCCGAGGCATGAGTTTCACTGGCATGCTGAGTCACTGTTTCTTAGCAACATTAAATAAAAACCCTCCAACAAAAAAGTGGCACCCTCCCAGAGCTTAGGCTCTCTGCTTGAGCCTCCTTTCTCCTGGGCATATTGCTTAGTGTTTGTGTAATGTTCTCACCATTATAGTTTCCTTCCAAATCTTTTTTTTGTGCTTTATACTGCAGAATACATTTATCGGTTCACAGTCAAAGTGATCTAATTATGAGGTTGATCTGAACTGTCAGCTGCACTGTCTTTATACTAATCAGGCTTTCCCCAACATGGAATTAGGAAGAAATGAATACAGTAAGAAAAGCAGTAGATTCAGTGCTTATATGGAGTCACATTAGAAGTGCATATAGAGACGTCCAGGTCAGCATTCTTAAAACAGCAGCCACATGGAAGTGGGCAAGCCACTTAACTAATCTGCCTGGATTTGGATCAGCCATGTGAAGACAGTTGGTCTGTAGCAGCAGCCATAGGCCTATCTGGTACATCTCCCTGGGCAACACTGACAGTTATGTATCTGGGACCTGTTATTCATTCCATATTCATGTGTAGAATGTGTTTCACCTATAAACCTATAAACACATATTACTTATACAAATACTTCTACTTTTTTTTAAAAAAGATTTATTTATTTTATATACAGGAGTATAATGTAGCTGTCTTCAGACACTCCAGAAGAGGGCATTGAACCCCATTACAGATGGTTGTGAGCTACCATGTGGTTGCTGGGAATTGAACTCAGAACCCCTGGAAAAACAGCCAGTGCTCTTAAACTCTGAGCCATCTCTCCAGCCGCAATACCTCTACTTTTTATAGGATAAAATACTATACTTATACAAAGGAGAGAAGGATCGAATCCAGCAATTACCATCCTGATATGGTACATATCAAGATTCTTGGAGCATTACTTTAACAGTCCCTTCTTTCTGCTAAAATAATATTAACTTTTGTGGAAGAAAAACTAGAGACATTGTAATTGGGTTTATTTTAAATAAACAGATAATGGCTAAGTTAAACAATAAATGAAGATAACAGCTCTCATGTAGAATACCGTTCTTGGAGAATACCCATCCTAAAAATAGACATTTTTATGATTTGCTAAGGAAATGAGAAAAACTTACACTTTATACATTTTTTGTTTGCAAAATAATAATTATATAGGTATATATACAATACAGCTTCATATGAATCAAAAGACTCAAATGTTCAGGATTTCTCTTGAAAAACTTTCAACTCCCATACACTTAATTAAAAAATTAATTTTTGTTTGTTGTTTTTCTTTTTCTTCTTTCTTTCTCTCTTTTTTCTCTCTCTCTTCCTTTCTTTCTTTCTTTCATTCCTTCCTTCCTTCCTTCCTTCTTTCTTTCAGACAGGGTTTCTCTGTGTAACAGCCCTGGTTGTTCTGGAACTCACTATAAATAGACCAAGCAAGTCTCAAATCCACCAAGATCTGCCTGCTTCTGCCTCTGGAGTCCTAAGATTGTGCCACCATTGCCTAGCTAAAAAATTAATTTAATGTGTAAAGTGTTTTGCTTGCAAGCATGTTTGCACATTCCATGTATGACTGGCACCTGCTGAGGCAGGAGAAGACACTGGATCACCTGGAACTGGAGTTAGAGACGGTTGTGAGTCACTATGTGGCTGCAGGGAGTTGAACCCAGGTCCTATGGAAGAGTAGCCACTGTTCTCACCCACTGAGCCATGTCTCCAGCCTTTCACTTAAATACTTAATGGTATGATAAATGTTATTGTTAACCTGCATCCAAAGGCAAGATATGAACTTTTTTTGTTGCATTTTTGTTCTGTTCTTCTGCTCTTTCTGTTTCCAGGGCAGTGTTAAAGTACAATGGGGTCCACGTTTTTATTCTCTCCTTACTGACCTGGCGATCGTAATTGATCTGAGTTTCTTGCTCGATATCAGAGTCCAGTTCTGGAACATCAGAGAAGTCTGAGTCAGATTCTTCACTATAGGAGTCGGCACCACCTGCTGCAGACAGAACCCATTAGAACAGAAAATAGTGAGATGTTAAAGATCACAAAGGCACTTCAAGTAGTTTTTCAAGTAGGGTTTTTTTTTCTTTTTTCTTTTCTTTTCTTAAACCCTAGCAAAGCAAAGTAAAAAGCCTCTGTCATCGTTTTCATTTAATTCAGGTCTGGAACCTGATATGTAGCTAGGAATAACCTTGACTTCCAGAGCCCAGCCCCAGGGATGACCTTGACCTCTGGAACCTAGCCCCAGGAATAACCTTGACACCCATACACTAGCCCTAGTTAATGACCTTGAACTCCCAAGGCTAGCCCCAGGAATGATCTTGAATTCTCGAGGCTAGCCCAACTTCTCAAGTGCAGGCACTGAAGGCGTGTGTCACCATATCTGGCTCCTTTTTCTTTTCTTTTCTTTCCTCTTTTTTTTTTTTTTTTAAAAAAATTAGATAGTATGATTTCCAGATTTTAAATCTTACTTTGTAAAATCAGAAAGTATAGGACTTACCAAAGACAAAGGTAGGGCTAAAGAAAATTCCAAGCACTTACTACCATCAGGAAAATCTTTATTTTTAAACGTCCCACCAAGCACTAAAGGCTGTCCTGGTCAAGTCCCTACAGAATCATATGAGTGAGCACTGATCCATATCACTGTGAATCCCCTTCTGCTTGTCCCAGGGACACCTCAAATAGACATAAATAAAAAGACTATACACCATGGAGGTGGAGCGCCTGGTTTCATGTGGCAGCCTATGTGTTATTCCCTTATCTTGCACCCTGAAGTTTCTTATCACCTCACACACTGGCTGAGCAGGCCCACTGCCTCGTTTCCCTGAGGGCTGAAGTGTGTGCTTTCACCTTATCCCCAAAGGCCACTTTTCCAATGTGAGCCTTCAGTGATAGACTGAGCTTTGTTTAAGCAAAACCCTTCAATGAACGTTCCTTAACCAACCTATGCTAATCTCCAAAATATTTTCCTTTCTCTCTACATTTATTTTACGTGTATGAGTGTTTTGCCCGCATGCTTATTTGTATACTACATGCATGCCTGGTGCCCTCAGAGGTCAGAAGAGGGTGTCAGATTTCCTGGAGCTGGAGACAGGAAGGGTCTTGAGCCACCATGTGGGTGCTGGGAACTGAAACCTGGTCTTCTGCAAGAGCAACAAGTGCTCATACCTACCGAGCCCCTCAGAAGATTTTCTTTACATTAAAAAACATATATAAAAGGATTTTTAAGCACCATATCTCTTTATATAAAAGGATTTTTTAAGCACCATATCTCTTTAGCTCCAGAACAGGTACTAGAAATATTCTTTGAAATTATTTCTGAAAAACGAAGACATTGAAGACTTCTGACTGCTGTTTACCCTGGGGTGTGGTTTCCAGCACGTCATTGCTGACTGCTTCTGGGATAAATCTCCACTGGAAAACGGAGTGATCGGCTCCTCCTGTGCTCAGCACCCACTGGAAATCGTGAGACCAGCGGACATTCGTGACGTGTGCAGAATGGCCTACATACTTTCTAAATTTGGCTCCTGAAACGGTATTTTGAAATTAATTGTGGTTTTTGATCATTCTTTTAAAAAAAGCAATCACATTCTTCTCCACATCAAGTAAAAATCTTCAATATACCAGAAACATTTCCAGTTTTACACGTTACAATAGAGAATCACATGCCCCCAAAACACCTCGATTCTTCCGTTATGCATCAGTCTATGCATTAGTGTGAAGATGTGTCTTTCAAATTCAAGCTCTATGACTAAACACTCAGGTAAACCTATTCCAGCTTTTCTAAAAAAACAAATGTAAGAATCAACATCTTACTCATTCTTAAAGCAGGCAGCTCCTATACAAAAACATTCCTCCTACATCTCTATAGATCCTGGAATGTGGGGCTAGCCTTTTCTCTCCACAGAGATCACTTAACCTATCTCTTCAGTGGATTATGAAGATGACCAAAAATAAATAAAATAAATAAAATAAAATTAGTATATTTCATCAGGCAGTGGTTGCACACACCTTTAATCCCAGCATTCAGAAGGCAGAAGCAGGTGGATCTCTGAGTTTGAGGCCAGCATGGTCTACAGTGCAAGTTCCAGGACAGCCTGGCTACACAGAGAAACTCTGTCTTGAAAAACAAAAACAAAGACAAAATTAGTAGAATTCAAACCAAAGTAACAAAAGTAAAAATTTGTGATGACAAAGAAGAGGCAGAAGTCATTATAGATTCCTCCTTGGTGTCTCTCTTGAGCCATACCATGTCCTAAGAACACACAAATGGTCTGTGAGAGTTTTAGAGCAAGGAATTGGGGCCTCCAGTGGAAAGTCACATCTGTGAAATGAAACAGGTCTTCTGGTCTTGGTCCCAGATGACTATAAGTCATGACAGAGACCTTGAACTAGAACCACCCAGTAGGATGCTCAGTAACCCCCCACCCTCACCCCTATTTCTACCTCAGCCTCCTCCGCGATAAAAACATGCGAGGTCATTTCCCATATCAGCTTCTAAACTAGGAGGTAGAGCTACTATACAGCAACAGCTAAGCAATACACGCTCAGTAGGCTGGAACCATTGTCACCGATAATTAAGCCCTTACTGCTTTGACCCTATTTTCTCCCATCTCCCTTCCATCTCTTCTTCAGTCACCTGACCCCTTTGCAGTTCCTCAAGCTGCCAAAGTGCTCTCTGTCTCCAAGTCTTGTATTTGCTGCTGTTTCTTTGTGATGCTCTTTCCTAGGATGTCTGAATGTCTGGTTCTGTCATCCTGCAGGTATCTAATGTATGAAACCCAACAGGCAGGCCATCTTTGGTCGCACTAGTGGAAGCACACTATGCTGCTCTGTACAGCATTCTCCTCTTTGTTTCTCCTGACAGCGTGTCTGACCATCAGACATATTGTCTGTAGTTCCGTATCCACTGTGCTCGCTCCGTGGAACAAAATCTCCACAGCAGCAGGGACTTGGGCTGATATACTGAAGCACTTTCATACTCTAGCCCAGCAGGGAACAGATATTTGCCCAGTAAGCTGAGGCATATCCTCTGCCAAAGCTTTCCTGGGGAGAAGCAGGGACTGTACGAGATTTCCCTTTGGATGTCTGTCCAAGGAGGGCTTGCGTCTCAGCCGTCATCTCTTCTCTACTGACTTCTTCCATGGCTTAAAAATCTTTCCATTCGCACCTGAATAGCAAGTGTTTGTTGCTAACCTTGGGAGCTCCCTGGAGGGACAAGAGTCAGATCTGTTTCAGTGTCTAACGGGCACCTCAACACTTGGTGAAGCAGACTGCAGGGCTCCCCAGGCATTCCCCCCTACTCACTACAAAAGCACCTTTTCCTTCTCTCATTTCCTGTCATACTGACGCTTTCACTCAGGCTGCTCAGGGCTGAAACTCAGGAGATATTCTCAATGATTCTTTTTTTTTTTTTTACCTCCCTCTAGTCCTAATCCTGTCTAACAACAAAACTTTCAGCTTTAACTAAACCAGTCATCTCTTGACACCTATTCTAGATACAGCATCCCTCAGATGAATGCTTAAAAAAAACCTGTTTCATACAACATCAAAGAAATCCTTCGGAGACTTAAACTGGCTATGTAACTTCCTAATTTACAGCAGTTTGCCACTGCATACAACATGAGACCCAAGTGTGGGAAGCCACACACAGGATTCAATCTACATGGCATCAGGAAAAATTGTCTGACTTCTTCTAAAGGAGTTGGAAACTATTGAGATGAGAAAAACAAATTGCTCAGGCTAGGTAAAAATATAAATTCAGCCATTTTCAACTGTAGAACACTTACATCTAACTTCTGCACAATAGAATGTATAGATACATGTAATTCCAAATGTGTCAAATTGGCTTGGTTGTGAGGTCTGTTTGCTGACAATAGAAAATTATAAAGCTTGCCTGGTCCTCCACGCTGGCTCACAGTCATCAGCCTCTGCTCAGCTTTGTCTTTCTACAGGCTCAGCAACCATTTGATAATGGTATCCTGAGTTGTAAGTTTTATCAGTTTTTATTTGTGCCAAGACTCCCACATTTCCTTATTAACCTTTCCTGGTTGTTTGGACACAAAAGCTTGAAGGGCACAGGCAAAACTGCAAGATTTATGAACTGTGCCACACAGGTAGAATTTAGGTTGCTCTGAGGACTTTGATACTTGAGGAAATAGCGGTGGAAGACTCCACCGCTCACCTCATGCTCACCCTGCAGCCTTCTTGTCCTCATTTATTCTGTTGCCTGCTGTGTGTCTCCCCACACGGTTATGTTTTATTCACAGGCATTTAGTTTTGTCAGTACTATTCATATCATCACCAGCTCCCTTAACAGACTCTCACACACATCTCTGTGTCTGAGGTCTGGAGATACAGAGAAGACGCCAACTCTCACTGACTTCATGTTATTCTTGAGTCCTGACCCTGGAGACCAGTAAGCTGCTTCTAACCTCATCTGGGATTTTTCCTCAATTCTGAATTCCCAGATACTTTCTAACATAACTTAATTCTCAAATGCACGTTAATTTAAACAAGTTATACCCTATTGCCCACAAGGTCCACTAGGAGGGTGGGGAGGTCCTGAATTTGGCACACTGGCCTTTTTGTGCTTGAAGTACTTTGAGCTGTCCACTCTGTCCAGTGCGAGTCATGGTGGTTTCATGATGCATTTTATGTCCCGTGTTGTCCTGTAACTGTCACTGCTACAAACCTGCCAGTTAGCTGAGAAGTACTTTCTGATTGTGCCATTCATTCCCTTCCCTATTTATCTTAAAAAACGTCCAAGTGAAAAGTTTTCAGGAGCAACACACGGCTGTTGACCACTCTGCTAAGATCCAGCTTTCCGGGCACAGTGTAGGATCGTTGCTAGATGGCAACAATCACAGTCTCCAAAGCTTACAATGTCTCTCCAAAAGAGAGTGAAACACAGAAAGCTGTTTTCAATCCAATTTCTACTTTTTAAAAAAATCACCTAATACAGTCTTGAAAGATTAGTCCTGGGACAAGGGGTTCATAGTTGTACTTTAATCATATTTAAGAAGAATTACTTTTGTTTTCATGTATAAAAATTAAATTATAGCCAGGTGGTGCTGGCACGTGCCTTTAGTCCCAGTACTCATAAGACAGAGGCAGGCAGATGTCTGAGGTTGAGGCCAGCCTGGTCTACAGAGTAAGTCTCAGGACAGTCAGGGCTCTACAAAGAAACTCTCTCTTGAAAAATAAAAATACAAACAAACAAAAAGTTAAATTATAATATTTAAAGGAATATAAACCCAATATAAATCACGAATATTTGTTCCCATAAACATAAGTAACCTGTTTGGAAATGTGAAACACAGGTTTGGAAGTCTCATGATATTAACTCTTAACAAATTCTCACTTAACTTTGCAAAACCATATAGGAGAGCAAAAGTAGAGGACTTAGCAGCACGTTCTACATGAAACAGGTGAAGAATAAATGCAGACAAGAGAAAAGGAAGTGTCTGGGGAAGAGGGAAGAGAGTCTACCTAACTAAGCAGCATCGAGTTCCAGACAGTGTCTTCACACACTCAGACAGCTTACCTTTTTTGAGACAAGGAAATTTGAACAATTTGACCAGTCCAAAATCATCTCCAGACACCAACACCGAACTGTTATAATTGGCGTCCACTGAATTGATGTCAATAACGTCAGTGTATTTGGGCCAAATTCCACTCACTTCAGGGCCTCTCACACACGTCCAGGAGGCCCAGGGAATCCCCTTGATTTCTTCTTTACTTGTTAAAGGCTTCCCTGCTGAAATAGTCAATATAATGTTACATTTACATGTGAAGTGTATTCTAATATATTTTAATCGTTTTTCTTTTCTTACTGTCCGGAGCCTTCGTTTGATATATACATCGAGGAACTGCAAGTTCTGATCTCTTCACCCACTTAGTTACTTTTTTGGAAAGAATTTAAAAGAAACATCAGCTCAAAATTTAGAGACGAAAAGACCAGGAAATTATTATTGCTAAATGTAATGTCTCAAACTACTGATATCTCCTTGACTTTAGTTTCCAAGGTACAGGTGCTACTACAGTGTGTTTGCATTTGTGTGACTTCATTACGTTACATGTTGTCAACACTGAGCCACCAACATGTTGCTAGGCTTTCAAAACCTTGGCCAAGCTCGTCTTAAACGTTTTCATAGTTTATTGGTGTGGGTTGTATGCATGCTCAAGACAGACAGACGACAACTTGCAGGACTCGATTCCCTCCTTCTACTGTGTGGGTTCCAGGGACTGAGTTCAGATCATGGGTCTCAGCAGAAAGTGCCACCTTGCCAGACTATAAATAGTGTTTGAAATTCTTTATTTTTATTTTTAAGACTTAAGTGATATGCATAATGTTTGCACGTATGTACATGCAATGCAATGTCCACTGGGGCCAGAGGTATCAAATCTAGCAGAGCTGGAGTAAGGATGTCAGCCGTCTGTCAGTACTGGGAATCGAACTCATGTCTTCTACCAGATCAGTAAGTTCTCTTAATCCCTGAACCATCTCCCCAGACCCCTGCAAGTGATTTTTGCTTTAAACAAAAATTCTGGCCCTACAAATTTTAAAGTGGATTTAATTATTTAAGTCCTAATCACGGAATCCACAGGATTACAGTGAGCTAAGTGGATCTGGTTGTGGGAGGACGGTCCTAACGATGGCTGTGGGCTGGCTGCTCCCAGACACATAGCTCAGTTCCCATTTCCGCCAGCAGATTAGTGAGGTTCACAGATGGCACAAAATACAGCAAGCCACAAAAGCAAATGAGTGGAAATATTTAACTAGATACCATTTTTAAATTCAAAATCAATACAATTAAGCATATACATCCTCATAAAGAACTGAGGAGCAGACACCTTTTCAAAATGACACTCCAAAATTCTGAACTATATCCAAAATTTCTGGACTGTATATTCTGAAAGGATGCATTTAAATGACTATGGAGGATATAGTTGGAGCATTATCTGTGACCAGCTCCTGCTCAAGGGATTGCATCCCAGGGAATGACTCAGAATAGAAATCGATCTCACTGCTGCAGGCTGCAGAGGCAACAGAAGCTGCACCGCCTGGACCAGCAAATACACTGGAAATAAGCCAAGTGCCCATAACAGAGTGATAAAGTTAAAGTTCAGCCCCATCCCTGAGCAGGATGTGATTTCATCCCAACTGACAAATGTGCTCCAGATGTTCCCACACATGAAAAAGCAAAGTATGAAGTAGGCCAGGCCAGGGCTCTGCCCGTCACCCACACCTTATCCTGTCTAAGATTTTGTTTTGTGGCAGAGCCTCAACAGACTGCCAGAACAGATCCCAAACATTGACTCCTTCTACCTCAGCCTCCAAAATAAGTAATATTTCAATAACAATTTCAAGACAATATATAATTATTGGAGGTTAAGAGTTATGTTTTCTTTATTCTCTCCTTTAAAAAAAATCATTAAAGAAGCCAACATAATCATGATCAGAGAGGCTTCATCTAGCACCTGACGGGAGCAGATGCGGAAACACACAGCCAGACATTAGGCGGAGCTTGGGGAATCCTGCTAAAGAGCTCGAGGAAGGATTGTAGAAGCCAGAAGGATCAAGGACTCCACAAGAAAACCTTCAAAATCAACTAACTGGGAATGCAGGGGCTCACAGAGACTGAACTGACAATCAGGGAGCCTGCATGGGTCTGACCTAGATTCTCTGCACATATGTTTCAGTTGTGTAGCTTAGTGTTCTTGTGGGACACCTAAGAGTTCAAGCAGGGACTATCTGTGACTCTTCTGTGACCCTTTTTCTCCTACTGGGCTGCCTCTTCCAGCCTCAACATGAGGGGAGGTGCCTGGTCTTACTGCAACCTGATATATACTATGTTTGGTTGACATCCCTGGGAGGCCTGCTGTTTTCTGAAGGGAAATGGAGGAAGAGTAGATTGGAGAGAGGGTAGGTAGTTGGCAAATGTGGTATGTGTGTGAGAAGAATAGATAAATAATGATTTGAAATTATTAAAGATTATAATATGGACATCATTATGTTATGTATGACATTTTAGTCTTACAAACTAAATGTCACTAGATGTCTGCTACATAAGACAGATGAATCTCATAAAAGTTGCAAGGTGGACACAAATAAAAACTGTGCTTACTGGGATTTTACAAAGCTACATCTCACCAGATAATGAGACTCCGGTAATCAGACCTGGGTCTAACTCATTCATATCCGCCGAGGACTACAAATCCTCACAGGTCTGAGGCCTCAGTCCTTGTCTAAAGGCTCTAAGCTGAACCAAGAGATAGTCTCAAGTTCTCTGTGGTTCCACAGACCATCCTATTCCTGTCGGGCCTCGGCAGAAACTCATTTGCCTAATGGTCACATATATAATGTGTGTGACAGAAAAAAAATGAGAAAGAAACACTTTAAATTGAAAAAATTTAACTTTTAAAGGGGTGTATAAAATAAATTTTATAAATTTATAGTATAAATTGCAAACATTAAAATAAAGATGAGGTAATATTTTTTGAGATTATAAAGGTGAATGCAAAAAACTTAACCATGAAGACTGCTTGGTAGTCATATGCTACTGTCTAACAGACTGCTCAGGGCATACACACAACTCATATTCCTTCGTCTTCATCTCTGTTGCACAGATGCATGTGCAAGACACTAATAGAAATAGCAGAGCATTTTGTACAGAGGCCATTCAGTTATTTGTCCTTTGAGAAAGTTGTCAACAAACAATGTAAGTGGCAAAGCAGGAAGGAGATGGAAACAAGAGAAGGACATAAAGCCAAAGGCTGGACAGACTGAAGCAGCCCCGGACTCCACACAGAAGTCCATGAAAAAACTATTTCAGGTCATTTTTTTTTTCTAAAAGTGATGAAATATTTCAGTTATGCAGAAGATGACAGAGTACTATAAGAAGTGCTTGTAGCACTGAGTTTCAATGAATATCACTGGTCTTTATCATAGAAAATCATTTGTTACTATTATTGTGGTGTGTGTGCACATGCGTGCATGCATGCGCGCATGCGTGTGCGCGTGCGCGTGCGTGTGCGTGTGCGTGTGCGTGTGCGTGTGCGTGTCTGTGTAGGTCAGAGGACAACTTGATGGAGCCAGTTCTCATTCCACCTTTATGGAAGGGTGTGGGTGGGTTCCGGGGATTGAACTCAGTACACCAGGATTGCATGGCAAGTGCCTTTACATGATAAGTCTACTCACAAGTATCTTTACAACACAATTTTAAGAACATATTGTAGCCAATTAAAATCCACTGGACACTCATCTCTAATTTAATTTCTTTTTGTTTCCTTAGAGGCAACCAGTAGCCTGAATTGAATGCTAAGCGTCCCCATACATTTAAAACCCATTTTCTCTGTATGTAAGCAGCTATAATATGTGAACCTGTTTTAATATCATAATACTTAATATGAATGACCACTGTGCACATGGTTTGCATTTATTTGCTCAGCACTGCACTTGTGAGACCTATCCGTATCGACACAAGTTGGACTAGTTACTGTGACATTACCATCTGTGACTACACACTTTGGGCTCTCCTCACCCAGTGGTCACTTAGGAACTTGCTATGGTTTTGGTTCTTGCAATCTCAGCAAGCATTTCTGTGCATGTTCTTAACAGCTCTGTGCGTCTTCCTCTTTCACCATGTAACACCGACATGCTTTGGTCAACCTAAATAATGAAAATGGGCCTTGATGCTGCTTTCTGGACCCTTTACCCCTTAGAACAAGGCAGGCATGTACGCCCCCTGCAGGCCTTGTCTTTAAGTCATCCTTGTGTTTTCCTAATGTAAATTATTAATGTGACCTGATGCACTAATGTTTTCTCTGAGGGTTATGACTTAGGGATCTCGTCTCCCTAAGAGCACTCCTTACCCTGAGGTCACAGGCCGCTCCCTACCTCTCTCTTGTGGTTCCAGGTTTGCTCTCATGAGCACCTACCACAAGCGTAATCATCTACCTAGGACTTACATGGCATTTTGTAGAACAGTCTCTCCCCAGCACCATCGTTGGTTTGCAAGTATTTACTATCCAGAGACCAGTCGATGTGCGTGATGAAACTAAGGGACTTGTTGCACTCTCCTATTTTCTTATAGCGCTGGGCAACAGAGTAGACATCTACAGGGCCGTCATTGGATCCTACTGCAAGGTAAGAGCCATCTGGGGAGAATTTCATCTCATGAATGACTTCTTTCCTGTCCTTGATATGGACCACTTCTGTCATATCTCTGTAGGAATAGAATACAAAGTGACAAGCAGACAATCAAGAAATAGAAAACCCAAGACTTATTTTAAAAGGTGTGTGTCACAAGAGAGAAAAATCCTACAAGAACTGAAATATTTATATTCATAAAACGATACATGTTTATAACTTATATCCTGCTTATAAAAATTAAAACAAACATTTGAAATAATATTTTGTGCCCTCAGGGTAAATATAAAAAAATCTTTACACAACAAATATTTGCTTTCATGTTTAACTATATATTATTGAAATCTTTATTTAAAAATTAGACTTAAAAGTCACTTAAAATATGCCATGGGAAAAGGCAAAACATGTAAAAATTAGAGTAAAAATAAGTAAAAATAGTATAAAAGTAATCTGTTAATACTTTAGAAATAAGAGCTGATACGGTGGTATACACCTTTAATTCCAGCACTTGGAAGGCAGAGGCAGTATAATCTCAGAGCTGGAAGCCTGCTCTTCTACATTCGGGCCAGGCAGGGCTACAAAGTGAGATCCTATCTCAAGGAGAAAAATAAATTAAACAACTATTATACTTATTGTTATTTTAAAAGGATGTCTTTATTTATTCATGTATATTAGTACTCTATTTGCATATATATCCTGCATGACAAAACAGGAATAGGATCCCACTATATGTGGTTGTGAGCCATCATGTGGTTGCTGGGAATTGAACTCAGGACCTTTGGAAGAACACACAGTGCTCTTAACCACTGAGCCATCTCTCTAGCCCAGGAATGAGTCTAAAGAGAAGAAAATTACTAGCTTTTGAAATGTGAAAATGGTATGCAGTCTCTCATTTCCCACTGTGAAGGTCACAATGAATATGCCAAATCACTAAAACATTTTGTACTTTTCTTTGGCCAAATTCTTTCTTAAATTATTAATTCTTGGAAACACTTACACATAGCATATTTTGATTATATCATCCTCTTCTCCAAACCCCTCTCAAATTCAGCCAAACCTCCTTTGTGTCATCTTTTTAAAAAATCCACCAAGTGCAATTTGTGCTGCCATATATTCGTGGATGTGTGGTCAGTCACCAGAGCATAGAATTGGTCAAATTCTGTTAAGATTAATTTCTGCTCATATCTGAAAGCTCACTCCCCCCTAAACTAGAGACAGGATTATGAATTGCAGGTCCCCTGAGCCAGCGAAGGTGGACTCATCAACTCTAAAACAGACAGTGCACCCAACACGTCAGCGGCAGGATTCACTTTCCTATAACAACCCCATTCCTGTTGCCATTCATCAGAGTGCTATGCTGTACCATAACCACATAAAGTAGATACAGAGTTTTCTTTTGTTTGCACTTGAGAGTTCTATCAAAAAGGAGGTTTGGTAATTAGCTCAATCATCAATCACTCAGCAGAGAGCAGAAACATTGCTCATTAAGTCGGTAATGAGTTGTGCGTGGGTGGTGATGAGAATCCAGAATCATAAATTGTCCTAAGAGCACTCAACACTGTACATGTAGCATTCAATTTACAGCTGTATTTCTCTCCTGTAAGTACAAAAGTGGTAATTCAAGAGAAAAACTAGTTCATTCAAAGGAATTCCACAGGTAAATGGCGGGTTTTGCCCAGCATAAACAGTATATGATGTCAAGCAAGCAAGAAATACTCCAGTTCTGTACCAGTTACATGCTCATGAATTTGATTTAAATTTTACTTATAATAATTTACTGCTGTTCAGTGCTACCTTATTATTTCTTCCTCTTTTTTTCTGGCTTAACTACAGAGCTCACAACTTTCCATTTCAAGTTCTTGGGATCAGATGTCTTTGGGAGGTCACCTAGATTTTAGAAAGGTTCACGTAGAATGTGTTAAGAAGTTTCTAAATGCATTGGCTAGGGTAGCATCCTCCATGAAAAACAGTATTTTTTTTTTTTTTTTTTTGCAGCAAATCAAACAACACATTATTTCTATGAAGAGACTGAAGACTACATAGACTCACATCACGTCCCTGGATTTGGTTCTACATTCAAATAATTTACCAAAGACATCTGGATTCTCAGTGTTTCAGATTTCAGAATCACAGGTAAGTGATTTCCTATCAGCCTGACATATTTTATGACCAGAAAACTCTTTGATTTTTAGCAAAGAAACATCTCAAAGTACCATTTGCAGTATTGAATGTACCTGACTCGGAGGACAATGAAAGAGCCATCCTTCATGCCCAGGGCCAACTGAGATCCATCCGGGCTGAAAGATACACTACGAACGGCTTCCTCCATGTTGCAGCGGGCAATCAAGGCATGGTCGGCCAGACTCCACAGCCTAAGGACCAAAAACAAAGCAGAATAAAGACCAAACCGACCTGTCCGCCATCTGCCAGCCCTGGGCAGGAAAGTCTGCTCTTCACACTGACAACAGTAAAGAACATGGTAACCTCACACCCGCGCCCTTCCTCACGGCCTGTCAGAAAACCTGTGAAAGTGTTTTGTCTGTCTTTGGGCCACTTTCATTGTTTGAAAAACTCAGCAAGAAGTATGAGGTAAAATTACATTTGCAAGGATTTTGAGATCCACAGACCAGAAGATATAAACACCACTTTGTAAAATGTCTTCTCTTTGAAAATTAGAAATTGTCCCATATTTAATGCCAATGGCTGTTAACCATGCTCCAAGGGCAGGAACTGCTAGTGCTGTGTCTTAATTACAGGGGTTACTATTGCTGTGATGAAACACCACCACCAAAGAAACTTGGAGAGGAAAGGGTTTATTCAGCTTATCCTTCTGTAGCACTGTCCATCGTTGAAGGGAGTGAGGATAGGAACTTAAGTAGAGCAGAAACCTGGAGGCAGAGGCCATGGAGGGGGGCTGCTTGCTGGCCTGCTCACACAAGTTGTTGCTCAGAACCTAGGACCACCAGCCCAAGGATAGCAGCACCCTCCTTGGCTTGGGTCCTACCCCACAAATCACAAAGAAAATGCCTTATAGTTGGATCTTATGGAGGCATGTTCTCAACTGTGGCTCCTTCCTCAGATGACTTTAGCTTGTGTCAAGTTGACAGAAATGCAGCCAGGACATGTGGTCACTGTTAGTTTCTCTTAAGCATTCATGAAAAGCTTCAAGTAGCTGGTACTTAAGCATATGTAGACAGAAGCACACATCATATTTACTGGCTTGCCTGGGGTGTGAAAGGAGGTATCTGAAATGCCCTAGAATTTACTCATGGTTATCATTTGAAAGACCCAGGCCTATACTGATGGCTACTATTTACAGGGCAATGCTTCATGAGGCTGGTAGCCAAAAAGGACAGCTGCTGGTGGAGAAATATGGACCAGGAGGCAAGCACAGTTCACAGAGCTTTGGGCAAAACTACTATAGGGTTCCTAGCTCCAGACACTTAATCCAGGTACTCCAAGCCCAGTGAACCCAGAGGAAGTATTTACAATATACAAATAACAGCTTCTGTGTTAGTTGTAGCTGTGGCCTTTCTAATCTCTGTAAGAGATTATTCTAAGATGTGACGGTGGTGGTGATGATGATACATGCTGAATTGATTCTCGCCTTCTACCATGTGACTTTCAAGCATCGAGCAGGTCATCAGGACTGGCAGCAGATGTCTTTACCCACTGAATTATCTATCTGGCCCTATGAAGGCTTTCTTTCTTTCTTTTTTTTTTTTCCACTTTATTTTATTGGATATTTTATTTACATTTCAGATGTTATCCCCTTTCCCCATTCCCCCCCCCACCCAGGAACACCCTATTGCACCCCCTCCTGCTTCTATGAGGATGTACCCCAACCTCCACTCTCACCCCCCATCAAAGTCCCCCACACTGGGGCATCCAGCCTCTGTGAAGGCTTTCTTAAGATGGTCTTCTTTTCACACACATACATTCTACTAGAAGGACCAAGAATGTGCAGTTCTGAAACAAATATAAGTCCCAAGTGGCAGTTTCTTTAGGTGCACCCAGCCATCCGGAGGGGTGAGGAGCTTCACAGTGAGTGCCTGACTGGTCCCTCAGGAAGCCTTCAGTCTTCAGCCTAAAGCTCCAGATAGTCTCTCAATACTTCATCCATTTTTTGTGACTCCATGTTGTCTTTAGCCTTGTGCTATTTTTAAACAATGTAAGTTTTCCTTTAGCAGGATGAAGACACCACCACTCCCTAGTCAGTTGTACTATCTCCCCAAGGCTTCTAAGCTTATCTAAGAAAGCATGGCTTCTTGTAGGAGGAGCTAAGGTGGAAGGAGTAAGGAGAGGAAGAAAAACAGGAAGAAGAGGAGCAAGGCGACCACACATGTACCGAGAGCAGTCCTGGATAACAACTTATCTAGGTTCATTAATTGGGAAACACCTATAATTATGTGGGCATATTGTTATTGAGTGTTACCAAATATATAAAACCTTTGATTAATATTTAAGCTTTAGAGTCTCATTTCCTACTGGGCCCGTGTGGATGGCAGGATGGTCTGGGTATAGCGCAGCTTTGTAGAGACAGTGTGGAAGATTAGCAGAGTCATCTCCCATGCTGGTGTCTCATGGGTGGCAGGACCGGTGTCTCTGGCCACCTGAGCAGACGACCTGAGCTGAGCAGCTGCTGTACGCTGCCTCCGCTCATGGCTGCAGGCTTAGGCTAGTCAGCAACATGGCGGCCAATTCAGAAAAGTCAGATTGAATGCCACAGACTTAAATATCTCCCCCAACAGCTTCTACCCTTCTTACTTCAAAGTTCTGCAAAAATACACACAGATATTTCACCAAACTAATTGCTGAGGAGAGAATACTACAGATTCTGCAGCCAGAATTCCTCAGCCACATTTACAATTCTGATTAAACTTAACTTTAAAAATATAAAAATCAAGGACTTTCATAAACCCTTTCCATTGGATGGTTAAGAACTGGTCACAGGAATTTGGTTAATTCTGGGCACCATTTTGGATACTCTGAAGGCACCCAGAGTAAAGAAAAAACATGAAAACAAAGTCAAGAGGTGCACATGGCAACTAAACATTTATGTTGCCTGTGAAGAACTATAACTATTTCTATCCAGTCTGAAATTACTGAGGTTTACACATTTGGTAGGAACTAAAACACAGGACTGAGCAGCCTATGCTTTGAGAGCTATATAAACCTATAGGGGAAGTGGGGGAAAAAACCAGGGACCTTTAGCATAGTCTACATGGTTCTATTTTAGTTTCTAAAGCTCAGAAACAATAATCCATCAATAGATGAAGTGATCACTCTCAATCCTCCCTGTGAAAGGATTCTGTTATTGTTGAGTGCTATTAAACACAATGCAATTTGAAATGAATGTAACAGTTGTCAGAATACTAGAGGCTTGCTTAATTTGATCATTTTACCCAATAGTGTACTTTTAAAGAACAAATGACCCATAGCAAGAACCATTCAAGTCCTGACAAAATTACACATTGTCTCCAAAATTAGCATTCTCCTTTGTTTGATGACAATGTCTAAATTCCCATTTCAGAATTTACAAAAAAAAATATAATTTGCTCATGTATTGAAGACAACTTAAAATCAGAACTGAAGGTCTCATGAAGATTGAGAGTTTAATTAAATCCTAAAATGGCTGAGCAATCCCCCTACAGAAAAGCAAGTACATGAATGGGAAAGAAATCTTGTCTTACCAGAGAACACTGTGTTTGGCTCTTCTCTTGAACTAAAAAGACAACTGGAAGACAGCCTAAGTGGTACTCACACATTTTCACTTTTGAAAAGATTTTCATGACTTTGGATGAAGCCAAAAAAGATAACAACAACAACATGGTAAGAAGCCAACTA
The DNA here is from genome assembly GCA_030674055.1 of Rhabdomys pumilio. NCBI lineage: Eukaryota > Metazoa > Chordata > Mammalia > Rodentia > Muridae > Rhabdomys > Rhabdomys pumilio. The sequence goes on along the minus strand of JANHMN010000007.1, from coordinate 77,074,598 downwards.
GCAGCTAGCTAAACGCCCTAGCTTCCATTCGGAAAGTGTGTGCCTATGCTGTGGTTTATCTTTAAATCACAGACATATTTGAACAACAACAAAAAAATGCTACCCCCCCAACCCCCAGGAAGTCTATGAGGGTACAGTGGAGCCTCACCTGACAGAGCGGTCATCACTGCCTGTCACAGCCAGAGGCTTCTTGGGGTGCAAGGCCAGAGCCCAGAGTTCCCCCTCACAGTGGCCCTGAAGGATGAGCATTGGCTTATCTCGCTCTCGAACAATGACTTCAAATATCTCACTGTCTTGGGTTCCTGCTAGAAGACGGTCAGCTTTCCAGCACACACTCCTAATAGAGAGACCTGGCAAAGAGAAAAGAAAGCATTTATTCACACCATCCACACACAAAGCCAGCACCCAAAGCGAGTACCTTTCACCAAGCTAGTATTTAAGTACTACATTTAAAATAGTCAAAACACCAGTCTTTTCATTGTGTCCTGAATTTCCTGGATGTTTTAGATTAGGAACTTTTTACACTTTGTATTTTGTAAAATCATAGAAATAAACTTCCCCAACCTAAAGTAAGAGATGGCCATAAAAGTACAGGAAGCCTACAGAACACTAACTAGATTAGACCAGAAAAGAAAATCCTCTATTCACATAATAATCAAAACATGAAATGAAGAATATTAAAAGTGATACGGGTGAAAGGCCAAGTAACATATAAAGGCAGACATATCAGAATCACACCAGACTTAACAACAGAGACACTAAAAGCCAGAAGATCCTGTACAGACTTCGTGCAGACCGTAAGAGAACACAGATGCCAGCCCAGGCTACTATACCCAGCAAAACTCTCAATTATCATAGATGAGGAAACCAAGACATTCCACGACAAAATCAAATTTAAACAATATCTTTCTTCCAATCCAACCCTACAGAGGTTACTAGAAGGAAAACTCCAATGCAAGGAGGGTACCTATACCCGAGAAAAGACAAGAAATTAATCATCTCACAACAAACTCAAGAGAAGAAAGGCGCGCATGTGTGTGCAAGGCCAGAGCCCAGATACACACACACACACACACACACACACACACACACACACACAATATCATCTCCAACAACAAAAATAACAGGAACCAACAATCATTGGTCTTTAATATATCTCAACATTAATGGACTCAATTCCCCAATAAAAAAACATAGGCTAACAGACTGGACATGCAAGCATGATCCAGCATGTTGCTACATACAAGAAACATACCTCAATGACAAAGATAGACACTACCTCAGAGTAAAAGGCTGAAAAAAAAAAGTTTCCAAGTAAATGATCTCAAAAAACAAGCTGGAGTAGCAATTCTAATATCCAATAAAATAGGCTTTTAATCAAAAGTTATTAAAAGAGATGAGAAAGGACACTTGATATTCATAAAAGAAAAAAATCCACCAAGATAAAGTCTCAATTCTAAACATCTATGTCCCAAATGTAAGGGCACCCACATTCATAAAAAAAAACTTTACTAAAGTTCAAAACACACATTGAACTCCACACAATAGTAGTGGGAGAATTCAACACCCCTCTCTCATCAATGGACAGATCATGGAAATAGAAACTAAACACAGTGAAACTAATAGAAGTTATGAGTCAAATGGATTTAGCAGATGTCTATAGCACATTTCACCCCAAAAGAAGAAAATATACCTTCTTCTCGGCACCTCATGGTACCTTCTCCAAAATTGATCATTTAATCAGACACAAAACAAGTCTCAACTGATGCAAGAAGATTGAAATAACCCATGCATCCTATCAGATCACCATGGACTAAGGCTAGACTTCAATAACAACAAAAAACAACAGAAACCCCACATACACATGTAAACTGAACAACTCTGTACTCATTGATAACTTGGTCAGGGAAGAAATAAAGAATGAAATTAAAGGCTTTCTAGAATTCAATGAAAACAAAGACACAGCATACCCAAACTTACGGGACACAATGAAAGCAGTGCTAAGAGAAAAATCTGTAGTACTACATGCCTTCATAGAGAAACTGGAGAGATCCTACACTAGCAACTTAACAGCACACCTGAAAGCTCTAGAACAAAAAGAAGCAAGCACACCCAAGGTGAGTAGGCAGTAGGAAATAATCAAACTCAGGGTTGAAATCAACCAACTGGGAACAAAGAGAATGATAGAAAGAATCAACAAAACCAGGAGCTGGTTCTTGGAGAAAATCAACAAGATAGATAAACTCCTAACCAACTAACTAAAGGACACAGAGACAATATCCAAATCAACAAAATCAGAAATGAAAAGGGGATACAGACACTAAGAAAATTAAAAAAATCATCAGCTCTTACTACAAAAGCCTATACAAAAAAACCAACCAAACAAAAACAAACAAACAAAACAAACCCAAAACTAGAAAATCTAAATGAAATGGATGATTTTCTAGACAGATACCATATACCAAAGTTAAATCAAGATCAAGTAAACTAAACATTCTCATATCTTCTAAGGAAATAGAAGCAATCATTAACAACCTCTCAACCAAAAAAAGCACAGGGCCAGATGGTTTTAGTACAGAATTCTACCTTAACTTCAAAGAAAGCTAATACCAATACTTCTCAAGCTATTTCACAAAATACAAACAGAAGGATCATGTTATCAATTTCACTTATGAATATCTATGCAAAAATACTCAATAAAATTCTAGCAAATTGAATCCAAGAACATATCCAAACCATCATTCATTATGATAAAGTAGGTTTCATCTCAGGCATGCAAGGATGGTTCAATATATGAAAATCTATCAATGTAATTCACCATATAAACAAACTCAAAAAAAAAAAATCACACGATCATCTTATTATATGCTGAAAAAGCATTTGACAAAATCCAGTGCCGCTTCATGTTAAAAGTTTTGGACGGAACAGGAATTCAAGGCCCATACCTAAACATAATAAAAGCAATATACAGCAAACCAACAGACAATATCAAATTAAATGGAGAGAAACTTGAAGCAATCCCACTAAAATCAGGGATAAGACAAGGCTGCCTAATCTCTTGACGTTATAGCCAGAGCAATTAGACAACAAAAAGAGATCAAAGGGATACAAATTGGAAAGGAAGTAGTCAAGGTATTGCTATTTTAAGATATGATGATATGATAGGATACATAAGCGACCGCCAAAATTCTACCAGAAAACTCTACAGCTGATAAACAACTTCAGCAAATAGCTTGATATAAAATCAACTCAAAGCAGTAGCCTTACATTATACAAAGGATAAATGGGCTGAAAAAGAAAATAGGGAAACAACACCCTTCACAGTAGTCACAAATAATATAAAATATCTGGGTGTAACTCTAACCAGACAAGTGAAGGAACTGTATGACAAGAATTCAAGTCCCTGAAGAAAGAAATCAAAGAAGACCTCAGAAGATGGACAGATCTCCCATGCTTGTGGATCAGTAGGATTAACATAGTAAAAATGGCCATTTATCAAAAGCAATCTATGGACTCAACTCAGTCCCCATGAAAATTCCAACACAATTCTTCACAAACACGGAAAGAACAATTGTCTACTTCATATGGAAAAAAAAAAACAGGATAGCAAAAACAATTCTTATTAATAAAAGAACTTCTGGGGGAGTCACTATCTTTGACCTCAAGCAATAGTGATAAAAACTACATGGTATTGGTACAGAGACAGACAGGTAGATCAGTGGAATAGAACTGACCCAGGAACAAACCCACACACCCATGGACACTTAATCTTTGACAAAGAGGCTAAAGCCACACAGTGGAAAAAAGAAAGTATCTTCAACAAATGGTGCTGGTTTAACTGGTGGTCTGCATGTAGAAGAATGCAAATTGATCCATATTTATCACCTTGGATAAAGCTCAAGTTCAAGTGGATCAAGGACCTCAACATAAAACCAGATACAGTGAATTTAATAGAAGAGAAAGTAGGAAAGAGCCTCAAATGCATTGGTACAGGGGAAAACTTCCTGAACAGAAAACCAATGGCTCAGGTTCTAAGATCAACAATTGACAAATGGGACCTCACGAAACTGAAAAGCTTCTGTAAGGCAAAGGACACTGTCAATAGGGCAGAACGGCTACCTACAGATTGGGAAAAGATCTTCATTAACCCTACACCTGTAGAGGGCTAATATCCAAAATATAGAAAGAACTCAAGAAGTCAGACTTCAGAAAACCAAATAACCCAATTAAAAGAAATGGGGTACAGAGCTAAATGGAGAGTTTTCAACAGAGGAATCTCAAATGACTGAAAAGCACTTAAAGAAATTTCCAACATCCTTAGTCATCAGGGAAATGTAAATCAATGATCCTGAGATTCCACTTTGGCCAATCAGAATGGCTAAGATCAAGGACTCCATAGATTGCACATGTTGGCAAGAATGTGGAGAAAGAGGAACACTCCTCCATTGCTGGTAGGATTGCAAACTGGTACAACCACTCTGGAAATCAATCTGGAGGTTCCTCAGAAAACTGGAAATAGATCTACCTGCAAGGACACATGCTCCACTATGTTCATAGCACCTTATTTGTCATAGCCAGAAGCTGGAAACAACCCAGATGTCCCTCAACAGAAGAATGGATTCAGACAATGTGGTACATTTACACAATGGAGTACTACTCAGCTATTAAAAACATCATCATGAATTAAAACATCATGAATTTTGTGGGCAAATGGATGGAACTAGAGAATATCCTGAGTGAGATAAAAAGTTCAAACTTTTGACTTTTTATCAAAAAGTTCAGTGAGTACATAGTATGTACTTGCTGACAAGTGGATATTAGCCAAAAAGTTCAGAAGACCCATGAGACAACTCACAAACTGTAGGAAGCTTAATAAGCAGGAAGGCCAAGTGTGGATTGAATAACTCAGACCCACTTAGAAGGGGGAACAAAAGTATCATGGGAGGCCGAGGAAGGGAGGAACTTGGGTGGGAGAGGGGATGGGAAGGGGAAAAGGGAGGCAGAATCATGTATGGGGGTAGACAGGAGAAAAGCCCAGAGGACCAGAGAATGCATTGAAATATGCAGCAGTGTGGGGTTGGGGGAGGGAGGAACTTCTAGAAAATCTGAGACCTGGGATGGGAGAGGCTAGGACTCAATAGTGATGAAATTAGCCAAATTCCCAACAGTGGGGAGATAGAACCTTAAGAGACCACCTCCAATAGATACACATGGCCCCCAGCTGAGGTAGGGGACCACGCACCCATGTTCTAAATTTTTGACCCAGATTTGTTCCAGTCTAAAGGAAATGCAGAGACAGAAATGGAGCAGAGCCTGAGAGAAAGGTCACCCAGTGACCGACCCAACTTGAGATCCATCCCACGCACACCAAACTGACACTGTTACTGATGCCTTATTGTGCTTTCAGACAGGAGGCCAGCATGGCTGTCCTCTGAGAGGCCCTGCCAGCAGCTGACTGAGACAAATGCAGATACTTACAGCCAACCATTAGATTAAGGTTGGGAACACCTGTGGAAGAGTTTGGGGAAGAACTGAAGGGTTGAGGAGGATTACCACCCAGTAAGAACACCAGTGTTAACTAATCTGGACCCCTCAGAGCTCCCAGAGACTAAGCCGCCAACTAAGGAGTACATGGGCTGGTCTGTGCCACGCCCCCACCCGCACATGGGTAGAACAGGACTGCCTTGTCAGGCCAGGATGGGGGACAATTTGTGGAATGTAAATAAATAAAATAATTAAAATTTTAAAAAATGGGAAAGAAAAGAAAAAGAAAACTGACCCCCCATGATCTCTGGCTTCTTTGATCCACTCAATTCCTTACTGAGTTTGTTCTGTATTGATATATGCAGGGAATTGTCTCACAGATGAGTTAGAAATACACAGCAATTCCATTTTCCTAACTCTCTGGAAACAGGGCTGCAATCTGCTCTGTGATGTCAGTTACCTTCGCATCTGTACTACCGAGCACCAGAAGCTATAGACACAGGATTTACTCTTGGTTTATACCTGATTAGTCAGATGCCCAGAGGCAAATCCTTCGCTCTATGAGGGTCAGAGGTAGTATATACATATATTATATATATATAATATATTATGAACTATAATAATGAAGACCATGTAATTTATCATCCAAATTTGAATCCCTTTGAAAGTAAAAGGAAGCTGTAAAAAACATTTAAGCTTTCATGTTTAAAAAATATGTATTTCTAAAAATATAGTTTTATTATGCTGAAAGACCTAATAAATAATTATATCAGAAGTTTCACAAAGTTCTACTATCATCATTATGAAATGGGTCATATTAAGACAAGGAATAGATGGAGTACAGATAATTTTTAAGATCATTCCACTGTTTTGTACACACAATCACGTCAGGCATATGTTACCGTGCACCCGTCAAAACCCATGGACTACATATCACTAGGAGTGACCCCTCACGTGAACCATGGACCTCAAATGAAAATGACTCTCGTCACTGTACGCGGGATGCTGATGGTTGAGAGAGGTGTGCCTGTGTGAGGAGGAGATGCACAGGAAGTATGTAATTCCCACTCAGTCTTATGATGAACCCCAAACTGTCTAAACCCAGCTCCTCAGTGGCACCCATCCCTTCAGCAACACCTGCTGAGGGGTCATCATCACACCTGTGCTCAAAGGCTGCAGAGAGTCTACACCAGTTGAGCTGTGACTACCAACGATCCCTGTTGCTTACTCTCAACCCCCCCCCCCTGCTTGTATTGTGTGCCAATCTTGTGATTTAACTGATGAATGAAAAGTTTAAGGTTTTTTTTTTTTAATACTACAAAAGCCACATCGGATACACTTTCTATAGAGAAAATAAACTTTTGGTGTTCAATGATTTTTTAAGATATATTTTTAAACATCCAGGAGGAATGCTAAGTCAGATAGGATAGGAGGAAAGCAGATTGGCAATTTAGAATTTCTGAGAATCCATAACCTTGATCTGTGGTCTTACAAGGGTTGAATGAGATACTGCCTTTATTTGTTTTTTGGTCTTCCCTTCTCCCCTTCACCCCTTCCTTCCCTCTTTCCTTTCTTCCTTCCTTCCTTCCTTCCTTCCTTCCTTCCTTCCTTCCTTCCTTCAGCACAAGGCTATTTACATGTGAGATAACTCTCCTCACCTACCATTGGCATTTTATTTGGTACAGTGTGCAAACATTTCTTTCTCCACCACCTCTATTATATAACTTTGGGGTGGGGAGTGTGAAAAGTTTCAGAAAAGTACTAAGAAACCCACAATCTGTGTCTTGGGGTGGAGGGAAGCAACTCCCGAGGGGCTGAGAAATAACCAGTTGTAATGTAGAGCAGCCACACCACCTATAATAAGCGAGGGTCAGGACCGAGTTTGATTCCAACACTCATATAAAAAGCTGGGCACAATGGCACATATCTATCATCTCAGCTCTGGGGAGCTGTGACGATCCCTGGGGCTTGCCAGACAGTCAGCATAGCAAAATCAGTGAGCACCAGGTTTAGTGAGAAACCCTGAATTAAAAAGTAAGAGAGAACAATTGAAAAGAACACCCAACATCAACATCTAGAACACACACACACACACACACACACACCCCAGCACACGCACATGCACACAGAGACAGAGACACATAGACACATCCACCAGCAAATCACATACACACACACACACACATACACCGCAGCACATGCACACAGAGACAGAGACACAGACACATCCACCAGCAAATCACATACACACACACACACACACACTCACACAAGCACATGCACACAGAGACAGAGACACACAGACACACACCAGCACATGCACACAGAGATGATAGAGAAACACAGACACATATACCAGCACAAGTGAGCCCAGCCTCTCTCTTTCTCTCTCTCTCCCTCTCTCTCACTCACACACACACACACACACACACACACACACACACACACACACACACCAGTGTGTGTTTCACAATCTTTTTTTTTATATATAGATTTCCTTGAAAAATGCTTTAGTTTTGGTGAATAGTTCAGCAGGGAAACGACACAGTACAGCAAGGAGGCTGACTGGCAAGGCTGTGTGTCTAGGTGAACATGGTGGGAAAAGGGAGAGGAAATAGGAAAAAGGAGGGGAAGAGGAGAGACAGAAGGGGCAAAGAGAAAAAAGGAAGAGTACACTTTTGTCCCTTACAGTGAATTTAATGACCTGTGAACATTCCTCTCAGAGACCACCTCAGGTTCTCCACACACCTCTCTGTTCTTCAAACAGGTAAATTATCTTTCACTGTGCCTAAGGGCCCTTGGTGACACTGAGTCACTTTCTTTTCTGAGATAACCATTTTAAATAGAAATTACTTCCCAAAGACACATCAGTGGGAGAGTTGTATTTAAGCTTCTTAGTCACGCCCACAATCTCTGTTCTAAGCCAAATTGCTCCTCTGTCTGTGAGCTGCACAGAGCCTTGTCGCATCTCCCAGATGGTTCTGAGAGGCCCTGCAGAGTGACACTTCCCGACAAGGCCAGCAGTACTTTCATTCTCCTGTCCATCCAGGCTTGGCATAAGGACAAAGAACAGGACTGTAATCAGAGTCCTTGCTGGGCTGGCCAAGGCGGCCATTGCATCCGTAATTAAGCTGTATTTGTTTCTTTATCTTCCGCTCTGCTACTATTTGGAGTAAGGCAGTACCTGCTAGTAGCAAAATGAAAAGCAGGGAAAGCTGCCACGGAAATGCTCTTCTTCTTTGAGATGCATATTGTGGGTATTTTGACAGCGTGGAGAGGTGTCTAAGTTGGATTTGAGGCCCCCTGTGCACTATGATGAGAAAGTTAGAGTGTTGCCCTGCTTGGTACATGTGGACAGCAGATGGCAGTAGAGAGCAAACTACCCATTCAAACCTGAAAATTTTTCTAAGGCAGAAACCAAATTCTTAATTTGCTTTTGTTTTCTATTCCTTCTAGGAGATGGAGAAGATGCTCCCAATGCTCTCAGCTATAGTCCTGAGGTCAGCTTGAGGGGAGTTGGCCCATCAGTACTGACATATGTCTTATTTTAAAGGGGATTGCTTAATTTGCACTAGTTAGAGACACCACAAGCTATTTAACTTTCACATCTTCAGTTATCACAGCTGTAAGTAAAGGTGACATCAGCCGTCCCACTTCACAGCACTGTGTGGCTTCAACACCAACACTGAACCTAACACTGAGAAATTAATTGATCAATACCAAGTATTAGTCTAACCAGCAAGTCTTTGTGCATTGTAGGATCTTCTTTAAAGTTTATGTCTCAATCTGAACAATTTCCTGTGTGTGGGTCAGATTCTAGCCCCATAGGAAGTCATATAGGACCTCTGAAGATACTGAAACTCCCTTCTCCCCTTGGTGGGCAGCTATTCCTTGCCTTTCAGCTGATTCTTTTATTATTCTAATGTGCTAGCATTGTGAACTCTTAGAAGGCAAAATGGTGGTTTGACACAGAGAAAATTATCACTGTGCTAAAATGTCTTTTCTCACAGTTATCTGTCTGAAGAAAGGCAAACTGGCAGCAGGGAGGGGAGTGGTTTAAACTCTGAGGCCTAAAGACATGGCAAAGCACAGGGCAACCTTTCTGTGCATTAGAATCTCCATGAAGTAGCTAAAATATATGAATAACTGGAACCCACCCACACAGTCCTCTCAGTGGGTGTGGAGATGGACATGGGCAGTGAGTGGTAGGTGAGTTGGGAACCAAGGCTGAAAAACATTGCCTCCCAAGCCCAGTTAGAGTATTCTCCAGGAGATGGTAAATTATATTTCTTTAGCTGAGGTTGAAAACTCCACCCCAGTACATTAGAAAACCCAAGGCCTAGTGAGTCAAGGCAAAAAAAACTTGCATTTTATTTTTTTAATCCAACAAGCAAGCACTGTGGGTGGGCAGTAAGGATTCCCACTGACAGCACTGAGCCTTAGACCTTGAGACAGTAGGCAACACCATCACCCACATGGTCCAGGCTCAAATGGCAAAGCTTTCTTCCAGAGTCTTGAGTGTTTGAGTATGAATGTTTATGGAGGATTGACTAGTGTGTACAAAGACTAGCAACTGCAGCTTCCTCCTCCCAGGCGAGACTGCTGCCTAGAGTGACAAGGCTAGCCCTTTCCTTGTGCTGTACTTAATAAAGATTCTAAAGTTTCCTGATGTAGTAGTAGCAGAAGCAAACCCCACCAGATCCTGGCTTTTCTGTTTGTGTATCTGTTGCTTTGCATTCTCTTCTCAGATTCCTGGACACAAGCCTGACATGAAGCAAGAAAGAAGAGCTGAGTAAATAAAGTTATAAATGACAAAAGTAAACTTTTATAACTTATATGTTACTAGAGAATTCAAGGTTCCCTTTGTTGGGTCTCAGACTCTTTAATAAGAAGTTTAGAAACAGACTCATAAGGAAGTTTGAGCATAATTTTATTAGAGAGACAAGTAACAGAAACAGCCCACCCTCAATGGTTCTGGGAAGGAGGAGATGAAAAAGGAGACACAGTCGGGCCTTTTGAATGAGGAGGAAGAAGGAAGGTCAACAACCGAGGTTGGCAAGCAGCTGCATGGCCGAAAGAGATGCTTGGCTTCATACAGTGAAAAAGCCCAGAGTGCCCTGAGAAATATAGTTAGGATTTGGGCCAGTATCCAAAAGAAAAAGAGAAGGATAAGAAAACATTATGCTTTTCTGAGTTAGAACTCAGAAGTACATGAGCAAGCCATACAGGGAAGGCTCTGAATGTGATTACATGGAAGAAGGCATTCTGGGAAGAATAAATATATTATCTCATTAAAGGGATAATTATTCCTCCCATCTACTTAGCATTACTTTGGGTGATTCAGATATCCTATGTGTGAACTCCTAGCCAGTTGATTGATATGTTCAGTTGGCTTAACTCTTAAAAAAAATGACAGAACTATGTCATTTTTTGGCAAATATTTGGAGCAAATCAATAATATCATTTCTCTAGCCAGGGCCCAAGGTATTCCATTCTATTATAAAGGAAAAACAAAAACAAAAACAAAAATAAAAAAAAGACAAAGCATAAAAGCATAAAATCTGACTTCAAGGCATACTACGGAGCTGCCATGGCAAAGCATTTGCATGAAAACAAGTAGATGAATGAAACTAGAAAGATACCAGAAACAAACTAGCAGAGTGAACTATATCTTGAAATAGGTCTTGTCTATTTCAAGGGCCAGGGTTTCCATTGCTGTAAAGAGACACCATGGCCAAGGCAACTCTTATAAAGACAACATTTAATTGAGTTTGGCTTACAGGTTCTGAGGTTCAGTCCATTATCATCACGGTTGGAAGCATGGCAGTGTCTAGGCAGGCATGGTGAGGGAGAAGCTGAGAGGTCTATATCTTGTTTCTATGGCAACCAAGAGAAGCCTGTCTTCCAGGCAGCTAGGAGGAGGGTCTCCTTCCACACTGAATGGGGCCTGAGCATAGAAACCTCAAAGCCCAGCCCCACAGTGACACACATCTCCCAACAAAGTCACACCTATTCCAACAAAGCTACACCTCCTAACAGTGCCACTCCCTGGGCCAAGCATATTCAAACCACCACAGATACCATACATTGCATGGAGAAAGGACAGTCTCTTCAATAAACAGTCTTGGAAAACTGAATATTTGGTTTGTTCACAGATTTGATCACTGTCTATCACTCTAAAACAAAAATCAACCCAAAATGGATCAAAGACCTAAATATAAGACCTGAAACTACAAAAGAAAAGAAAACTTACAGATGAGATTAAACTCTAAAACTAAAACTAAAAAACTAAAACATTCTGTATGGCAAAGGAAATACCAAGTTAGCAAAAAGACAATGAAAGAAAACGGGAGAAAGTCTTTGCCAACTACATATCTGATAGACAGTTAATATTCTGAATATACAAGGAACTATAAAACCAAAACTAAAGTAATCGACTTTTAAAATGGGCAAATGATCTGAACGGATACTTTTCAAAAGAATACGATGGCCAACAAATGAATAAAAATGTTCAGTATAATTAGGTACTAGGGCAAAGGCAAATAGGAACTATAGTGATATGCTAACTTAGGACAGTTCTCACAGAAAATAAGTAACAAGTGTTCATGAGAAAAGGGAACTGTCGCTCTCTGTTACTGACAGTGTGGATCAGTACAGCTGTTATGGAGGACCTTGAGGAGGTTCTTAGAAAACTGAAAGCAGATCTACCATCATACTTCCTGATTATTCAAAGGACATGAAATCAACATACTATAGAAATATTGCATACCTGTGTTTACTGCGGCACTGCTTACAATTACTAACATATGGAATCGGCTAGAGTATGACAGGAGCCAAAGGGAGGGGAGGAAAACGGCAGCCCCCCAGGGCCCTGGAGAACAAGGTGCCTTGGTTACATTCTTTTGAAAACATAGGTACTCAGATTTGATAGCTGGTCTTTGAACATTTTACTTGGACTTCTTCACTGCAACATTTGGCGCCAGAAAACTCTTCACGGTCCTGGCCAGTGTAATACATTTGGTGGCATCCTTGATCTCCACCCACGACTTCCCATAAAACTTGTGAAGTTTTTACAATCAGAAATGTCTCTAGACAATGCCAAATAGCTTCTGGAAAATGAAATCAGTCCAATTTGAGAAATGTTATGCTATATGATTCCTAGGGTATTCTGAGGAATAAAAATAGTCGAAAATGAGTAATAGTGATAAGAATTCTGCCCCACCTGCCCCCTTTCTGTTTGGATACAAAAAAATGCTCCAAGTTGGGGTATTGTTTTGAATCAGATGTTGCCCACAGTCTTGTGCATTTGGATACTTGGTCCCTATTTGGTGGCACTGTTTGGAGAGGCTTGAGGGGTGTGGCACTGGGGACAGTTTATAAAGATTCATAATGTTTGTTGTTTGCCCTCCCTGTTTACTGTTTGTGGTCCAAGACGTGAGCCGCCAGCTTCCTATCTCTGCAACCATGCCTTTGCTCTGCCGTTGTGAACTGAACCACGGGAATGCCAGCCTAGATAAACTCTTCTGTTAAGATGCCTTGGTTGTAGTGTTTCATCACAGCAGTAGGAAAGAAACTAACGCAGTAGACACTCGAGGGAGACAGACAAGGAGGACCCAAATGGACAGGTGCTAGGCTCTCCTGAAATCTTCTAAAAGTCACAATTAGTATTAATGGCCAGTTCTTTAAGTAGGTATTGTAATCACTCCTGGTGTTCACTTTCCTGTAAATAATAAAAGACATTAGAAACAATTTCACCCACTAATTGACAGCAATTGGACTACCCCATCGCCCTGACTGTCTTAAGCAAAAAGACGATTAATCAAATGCACAGCTCAACTATCCATTATCATACAGCACTAGCCACCGTGAACATACTACTGATGCCTTGAGAAACTACACAACCACCACAGCTGGCTGTCCAGGCTTCTGAAGATGCAGTTCCAGTGAACAATGCTTGAAAAATTTTATCAGATTTTCTGCAAGGCTGTGACCGGTCCAAACGCGAACCTCTATGGCTATGAATAGTATTGAAAGGGAAAGGCTACCATTGGTCCAAAACACTCCTCTTTTGTCTAGAAAAGCAGACTGCTCAGGCTCACTTAATGCATCAACTGCATGACAGTCTACTGTGCTGTCTCCTCTCGCGTTCCAACATTAGGGTCAATAAAGGTTTCTCTCTCCACAGTTGGAAGACTGTAGAAAACTACAGCTTCCAGTAGTTTGGGCTGAACTGTAACACAAAGAAAAAAGCAGCAAAGACAGCAGAGGGACAAAGGTGGCAGCAGAGGCTGTGGAGCAGCAGGATGAGCAGGGGACAGCGGCAGCAGGCTGCACTGCAGAAGCGTCAAGCAGTGAGCTGAAGACAGCTGAACAAGCCGCTGAACAGTTCGAGAACTGCCAGGGCAAGATGGCAGAGGGCGGTGGGAGCAGAGAAACAGCAAGAGAGAGAAGACTGTGGAGAGTGGAGAAAACTAAAAGGCCGTAAGGGTCCAGAGACGACAAAGTATGGGCTCTGGTAGCACAAGAAACAAAAGCTGCACAAGCCCAACCCTCAGAGAGCTTCTAGCTACATTTCTATCTAGGTAGCACAAAGCACCCTGCAGACTGGCAACGGAAGCATAGTTCTCATTTCCCTAAACACACACTAGGATCTTCTATCCAAGTCCTTGTGGGCCAAGGGTAAACTCGGAAAGTTGACATGAAGGAACCTAACTGTGTTTCTCCTTAAGTTGGGTTGGCTTTTGGTTTTACTACATTCCAATCTGAATGTGATACCAACTGTCTGACATGTTCCAGGTCTCCAGCACATAGGAAGGCACTATTGTAAGCTCTCCAGAGGCATCAGGGGAAAAAAGGTACCCAGCTGACATAAACAAGGCACATGGGTAAGTGTGCTGTATGCTAAAAGGTGTAAAGTATTAGCACATCTAGAAAGAGGCATCAGGAGTGCCCAGGGGCTGGAAGAAGAATGAGATTTCAGACAAGGCCAACCAGTGCAGGATTCAGTGGGGGAAGGGCTCAAGTTGAGAAGGGACATTGCAGACAGAGGAAAAAGTGTGAGGCAGCCTGGGCAAGGCAGAGGAAGAAGCAGGTGCTCTGAGGCCATCATGAAGACTTTGGGTGTTGCAGAAAAATGGAAAATCATCGGAAGGTTTTGAAAAGGAATTGTGACCTGGCCTGTACGAAACATGAAACAATTTTTAAAGCTGCTGGACACAAGAGATAAAGCAACTGCTGAAATCCATGTGCTCAATGATGCTCCAGACCAGGAAGGGGACAGCAAACCTGGTGTCCTGCAGAGCCCAGCCCCGGCCCCAGCTCTTGCTCTGTGATTTTCCTGATGCAAATCTCTTCCAATTCACACTTTATGGCTCATTAGACAAACAGCTATTTAATATATGTGTTTGTAATTCCCAGAAAAATGTAAAATGACTCAAGCATGCTTTTCAGGACTGCTTTCCTAGTTCTTCGGCACATATCTCTACAGATGCCTAATAAATGTTTATTCAGTGGATAAATAATACACCTTATATTGGGTGAATAATTACTGTATTCCTTTTACACTCTATACCAATTAGGTAAACATATTCATTTTGGTTGACACATTTTAAGAACTATTTTTACCTTTTCTTGCCAACCTTAATAATCATTTTAAGCTCCATTGCTTCATCCAAATCACCAATTTGCTTTAAAAAGTTGGATGCAACATGTGCTGTTATATTTGTCATGAGATGAGTTAGGGCCCTAAGTCTGCAATTATCTTGATGTTCACAAGCCTGTGTGCTTCTGTCTCCTTGTCCATAAGATGACAAGGTTGCTCTCACTAATGTCCAATCTCTCTCCCTCTTGAAAACTCCAGAATCCATATTCCCTGAAACACAGTGGCTCTGAAAAACACATCTCTGAAAGGTTTAGGATTCTGGGTTCATGTGTTCAGTGGGATCTGGCACAGTAATACCTTGAATAAAACATTTCATTTCTCCCCTTTTCTTTTTAAAATTTGACATTTTATTTATTTACATTTCAGATGTTATCTCCTTTCCCCATTCCCCACCCTCCATTCCCCCTTTTTCTTAAGACAAGGTCTTGACATGGAACCCTGTCTGGCCTCAAAGTCACAACCTTCTCCTTCTACCTCCCAAATGATGGGATTACGGATATACAACACAGCCAGCTGAATAGAACATCCCTGTGGTGATATGTATGTATGATCCTTTACATTATGAGGACAGTAAATAGCTTGTGGCAGTTCATATGAAGTTTTGTTGACAAACTCATCATAAGAGCAATCTTTTAGTTCTGGTTTGTTTAGTTTTCAAAACTAACAAATCAAGGACCTTGGATGAATTCAGCTGCAGGTTTATATAATCATGTAACACTGCTGCTAAAGAAAAGTTGACAGTCCAAGTCGTCAAAAGTCTGTTCCTTCACAAAAAGCATGGAAGTTATTGGTGTAACTGAAGGACTGCAGTTCCCTAGCCTGTGGATGGTGCCTGTCAGGGGTGAGGCACATCTTTCTGGGAAGGAAGAGTCCTAAGAGTCTGTCCTGGCCTTGATGATTGCTGTTGATTAAGTGTGATACATCTGGCAAGCTGATGCATACTCAATTTAAAATGGAGTTACTGCCTTTACTGGAAGTCAAGTGTTTGAATTAGCTCAAAGCTAACTAGAAAAAGGTAAGAGGACTGATTAGCAGTATCTCTTTATAACAAAGCTCTATCATTTTCATAAATGTAGTATTTACCTTAGTTCATTGAAAAGTCTTTCTTCATTTCTGACAACTGAAGACCTTGGAAATTGCTAGATTCATTTCATAGACCTAGACGTCCACAAGAGGAACAGGAGAAGCCTTCACACGTTGCACACTAAGTGGGATCTTGGGATAATAGGATACAAATGCTAATAGGTGGTTGGCCCTTAATTTTAAAATGACATTTGGTTAGTTATTCGTGTGTGTGCATGCACACGCACATGCATAAATGCACATGCGGCGCGCATATGAGGGTCAGAAGACAACTTACAGGCGTCAGTTTTTTCCTCCTGTCATGTGAGTTCCAGGGACTGAACTCCGGTCATCAGGATTGCCATCAAGGGTTTTTATGGCTGAGCTATTTCCCTGCTCCTGATTAATATTTTCAAACTTGAGACACAAAGGAGCAAGTATGGTGTAACAGAATTAGAGCATGGTCATGAAAATGCTCTTGCTGAACGTTTAGAAAGTCTTTTAAATAAAATTAAAAATAAAAACAAAAACCCACAAAAGAACCACAAAGCACAGTTTCCATGGAAATGAAGTCAACAGTCATTGTTACCCAACAGCAAAAAGATGGGGGGAAATTCATTCATATCAAAAGTCCTTCTGAAGATGAATTCACTCCTGCAGTTTCACATCCACATTGAGACCACGGCAACCCTGACACTGGTTTGATGAATCTGCTCCACTTAAATGTGTTTTACTCCCATTTTGAAGCAAAGAGTAGGCAGAGCAGAAGGTTAAGATTTCTCTGAGGGTGGGACAGTGTGTGAGGATCTGCTGTCCCCTCTGTCTCCTCCTGTGTGTTCTGCTCCTTCACGCCCTCCCTCCATCCTTGCTTACCCCGACTCTCTGCAATGCTCACAGAGTGGGGCTCTTGAGTTGGTTGGTTGAAGGATCTTACTTTTTTTTTTTTTTTTAATGTGGCTTGTAGAAAAAAACTAACTTGCTTCTACACATTTGTATATTTTTTCTGAATAAAGTTGCTTAAAACTACATGATATTGTAAAGAATTTAAGGACCTTGCCCTAACTAATGGAGTGAAGTGGAAACCAAATCCTCTAACTGTCTAAGAAGCCTGGTGTTAGCCCTCCACAGCTCCTGTGAGAGAGAACCCGTGCGACCTCCAGAAGAGGTGTGCTGCACTTTGTACAGTGAATGGCGGAAGGAAGGAGGTAGCCTGTGGTACAAGATGACTCACAACATCCAGCTCACTGATCAGCTGCTAAATTTAAAAGTAAAGTTTGGCTGGAAACAACACTGCTTAGGGAAGATAGCCTGAGGACATACGGTCCATGTTCTCTCCTCTCTGCTCTCTGATGTCTTCCCCAGCCACCCGAGTGCTGCAGTAGTCACAGGTTTGTTTTCAGAAGCTGGACATTTATTGACTTCCTTGTCCAGAAATTCACTTCATCACTGAAAATAACCCCATATTCTGGGAAACCACACAGCTTCCTCACTGTAATGTTGTCCTCTGCCTTTGCTATAGGATCACTATAGCTTTGTGCCAAGCAGGAGGAACGGTATCTACTCGTTTCAACATACTTTGGAACTTGTACTCAATATCTTTATGTAAACCCTTAAAGTCTTTATAGAACAAAGCAAATACTCATAGGTAGAATATAAAACTCACAGTTAATTCTTTTAAAAAATACAAGTGAGAAGCCTCATGTATGTATGTGTACTCCATGTCTACCTAATATCCACAGAAGCCAGAAGAGGGCACAAAGTCCCTGGAACTGGAATTACAGACACTTGTAAGGCACCCCGTGGGTGGTGTGAACTGTATCCAGGTCTTCTACAAGAGCATTGAGTACTCCGAATAGCCGAGCAGTCTCTCCAGCCCTTATATTTACTTCTCTTAAACGAAACCACAAAACTTGACATTGTACGTAACCTTCTTAGGGCACATGCTAAGTACTAATGCACATGTTACCTTTATATCCTTGTTCCGTCTCCCTGAGATCAATTTTGGTTATTGGTTTGAAATCAGTGTCCCATAATCGTATGCAACCGTCTCGCCCACCAGTAGCAAAGCCCTCTTCACAAGCATACAGGCTGAAGATTCCAGCCTGTCAATTATAAGAGGTAGAATTCAATCCCGCAGTCACAAATGCCATTGTTGGTGAATCTCCATGATTAAAAATAACAGAGCAAAACTAATTAAAGCAGATGCCGTTTTCTGTTGAAATCTGACAGCAGATCAACATACTTCCCCTCAGCTGGGTCACAGTAATTACAGCCACCACCAGGAAGCAAAGCAATTCCAACATATCTAATTTGATAAGATTGTTACTGCCACCGTCCAAAATATTAGTTATGAGTGCCTTGGTAAAAGCAGATATAGAATCACATTTCTCTATGACAACTGAGCCTTTTAAATCAAAGACACTATAAAGACATCACACTTACATTTTAAATTAATGCGGTAGAGACACAGACTAGGGGCATGGTGCCACACCATTGACAAGTATGGAGGTGCCTGAGACAGAGCTCAGCCTTTCAGGACGGTGTCACTTCTGACAAACCCCAAACCACAAATAGCATCATGTCAGCATTGGGTACTAAGGTACAACTCCCTTTACATCTAAAATACTTTGACTCTTATTTTACCTGATTTTTTCAAAGCTGTTACGTTATATTATGCTGACAGAGAGAAACTGGCTGCTGAGGCAGCTCAATTAATAAATGAAGACAAATTCTGACCTCTTAATGATTTTTGAGAGTCATTTGGCAATGAAGCCAAGACAAATATAGATGACAAAGAAGGCTCTAAAGTATCTAAACTATTTCACTGAGCTATCTAAGGTTTTCTTCATGGGAAGAGTAATTAGGTCTGAGGATGCAGTTTAATGACGGAGGTCTTGCCTAGTGTGTGAGGCCCTGGGTTCAACTGTGGCACTAAAAGAAGTAATGGTGAGTGAATGTGAACGCATTAAAATAAACCACTCTTTATCCTACTTCTACTGTGCCACGTGGGTGCTGGGAACTGCAGCACCAGGCCTTCTGTGAGCAGTAAGTGATCTTAACCACTGAGCCATCTCTCTTGCCCTTAGATTTAACTCTCTTAAACTGAAAGACAAAACTTAACAGCCCAGGCCCAGTGAAGCAGACAGTGAAGTTAACAAGATCCTAGGATGTTAGCAGGCAGTGACTTAAGATTTTTAATTTAAGAAGTGATTTAAGAAGTATTCTTATGGCAAACTACCACTGAAGAGTAACACTAACCAACCAACTAAAAGTTAAGGTGAAGACTGGATTCAGTGTGGATTTTTTTCCCCTCAGGGAACAAAGTAACTTGAGAAATCTTCATGAGTGGTTTCATGTATGTGTATGTGTACACAACTGCTTGGTGAAGTCTACCTGTAAAGCAAAGGCCAGAAACATGGAGATGTGTGGTCTTAACCCATTCAGTATATCACTTCACATTACATCATCCCTCATTACATCATCCCTCATTACATCATCATCCCACAACCCCATATGGCAATACTCACACTATGTGCTCCTTGAATAGTGCGGACTAAGGTGAGCCCTTTCCAGACGTAGATGTCACCATTTAAAGCACCAGAGTATGTGATGTCTTCTTTGGCACATGCAAGGCAAAGGATAGTCTGAAGGTCTCCTGTTTTGCCAAATATCCCTCTTTTTGCAGTCAGGGCATTTCCACATAGTGTCCAAAACTAGGAAATAATAAAATAAATATATGCTGAAATAGAGTGTTCTCTATATATTCCATTATTGGTATTTTCAGGAATTTTACAGAATATACTTTATCTGAACTGAACATAAGTAAATTGTTTCTCTGTGTCAATGGAGAACCACAAAAAAAAAAAAAAAAAAAAACCTGCATACTTCTAGAAGCGTAAGAAAAACTCACAGTGATATCTTGTAACTTTAAAAGCTCCAAAATTTTAAAATGTTAATGTTTAATGGCATTTAAATGACCCTAGTGTTGACAGAATGAAACTGGCCTTCTGGCAAATGAAGATAGATTGTAGAGAAGTTCAGAAGTACAGGTAAGTCTAAAAAGAAAGCCACATCTGGAGCACATGCCTGTAATCTCAGAACTTGGGAGGCAGAGGAAGAAGGAACACTGCATACTGGAGGCTAGCCTGTTCTACATAGCAACTTCCAGTCTAGCCAGAACTACTTAGCAAGGCCCTACATAGAAAATGTGATGTGGTGTGTGTGTGTGTACATATTAATGTACTACATAAAGAAAAGTCGTTAGCAATAACTGCATATTAGCATAACCGACATCACCTAGCCATTTTAAAGTACACATGTATATTTTAAAAACTGCTTTCTAGGCTGGTTGGTGGAGTTTGTTAGAGCATGGTGGCAATAAAAATAATTGCTTTTTAGCCAAAGTATTACAGTTTTTTTTTTAAAACTATAGAATTGCTCACATATGTTTCTAAATACAAGTGATAACTTCACAAAGGCTCACAATCACCCAGGCTTCTCCA
Source organism: Rhabdomys pumilio (assembly GCA_030674055.1). Taxonomy (NCBI): domain Eukaryota; kingdom Metazoa; phylum Chordata; class Mammalia; order Rodentia; family Muridae; genus Rhabdomys; species Rhabdomys pumilio. The sequence goes on along the minus strand of JANHMN010000007.1, from coordinate 77,053,889 downwards.
TTTTGTTTGCACAGATCTTGTGGAAGATGGCAAGTTTAAAGCTTGGACGATTTGTAGATGACAGCAGGGACACCACCGCAGTTATACAGAAGTCCAGTATTTTTCCTTGATGCAGTTCCTAATGTATAAACTGCTTTAACTCTGGTGCCACTACCCAGCCTCGCAGTCTCCACATGCCATCTGCGTCTGCTGTTTAATCTCACAACACGCTTGAGCATAGGTTAGGACAGATTCTGCTATTGCCTCATATGCAAATGAGGGAAAGCAGGCAGAAATGCTTTTCAAAAGATGTGGATTCTATAAAGTCAACACGTGAGAAAGCAGAGAAGTCTGGGTCACTACTTTGAGAACCACAACAAGAAAGAGGGTGTGTGGGACAGCAAACAAGGTTTTTGCAACAACATATTCAGATTATACTCAAGAGGCAGGGCCAGGGAACCAAGTCCCAGTACATGAACTGAACAGGATCACAGCCGGCAAGAAATTACATCTCACCTAGGAGAGCAAGATTAGATGACTCTAAGGGGCAAGAATGTATGGGAAAAAAATCGGTGACAATCCTAATATTTTGTGCCTGAGAAGAAAGATGAAACTTTCAAAACCAGGCAAGATTTTACCCTGGCTCCAGAATTTCATACAAGGGGTTTCTGGAAATGTAACCTTTACTCTTCACTTCCAACTTACTCAGTCTTCATTAACTCCGGGTGTAGGCAGAATCAAAAGTAAAAATCACTTACAAAAACCAATTTTAGTTAAAGAGATGGCTCAGAAGGTAAGAAGATGTTATGCTCATGCAGAGAACATGAATTTGGTCCCCAGCACCCACACATACCCACAGGGTCACAATCACCTGCCACTCCAGTTCTAGGGGACCCAGGCTCTGTAAGCACCTGTACTCACATACAAAGACACACAGATACACATAGTTAGAATTTTAGAAAAATATTTTAAAAACTGGTTTATCCTAGATTTATTTTTAAGAAGGATAAGAAAGGGGTGGCTGTGGACATGTGCAGCGTCTTCCACTGAGGTGCAGACGTGTGTCTTGCTTAGAGGAAAATTCAAACCCACTGAACAAGTTTGACACGGCAAGGAGCCTTAGTGTTTGCAAACGCAGCTCTAGGGTTTGTTTGCTTTTGTTTTTGTTTTTCTGTCTCTGCTCTTAAAACTGATTAAAAGTTGACGTAAAATAAGCATGGACAGAAACAGGAGCCTGGACAAAACTTTCACTACGCAGCCCATCTAGTTAAGAGTCCAGTAAATGTGGGTTTGGGAGACAGTTGAGCCATTACATAGACCATGGAAGGTAATCTCAACAGGCGGTCTACACAGGTGGCCAAAGGCTGTGTGTAAGTCTTACGTCTGCCATTTTTGGCAATTTTAGGGACTAGAGAAAGAAGTAAAGATTACTATGTCCATACTGGTTCTACCCCTCAGTGGTGAATTCTGGAAGTAGAAGCCTCCATAGTTTTGGGGCAAGAGCAGGAAAATAAGTCTTGAGGAGATTACTTACTCACACATTAGAACATGAGCATATACAAGAAAAGGAAAAAGTAAGCAATGCTAGTTATCTTGGAATAACTTAAAAAGTATAAAAGAGAAAAGTTTGACATCATCCACTAATTTTACCCAGAGACAACAATTTAATGTTTAGTGATATTTCCTAAACAAATATATAGTTTAAAAATTTAGGGGGCAACGGTGAGGAGAAGGCATGAGCCAGTATATCTCTTCAGAGTTGGTGATGAATTGTTGATGGGTTGTAGCCCAACATGCAGGCTCGCCCATCTCTTCTGCCACTGCTAAAGGTAAGAATGCTTTTTAATAATATCTGTCTGTGGAGGGAGGGCAGGCAGTTCACTGAGCTTAAGAGCTGGGATGAGAGGTATATTCTAAACTCAGAAAGACAAAGTACACATTTTCTCTCATATGGGGAACTAGATTTTAAGTGTTCTATTTGCATATGTATACTGATGGGTAATGAGACTGGGAAGGTGGTCACAGCGGGAGGAAAGGTTAGAGAGGGGGGTAAAGCAGTGTGGCGGCACTTACTGACGGGTGACAAGAGAGCAGGAAAGGGAGTTGGCGGGGTGGGGGGGGATTGGGGGGGATGTGGGAACCAGCAGGGCAGGCAGAAGGTTTTGCAGGAGGGAAGGGATTAGAACAAAGCACAATGACATGGTAATGCCACAATGAAACCATTCCTCTGTAAATAAAAACACCAGAGCCACAGGTAGCCTAGACTGCCCATGGAAAGCACGTCTTGAGTATTTCCAAGTATCGATCGATAAGTGTCCGGCTAAGCCATGACTTACAGTGATCATACATAGCATCATAAGAATGCTGTGTATTTTATTTAACCATGGGGTAGCTGGGCAGCCTCAGGTCTTCACCATTTTGGCTTTGCTATTGGAAAGTTACTCAGCAATGAACCAGTTCTTAGTTCACATTCCTCATAAGTCACTTGGGAGAAACTCCACGTTATGAAATTACTGGACTAGAGGGGATTGCCATGTTTAGAGCTATCAATAAATACTGCCAAACTTCTGGTCAGAAAGACTAAAGTTACCCATTCACAGTCAAGCTTAGGAGCAGCCCTCACTGAATCCTTGTCAGTATCAGATACAATGTAATAATGATCTTAACTTATTCAATTATTTCAAAGTCTGTATTCTATAAGATTTAACATTTTCATGCATCTAATGATCAAAACTGTTCCTATTTTTGTTGGTTATCCATATTGTCTAAGCTATAGATTTGTCTTTATATTCCATGAATGCATTAATGTCTCCTGTTGGTCCTTTATTCTTGCTTGCATGCGGTTTTCCTCCGGGGAGAGCAAATGCATAGTATACGTTAATTTGTATGTCTGTATACCAATATCATCGTTGCAGCCTCTTTCTGCACGTGCATATGGAAGAGGACCTTTCCACAGCCTGGGAGCAGTTACACATTTCCTTAAATATTTCTTGTAGAGAAAAAGAGTCCTCCAGGGCCTTTATTTTATAAAAGGTGACCTTATAGAAGGTTCTGTATGTCGAGGCTGTGTGACACACTGCAGCAATGCAAAGATATTTTCCCAACCGTCTGATGGCGTTTTGCTGATAAATTTTCTAGAAAAGACAAAGATGGAATGCATCCAGCTATGTAGCTGTTCTCTTGGTCTGGTTTGCTTCTGCCCTCTGGTGGCCTCTGCACAAATTGTAACTGTATAAAATAGGAACTAGGCGGGTGTTTTTGTCTGTGTGGGGAGGAGGCTTTGAAAGCCTGCAGCTGCCCTAGTTCACAGGCTTTCCCTGTGACCTCTCCTAATCTCCCCCATCTAACTACACGTGTTCAAAAGTCCTCTGAACTGTAAATGCCTTTCCAACACGGAAGCAACCTTTTGGGTTTTTTTTTACATCACCCAGGAAAACACAATATGCCTTTAGTTACCTGTGGTTTCTTAAATATTTCACACTTTAATTGGCTTAGAATTTACTTTTGTGTATAGTATGAAGTAATATTACACTCCCCATTCAAGTAGCTTTAGTACCCAGTGGTTAGAGATACTACCATATTCTAAACTGTTGGTTAGAGATGCCGCCGTGTCTAAACTGTCACAAATTGTTTACTTTGCTGCTTTAACATTTTTTATTTATATCATTTTAATTATAACTTCTAACATGCTTTAGTAAATAGTGCGTATTCTTCCTCCTAATTAGTTTTTATCTTGAACTTATTGGTTATTTTCATTGTCTTATTTATTCAGACTAATTTAGACAGGGGCTACGCCTCAGGACTGACAAACAATGACAGCCAAGTGCCCAGCAGCAGCTGGACTAGAAGTTTGGTTTATTTAGCACTAATCAGAAGTTTCCTGATATTTCTAAGATTCTATGTTTTAAAACACCTGTATTGCTTAGTGTGATGGCACACGCCTTTAATTCCAGAACTCTGGAGGCAGAGGCAAGAGGATCTCTGAGTTCCAGGCCAGCTTGGCCTACAAAATGAGTTCCAGGACAGCCAGGGCTACACAGAAAAACCCTGCTTCAAAAAATAAAAAATAAATAAAAAATAAAAAAATAAAGCAGGGTCTGGACAAGTGGCTCAGCAGTTAAGAGCTTGTCTGCTCTTCCAGGGGACCAGAGTTCGAATCCCAGCACTCCCATGGCAGCTCACAATTGTCTGTAACTCCAGTTTCAGGGGATCTGACACAGACACACATGCAGCCAAAACACAAAAGCATACAAAATTAAAAAGGAAAAAAATCAAACACACAAAAATCATCTGTATTAACACCTATTTTTTTTATGCAAGAACACAAGATCCCAAACTTAGACACACAAATGAAAAGCTACCA